>JAPFBL010000146.1:0-694543 GCA_026182355.1 Hermatobates lingyangjiaoensis
GTTTTAAGACGTTTTTACGATGATGTCTGTGTGTGTGGGGGGTGGGTGGGTGGGTGCGTGTGTTAGCTTTGCTTGTTACCACGCTACGGTCCAGAATCTTTGATAATCAAGTTGATATTTTACACAAAAATGGGCCTCATAAAGACGAAGATCCCTATTGTTTGGGAAGAATTATGCATGATGGGAAAGTCACTTTTTTTGCCAAAAACCGTTTTTTAAAACATTTATTTCTCCTAAACTGATAACCCTAGAGTTTTGAAATTTTGACATTATCTTTGAGGTTTCAAATGCAACAAACGAAAAATAATTCAGAATTTTAAAAACAACAGGAAATATTTTTTTTTCATAAAATGTAAAATTTGACTTATAATTCAATCTCAAACCTTTGAGAGCGATACAACCATACTGTTTGAGGATCAAAATGAAACATGCCTAAAAATAGAACATTATGTGGAAATGAGTTGAGATTTTTTTTCAAAATTACATTCGCTAAAGGGGCGTTACAGACATTTTGTTTTCAGAAAATGTTTTTTTGCGCTAAACGGCTCGTTAAAAAATAATGTTAATTTGACCAAAAATGGAACAAAAAATTAACAATTCATAAAAAAATTCATGAATTTTCAATTACGGGAAAGACCAATAACGCTATAAAAACGTTTTGTTTATCCTAGACTAAGGGATCACCTGCTATATTTGTCAAAATTTTGATATTTTTACTTTACTATAAGTAAAGTATAGTGATCGTGAAAAAATTCGATCTCGAGATTTTAACGGAATTACATGTTTTGAGGTCCCAGAAGTCGTTTTAGACGTTTTTACGATGATGTCTTGTGTGTGTGTGGGTGGGTGGGTGGGTGGGTGGGTGGGTGGGTGGGTGGGTGGGTGCGTTGTTAGCATTGCTTGTTACCACGCTACGGTCCAGAATCTTTGATGGATCAAGTTGATATTTTACACAAAAATGGGTCCCATTTAGACGAAGATCCCTATTGTTTGGGAAGAATTTGCATGATGGGAAAGTCACTTTTTTTGCCAAAAACCGTTTTTTTTAAAAACATTTATTTCTCCTAAACTATAACCCTAGAGTTTTGAGATTTTAACATTATCTTTGAGGTTACAAACGGAACAAACGAAAAATATATTCAAAATTTTATATCAACAGGAAATATTTTTTTTTTCAATAAAATGTACAAATTTTGACTTATAAATCAATCTCAAACCTTGTGAGAGCGATACAAGCCTACTGTTTGACGGACAAGAATGAAACTATGTCTATAAATAGAACATTATATGGACAATGAGTTGAGATATTTTTTTCTAAATTACATTGCTAAAGGGGCTTAGAGTACGATTTGTGTTTTCAGAAAATGTTTTTTTGACGCCAAACGGCTCGTTAAAAAATTATGAAAATTTGTCCAAAAATGGAACAAAAAATTAGCAATTCATAAAAAAAAAATCATGAAGTTTCAATTACGGAAAGAGCAATAACGATATAAAAACTCATTGTTTATCCTAGACTAAGAGTCCCTGCTATCTTGTCGAATTTTTTGTATTTTTTACATTGTTTTACATTGACTTAGAAATTTTTTGAGCGAATCCACTGAGATAAATTGATGTTTCTAATGGAAAAATGAAAATATATTATTGACTTATAAGAGATGTAAGAGGAATAATATTGTGCAGGTAAATGATAACACTCATTAAAAAAAAAAATTGTATATATGTTTTTGACAAAAGGGAAGGAAAATGATCTTATTAAATACTAAGAAGCCATAAAATTCCCAGTATAATAATTCTGTTAAAAACCAAAAATTAAAAGATAATTCAAATATAAATCTTTCGTTTAGAGATTAATAACTGTAATTATCGTACATCTTTAATTAACAAATCACCTTAAAACAACATTTTTCTTCGCTGTTTAAGATTTTTTCAGAGAAAAAAAGGGTATTTTACTGTTTCAAATTTGAAAATTTTACATTAATATTCAATGTAAAGGATTTAAGTAAACGATGTAAAAAATCTACTGGCTATTTGAACAATACCATGTTCTCTTGTAGGATAATATTTCGTTTCAAGAAATGTTCACATTGGTTTTTCAAAAATGATATTACTGCTGTAGTTATACTAATGAAATTATTTGCAAATAAAAATTATTTGTGATGTACAAAAATAAGCTTATAAATTGATATGTCCTTCAATCACTATCTGTACTACCTCACGAATGCAATGCTAATAATTATATCCCATTTAGATATTTATGTTATGCTTAAATGAATTATGTTTTATATACTCAAGAAATTTGACATTGAGTTACTTATAGTAAAGTAGAGTGTAGGCCACTCCAGATTTTTTTACATTGTTTACATTGACTTAGAAGTTTTTTGAGCAAATCGACTGAGATAAAATTGATGTTTCTAATGGAAAAATGAAAATATATTATTGACTTATAAGAGATGTAAGAGGAATAATATTATTACATGTAAAAAATCACCGCCAACGAACATAAATTAATTTCCTCTGTCTTCCATGGTATGATGGATTTGTCTCATAAACTGCTTTAATAAATCTATATATTGCACTCTTGAGCAAAACTAATAACAGTTATAGTTTCTTCATCTTTTGAATTGTAGTATCTTACCAATATTGAAATGTGAGGAATGGACTCATTCCTCAAGAAAGAGGATTTATATTTTTTGACGAATATACAGTTTTCACTATTCTAGTCTAATAGTTGATATTTATTATTTTCAAAAATTAGAAACTTCAGCTATAAAAGCTTTATATTATACTGAATAGCCAATTTTGACTTTGAATGGGAGTATGGAAAACTTGATAATTACTATAATTTGTTTCTCAATATACATTCAAACAACCTTATAACAGAGTACAGCACATGAAAAAGGTAACACTCGCTCAGAGTAAATTTGAATATGTTTTTTGACAGATGAAAAGAAAAAGAATTTTTATTGAATAGATTTTTAGACAATTCTTGTTTTTACATGTTTTTGTGCAACTTTGTTTCCAAAAAAATTAATGTTTTCATTCTCCATTTATTCATATCCCATTTAGATGTTTACGTTATGTTTAAATGAGACGTTATGTTTTATATACTCAAGAAATTTGACATTAAGTTACTTATAGTAAAGTAGAGTGTAGGCCACTCCAGATTTTTTTTTTTTTTGGAGCATTGAAAAAATAAATTTTCTAAATGTTTACTACGAATAATTTAAGATGTCTTTATAAATTGTATTATATATAAGATGAATAAAATACTTACTTAAATGTAAAAATAAAAAAAAACTTAGATTTTAGAATGTTTGCCAGGGTGATCCATGGTTGTTTCTAGAAAGACTTATTGACAAATTTCAAATTGTACTTTCTAAGAAATATTAATGTCAGATATATGCCCTACTTTGAGTCGTGAGCTATGCAACCCTTTATTGTGTGGTATTTCCTCATTCCAATCACTACTTCGAGTGCTTAGGAACGCCATTGTTTCTGGGTTTTGTTTCTTTATGTCATGATTAAGATATTCTCTCTTTATTACAAAATGGCTACTAATTTTAAGCAAATTTTCAGGTGACTCAATAAATTTAAAATTTCTTTTTGAGTATTATAAAATATAAATGAGTACAATTATTTCAAAGCTTTACAAAATAAAAGATTATTATTAAACTAAAAATGACAACTGTTAAGATGCATCTGCAGTAACCTGTGTAGTTCTTTCCTCAGAGATGACGTTAAGCCGTCGGTCCAGGGCCTATACGAAGATCCCTACTCTAAATGCACCTCAGTTTGGCAAAATTTAGGACTCCCAATGTAGAAGTTATGGTTTAAAAAAAAATCTTTTAGTGAAGTTTTTAGAATATAGGCATCTTTATGAGAAACAATAAAACTTGTTAGAAAAGTAAATTAACAAAATCAGCTTAAACATTTTGGTTTATCAAATAGAAAATCTTCAAAGCTTACTGAATGACTCTGGACTGCTTCTTCGAATAGAAACAGCCTTTCTTAACACGCAGTCGAATCTATTGAAGTATGACTAATATATAGATGTATTAGTCCAGCAACTATAAAGTGGACTACAACAATCTTTTCCAAGATTATTGGTGGAAGTATAGAATAATTGAAAAAGGAAGTATTTCACTTGAAATTGCTATCATTATACACCGTCCTGAGGGAGCTGTATATACCATTGCTAGAAGAGTTTTGAAAGATCTAATGAATACTCGAAATAATCAAGCCTATTATTTGCAATGGTATGTCGATGATATTGAAAGAACAAGGAAGTTTGTTGGTACTGCTTTTACTATTAGGCAGCAAGCTCTACATATTTTTAAAATATGGGAAAGAAAAAAATCTGGTTGTAATTCCAGCGAAGACGTCCTATTCTTTTCTTAAGAAGAAACAATATAGTTCTCATTGTTCGTTTTAAGTTAACTTTAGTCATTTATGTATAGGAGGTTAATGATTTTTGTCAAATTAAAAAGTTCATTAAATAACTTTACATTTCAATTTCATTTAGAAACGATAAAACAAAGGTCAATAGAACATATTTGGTCTCAAAATGCATAATACGCTAAAACTGCGACAATCAATTCAATATAACTGCAGTCATATTCAATTCATAGTCATATTCACTTACAGTTCAATTAATAGTAATATGACAGATTATTCTATATCAATGATTTCAAGTTAGTTATAACTCATGAAATTGAATATTCACAATAAATGGAATGAGACCCTTACAAATAAAATGAAATTATTTATTACCAAGAAACTTGATATTACTTTAACACATAGTAACCAATAAAATTATAGAATGACCTATTCTATAGTTACATGAGACTTACTCTAAAATAAAACCAAAACTCATTTGATTGTCAACGACTTTGACATGATGTGTACTAATAGTATATTTGAGTGTTGGCCAATCCAAATTATTATTATTATTATTATTAGGTTTTAGTGTTTTTATCTTCTTATAAATGCGTATATAATTATCGTGAAGAAACAAAGAGTAAACATTATTTTAACATTTTTGACTTATTTATCCTCTCATTAATGTCATTATATAGATTATAGAGGAGGCGTAAGTTTCCCAAAATATTTTCGTGTTTTTATATTTATTTATAAAACTTTATTGTAGTTGGTCCATCTGCAGATTGAAATTAACAATTTACACTAAATTAAATGTCTGATATCAAGTACTGTTATTTAAATGGAAAAATCTTATTTGGTAACCTCTTCCTTGAGTTAGGATGGCATGCAAGATTTAAATTGTACTCCAATCCAGAACTGGGGCCTGTCATTAAGACCTCAGTGCTCCTTTTTTTTTTAAAAAAAAAAAACCAAAAAATTAGAAATGGAAAATATTTTTATAGTCATAAATATGCAGATTTGACATTGTTGTTGATATTGGTTTTTTTTGTAAGTTTAAAATTTTTCACCTAAAAGCAGTATTTGAATATATGACATGCATGCATCATGAATGCAAATACAAACATTTATAACGGTTCTACCAACTGCAATGTGGTGAGACAGACCAGGCCTTCAAACATCAGAGAATGCTAATTTACATAGCAAAATTAAATGTTATAACCATTCTAGTTGAAATGTACTGTATTATAGTTTAAATAAAATAAGTTTTGATGTTTATTTAAACTGATTATTTTAACAACATATTTATTGAGTTACATAATATATATTAGTAGCATTTTTAATTAAACGATACTAAGGCTTTTCGAATGATTGTTCAAAAGATTTTTATTCTTTCAACTTTAATTTTTCAGTTTTATATAATATAGAACTATCTGTTACTAATGAATATTTTAATAATTCATTATAATAAAATAATCAATTGACTTTTAAGTTTAATATTTCTGAAATTTCTGAAAACATTTATTACCTTTAGAAGTTTAACTAAATTTCTCACTTTATTGAACATTGATAGGTATACTAAGAATTTATGTGATCGTACTATTATTTTTAGATATAAATTCAGACAATTCTAGATTTCTGAGGTCGTTTGTATTGAGATTGACCCTAAAGTAATAATACATGGCAATAATATATGCCACATTGAGCTTTTGAAAAAACCATTCAAGCCCTAAAAGTGTTTTTTCCTGACTACTCACTCCATTAATAACATAGAATGTAAGTGATAATTGTGTGAGAAAGCTGTTTGGTGTTGCAGGTTGCGATATGAAGATGAGTAAGGTTGGTAACCAGACCAACTCGCAGGACCCGCAGGCGGTCAACTCGAGGGTCTTTGTGGGCAACCTCAACACCTACTACTGCACCAAGACAGACGTCGAGCGCATGTTTCAACGCTACGGTCGATTGGCAGGTAAACCTTTCTTCTATAATTTCTATTTTAACGTAATCATTAGTAGTGGTCATTCATATATTAATATTTATCCATAATTCTATAACTACAATATCAAGGAAAGTAGTATAACAAACTCATATTAAATAAAAATAATATAATACATTCTAATATAATGTAAAAACAAAAATTAAAGAAGCTAACTTGTTTTTATACAACTATATGAACTTTGGGTGCAAAAGACTATATATAGAACTAAAAACTACATTGTGATATTTACTGTTAAAATAAATAATTCTGGTATAACATTATTTTCAGTAAAATATATCTAATTGAAGTCCTTGCGCACTCAGTGAATAGATGGATCAGACGAAAACCAGTAACTGACTGGTTTATATTTGCCATCAAATGTATTTCATCCGACTTCTATTTAATACTCTAATCTCATATTTTTGTGAAACGTTCTGTTCGAAAATACTAATGCAAGTATTCCTGTGCTGTCAATCTGTTAACCTTACTGATCTCTCTCTCTCTCCTCTCTCTCTCTCTCTCTCTCTCTCTCTCTCTCTCTCTCTCTCTCTCTCTCTCACACACACACACACACTTCTACTTTTCTTCTTCTTGCTCGATGTCCCATACAGGGGGATGTCGACTTACGACAGTGACCGTGATAATATTATAAAGATTAAATTGTCGAACGATAACTAATTACTCGTAGCTACGAGATTCGTATCGATCACACGAACGTAATGTTTAACGTTGTCTACAAACATGAGATGCCTATAAACTCAAATATTCACTACAATGAATATAAATGAGCTACAATATTTACTTAGCTATTGCCGTAACGGCAATTCAAGGCCTTGCAGGAATGTAGAACTAGAGTTTAACATTAACTCCAGATGCCTTGGACTCGAACCTTTACTATTTTAAATAAAAACCAGCTACATTATTAATTCAGATATTATCATTATACTGATAACAGTTGAAGGCCTCGCAGAATGCTGGATTTCATTCAAACTGATTAATATCTGTACATAAAATAGTACTCTATGGAAGGCTTTGCAATACTGAATGCTGGACATCAATCTAAAATCAACTCAAAACTCCTTGTACATTTTTTGTAAAAGTTTGCCATAATCACAATCGGCAATTGACAAAATTGACTTACGACGTCTCTGTCGAAACCTAATGCCGTCGTAACTTATTAATCTTATCCATATACTTGTATTAATGAGAAGTATTACTTATAAATTCAAAATATCGCAATACAAATAATGTACTGATAAATCTATTAATGAGGCTATTTGCACGAGTGGCGATGGAAGTGGTTGTTGATGGAAGCTCTACCTATGTCAGCTAACACGGGGGCTAAGCTTGATATATGCTTGATCTACGTAAACGAATCTTGATATATCATTCTTGTCTAGCTTATTGTTTGTGGCTGGGCGCGCATGCAGCAACATATCTAATAGAGTAAAATTTGTTTTGTTGATAGTTTTTTTAATAAATCGAGTTGGATAACCACCTTTCTTACATGACATAGTTATTTGTTACTCTAAATACTTAACTGGGATTCCAAATGACTATTGAAAATGTTGATTGAATAATAATTGGCAATTAATTTCACCCATGATGGTAAAAGCAAATAATCTCATATGTGGAGCTAGCTAGTAAGGCCCTTGTACCCACCGCGCAACTTTACGTTTAAGTTTTTTTTTTGCTGAGTGTATCATGCAATATTTTGATGATAAATTCAGAGAAATACATGATAACGTAACATAATATAATTGTTCACTAAATTTTTAAATCATAATGGTTATGTATATTTCAGTGTAACTGGATCATATAAATTATATAAATTTTCATAGTCAATAAATCAATCAAACAATTCATCAAAAACAGTTATATTAATTAATAAGTTTGAACACTGATTGAATATTTAACTTATTAATTCTCGTATTAATGCTTTATTGTCCCTGAAATTATTGCATGCTTATGTAAGTTAATTATTGAGTGAATTAATTGTGTTGGTTTGGTGGGAACACAGGTGACACTCCCCACATGAATATGTAGTAGGAGGCAGTTACGTGTTTGTCAAGTCAATCCTACAGCAGAAATGCATGCATTTTCTTAAAATAGCCTTAATGGTTGTCTTAAGTATAACTGGCTAATTTCATTTTAAAAACATTGTGGAAAGTCCACATGAATCAATGAATTCATAAAGCGAAGACGATTGATGAGCAATAATGTGTAAAATATACAGAATAGATTCTTGTGCATTATTGACAGTTACATAAACAGTGTCTATCAAACACTTTTGATATTGTTATGATGAAACAAAAATAATCACCCTCATAGCAATCTTTTTATTAATATTTTGAAATCAGTTCATAAACATTTATTTAATACCTTATTTTGTAATACAAATAAACTATTTAAAAACTAACCTATTTTGATTAACAATATAAAAACCTATTGGTTGCATTGAATTGAACAATACATTGAACAATTTTAAGCCAAAATGTTTTGCCATAAAACTAATAAATAAAAAATAAAACAAAATAAAAATAAAAAAAATCATTATTATTAAATTTGATTAAGAAAAAGTTCAAAAATTTTTAAAATTTCAATCAGGAAAAGTTAACGGAGAAAGCGAACAATTCTCTTCTATCTGCATTTACTTCTAAACTTATACAAACAATGATTACTTTTTGTTTATTATTATTAGTCTTGCAGGATTAAAATAAATTAGCCAAATAATTAATTTGATTGTTACTGAGTTTGACAATGACTTTACTGTTGTAGACCTGTTCAGGCTTTTACTTTTTACTTTACTATAAGTAAAGTATAGTGATCGTGAAAAAATTCGATCTCGAGATTTTGACAGAATTACATGTTTTGAGGTCCCAGAAGTCGTTTTATGAAGTTTTTTCGATGATGTCTGTGTGTGTGTGGGTGGGTGAGTGAGTGTGTTAGCATTGCTTGTTACCACGCTACGGTCCAGAATCTTTGATGGATCAAGTTGATATTTTACACAAAAATTGGCCTCATAAAGACGAAGATCCCTATTGTTTGGGAAGAATTATGCATGATGGGAAAGTAACTTTTTTGGCCAAAAGCCGTTTTTTAGAAAACATTTATTTCTCCTAACCTGATAACCCTGGAGATTTGAAATTTTGACATTATCTTTGAGGTTACAAATAGAAAAAACGAAAAATATATCCAGAATTTTAAAACAACAGGAAATATTTTTTTCAATAAAATGTACAAATTTTGACTTATAATTCAATCTCAAACCTTGTGAGAGCGATACAAGCCATACTGTTTGACGGACAAGAATGAAACTATGCCTATAAATAGAACATTATGTGTAGAATGAGTTGAGATATTTTTTTTTCAAAATTACATTCGCTAAAGGGGGGTTACAGTACGACTTCTGTTTTCAGAAAATGTTATTTTTTCGCTAAACGGCTCATTAAAAAGGCATGAAAATTTGACCAAAAATGGAACAAAACATTGGGTGTTCATAAAAAAATTCATGAATTTTCAATTACGGGAAAGACCAATAACGCTATAAAAACGTTTTGTTTATCCTAGACTAAGGGATCACCTGCTATATTTGTCAAAATTTTGATATTTTTTTACAATGTTTACATTGACTTAGAAATTTTTTGAGCGAATCCACTGAGATAAAATTGATATTTAAGAAGGAAAAATTTAAATAGTTTATGACCTATACGAGATGTAAGAGGAATAATATTTTTACATGTAAAAAAATCACTGGTAATAAACATAAATAAATTACCTTTGTCTTCCATGGCATGATGGATTTGTCTCATAAAATGCTCGTTTATTTTTGCTTTTCAAAAATTTTATATCTGCTGTAGTTATACTAATGATGAATTATCTATATATTGCACTCTTAAGCAAAACTTAATATCAGTTATAATTACATTATCATTGTGAATTGTAGTACCTTTCCATGATATTGAAATGTGACGAATCGACTCTTTCCTCAAGAAAGAGGACTTACGTTTGTTGAGAAATATCCAGTTTTTTTTTTACTATTCTAGTCTAATAATTCATATTAATTATTTTCAAAAATTAGAAGCTATAAAATTTCCAGTATAATACTTCTGTAAAAGACCAATAATGTAAAACATAATTCAAAATTGAAATCTTTCGTTTGAAGATAAATAAATGTAATTATCGTACATCCCTAATTATAAATTATCTTAAAACGACATTTTTTCTTCGATGTTTATGATGTTTTTCAGAGAAAATAAGAGTATTTTCTTGTTTTAAATTTGAATTTTCGACTCTAATATTTAATGTAGAAGGAGGTGAAGTAAACGATGAAAGAAATCCACTGGCTACTTGAACAAAAGTCATGCTCTCTTCAGGAGATTATTTCGTATCAAGAAATTTTCACTTTTGCTTTTCAAAAATGTTATTACTGCTGTAGTTATACTAATGAGATTATTTTCATCAGTGGTGTGATTTACAAAAATAAGCTTATATATTGATAAGTCGATCAATCACTATCTGTACTACCTCAGGAATGAAAGGCTAATAATCATATCCCATTTAGATGTTTACATTATGCTCAGATGAGACATTATATATTATATACACAAGAACATTGATATTAAGTTTACTTATAGTCGTGTTGAGTGTAGGCCACTCCAGATTTTGTTCATTAATTCCGAGAGGAACCATTTTGGATAAGTTGAAGTATTATTTGTTTTAATTAACTACGCAATGGTCTATGATGAGTGAAATACGTAATATAGAAATAATTAGTGCATTAATTTATACTCGAGAATGAAAATATAGTGGCTAAACTAAATTCCAGTAAATTTGATAAAAATGAAGCATAATTGCCCTTCGAAAAATTATATTTAATATTATGAAATTCAAGAGGCAGATCTTAAGGATGTATAGGATGTACATATGTAGTAAGAGAAGGTTGGTGTTATTTGTTATGCTATTGATAATATAATATCAAAATTCAATATTTCTAGTAACATTTATTTTTACACTTTTGTGACTATTTATAATAAATTAAAAGGAAACCTCTTAATACAGAGTTTATCAAATTAAATAATGCCGGTAAAACAAAGTTACTTTTAGTTGTTATAATAATATGAAATTCAATACCTGTAGTAACTTCTTTATATTTGACATTATTATCATCACTTGTAATAAAAAAAAAGAAATCTTATAATATGGAGTTTATATGTTCAATAAAGGTAGTAAAACAAAGTTATTTTATCAAAGTTAAAACGGATTAGAAATGATTTTTAAAACGTTGAATGAAATTCAATTCAGGTTCATAGGTCTCCAGTTGGTGTATAAATAATTATTATCCAGCTAGAATATGGTTAGTCCCTTCATTTCCCGCCAACGTTACACATAATGCGCATGTCTTCTCTATCGTATGATCATTTCAACCAATCATAACTCTTATTTTTTTCCAAGTCCTTTTCATATTTTTCATAATAGCGTCACTTTTGTTTGTAATAGTTTTAAACGAATTCAAATGTGTTCTGATTGAAAAATTTATTTCAATATATCTGTTTTCAATTAGTTTTTACGTTGATTGAACGACAATGCAAGAATACAGAAGATATTCATCATAGTTACGGTCAGTGGAAACATGATATTAATTTTCTTTTCTATATTACGAGTTGGATTGATAATTCTTCAGACTTTTCACTTTTATGTATAGTAATATATTATTAGTAATAGTATATTTTGATCACCATTACACCTCACCAGGAAAATAGAATATTTAATATGATTACCACCATATATACCATACAAAAAATCACGTTGTAGTCATTTTCAAGGCTTAGGGAACTTATCAACTGAGTCAAAATAGTTTCTTCTATAAAAATATTGAAAAAGCTTCTTTTAATATAATTGTAAACAGTTCTTTAGTGTATTAGTTGTACCTATTTTCCAAATTGCAGTTAGTAATTTTGGATCTTGAACAATGTTATTCTCTTATGCTGTATTGTTACATTAAAATTTATTATTTTCTAAAATATTATTTTTAGATAAATACTTTGCCTAATCTATACTTTATTAACAAATCCTTCTAACAGTGTTTCAATTGTTCTACTATATTGTTTTACTATATGTGTACTATTATACTATTTTTATTGTACTATTGTAGATTCTCCTATTTTATTTGTTCATAGTATTATTTGTGTTATATACCATGCTCTTAGTGTGAATGGATTTTATTCAGTGAATATCAATAAACATATAACACAACAAATACCTGATTGAATAATTGGTGAATATCAATTGCTTAATTAGATGTATTAACATTATATTTTATGTACCAACTACAACTTAATTTAAATTAATCCAAGTTTCATTTTAAATAAAGGGGTCAGATTAGTCCAGAGTCAACATGTTTGCCTAGGGACTGTTGGATCCGAAGTTCAATGCCCACTCTGGTCCACGGTTTATTTACGTGGAATGTGAAAAAAAATCTGATACATCGTCCTTGGGAGTGGGCGTTAAGTGGTTGGCCCCGAGCCTGTACGATGTCAAGTATATGTACGTTATAGGCCCCTACTCTAAATAATACACTTCTGTTAAGACTCCCAATGTAGAATCATTGTGTAGTTTCTCAAAGGGCCAAAGTTCGACCTATGTCTGTTCTCTTGTGAGACTGCCACTGCAACATAACCTAATTTAAAATAATCCTAGTTTAATTTAAAATATTCCAAGTCTAAATTAAATGAATTCATTTCACTGTTGTTCAAATTTATTTATATTATATATAATGTTATATTTATATTATAATTTATATTTATAGTTTGTCAACTTGAAAATACATATACACTATGTTGAAGTTTAAATAAAACTTTGGTTATTTTAAATTAACCCGAAAAACTAGTATATTTAGGTAAAAAAAATATTCCTGGTGATTAATATTACTCCAATCTTATATACATTAAGTTTATTGTGAATTGTAGGAAATGTTTCCACATAAAGTTAACTTGTAAATGACAATAAAACTTGTTACTTTACTATAAGTATAGTGATCGTGAAAACATTCCATCTCGAGATTTTGACCGATTTACACGTTTTAAGGTCCCAAAGTTATTTATGACGGTTTTCCCATGAGGTCTGTGCGTGTGCGTGCGTATCTAAAATTTGTGTAGACGATACAGTCCATAATCTTTCATAGATGAGGTTAATATTTTCCATAAAAATGGTCTTCAAAGTGTACATAGTGTTTATTATATTTGATTGCCGAATATAAATAGAAATGCATTAAACCATTTGATTTTGTCAATTAATATCTTTACTTAGGTAATGAAATTTTTCCTCATTTGAATTTTTAAATAGTGATAATAATCAATTAAAATAAGATTTAGTGAATAAAATGCAATGATTTGGAACACCACTACATTGGAAAACAGATAGGACTTTAAGACAGTGGTGTAAAGTATAGATTCATGATTTAATCAGAAAAAGATAAATCAGATTTCAAAATTTTTAAAACAACAAGAAAGTTTTTTTTTCAACAGATATTGAAATTTTGACTCATGATTGAATGATTGAATGTGAAAGCTATTGAGAAAACAAAAATCTTTATGTTGTTAACAGGTTGATACTTTTTTTACTTATAGTAAAGTTGAGTGTAGGCCACTCCAGATTTCTTCAAAGTAAATATTATAATCATGGACAAATTCGATTTCGAGATATTGACAAATTTACAAGTTTAGAAATCCCAAGGTCCTTTTTTTGAAGTAATTTCGGGTGATTTTTAGGTGTATATATATCTGCGCATGTGAGTACATGTGAGTGAGTGATGGGTTTACCATATTTGATTTTTTGTATGATTTGAATGGATTATATGAATTAAAAAGGAAAAATTAACTATTCAATATATATATATCAATATATATAATATATATATTATATATATCAATGATCAAACCAAAATAAGAAATGGGAAAACAAGACTAAGATCTTTCAACCGTAAAAACCCAATAGTTAGGTTTTTGACTCTGACGAAGACCGCTTGTTACGGTTGAAAGATCTTAGTCTTGTTTTCCCATTTCTTATTGTGGTTTGATCATATATATATATATAATATATATATATATATATATATATATATATATATAAAATTAATAATCAACAATAATTATTGATACTATATTTGAATTAAACACCACAATAAACAAATATATATTAGTTACGATGCTCTAAGGCCTTTCGTTATAACATTATCAGAGAGCTAAATGAACAAATCAGAACATATATTAACAAATTAACCTGGTTGATTGAAGTCTTCGGGATTGCTGGCATCCCTGTCTGAATTTAATGTTTCTAAAATTGAAGGAGTCTTGATCTGCTTACTTATCTCTTTTATCTTGATGGCTGTAGAAGAAATGAAACAAAGTCCAATGATTTTTAAAATTATTGTGAATTCTCATATAATTAGAAAGTTAAACGAAAGCCACACTTACGCACCGTACACGCACGCACAATATGAAACAAGTACACAATACATATATAGATATTAGCTTTGCTTCAATAAATAAAATTTTAATTTTAATTTCATAGTTTAAGAGTAGCACTAAGTTATTGAGTGACCGATTTAGGGTCAATGACTTTTATTAAACTAGTCCAAAAAAATGAATGAGATATATAAACAAATTCTTAATTTTTGGAACTCGTGTATGTATAATAATTTATTTTGGGTTTAATGTCGTTAAATTAGTATGACCCACATCTTAATAATGATAATAAACACAGAAAAAGAGGATGAACTTTTCAGTCTATCTATGTTGATCAGAAAAACTCGTCAATAACAATTTGTAAGACTTTGCACATCAAGAATCTGCTTAGAAACTTACAGAAAAACTAAAACGAAGTTTATTTCATTTCGGTGTCACGTGTCATTCAAACTACAGTTGTTGTTAAAATACACAGATTACTTTTCTTTGTAAAATAATTTGTAATGTAATACTTAGTTTTTCTGTTTCAAAATTTATACGATATGAGCCTATAAAAAAAAGTTTTAAATAAAAACCGAAATGTTGCCAATGAGAGTTTAATTTGAACCTGAAGAACTGACCGAGACCCGATAAACATTAGTTTTGTATATATATATATATATAAATTAATAATCAACAAAAACTCTTGATATAATATATGAATTAAACACCAAATAAACAAATATATATTTATTACAATGCTCCTAGGGTTTTCGTTACAACATCATCAGAGAGCTAAATTGATATTTTTTGTTTGGTTCATTTAGTTCTCTGATGATGTTGTAACGAAAGGCCTTAGAGCATGTAATTAATATATATTTGTTTATTGTGGTGTTTAATTCATATATATATATATATACACTTTAACACAGAGAAAAGAACACAGAAAGACACTACAGAACTCACTTCGATATTTCGACATCCGTCGTCATCGGGAAGAAGTGCGAAGTACTCGCGTATATATATATATCAGACTAATTCGAAAGTTACTCTGAGAGCTTCAGAAGAAGCACTTATTAGTCTTCTGGACGGTAGATCGGCTCCTGGGCTTAACCTCAATCGTTGATTTTTTTTCCTCTTATTTTTTAGTTGTTATCAGCTTTTAATTTTATTTTAGTTAAATGTTTTCATTTTTTAATTTTTATTTGGCTTGTATCTCTTTATCTTCCCTGTCTACCTTTCCTCCGAAAGTTGGCTACCCTGTTTGAGTGCTTCAGTTCGAACGTCAAGTCAGTCGTTATCAGCCTTTGGAGCGATTCACTTCTTTTCCTGAAGACGAGGACATCGAAATATAGTAGTGAGTTCAGTGATTTCCTTTCTATGTGTTCTTTTTAAATTCTAGTTTATATTATATATATATATATATATATATATATATATATAAGATCTCTTATTACTTAATAAAGAAGTAGAAGTCAAATAATAATAAATGTTGAGATAAAATATTATTAAATGCAGTCATGTTATTAGAGGTTAAAATAATGTGTATTAAATTATGCTGTATTCCTTTTATCGTCCAGTTTAGTTTCAATGTTTTACTACTGAAGCTGGAAGACAATACATCTGAATTAGTACATAATTCTAAAGAAGTATGTATGGTGTGTGACGTGGGTTTCAATAATGTGTTTAACTTGTATATAATTCATTCATCTCGTGAACATGACGAGGTGCTGTTATTTTGGTCGGAAGTCTTAGTCCTGTTTCTCATTTATTGCTCCTGTCGTTTAGACGTTGATTTTTATTTCACTTCCTTATTGTAAAGTCGTTTATATATATTGGTCAATCTTTCCTACATGTTGGTTCTTATATTAATTATAAAATTTGTTTAACTTGTACACCAATGTCTGTAGATAGTTTGCTTTTATGAATAATTATTAATTCATAAATTATTAGTTAAATAATAATAAGATTAGAGATTGTTTCTTTTTGATATCAATTGGCCCGTGATTGAGTGATTTACTAGTACATTATAACCCGTAAATTTGTAATGGCTGCCTTGCTAAATAATTAAGCTTGTTTAGACGTTTTCATGAATGTAAGCCAAGTCTGTTCTCAGCTGATTCTCAGCCAAGCGAGAGATCTTTTAGCCTCTTGGTTCTGATGATTATTTAAACAGGACTCAAGAATTTATATCTTACTTTCGTTGGAGAGATATCATTTGCTGTGTTTAAAGTTTCTTGAAGCTTTTTCCATTATGACTAGAACTCTAATTGAGTCAGAATTTTATAACTGCTTATTCTATTTTAATTTTAGCTTTAAAAAACAACTTACTAATGTTTATTGAGAAATTTAAACGTTATTTCATGAATTCTTTAGATATTTATATGATTCGTTCAATTTAATCTGGCAGAACTGCTATTATAAAGACTGATATGTACTGAGAGTGTTAATAAGGTTTTTTTCTCTATAAAACACCCTTAAGCCAACGCTTCGTCTATATTTTTAGAGGTTTTTTATAGCCACAAAAATACAAAAATCAATTACAATAACTTGAAAAGAGTAAGTTACATTATTGATATGAATATACGTAGTTAGCTTGGTAATTTTTTACTGCAAACAAATTTACATGACTATTATATTCTAATCAAATACAAAGCTGCTGTAGCAAGATTTATACGAACACTTTGTGTTACATTTTGATAAACACAGTGAAATTTAAAAACACTGATGAAAACTACATTGTAAAAGAAACTTGAAACTGAAAACATGTTTTTAATTCTTAATTAATAAATTATAAAATTTTACTTTGATTATCAGTATCTGGTTTTTTTATCGCTTGTATTTTTAGTTTTCCAAATGTTAATCATTTCTTTTATGAGCCTTATTCTTAATGTGTTCATAATCTATAACCTTTGTGTTATTTAGATTAAAGTTACTCTATCGTTTATGTGTATTGTTAATGTAGTGATAGGCGTAATATTTTCTGCTTTAGCACAACAGAAGAACCTGTAATTAACACTAAAATCCTTTCATTTGTCGTGCGTTTTCTTTTCTTCAGAAAAATTACAGATAATATTTTATCTGTTTTTTGTTGCATATGACTTCATTATATTTAAATATATATCATATAACAAAACAAAGATGTTGTTTTGGCAGTTAGTGCTAATAAGTACTAATTACATAATATATCGAAACAAAGAATTTAATTGTGTCTAAATGTGTAGAATAAAATTTAGTTAAAATACATTAAACTAATGAATAAAGTAAAATGAGATCAATAATTGTTCGTTGTTGGGGGTGGATTATCTTTTTACCCCAATGGTAATAATATTATACTTATTCGGTAAATAAACTTCCACATAAGTTTACCTTTTAACAAAAAAATAAGGGCTATTTGGTGTCGTGGTGTTTGGAAGAGAGTTTTAAGGAGGTGATCAGAATCTCCAAGAGTAAGACAAACGCACCACTGCAGGGAGCTCGCAGTCCCGACAGGACATTAACAGAGATGCTTCTCGGCTCAGGTAATCTAATATTCAAACTTTTCCTCCTTACCAAATCTAAACTTAAAAATAATGTTACTAACTCAATAGTCTCTTTGCTAAACAGATGTATATTTAAACAAATAGAACAGTCTGTTTAATACAACAATTGTAAATAAAAAGATTCCACAGATGTCTGCAGGTTAGCAAATTGCATGATGTGCCTGTGATGCTACAGTGAGATCACTGGCTTATTCAACAGATACTGATTTTCTTTTCGAAATATTTGTTCTATCAGAAATATAATATTAGTCATTATTAATAAGCCTTTGTAATTCATTTTAGTTTAATTATTTGTCCGGAGTAAATATGTAAATATCTTTTGTTTGTAAATATCTCAATTCAACTGTAATATCATTTGGGAATCATTAGACTTTAAGGCTGGATATATATGCATAAACAAAAATTCATTAATAACAACTGAGTTCTAGATAAATGGACTCATTTAGAAATGTTTTTTTTTTCAACAATGTAAGAATAATCTATTGTTAAGACCTAGTTCAGTCGCATTGTTGATGGAATACTTTAAATTACATTTGATATATAATATTTCCATATATGTCTAAATATTAATAGAAGTATCCACCGTGGAATAGAAACAAAACTAAAGTTAACGGGACTCTGTTAGTTCTTTAGGTTCAAATTAAACTCTCAATGCCAACGTTTCGGTTTTTATTTAAAACTTTTTCATAGGTAGAAGTATACATTTGAAACAGAAAAACTAAGTATTACATTAAAAATTATTTTACAAAGAAAATAGCCTGTGAATTTCAACAACAACTGTCTAGTTTGAATGAACAGTGTCACGTTCATTGTGGTTTAAACTTCATTGATTGCATCACGTGTTTATTTATTGCGATTTTTCTGCATGTATTTGTATATATATATATATATAACTTTAAATTACACAAAGCACGACACAGAAAAGATAATAAAAAGAACGCTTACAGAATTCAATATTTCGAACTGTTGTTCGTAATCAGGAGAGTAGACTAGAAGAGAGGACGAAGTGAGAGAGATCTCCCCACGTCGAAGAACGGAGCGCGAATCATATATATATATATATATATATATATATATATATATTGTAAAATTTGGAAGCAGTCCTTCATTTAAGCATATTTCGTTGAACAGCTGACCGTATTTCGCTGATGTCATTTTCTTCACTAGTTTTTCAAGGTTTCTGAATACCTTCTTCTTTCCTTCATCCAAACGTTGGAGAATGTTAATTAAGTTGGAAACTTAATTTTTTTTTCTCTTTCTTTAATTAATCACCCTGAAGATGACTGGAAGCCAGTCGAAACATGTCGGTTCCAACTTAATTAACATTCTCCAACGTTTGGATGAAGGAAAGAAGAAGGTATTCAGAAACCTTGAAAAACTAGTGAAGAAAATGACATCAGCGAAATACGGTCAGCTGTTCAACAAAATATATATATATATATATATATACAATTAAAAGAAACGGTCCAGCGTACTTTTTTAAATAAAATAAATTCAAAACGAAGGAAACACACAGAAAGACACAGACATAACTCACATCGATATGTTTGTATCTTTCTGTGTGTTTTCTTCGTTTTGTATATATATATATATATATATATATATATAAAGTTTAAACCATAATGGTAAGAGGAAAACAATAGAAATAAATGCTCTGAGGCCTTTCAATTTATATCATCTGCCAGCAAACAATGTAAAAGTAGTTTTTTCCATTGTAGTTTAAACTTCATTGATTGCATTACGTGTTTTTTATTTATTGTGATTTTTCTACATATATATATATCACATCTTGGTGTTTTCTCGTCAGAGTGGAAGAGAGGTTCATTTGAGTTCGTCCAAGCGGAGGGATGGTTGATAATTTGAGCTCAAAGCAGACAGGAGCTGAATAGGAGTTTGCATTATTAATTAATACATTGGTAATTACTAATCAACATATTCCAGTCCAATTGATTTTGTGGCTCTATTTGTTAATTAGCTATGGGATATGTAATGTAATTATTGAGAACTCATCGATAACAAAGAATACTTAATCATAATTTGGAAAGTTAAAAGAGTGAACTTACAATTCATTATTGAAAATTACACTATATCCTTTATCAGGAGCGATATATTATTACTTGAACCAACGGTAACTTGAAGCATATATGTGAAACACCAGCTGTACTGGTAGTTTTACTTCTTGACTATCTGAAATGGATATTTAGTGAAGTAGGGAAAGGGAAGAACCACTAGTGTATTTTCAATTGAACTTAGATTACAAAAAAAAAATCGTGAAACAAACAAACACGGATGATTTCAAAGTAACTCATTTTTCATAATTTCTTGAATAATTTGTGCATTATTTTTTGGCAATTTATTTAAAACAATATCATACAGATCAAAATAAATTATTTAATCTTTAGATTAGAGATTATTAAAACCTAAGGCTTATTAATATGTACTATCATAAAAACAAAGCAGCTATAAAACAGGACGAGAGACCAACTCTGGTTTGGGGATCAATATTCATAATTATAATTTAATTAGACTAGTGCAAGAAAACATTACGGTTGGATTATTGCAACATGCAAACCTTTTCGAGTAATGTTCTAAAAAGTGTTTTTACTTCATTAAGTCTGAGTATGGCTTTAGATGGTGAGTAAGCTGAGGTTAAGTTTAATTAAGTAAACAGAATAATTAGAGTTATTAACAGATGGAGTTGATAATTGACTAGTTTGCGTTTTAACGGTTAGGAAAATGGGATTAAGCAATTTTAGCTCTTGTGTCATGAAATTAACACCAGTGTGTTGAGCATCCACAGGAAGTTAGTCAGCCTGATGGCTGTAGAAGAAATGAAACAAAGTCCAATGATTTTTAAAATTATTGTGAATTCTCATATAATTAGAATTTAAACAAAAGCCACACTCACGCACCGTACAGACACACACACACACACACACACACAATATAAAACATGTTACACAATACATATATAGATATTAGCTTTGCTTCAATAAATAAAATTTCATGGTTTAAGAGTAGGACTAAATTATTGAGTGACCGATTTAGGGTCAATAAATCAATCATAAATCAATGACTTTTATTAAACTGGTCCAACAAAAAATGAACGACACAAATAAACAAATTCTTAATTTCTGGAACACGTTTATGTACAATCATTTATTTTGGGTTTAATATCGTTATATTAGTATGACTCACATCTTAATAATGATAATAAACATAGAAAAAGAGGAAAGAAATTTTCAGTCTATCTATGTTGATCAGAAAAACTCGTCAATAACAATTTGTAAGACTTTGCACATAACTTGTACCAGAGATTCACGAAATGTTCCATATGAAATAGATATGTTTTGAAAAACTAGTTATTGGTCTTAGAATGAGATGAAATCAAGTAATTAGTGGAAACTAACTAATAAACTGAAAATATTCTTTAAGCAAGAAATACGTTTTGTTGTAATCTTGGAGAGCTGTTTTTTTCAAAAACTTACCAACTACGGTACATTGTTGTCCCAACAAGTTCACGAGTCTCCGATTTAGTCACTATATTTCAAAAATGGATTTATACTTCTTCTCTTATATTAAGTAATATTTGTTGTTTCTTAACTTTAATATAATTAATTGTTTATTGTGTAGCAATAGTCTTTAATTATACCAATAACCTAGTACTACTGTTAAACCATGAAATTTAAATTTAGAGAAACATAAACAGTTGCCGTATGGAAATTAAGCATATGTGAGTGCCATATGCAAACTATTGACAAATAAAAAGTAAAAGGAGGATATTTAAGCTAATATAAGCAACTGTGGTAATTAATTTGAGAAGTCACATCTTAGTGAACATTAGTTAAATTGAAGGAAATTATGAGCTCATACTTCAAAGATATCCTACAGTTTGTTAACTTCTGTAAGAGATATTTGTGCTTTACTTTTCGTTCAACTTCAGCCTATAAAAAGTGCACTCACTGCAGTAAATAATATTGTTTGATAAAGTAATTAGAAGTTGAAAACAAACAGGAATCATTTTATTTAAGTTTCGAAGGAGTTTCGTGAAAAAGAAGGGGCGGAATTGCAGTTAGGCGGCAATTATATAGTTTTTCTGACTGTTGACAAAGTTGTCTTGATACTTTTGTTGGTTCATTAAATGGAAGTCGGTTGGTTTGGAGAGGCCAAAGCTGGTAACTTAAGTGTTGTCAGTGGCTGATATAATGTTATCTAAATAGATCTTGCGTCGTTGTTGCAAACAAACCCAAAGCGCTCTGCGTAAATTATCCCCCACCAGTCTGGACCAACCCCTTAACTCTGTTTGAACATCGTCAAGAATAACCGACCCCATTATCTATCTACTACCTGCGAAAACATGACAAGGCATTTTCTTTATTGTTGCACCCTCCGCCTACACCGCTTATAAATCCCTTTCAATCCTGCCTTCTAATTTTTCTTCACATACACAAACCATACATTTACCACTTATCTCTTGTATACTACTTTTACTCCCATAAATATATTTTCTTATACAATTTCTCACACACCTATAACCATCACATGTAATTTATTTATGAGCTAGCCATTATGAGTGTAATTTATGACTACTATAAACTGAATTGAATTTAAAACCTCTTCATCTAAAGTAAGGTTTTGTGCAACATTCTTGAATGAAACAGAACAGCACAAGTATTATTCTCTTTGCCAGAGAATAACACTTATCTTTGAAATATTTTATAACATAATAAAAATGATATGACTTCAATTTTCTTATAAGAAGATTCTAGACGCATCCCAGAGATTTTTAACCGTAACCTATCGTTTTGACTAATAAAACCAACCACCTTTGGATTGTAGAGGAATGAACTGAAAGTTGGTTAAACATGTAGTGGAAGAGAAGTCTGTTTACATTATGAAATAAAAAGTAAGGTTTATTTGTGAGATAGAAAGAAGAAATTTTGAAGATATCCAAAAGTGTAACAGATATGGATTTTGACTAAAGTTCGTGACCCCCCGTGTCTTTGATCATGGAACAGTTTACATCCTCTCCGAGAAAGAGTATATGGAACATTTTTAATCCAACCCTGCTGTATTTGACCATCTATCACTTGTATAGGCTGACGAAAGTATCAAACTGCTTACATCTCTACTAAATTATAAAACCACAATGACTATGTACAGTATGATTAAACATTTGTTTTTATTATTAAAAAGTTAAAAATATGAATATATTTAAAAAAAATTCCCAAAATCTATTATGTCTCAAATGTATGGGAATTAAATGTTTCATCTTAGAGAATAACCTGAGGTACGGTTAAAGGATCCTTCTCTCTATGAAGAGATAATGTTACATCATCTTGAAATAAGATGGAAATTGGCCAGTACTTGGGTGAACATCACTCGAATGGTCACCCACTGACCTAATGCAACTATTTTATTCAGTGATCAAAGAATAAAACTACTTCAAGTGAAGTAACAGTTTTATAGAACATGACAAATACGACAAGTGAATATTTCAATCTCACGGAAATTAGTAATGAAATGAGTTAATGGAGAGCTTGAGTAATTAGTAAAAATTAATATTACATTAAAGTTTTATAAATGCATGTATTTAAAAAATTGAATTTGAATTATTTGTTACATTTGTAAGTTGTAGAAAATTAGATTATATTTATTGGATTTCCTTGGGTGGTATATAAACCCATTTTCAGTGCTTTAGCATTGTCAATCAGTTCTGGAGAATGACAAACAATTAGATCACACCCAGTAAGTTTAGTATTAGTTTGGATGTTTCTAATGATATTTAACACAGCCAGATCCAAGGGTGATCCGAGCAATAGTTCATTCAGTTTTTTAAAGCTGTTTAAATTCAAAGGGCTGAATAAAGTCAATGAGTTGTTAGCCTAGTTAACACACACTCACACACACAGACATTCGACTACAATTTATTACATAGTCAGAAACATCAATATATTTGAGAAAACAGCTAATTCAATTGAATTTGTTGTTTTAACCTTACTGTAGACATCTTCTGAAATCGAGTGAACATTAATTCAACGGGGAACTTGTTAGCTGATTGGAATATAGTTCCACATCACGCTTTTTAGATTAACATTTCTCACAAAATGGCAATGGAAACGACTTTGAAGAACCTGTTAAAGATGATTTCTTATGAAAAGATAGATTATGGAATCTATCATGAAACAGTCATATTGATGTGGATTAAACTATTTGTTATTTGCAAATAAGCCAATTTTTAAATAATAACTTCTTTTTCAGTAAAAAATAAAAAAAAATATTTTATTTTGATATTAATTAATCAAAATTAATGAATAATTAACTACTTAACCATTTCATTCGTTGAAGTACATGTAGTTGTATAGTAAGAGACTTTTGGTGTGAGGAAAAGTATTTCAGTTAAACAGAGTTAGTATACTAGTATTTAGAAAAAAAAACTGTTTAATAGTATATTTCCACTTTTAGTTAAAAGAAATGAAAGCCAAATTGCAATGCAAATTTAATAGATTTATTTAAATATAGATTGAAAATATATTAAACAGCTCATTGTAATTCAACAGATGTGCTATTTATTTTAAACTATATACACGGTCAGTGTTCACTGTTTTTATATTATGTTAAAAATGTGCAATGGTTTTTTTTTCAACCCATTGAATTTGAAAAGTTTCTCAGCTTAAGAAAATTTGAATTTGTGCTTTTATTCAATGTACAACAATTTGAAAACTTGTTGCAAATAATTTTGAGTTTGTACTTTCTTCTATTTATGAAAATTTTTAAATTACTAGGTAATGCAATAATCGTTGAATAGTTAACTAAAGTGATCAGAAAGTCAGAATTAAATGTATTGAGATTGAGATTGTTTCTTTACGTTTCGTAAATTTAGTGAAATCATATTCTATACCATCTTGGAAAGTTTGTGAAAGAACTGATTGTGTGAGTGGATGATGTTCTAGCTTGATTTACTCAAAAAAACAAACAAAAAGAACGAAGAAAACTTAATTGTACTTGAAGTTATATACAAAAAATGGAAATCATGCTTTTCACGTTCTTCTTTTGAAAAATGAAAATGTTAATTTTATACGATTTGATTTAAAAAGAATTGAACTTTAGATAGTACTATCTGATTTTACATATATAAAAAGGTTGTTATTGTTTTGTTTATGTAAAGAAATAAACAGGTAATTGGTATTGTTGTAGTGGGCAGGTTTGTTGGGCACGGACTCCCCCGGAGGAGCTCACCATCCCCGGGGAGTCTCTTGTCTGCCACCGCGTCAGCAACCATGTTAAGTCACCCCTCCTGCCATTAGAATACCTCTCTCCCCTTAATGGAAAAACTTTTCTTTCAATACTGGATGACTTGCATTCTCCAATCGACTGAGACAAATAACTTTTTTCCGCCTTTTGCTTTTCTCTAACTTCCTCACCCAGTTTTGCTTTAAAAAAGTATTTGCATAATGTTATTTCATAAAAAATGGAAACATTGATGACTGAACTTGGTACGAGTTTATTGTAACTTACTATTTTTTCAAGTTATTTACACCTACTGTTAGCAATATTTTTTTTCATAATAATTCAAGTTTTCTATAAAAAAAAATAAGTGAAATTTACAAGTTATTTCTTTTAATGAACTATTCATAAAGACCCAAATAGAATGCAACATATCCCCATTAAATTGTCATAAACAATAACAAATTTTCACTGTTGTTTACTATTACTTCAAGGAATGTTATTAACTGATCTTATTCTGTTATGTAGGAGTGAGGACAAAAAATACGATGTTACATGTTATGAGTTACCTTAAGTGTAACTCATAACATGTAATTACCGTTAGGGTTCTTAATATGTATATATTTGTATAGGTAGACAACAAATTATCTCTCTGACATGTTTAATTGAAATATACAGCAGCAGCCTCTGCATTCACGACTTTCTTGCTGACTGTCTCAAATTTTCTTATTATTTTTCTAAGGGCTTGTGTTAATTACCAAAATAAATTAGCCATAGACATATAAACAATATTCAGACTTTGCTAAACATAACGCAACTGATTACAACGAATAAAAACTGATTTATTACTTTAACAAGATTTCAACCACACATTGACCGTCTTCAGGTTAATTTTAGAAAAATATAGAAATAATCAGTGATCAAAGAGTTTAAAGAAATTTTAGAAGTAAACAAATAATTATAAATAAAAGTTAGTAAGTTGTAGGAACCTTACACTTAGAACCTGTTTAAAATCATTTTGAAATAACTTAACTTTATTATAAGACTTGATTTGACTATGAGTAGACTATATTAATGTTGAAAAAATCCGTATTCAAGATTTTAACAGACTTAAAGGTTTGAAGTCTTCTGAATATATTTTTGAAGTTTTCTGTTGATGTTTGCCTGCGTTGTATCTGTGTATTGGGAGAGGGAAGAAGGTGAATGAGTTTATTCAATACATCGTGCACTTAATCCACATGACGGTATAGATGGGTCATCTTGATATTGTGCCTAAAGTACTCTAATATGTAACTGTATAGTTTTTGCAATATTACCTCCTAAGTAATAAATACCTATTGCTTTACTTCATCGCGGAAATGTAGTTAAATAATTGTAATATAATTATAATATGAGTACTATATATGTATTATTATATGTGTAGAGTGTAGAAGCGGTATGACATATACCCACTTATATGATAGACTTCTTCAATTGACCCACCTCGATCATTTCTGCGGATCTTGACAATCTTCAGAAAAATGTTAATATGCTTTTTATAACTCATTAGACTCTGAATGTTCATTCCTATATTTGAATATTTGTACAGTTGTCATCTGTATATTCATGAGCAGTTGGTTTTACAATACCAGCAGGTTTACGTAATTGGTTACAAGTAAAATATTTTGTGTTTACTAATAACGCTAATACAACCCATCCATGAATATAAACATGACAAGCAACAACATCAAAACTTTATTCTAGCTCTCAAAACTTCCCTGAGAGAATAGTAAAGTTTGGGGTAACAACTCGATAGTAATACTTTATTTAATTATATTGTATTAATTTATTTCAATTTAATTTTTGCACCATTTTTTATTATTTATTATTATTTAGTTCTTAATTTTTCTCTTGTATTCTCCTCTATAAGGTAGTAATATTGACAGGGTGCTTCTGAGAAGGAGACTTCAGTATTGAATCTAAGTGGCTTTCTTCAATCTTGATATCAATAAATATTCAAATATCCCAGGGACTTTTTTTCCTTCTCTCTTTGATTTTATTATGTATATAATATAAGTATAACATATATATATATATACAACTAAAAGAAACGGTCCAGCGGACATTTTTAAATAAAATAAATTCAAAACGAAGGAAACACACAGAAAGACACAGACATAACTCGACAACATCGATATTTCGACTGAGTCGCTGCCCTGTCTTCCTGCGGGACTCTTCGCTCTTCGCTCTTCACACCTCCTGATGACGACGATGGTCAAAATATCGATGTGAGTTATGTCTGCGTCTTTCTGTGTGTTTCCTTTGTTTTGAATTTATTATATATATATATATATATATATGATTAGTTGTTCCATAACCAAATGATTTGAGTGTTTTTTTTGTGGAGTGGGGGTTTTTGAAGTTGTAGGTTGCCGGCTCTAATAAAAACCATGTACTTTGAGTATCTATTCTATGGAGTCACCTCTACCAGCATGACGAATAATGTCGATATCAATATATATATATGCATGTTTTGTTGAACGACCTTTGTACTGTGGCATGAATCAATTTCATAGTCGATCTTTCAAGTTTTCTCACCTTTGATTTAAATCTTTCTGGTATTAAATACACTAGTTCTCCAAATGATTTATTCTTCATAACTGACATGTTTCGGTCTCCTTGACCATCTTCAGAGTTAATCATATTTATAAAAACTTATTCCTACTAATCACATTATTATTCACAATGCATCTGTCAGCAGGAGCCCCAAAAGAACATACCATAAATGAACATAAAATCAAATTGACTCGAGAAATGCTGGTGAAAAACACAGAAGTTTTATACCATGAAAATGATCATAATAGACTACAAATTGCTGAAGCACTTAAGATAATAGAACTGAAACCAAATATGAACAACCAAACCACAGGATTCAACAGGACGTTAAAACTATATTCTAGAACGACGCAAGAACACGAATCAAGATTGAAGGCCCAACAGATGGAACCTAGAGGCATTTTATGAAGTTAAGAGGTACACCTGATTATGACAGGTCTCAAAAACTGCTTTAAGCAAATGTTTATTTTGGTGATAGAATTATTTCTTGATGTTTTTGAAAATTATTGTGTTAATTTATGAAATGTATAGTGTAATATAGTTGTGATTAGTAGGAATAAGTTTTTATAAATATGATTAACTCTGAAGATGGTCAAAGAGACCGAAACATGTCAGTTATGAAGAATATAAATCATTTGGAGAACTAGTGTATTTAATACCAGAAAGATTTAAATCAAAGGTGAGAAAACTTGAAAGATCGACTATGAAATTGATTGATTGAAAAGGTCGTTCAACAAAACATGCATAAAAGAAGGATTGATCCCTAAATTTACAAATATATATATATATATAAATTAATATATTTTAATTTTAATATTAATTAAATTAATATTAATTAATTATATATAAATTTATATATATATATATATATATATATTATATATATATAACTTTCAATTAAACAAAATATGACACAAGAAAAAGAATAAAAACCAGACATACTTCTCAATATTTCTATCTGTTTTTCGTCATCAGGAGTAGACTAGAAGAGAGGATGAACTGAGAGAGACCTTCGACGCCCATTCTTCGCAGATGGCCATTAAGTTTGCAGTGACCCGTTAGAAATCCGGTTAAAAACCTTAGATTATTCCTGTTCCTTTCCATACAATCCAAGATTTGCCTATTCTCTAACTTATTGAGAAGTATCTTTGATTGTCTGTGTCCTTGAAGAAAATCCCAGTATTGGTTCATTTTTCTCTATCCTCTTTCCTAAGGAGTTTTTGTAGAGTGTGTTGTCTTATACCACAATATGGTTCTGGACCAGGTTTCCGAGCAGCTTCCTTTGCAAGTTCGTCTGCTCGTTCATTTCCCTCTACTCCTGAATGTCCTGGCACCCAGTATAGCAACCTTTGTATTATATTGATCCACAAATTAAATATACTACTAAAATAAAATTAATACTTTGTGCCATATTAGATTTGAATATCAAACTCGTATGGTTTTGAATGCTTGTATTACAATATAAAGACAAGGTAAAGATAAAATTAAAACACAATACAGTAAATTTACAAGTAATGAGTTTATATCTGCAGGTAATACTCCTAATGTGCTTAGGCACATATTATTATGGAGCATATACTAAAGTTTCTGAAGGAATAAATCTTATAAGACTATACTCAATAGTTTCTAGAATTCAATATTTAAGGTTAATTATATTACTATATTATTCTATCTGTTCACTTTTATTGTTCTAATTTCAAAAACAATAGGAATGCAAAATTGAGTTGCTCTTAATGGAGGGTGAAATATTTTTATTTGGCAACAAAAGGTCTCGCCTGATAGCCAATAACGAGTCGAATTATAATTAAAGGGACGGGCTGGACTGTGATTTATTCTAGTCTGGCACCATCTCTGGGGGTGCCACAAAAACACTCTCAGCTGTGCCATAACGAAAAACAAAGGACATTTTTAACGCCAGCTGTGGAACAGGCACTGGCATTGTCTGACAAAGCTGCGAGCTGACTGGACAAACCATTAGCTCTCTTCTCACTCTACGGCTGAAATATTTCACTTCATTAGTAGATAGCCTCACTGACTTTACGCCAAACAACTTTGTTTCCATTCATTTTGAGGGAAACATTGTATTTAATTTAATCAGGTGTACTTAATTTATGACTCTCTGGTAAAATCAATTATCAGTATTAGTTTATTTTACGTTTTATAAAATAATAAAATAAACTCAAAGGATATCTCATTACAAATCAAAAGTACTATGTGCAGGTAATTTGAGAATTTTGATTTGTAAATTTTGTGATAATAAAAAAAGGAAAAATAACAGAATATTAAAAAACTAAACCTTGTGTTTATTGCACAGTGTGTTGTGCCCTTACATTGTGAACTAACAACATTTCGTAGAGCTCACTATCTGGTTGCATTATTTTGGATGGTAGTCTATCAAGAGATCTAATTTTTCTCAAATACATCATAATGAGCGGGATACACCAAATATAAGTAGATTAATATGTATAGTCATCAATTCTTCAAGTATGAATTGGGAAAATATAATTTCAATAAATGAAAAAAATAATCAACTAATTTCAAAATGTAATTAAGTAAACATTTTGAGACAGGTGATTATTTGTATATGGTTAAATTTACTAATTTATCAACAGAAGAATGCTGTTTACAAAAGAAACGTGAACACAATTCTACATTGTCTTTACGATGTGAACGTTGCCTAAGTGTCATTAGTAATGGTTTTTTAAAAATTTTGTTATCACAAGAGCTCATCATAGATCAGCTATTTGGTAAAAGCACTTGTGAAGAGTGCATGCTTAAAATGTAAATTATCTCTAAAGGTGTATTATCTTCTGAGTTGGAGAGTGCACTCTCTGATCCAATGCTGAACAGCAAACTGCGGCTGCTACCGGAGCAGGCCATTTGGCTCGTTGTGCTCCGCTGTGGTATAGCAGCGGCATCATTGTCATCAGCTCTGAATAGTGAGTGTAGAATAGCCATGTGTGTGGGAGACCAAGAATCTTTTGCATGCTGCACTTGAAGAAGACATAACGTCATCGGATCTTATCCTTTCCAACACAATTAAAAGCTTCCCTCAGAAATAAACACAAATAAAGCCAAACGCAGGATTTCATTTTAAACGAACAACACTATTTAACACTTAATTAGCGCTAACTATGTAAAAAGTCAATACCAATAAAAATAAATGAGTTGTTTTGCCAAAACTTTATTTTTCATTATCTAAAATCATACTTATGTCCATATCCATTGCTAGATATAAACATCCTTCGTGTTTAATTATTTCTGATTTTTAGTTTAATTGAACATAGACTGCGTTCATGACAACTGCATATTGCTTTCATTCTCATAATATTTACAAAAATATGGTAATATTTCATTTACACTTCAAATAATTTAAGATAGTCAAATGTAATTCTTACATTACTATTTTTATTTTCTACATATTACTGGATTTCTAAAATTATTCCACATTTAACTCAAAAATTATATTTTAATGTTTTTTTTATAGTTTTCTTAACAACTTTACATTGTTTTTCCACCAGAAAATATCATTTCCAATTTTAAAACTTTGTATGAATCAGGTGATGTATCGTGATAACAACAGGTACTTACTCCCACACATATAACGTTCTTTCTTTCACTCTACTCAAATTGGACTTTTTCCTCAAGAAAGGGGAGTTATTTTTGTTGACAAATATCCATTTTTTAGAGTACTCTATTTTAATAGTTTATATCTATTATTTTTAAAAATTTCAAGCTTATAACTATAAAAGTTTTAAATTATACTGAATAGCCGGCTTTGACTTTCATTTGAATAAGTAAACCTGGACAATTACTAATATATTTTTTCTCACAGCAACCTTGTAACAGAGTACAGCACGTAGGAAAAAGATAACACTCGCTTAGAGTAAATTGGAATGTATGATTTTTGACAAATAGAAAGAAAAGTGATTTTTATTAAATATTAAGAAGCCATAAAATTCCTAGAATAATAATTCTATAAAAGACAAAAATGTAAAACATAATTCAAAATTGAAAACATTTTTTGAAGAATAATAAATGTAATTATCATACAGCTTAAATTAAAAATTAACGTATAACGATATTTCCTTACATGTTTCTGACATTTTCCAGACAAAATAGGAATATTTGCAATTTTTAATGGAAAAATTTGTCTTAAATATTCAATGTAGAAGGAGGTCATGCAAACTATGTAAGAGATCCACTGACTATTGGTAAAAAAGCTATGTTCTTTTGTAAGTGATTATTTCGTAACACGAAATCTACACTTTTGCTTTTCAGAAATGTTATTACTGCTGCAGTTATACCAATGATATTATATGCACCAGTAATGTGATATACAAAAATAAGCGTATATATTGATAAGTGGATCAATCACTACCTGTACTACCTCCAGGAATGAAAGAATTATAAACATCTCCCATTTAGACATTTATATTATGCCTAGATGAGACATTGTATATTATACATCCAACAAGTATGAAAGTATGTTTACTTATAGTAAAGTTGAGTGTAGGCCACTCCAGATTTTTTAATTTAATATGCTCTAACTTCCATGGTACAAACAATATGTATGTATTATTAATAATATTTAATAATAGAACTGAAAAGGACAAGAAGTTTGAGGTATTGGAATAACTCTCTTAGACCTAATTCGTATTTATTATACTTTGCCGGCTATCGTGATGGCCTATTCCACTTCAAACAAGCTGCAGTCACGAAAAATTATTTTCTTGTTACTTGCTCTACATTACCAGTATTTTAATTATTACTTTTCAATTACTGGCTTATTCTCTTTTTTGTGGAGTCATAGACTTTATTTAAAGTTATTATTCAAAGACTATTACGTTTCAATGGACATTTTAAAATAAGTGTATGCAATTGAAGTAGATAGCTCCTTTTAATATCTGCTAATAGTGTTTTTAAATCTATTGTAGATTGATTTTTTTTTAAAGTTGATTGTAAGGAATACTTTTCTGTGGGTTATTGATTTCAATCTTTCATCCATTTCCATCGAGAAATACGTCTGTAATTATGTTAGTTTTATATTAGAAATAGGGGAAAACGACATACCTCGTAAGATGTTCTAGGAGTTGTTGGAGCGCTTTCGGACGTTGTCCATCTTCAATCTTTAGTAACTCAATGGACTTTAAAGACGCGACGGAAAGGACAGAGACTCAATATAACTGAACAACTTGAAATTTATAAACATAAAAATTCCGATTATTTTAATAAACGAACAAATAAACCACAAAACCGATATTCTATGTAAATTATTAATTAAAATAAAAAAAATGACTGGACAGACATTATGACGACAATATTATATTATAATAGATAATATAAAATAAATTAAAAAAAAACGCAATAACATCAAATAACAATATTTAGATAGCAGTGGACTTGATATACAAAACCCTTTGATAGCAGCTCCTTAGGTTAATTGCGATTGAAGATTGACAACGTCCGAAACCGCTCCAACGACTCCAAGAACATCTTCCGAGGTGTGACGTCTTTCCCTACTTCTAATATAAATCATATTAATCTAAGTGGTAATAACAATATGCATGTAATTATTTTAGTGCTTCCTCCTTAAATCAAATGGATTTTACGGGATTTGTTTTTTCTCATGTACAGATGTGGTCTACTTAAAATACGCTAGACATAGTGATAAAAAGAATTATACTGGAACAGTGAACAAAGACCTGGAAGTACTTTTTAAAAAGTGAAAAAAAAAATTTAAATAAAACTTTAGTTGATTTTGACTACTTGGTTTGACTTTGCATGCGAGTGTGGGTGGAATATTTTTGTTTGACTCCGGTTGTAAGTTTGCATAAGGATGGTTGACAGCGCGAAGGTTAGTGAAGAGGTCGGGGTGCGATGGTGGTGCGATGCCGAGGACAGGCGATACCTGGAGAGTGCTCAAGTCGGCCTGCTTGTTTAATTACGCAGGCCAGCCTGGCATTCATTACCACCGGAGTCCTCACCACCCCATAGCCAAGTAACACAGCCAACAAATTAATTTAAACATACCGTCACATTGTTCTACCCTGTTCACCTTATTCTTGAATAAATTAACATAACTTCTTTCTTTATTAGTTTGACCTGCTTTTGCAATATCAATACGTCAATTTTAAAAAAATCTTCTAATTTTAAACTGATTTTTCAAATTATGATCATATCTGTCAATTTCATATTGTGAATTTTAACATTAATTACCAATTTATTCAAAATTCATATATAAAATTAATAAATAACTAATACTTCATTTTTTAGGCTGCCGAACCTGAATTGTATTAATATTTATATTTATTAAGGTTTTAACCGTAAACTCCTATTTAGTTAACAAGTTTTTTATAAGAAATTATAAGTTGTAAATTTAGTAATAACAGAGAGTTTAAATACTTATATATTTCTACTTAAAGGGAAAGAAAGAAAAAAGAGGATTAACGCCAACTATGGATTATATAATGGGATTAGAGGACAATAAAGTGTTAGAGCATGCAAGGGCAGACTTAATGTTAAAACTGCAGACACTGAAAATACTTATTTTCACAGAAATGAAAGATTTATAGAAGAATGAAATTAGATATTTGGAACGAATAGTACTTTTACTAAGTATTAATAAATCCCAGATGTGTTGTTGTAATGGTAATTGGCACTCCCAGTTTGGTTAAAAATATATAGTTTTTATAGTTTTAATTTTTTTTAAACTAGTTCTTTTAATATGGTCCTGCTATTGCCTTGAGTTATTTTTTATCTTCGTTATATCTCTATATTTGGCCCTAGTCATATTCCTTACTCTTAAGATTAGGAACATAACTTCTTATTCTATATCATATTCTTTGCACATATTATTAAGTTTGTATATATGTAGAGGAAAACAATAATAAAGTCAAAGTGGCCTACAATCAACTTTACTATAAGTGAGATGGTATCAACCTTGTTAACATTCAATTGAGTCTTAGTTTTATTTTATACAGATATTTAAATCAGAATGACCGTATTCTTTATTTTACGGATATATAGGTTTCGAGGTTTTCGATATATTTTTCACTATGCCTAACTGCATTAAGCTAGGTGGATGTCTATCGAAGAGTTTATCCTATATACTCCACAAATCACACCATTTAACAAATTGCAATGTCATTTTACAGTCACAGAGTTCTTGGTGTGGTAAAGAACCGTATTACAAAATCTTAAATGTTGTATTAATTATTCCGTTGTATGAATGTTAATTTATAAGAATTCATAATACAAATTTCTTTGAACCCATAATATTGAAATAGAAAATGTTGACATTGACACTACAAATGACATATTTCCATCTAAAGTAATTTGAAAGATTGCTTTAGATCAATGTTCATTTTTTTTGTTTAAATCGATATTGTCACGTTAAAGTAGACGAAGTCATGGAGTTGCTTATTTTTTAGTTTCGTAATATATTTTAGAGTTTTGGAAATACCTCTACATGATATCCACATTTAAGCAGCTATAAAATTAATTGATTGGCAACTAATTTTATCATAAGTTGAGTTAGAATAACAGTTAAAATAGCCAACTCAGATTTTTTGTTTCATGTAATTCATGGAATCAAAAAAGAGCATAATTAGTAGAAATGTATGGTGAAGCTGTTTCAAATATGGTTTTCAATATCTCTGTTCTATCTTCTACTTGCCCTAAAAATACTTATTTTCTTAAAGTTGTCTTTATTACTGTTTCGTTGAATACTGTATGAAAGTAATATTTGAGAGGTGTTTCGATTTGTTCTAAAGTCATTGGCTTTCATTTTGATTTAAGCTTCCTTTGATAAAAAAAGTAATTTATTTCAACACGTCAGGGATGGTACCTTATGAAATATGTAATGCCTTCTTGTGAAAGCATCAACATTTCTCTCTCTCTCCTCTCGCTCTCTCTCTCTCTTTCCCTCATATGAAGGATTCATGCCAAATACTATTGCCTTAAATGTTATTCGCAGTTCCTTTTTTTAAAAAAACTTTTATATTTCGATTTAGTGGTTAATTGCTAAAAGTATAAACGATAAAGTAATATAACATAAATATGTATGCTTATTAATCAAAATTACCTGGAGTTGATTGAGAAAAAAATAAAAAAAAATATAGTTCTTATTTTTATTAAAATTAACATTGCCGATCATGAAAATAAATTAGTCAAAATTTAAGATTCCGGATGTACGAAACACGAAGGACCTAACTTTAGTCACTTTGTGGGACCAACTTTTGGAATAAATACAAGAAAAGCTTTAAGATTATGCATTAACCTGCTGTTATTAATGTTAAAATGATTAATTTATGCAGCTGTTCTGTAACTGTAAATAAAAATAAATGAAGTTTAGATTATACACCAATTTTAATATGAAACGTTTATTCATACTTATAGGCTATTTTATGTTTTCAACCACACCATAAGCATCCCGAGTTAACTTTAAAGGTTAACTAATTTTTTAAGGATGAAAAGTATATTGAAAGAAATTATTAAAAAAATCCTTTAGAACTAGTGTCCATTTCTCCACAATTAATGTGGTCCCCAAGTGAGGTCCCCGAAATCGTTTTATGATGTTTTTTCGATTATGTGTGTGTATGGGTGGGTGAGTGTAAATCCAAAAGATTGTGATGACGCTACGCTTCACAATCGTTGGTTGATCTAATTAATATTTTACACGAAAATGGATCTCATAGTGTAGATGTGATGTATAGTTTGGAAGAAATCATGCATGATGGAAAAGTTTTAGCAAAATGTGTTCTTAGCTAACATTTTTTCACCTAAACTACGATCTCTAGAGTCTTGAAATTTTGGCATTATTTTTGAAGCTACAAAAGCAATAACTGAAAATAATCCTTAGATTTTTAACATAACGGGAAGTATTTTTCATTCAATAAAAGTAATAATATTTGACTTATCATTGAATCTAAAAGCTTATGAGGACGATACAAGCTATACCCTTTGGGCGATCAAAATGAAATTATACCTAAAAAAGAGCACCATATGGGCAATGATTGAAATAATTTTTCTTGAAATTATATGCCCATAATGGCGTTAAAGTCAATTTTGGGTTTTCAGAAAATTATTTTTCTATGAAAGTCTGTCAAAAAATTGAACAGAAAATTAACAATTTACAAAAGAAACTCATGAAATTTGAATTACCCTAAAGAGTAATACATGTATGTCTGACATTTTTCAGACAAAATAGTAATATTTTGAAGTCTTAAACGGAAAACATAGGCTTAAATATTCAATAATAGAAAGAAGTCAAATAAACAACATCGAATATAACAGACCCACTGGCCATGTAATGTTACAGATAGCCGTGTAAAATATCCACTGGTTATAGGGACAAAAGCCATGTTCACCTGTAAAACATTATTTTGTAACATGAAACTTTAATTTGACTTTCTAAAGGTAATTACTGTTATATTAATACAATGATGCTATATGCATCAGTTTTGTGATGTACAAAAATAGTTTTCCTAACTAATATTTATAACATATAATTAACAGAATACGTGCAGACTCGATAATAACCAAACAAGAAAAAAAAATAATTCTTGAAAAAAAAGTTGATGTTGAATAAAGAAATTAGAGCACAAAGCTTATATTGAAAAAGAAAAAGGGAACTATAAAGGTCACATACGGCAGCACTCATTACTCTCGAGTTTAATAAGTCTCAGAAAATCCTAATAATAAGAACTTGTTTGATATTTCTAGATCAAGGGTTTAAAATTTGTACTAATTGACTAAATGTATTTAGCTAAAATAAAACAAGTGAAATCATTTAATTGATTATCTAGAAGTCGATAGTAATTCACCAGAATGTATATCTAAATCATAATGATAGTTAAATGAAATAAAACTTTAAATCAATTGGTTGTCAAGAAGTTTCAAATTATCTTTACCTATTGTGAAGTTGAGTGTAGGCCACTCCAGATTTTTATTTTTGCGAAGCAGTAATACATTGGAAAGTATTTTAATTTATTATATGAAGTATGTATATATTATCATATTGTTCTTCTTTTTGTTATTATTATTATTATTAAATAAATTGCATTGGGGAAGACTGAACGTGATCGTGGCTTGAATTATATTTTGAGCTATATAAAACATCTTAAAAACTTACTCAGACTACAAAGTTGGTACAAGTCAAAACATATAGAATGCTATCTTTTCTGTTAGAAGAAAATAACTGGAAAATTTGACTTGTTTAAAATGGAGCTGGTGATGTTAAAGTGAAAAGCCAATCGTATGAAGGAAGTGTTTCCATTTGAAGGTAGAGACGCTGGAGTGACGGAAACATAATTGAGTTTGCTAAGTTTTTATGTGAATTCAAACAGAGTTTGTCTTTTATAGAATAAGGAGATTAATCGTTTGGAAACTTGTTCTACCTTATACCTTATCAAGTTGGACATGCATGAACTTCTTCCTTAGTTCAAATCAATTTATTTCTAATTTACTCACAATGTCTGCCCTGCATTAATTGTATTCTAAATCAACGAAAACTTTTGTGTTACTTTATAAATGACTTAGTAAGTTTGAAATTACATTTTTTCCTAATTAGTTTGCGTGACTTCATTTTAAGGTTTAGAGACCTTAATTCCTTTTAGTTCAAACGTGGTTCTGATATTGAGTATAACGGGCCGCAACTTGCCAAGTAGTTTAAACATAACTTTCACTATAGGATTTGTTGACTGGTCATTCATTTAATTTGTTGTTTTAATTTACTTCATTGTTTTATACTCAATGACTTCGATCAAAAGACAAAGCATTCAAAAAGTTCTGTAGCCCTAGTGCCTCTTGTGTACTGCAACTGTTGTAATCATTATTTCGGTTCATTAGAATTAGTTATCCCTTAACGACAAATGCTTGATTAACAAATTTCATATAAATTATGATAGTTTTTAACTATTGATTACAAAGAAGGTATGAAAACTATGAAAGTCACCTGAATTAATTCAAGTATTAAAATAACCAATTTTATCTTATTAACTTTTTTCTCGTAACCGTACGTTTAGTGTGTTTGAATTCAGATAGAAATACCAAAAATCATTGATTTAGGTGTGTAAACTAATATTTTCAGACTGGGTATTTGTAAAGAAATCTTAAAAACTTTAAACAAAAAAGATTTCAAAAGTAATTGATTGAACCAGAATTTCAATGCTGTCAAAGTAATTACACTTAAAGTTTTTGAGCATAATGTTCTGATTTCCTTTTTTAGCATATTGGATTACGGAATTTTAACTCTGGTCTAATTTCCTTTGTTATATATCTTATAGCATTATTGTATATTGTATTTATTAATTATACTTTATAACATTGTGTAACTGAATAGATTCTTGTGGACATAATAATTGTAAATAGCACATACAGATCTTTTCTGCTTTAAATTTATAAACAAATACTTAAGTATTATTTAAACAACTGAAGCTAGTTCGCCATCGACGGTGACATTATGCCAACTCTTTCAGTTATTTCCGTGGTCTGTTGGCAATATGAGCGAGGAAGAATCAATTTGAATCGCTCTCAAATTTTCCACTTATTGTAATGGAGCATTTACTCTGACAAAATATAAATAGTATAAATTAAGACGAAGTAATTTGTGAAAAAGATTTGTGAGGGATTGTTCTTTCTAATTAACCATATTTGTATATATAATTTATCATTATTAAACATTTATATATATTAAACATATTAAACTTTGGTTTACAAAGAAAAGAAATATAAATTGATTACTACATTTGGTTTGATTTATTTGTTTTCTCATAAGCTTAGATTGGCTTATGAGATGGTCCTAATTTTATTTTTTTAATCACTTTTAAGAGGTTAAACATTTTTGGCAAATCATACGTCAAATGAATAGAACTAAGAGTTACTTCTCCTCGAATAGTTATAAAGTTTAATAAAGAATTGAGATCTAATGTAGACATTAGAAAGGACAAAGGGTAAAATTATGAGAGGCCTGACGGCGCACTACCCCCATGAGACTCCTGCCCCAATTTTAATAATAATAACATGTCATATTGTTCAACACATATTGCATCAAGTTTATTATCACCGATTAAACAGACAGAGTCATATTAAAATAAATTCACTTATTAAATTGATTTCCTACATTTTTCATAATACTTTACCAGGGAGCTTGATATTGCGTCTATACATAGTCATAATAAAATAAAAATAAACCTAAATTGATCATAAACGAGTTGTCGTTAATATTATGCTTACTCATACTAAAGTTGAGCGTAGGCTATTTCAGATTTTGTACTTTAGAAATTTTGAAATAGTTCATCTATTGATTTTTATTCCGCTCTAGTTAAATTTCGCATAATTCTGGGCACTAAATTCATAAATTTGTTTAACACTGTGACCACATGGCCTAAGGCATACACGGTACAACTTTTTATCGAAAAATATAATAATTAATTTATTGACAATTATTATTAGTTTTTCATTATGTTGGGTAAAGTACTTTCATTTCATTTCTGTATATGATATTGCAAAGTATTACTGTTAAAATAATAAGACCATTAATCAATAAAAAAATAACAGTTCATTCAAGCAAAATAAAGTACCAATTTAAAGAAGTTCTTTATTACTTCTTATCAATTAATATACTGTGGCATAGCATGCGGGAACTGGAAACTATCGTAGGGTAGTAAAATAATAAAGGTAACTAAAATACAATTTCAGATATCCAGTCCTACGATTTCCCACTATCACTACCTCCACATAATACAGAGTACATGTTTATGTCTTTCATTTACCTTATAGTAGTAAATAAAAATATTTTTTTAAATAAACATACTTGCCTAGTGTTAGCTTAGTGTTGTCATAAACTTAAAAGAGTGTATAACTGAGAGTTATCACAGTACTGAAGGTTCAACATTAAAACTAAACCAATAAATCTACGTATCGTGGTTTAAGTGACGTTGAAAGTATATGAAAACGGTACTTCAAAGGATTAAAATTTGGTATAGTGTTCAAGCGTAATCTAGAAATCATATCAAAATTTGTGTGGACTACTTTAATGTGTCAGCTAGTAAGATTATTTAATGAATTATTAGCTTGAACAAGAATATAATTTAAATAAACTCTTAAATCGTTTGATTAAATTTCTGTATAATAAAGCTCCAGTACACATTTAATTATTATGTTTAATAATATATTTTAATAGCAAAAGTTAATAATAGGTCTCATAAGGCGTTCTACATCAGTTATCGATTATTCTTAAGTTGACCTGTATTATATTTTAATTAATTAAAGGTCTTCTGTAAAAATTGATATCCATCAAATATAATCCTTAACCGTCATATATAGCTTTACTGGATAAAATATAAATCCACTCGTGTGATTTCCTACATTGAACTAAATCTAGGGCTTGTATTGACTCTCAAGTTCATTTCAATGTAAAACAACATTCTGATTTTGTAAAGTGTTTTGTCGCTTGGTTTTTTAACTACTGGTCATAAAATGTGAAGTAGGCATTCTACATTTGATGATCTGTTTGTCGTCAACTTTCTCTAATTTGTTCATTTGTATTCTCTGAAATATTTTCTCATTTTGTCTTCCAAATCCACTTACCTATCTTTGTTGTATTATAATTTTGAATATATAAAATTTTAATTCAAATTAAATTATTAATATTACTTTCAAGAAATGTTCTAAAAGCGTTTATTCATACCCATGGCGTATTCATACCATATTACAAAGAGAATTTTGAATGAAGCCATAATTGCATTTACATAAAACATTCCCAATATAGGAATAATATATCTGTAGCTGTCACTAATGTCAACGTTATTTGCCATATCCTGTGCCATTCAATAAGGGAAATGTGTTCGCAACCCCACTCTTCTCTATTCTTTTTAGATGTACCGACAGATCTCAGTATAAACTCTGAGCATATCTACCCAACTGTCAAGTAAAGTGTAATATTTATATTGTTAAGCAGTTTACATAACTTTCCTACACCTTCCCTATCATTTGGTTTGTCCTTTACTATCTTTAGTTTTATTCGGTTTTCATAATCCCATAACGGAGTAAATGCCCAAAATATAAGTATTTTTTTTATTTATATTTGTTTTATTTTGGTGTTTAATAACTTAAAGTCAATGCAGAAACACAACATGTAACAGATATATAATAACTACAGGGTAAATAAATGTACAATGTCTATTGAAATATTGGTCATTAACACATCAATTTAAAAGTGCTAGAATCATTTTTCCTATTATAATTGGAACGAAAGTTTTAAGAGATCTTAAAATATGATAAAAAAAACTTGAACTGTTTAGAATGTGCATAACTATAATGTGTACAAATCGTATGTAAAATTTTAAATGTTTGTCTTTTTTTTTGTAAAATTTTTATTTGAACATCATTGCATGCTTTTGTTGTAAATTAAATGTTTTATTTAAATGTTGTAATTATCATGAAAAAAAGCTGATTTACACGTTTAGTGTTCCTCTAAATCGATTTCTGATAGTTTGAGGATGATATCTGAATAGAATTGTGAAGTGTACCCAGAACATTTTAACCACTTCGCGACTTCCACCGTTTGACAATTCTTAGTATAACGGATTAGATATTTTTTTGCCACAGTGCATATTGGTATACCTGATAAAATAAACTACCATGACTAATTTGTGATTAATGTTATGAATCTTATGTGGCAGCTAAATGTCTTTTAGACCAGTGGTTCCCAACCCCCTGGCCGCGGACCGACACCGGTCTGTGAGCTACTTGTTACCGGGCCTCACAGCAAACGATAACTATACGCTATTACAGCTTTATTAATTTTCTAATATAGAAGGCTAAACATTTGTACAGTTTATATCCTATGTTTCATATCAATTTAATAAATTCACTTAATTTTCACAATGCCAGTTGATCAATATTTTTACATTAGCTGTGAAAGAACCCACCAGTTTCAATTAGATCTTCTCATGCATGCGTTTCTTCGAATCGTTTAGTTTGAAAAGTTCTCAGAACTGTCATTGACGACAAAAAGCGTTTTCTTCTGAATTGTTTTTAGCTGCGCTTCTGGGAAATTTCCAAGAATATTCTGCTCAAGAGAAGCATGCAGTAATTTTCCCGTAACTTCATAACTGGGTAATCGAAGCATCCATCAGTTTCTTGCTAAAGCTGGTGTAGTAAAGATGTTTTTATCAGCGTGAATATTTTTTTAATGCGCAAACCCTTAACGAAACAAAATGAGCAGTAAGAAAACGTTGCTAAAATGTTTCTTTGCGCAGGACAAAAGAGTTGGTAAAGAAATAGAAGAGTCTATTAAAAGAAAGCTGCATTTAACCAGACAGTATGAGGAGTCCTACTTGAAGTATGGATTTATTGTCCGCTTGAAGTCCGCTTTTGTTATATATATATTGAATGGTTTTTGAATGAGATAATGAAACCTTGAAAACTTCTTCGCCATCTGGAAACCAATACTGTGACATAAAATAGAAGCCGTTGGTTTTCTGTCTCTCTCCTTTCATTAGTTTGAAAGAAGAAAGCAAGAAAAGGAAGGGCAGACAAGTAACTCTTTCGGCCAGTACTGTTGCACGGCGCATTGTGAATATAGCAGAGGACGCAGAGATGCAGTTACTGGGTTAATATATCACCATTGTACTGATGTAGTATTAACTGATGAATCTACTGATATTGACAACAAGGCTATGCTTCTTGTTTACGTGCGATATGTTCACCAGGAGGTACATGAAGATATGTTGTGTGTGTTATCGTTCCCTACCAAAACTACAGCCACAGAACTATTCAAGTCGCTGAATAATTATGTATCAAGAAAACTGAAGTGGTCATACTGTGTCGGTGTATGCAGACATGAAGCGGCTGCTGTGACTGGACATTTAACCAGTTTAGTTGCTCGGATAAAAAGAAGATGCACCTGAATGTAAGTCTCCACAATTCATCATCCGCAGAGAAATGCTGGCAACTAGGAAAATGTTACCGGATCTTTAAGGCAATAATTGATGATATAGTTAAAATTATTAACTATATCAATGCATGATCTATTAACCCGCAGCAGTTTCAGCAGAAGCATCTTCTCTTATATACAGAAATAAGCACTCAAATATACCACGAAAGCACTCAAAAGCCTACTATATTCCTGACATCTTACCCGGCTATGAAGCCGGGTTTTCTGCTTTTACAGCTACTAAAACAAAATCACATAACAGACTAGATATGAGAAACACCCTTCGTGTATCATTGTCTCCCGTTACTCCAAGGTAGGATTATTTCACTGCACAGGACAAGCTTAGGGTTCCTACTGATTTAGCTTTATGGTGAGTTACATTTTTCATGCCTTTTATGTTTTGTTTCGTATGTGTTTCATGCTGAATGCTTAATGCGTTTAGACCTTCTATATTAGTATATACGTTGCATCATTTTGTAGTTGGCCTATTTATCTTTCGTGCTTCAAAGCCGGTCCGCGAGAACATTGTGTGACTTTCAACCCCTCCGTTGCTCAAGTCAGGTTGGGGACTGTTTTTTAGACAACATATAGAAAAAGACTGACTGCTCAAAGTGGAGATGGAGGTGGTGGTCGAAATATTTCTATATTTTATGTGGTGGCAGGACTATGGTCTGTGGTACAGGGCGCCTAGCGCTAATATCTGCCACCTGGCTGGGGAATTTAAATTAAAATACCGCTTCCATTCCAAGCCCTCCCAACCAGCTCGGTCATCATTCAGTTCAGGCCTTTCGCTTTACCACCACACACCATTTAAAATGCTCCTTAATATCATTATATTAATGGTATTAAATGTGGCCTACATTTTTACATATCATTATTTCTATTTATTTAGTCAACTAAAATTTATAGAAGAATAAATTAAAGTGTTTCTTTATTAATACAGTAAAAACGCCTTACTTTTATATACCAACTATCTAAGCAGAAAGAAAGTTTAAAACCTTTTCACAATATTTATTTTAAAATTAATTAAAGAAACATTGAAGAAAATGAGAAAAGGGAAAGTTTATAAAATTAGAAAACTAATCAACTATAGCAGAGCCGCCTGAATATATTGTCAGCCGATGTATCAAAGATCTGACTACAGCAAGCATATAATAAAAATACAAAATAAAAAATATAACAATTCTATGAAACCATTTGTTGATTAACGGACTGGTTTAAAAATGCTTTCCAACATTTTGCCAATTATAATTTTACAAGAAGATCAGAGTTTTATAAGTATGTAGATCAAAAAAATTTAACTTGATTTGATTTCTCTTAAAATCTCTTGAATGCATAAATATGAATTTATAAATCATAATGAAATGTCTGTACGTTCTTCACATGGAATAAAAAATAAAAAGTCGCCTTTTTGACCCCAGCTGCCTTCAGGAGAAGGAGCACTCTGCTTTAACTGTACTTGCCTTTACCTTCTACTTGCTTTTAATTTTCTCCTTGATATCCTCGAGAGCCAAAATATAAAACTGAGTTGTTATCCCTTCTTTTATCTGTTTTCTTGTCTGCCATTTTTTAGTTACTATCTCACCACCGAAGAGAACACTTCTTTCCTGATGTTGACGAGTAATATAGAATACAGAAGTAACTTTTTGTTACATTTCTGTCCGTGTAATTTGACTAACCTATATACATATCTCATAAATGTCTACTTGTTTAAATTGATATGAAGCAATCAAAATGATGCATATTTAGTTTCTATTATATAGAGGTAATTATTTCTTAAAAAAAAACTTACTAAATCGTTAGCATGAAATGGGAAAAACAATTGTCTGTAGTGGTAAGTAAAAGCGCGCGTGACCCAGAGCTGCATGCAACCGACCGCAGGCTGACAGGCTTTATTAAGGCAGACAGTTAAGGTCGGGCAAGTTTTCAGATAGTTGACAAGTTCTCTAATTTCCTACAAGTGTATTTGAACTTCTCATCACGTTATCGAGTTATGCAGTTGCTTTCAACTGCTAAATTGCGTTGAATTACGGACACAGTAGAGAGGCTGGTTGATAAGGGGAGATTATTGTGACACTCAGTTCATAATAGAGGCAAACAGAAAAATCTGCATTCAGTTTCTTTCTTCATCACAATAAAGCGGTTAGAATTGTTTACCGATCTGATGGTGACAATCTAGCCAACAGATTTCAAGTTCATCAGTGACAAAGTAAGGCTTCTGTTAGACTAGTTTAGTTTTACTATCTCTGCAGCGTCCCCACTTCTTATTCGATCAGTAAAGCCATTAGCCCTCTTGCTATTATTTCACGATCGTACAGAGTATTATTAATTTAATTAATGTAACTGTATGGTATGTCATAACTCAATAGTTTTCATTTACCCTAGTCATTAAGGTACCAGTTTAACCTAGTGGCAACGTACCCACATCTGCAATAGTAGATCCAGTGTTCAATACCCACTCGAGCCATCGATTTATTCATTCGGGGTGTGAATAAATCTGCCCACGTCGCTCCTTGGAGAGGATGCTAAGCCTGTTTTGACTTTTCTGTGTACCTTGACCTCTCATACATACGACTTAAAAAATCAAATCAAGCTGGTTCTTTACGTGCTGCCCAGAGGATGTTAAGCCGTTGGTCCCGAGCCTGTATAAGGTCAGGTACTCGTTAAAGTCCCTACTCTAGATACACTTAAGTTCGACAAAGTTTAGGGACTCCCAATCTTCATTGTGTGGCATCATAAAGGGCCAATGTTCGGCCTATGTGTGTTCTCTTTTTCACTGCCACTGCAACCTAACCCATCATAATCATTAATGAAGAAGCTATTTCTTCGCTGAAAAGCCTCCTCTAATTTCATTTAGCGTTGACAGTGATAGAAAAATTACTAAGTTACTTTCTATCAGTGTAGCACCAATTCAATGGCTGCTAAGGTTTATACTAGCATATTAGTGTTTTTATTCTTTTTTCATTGTTCTCATGTTCAAAACAACGAAAAAATATGAAAAATGTTTTTGGAATGTTCCTTTTATTTTTGTTTTACATAATTATGAAATATATACATTTACTTCGTAACCTTGTAATCCATGAAAACAGACCACCATGGATTGTTTCTTAATTCTTTCTCTAATTGTATTCCAATATTGAGAAACCGTTCAGATTATAACATTAGCATTTCATTTTATAGAAACATTCTGCAATGACATCCAGTATTTCATTTAAACAATTAATAACTTTAAAAATGTATTTTCTACGCATGTTTTAAGAACCTAGTAGGGTAACGGATAATTCCATTAGTTACTATTCAATATTTCTTCATAAAATATTTTCTCTCAAGACAAACGAAACATTATACTTGAAGGTTACTAGTAGGTCATTTGAAAAGTAAATTATACTTCTACATATATTGTACTTAGAAATCATATAAATGTTTTAACTATGGGATAAATTATTTCTTGATAACTTAGTGTCACAACAGTTTATTTCGTATAGTAAACTTGATAAATTGAGAGAATCGTTTATTGATTTGACCCCACAGAAAGACCAAGAGGTGGTGTGTCTTTTACATAAATTGATATTTTAAGAAAGTTATCAACTTTTTAGCATATAGTATTTTCAGTTTGATAAAAGTTGTTTAATTTTCTAGCAGTTAATCTGTCAAAATGTGGTTCATGAGTTTAACAGATAAGAAGAAGGATTTCTAAATTAATATTAATACACGTCTAGTTTATTTTCTCCCAAGAGGTTTTAGAGATAATTCTCAGGCGATGTATTATGCTCAAAGACTCCATTGTTTAAAACAAGTGGAATAATGGAGTGACTGCTAAGACGTTAGAAGAACACGAGTGAGGTCTTCGGCTTATCGACGCTTTGACACCAGTCTCCACGCGCCTTTGTTCCTCCAGAATCACTCTTTCTCACAAACAACTGATTTCCCGTCTTCCTTTAAACCCTCTTCACAACTTTGTTTAATTGATAACGAGATTGTCATCAACCAAGCGTTTAATACCAAGTGTTAAACTTCTTTAACTTTATGCTGATTTGTCGACGTTTCCTTTATATTAATGTAAAGGTTTTGAAGTAAGGCTTTAATAACCTTAATCCTCTGTTATTTAAAATCATATATTCTCTGCATATGACTATCACATTATTACGAGTGTCTATTGCTGTCTATTGAAATCCAGTATTAATAAAGATTTTAGCCCTAAAAACTATTTTATGTGGAAGATGAACCTCTTACAAAGGTAGATGAATATCGAAAAAGTTTGCGAATTAGAATAGTTGATTATGTACTTTCTACTGAACAAACTGAATGTTTTTTATTGATTTTTTTTATTGATTAATTATATATTAAGTTCCCTCTCCTTCTATTGTAAAAATTTTGGATAAACTTTTTAATGATATTGTACTACTTATTTACACTGGCTTGTATCCAGATCATTCAGAATAAGTGTGCTCGCCTTATAGTCAGGGCTGCTTAGTACACCCGAAATGTGGATATTCACCACGATTTGAAAATGGAATCCATAGATAGTTACATCACCCGATTTACTACTAATGAAACAACAAACTACTTATTCATTTAAACATCCTTTTTACAAGCTTTCAATCCTGCAACCAACCTTCCTCAACCACACTGAACAATTACTTCCATCCACTGACTGTTTTTTCAACTCATGACTGGAAACATAAAAAACTATGACCAAGAAGACCACATGACCGCAAATACGACGTCATTAATATACAAACGAACTTAATATCCGACATGAATTAGTGACAATACAAGTTATAGTAGCACAGTAATCAAGCAGTAGAAGGCCTCTGGTTTGGAACTGCTAGTTACCATATGCACTATAGTGCGCGGATATATTCGTTGGTCTTTGGTCGAACTTATTTACATTGTAATCTATTGTCGTAATAATGTTTTTTTTTAAATATTCAAACTTCTTATTATTAAATCATGTTTTAAGAAAATTGGAATATGACATTGCTGTTATGACTGCCCTTCTCAAGCCATTCAAATAAAATAACGCGTGCTTCATAATATTGTAACTGTTAGATTATTAATTGCTTCAATAGTTGAAATTAACAAATTAATTGTGCTTGAATTTTTTTTTGTAACTTGTCAGTAGACAGGAAGAAGAATACCATTTAAAAATGCGAGACCAGATCAAAGCAAGAGCAATAACCTATGTGTCTGAAGATTACTCCTTTCACAGCTGAAATAATTACAAGAGAACTCACAAACAATAAGGAAACTTTGTCGCTAGTGTAGAACATAATGTTACTCATATAAAGATGATAGTGCCTCATATAAAGAAATCTGACCATTCCAGTGGTCTGTCAAATATTTAAGTTTCTTCTAAGAACGATAAAAGATTATTGCTTCATTGTCTGTGTACTACTCCTTTTCAGTTTATTTTAACAGGCTATGGTGGAGGTAGAGAAAGAGAAATAAAACTTTAATTTAAAATTATTAAATGTGTTGTTAGAAGACTGGAGACATTAACTATTCGTTTTATTTAAATAAATGAATGTATGTATTATATTATTATTTTCATTTCATTCTACGCGTATACAATCAGTTGATTCCAAGATAATTTCTGATTTATGATTTTTTTTATTGATCAACCACATCTTATATTTTTGAAAAATTGAAGATTATACCAGTGCAAAAATATGAGTGATTCAGAAAAAGTTGTTGGCCGAATTTACAGTTGTTTACAATATGTTTGTAGTCACAAAGTTCCAGTGCAGACCGACCAAAAACCATTACTGAATGTTGTATATAAAGATATTCGAAAAAATGTAACTCTGTCACAGCGTTCACAGTTACAGTTTTTATAGTATAAATTTGACATGGTTCGTCTGCCGGTTTCTCCAATGTTCATTACTGATTCTGTCCCGTCTGAGTCTGGCTCTCTTATCATCCGGTAGATGATCCTGCTATGTTAGATGTTTTTTATTCATAAACAATAGATGGATATTTCACAAACAGTGAAAAAAAACTTTTACGATTACAAAAAGAAACTATTTTGTTCAAGAAATTAAATAAGTAAATGATGATCGAAGAAGATTTGTATAAATATTTTAAATAATTAATTGAAATTACAGAATAATTAGTAGAATATAATGCAATATTTTTTTAAAAATAAACGAGCAATTACTTCTTAAATGTTATAATTAATCTATGCTTTTTAATGGCATCGTTAAAATTAAAACCACTAAATGTTTCTATACTTTATTGGCTAGGAATGTCCAATGACTTAGAAAATCGTGTTAATTTTGTCTGAAATGTGCTACATTCCAAAGAATAATATAATAAGCCCCAGTGGGTGAGTATTTTACATTCTGATCCACTTGATAGAGTGGCAGTTGATGCGACTGAATATAATAGAAAAATACTTGATATTTATCGATTATTAATCTCATTTGTTAGAGGTTGTCTTATTTCAAAGAATACTGCTACAAAAATAATTGAAAAGTTCAAGGTAATTTTTTTCTGTCATGAAATTTTACTTAGAATAAGAAGTGACAATCATTCGTTTGCGCTAATAGTCCGATTTGAAAAAGCAAGTCCATATTTAAAAAAAAAAACAAAAAAATTAAAAAAAATGTGATTACTTCCGTATGGACCTTTTATAGTAAAGAACATCACCATAAAGTGAACTGAATTATTCCCAGGTTCAGCTCTTATATCAATGCTTCTCAAACTGTGCTCCCAGGCACATTGGTGTACTCTGAAAGGTACCCAAGTGTGCCCCAAGATAACAAAAGAATAAATTTATATTTTAAAAATTTTCATCAATTTCATTTCTTTTAGACATGTTTCTGCCACTTGATTTTTGACTGGAATATAAATTTATTCAATTTTTAAGCAGTAATAGATAATACTTTCTCTTTTCGTCACCTTGAAGATTTAAATCATTTATTACTGATTTCTCCATCTTAAAAAAAAAACTTCTCCTTTTAATTTACTATTATTTTTGTATTTTAAAATTTCAGGACTGCATTTTCTATATGAAAATCAGTAATGCGCCCTAAAGCTTTAGATATTTGAAAGGTGCACCCTGAAGTAAAAATGTTAAGAGAAACACTGTGTTATATAACCGAAACCTTTGAATTAAACTTCCAGTTGCTAAACTATTTTTAACTCCTGAAATACCAACAGCTAGTAAACTTATATTAGACTCAAAAAAGAAATTTAAAAACACCTATGATTGCTGATAGAAAAAGTGACCTTATTTCATTGAAAATCAGAAAGGTTTTCTTGGAAAATAAAAAGAAAGGATCCCGCCAATTTTTAAAGATTTTTGTTCGAGTCACGCTTATATCTTATTAGGAGACATGATGAGGGAGTGTGTGAAAGAAATGAATGACATTGTGTTTAAATGAGTCGATAACTTAATAATAACAGCAATGGGAACAACCAAGTAATGACAATTGATTTACTTGGAATAAAATACCTATGGTTAAAGAATGTACAGTTATACTTTAGACCTATCCAACGAGTGTTATATATTTTAATAGTAATGCAATAATTATTACATTAATAATAATAATAAATTATTATTATTATTTTAAGAGTTGTTGTAATGAATCGACACTTCATCGAGGATACCAAAAAAATTACATTATGGTTACAGTAGCGCTAAAAAAATTTAAATAATTAAGTTATTAAGAATTACTATGTATTATATTATATTACTATGTATCATTATTCAATAATAATGGGATAATACATTATTAGAGACATCTCCATTAAAATTATTATGAACAACTAAAGCGAAACAAACAGAAATCCGAAGTAAGATAATTAATAAACAAATTCAACTTTTACAGAAAATATATTATTTCTATAGACCAATAAAAGATTTACATGTGTTTTTATTGCTTAATTATTGTTGTTATTGTTATGTTAAATATATTAATAATGGAAAAAATCAGATTTTGATGTCTGGGGAGTGATTGGGCGAGTGTGTTTGTGTAATTTTTAGACACTATTGCCTCATGGGAAATTGGCATTTTAGCCCATTATATGTTTGTGGATACCATTGCTTTTACTTTTAAACTAACATTTCTAAAGAATTCAAATTTTTAAGTTTGCATGAAACTACTACTTTTAAAGACTGAAAGAAGTGTGATTTATTCGTTGACAATATAGGTCAAGTGTGGGCAGAAATGTTGAAATGTTGCTTGAATATTGAACCTAAAGCTTAAGGACACAATACTAGTCAAATTATTTGATAGATCATAATGAAATTAAACTTTAAATTAGCTCTTTAAGCAAAGCTGAGCTGTAGAGCTTTTAACGAAATTGCATTATGGTACCTTTTGTGAACTCTGAAGGCATTTTGCCATCGCTTAACTACAAACACACTATACATAATATTGCACTCATCTACCTAAAATTAGTATTATCAGAAATAAATCAGTATCTTTAACCATTTTAAAAGAAATAGTGCCTTAAAATGTGAAATTCAACTTAAAATAATAGCCACCTGATCACTTACTGGATTTCTTCAAATTAATTTAGAAAAAATGTCAGGATTCAAAGATATTTATTTAAACTATAACATTTTTATAAATAAATCTTGAGGTGCGTTTAGTTAGTTAATTTAATACACACTTCGTATAAGATTAGACGTATGGCATAAATTATTATTAGACATGACATAGAATCATCATATACCGAATTATAACAAAGTGGTTAAATAATTTTTGAAAAGTTATAAATTTTAAAGATAAGTATGGTTTGACCTATAATCAATACGTACAAGCATGATTTTTATATCGCTTCTTAATATAAACAGAATAATTTTTTTTTAGTTTTAAAGTTAGCGATAATGGAAATGTAAGTTTTGATTTTTTTCCAAATTTGCACATTTCGCATTTCACTGAACCCACATTGATAATGTGTGCTTGTCTTTGGCAGGATAGGTATATCAAAAGTGTTGTAACAAATCTATTTAACTCATAATTTGATAAATCGGAATAATATTTAAGAAACACCTAGTTCTTAGGTGTCATAGGTTCTTAAAAAATCTCATAGGTTTTAGGTAATATTGAATTTTAATAGTGTGCATGATCATATTAAAAAGTGTACTCTCTTCAAACCAATTTTATGGCAAATCTACCTTTAAATTTGCATATTAAGTGTTAATATTGCTTGATTTGAATTTCATAAATCATGAATATCGGATGAGGAATGTTACTCCAATAAGAAGAGCTATAAAGCTCTGTTTATAGTTACTTGTAATATTGTGATTAAAAATCATGACATTTCTGTTATAACTGAAAAATATTACAGTAACACAATTTAATCATCTGATTAGTTTGGTAATATGTTTACTTATAATACTGTTTTCTGTAGAAAATTATACTCGTAGATTTTTACATTACGTTCCTCAATGTTTCTTTGGCATAAATTAACAATTTGTACTAAATAAAATAATTGTGTCAATCAGTTTATTTAAGCAGTTTTTATATATAACTATATAGGTGTGTTCTCTAATCGGGGTTAGAATGTTTTCTTCCACATTCTAGTGGAAGGTTTTGTCCGGTTAACATTGTTGTTCCTTTAAATAATGTAAATTTCATTTTCTTAGTTAAAAAATTCTTACTTCTGCCTATGAAAAAGGTTTTAAATAAAACCGAAACGTTGGCAACGAGAGTTTGATTTTTTATCCTGGAAAATTGACCGAACCCCGATTAGAGAACACACCTATTCTATCAAACGGTCGATATATTATTGAATCTGTTATATAACTATATAGTTGGTCAATTTTAATACTGTAAAACTTAAACGTTGATATATTTCCACATCATCATTATTTCTTACATTCTTAGACCGATAATGGGATGGTTAATTACGCTTACCAGGCTCACAGTTGCGTCTTTTTGCAGGGATCTCAATGCACAAGGGCTATGCGTTCGTCCAGTTCACCAACCCTTTCGACGCTCGGGGTGCTTGCCTCGGCGAAGATGGTAGAACAATTCTTGGCCAAACTCTTGGTAAGTCTTTCTTAAAAATTTATTGCTTTAATTCTAAAGTCAAAAACTAACACAATGCAGCAATGTACAATTTTTTGCATACTTTGTGAGTGCTATAAGAAGAAATTGTAAAAAGTTTTTGCACGTTTTAAACTCATATATAACGCTATTAATCCCATATAAACCATTAATTCCATAGAAATTTATAGAATTTTTTTGCAAATCCTAAGTGTTTTTTATTAAATTTTTTTAAATCAAAGTCTTAACTAATTTTTAGTTGATTTTGTTAAGCTAGAAAGAGTATAAAATCCTTCATAATAAGGTCAAATCGATTAATTTATCTAAGACCGTTCTTCCCTACTGCATTATTTGTACTAATAAACTGTTTTTTCGAGACTTTTGGTTTGTTGATTAAATCGTTGAATAATTTTCTATTGAAATTAATGTTAGTAAATAATGAAAAGTACACACTTTAGTTTTAATTCACTTTGAAAACAGAACATAGTTACTTTTAAAGTTCAAAAAATGAAAATTAACATACAACATAAATCAATATTATCTTATTATATATATATATAACGTTCATTAATACCTACAGTAATAACATGTGAGAGAAAACTGTTGTTTAATACTATTAATTAATGCAAGCAATACGTTTAGGAGCTAGAAAACTTTAAGTCAACTCCTATTTGCTTTTCTTCCGTCCTCCTTAATTATTAATTATTAATTATCTTCTTTTTGAAGATAATTAATTTGTTTTGAATTACCGGTTCACAACTTTATTTTGAGTCCAGATTCACAACTGTACTCAGTTATTAATTAATGCTTACATATTAAATAGTATTTAATATATTACATTGCATACATATTACTTATATGTATTTTATGCTAAATCTAATAAAAGACTTATTAAGCAACATATACTCGTACATCACCAAACTAATTTCTTAAATTCATATAGGACAAGACGGTAAAAAGTTTTGGTGACCAGCATTTTGAGCTTTATAAATAAAATATACAGCTCAGCTCAAAATGAGTGTCTGCTTACGTTAGCCAGCATGCTGCGCTAATAATATGAGTTGAGAGGCTGTGGGAAGTGATTGCAAGGTGTGGAAGTTGTCTAATTGTGGAAGCACCTGTGGAGCGTGGGCGGCCTGTGGTCAAAGGCTGCCTCCTGGCCAGCCAATTAGCTCTCGTCCAACTTCCTCCAGCAGCCCTCTGTCACAACCCCATGTCTCAGATCGATTGCCTTGTCACGTCACCTATAGCTTCTCACTATAATATGCCATTCCATCATCGAGATATTGCACTGAGTCGCTCAGGATACCACACTCACAGACCGACGCAGGCATTTCGGAAACCATCTTCCAATTCAGTCCTCTCTGTAAACATACTATCACAAACAAATCACTATATTTTTTACCGATACATATATCTGTATAAATCAATGATCAAAGCACAATATCAAATCGGAAAAGAAGACTAAGATCTTTCAACCGTAACCAGCGGTCTTCGTCAGAGTTAAAAACCCAACCTTTTGGTCAGAGTTGGGTTTTTGACTCTGACGAAGACCACTTGTTACGGTTGAAAGATCTTAGTCTTGTTTTCCCATTTCATATTTTGGTTTGATTATTGATTTTTATTTCACGTGTTTATATGAAATCTTTATAGATATATGAGTAATAATCAAAATAACACTTGATGTAATAGATGGATTCATTTATCACAATGAAAATAACTTTTTTTCGTTTATTTTTTATAGTCTATGATTTTTTATGCATCAAAATTCCTTGAAGTACACCCTGAAAGAGTCAAAAGTGGAAGCTTTGCTCTAATTTAAAATTAATTCGGTTATCTGAGAAATATAAATATAAATACGTCGATATTTTTTTTTTCATAGACTAATAGAAGATGACTCCTGACATTATAGTTACAAAGAGATAAATGGAGTCATTATATACTTATTTATTTATGATATGAAATGTATTTTTAATAGGGAGCGCTTCTGCTCCACAGTGCTTTTACAGGAGTCATCACTGTTATAAATAATGCCATCAGTTGTATTAAAATCATATAAAGTTAGAAAGACTGTGTAAATTGTGATAAACTAAGCTCTTGAAATATTGGAATAGGAAAATCCAATTTTGCAAACCACTTAATTGGATATGAAGTTAATCTGATGGGATTACAGTTTACAGCATTAAGACCAATAGGACTAAGGCTGATAATAACAGAATCACTAGGGAAATAGTTACACAAAGCAGTAAACATTAAATTTGAAATAGTAAATTAAGAAAATTAAATGAAAAAAATCCTTTGAAAAAATAAAAATCAGTTAGGTTAAGTCGAATATGAAGGGAATGTCAATTACAATGTTCCTATTGTACAGACTCCTATTGAGTTTACTCTTCACAGTAAATAAGTCCCAAAACTGGTCGATATATGAGAAAATCAAACGAGGTAAAGGTTAGGTTACAGTGCAGTCCCATAAGATAACGGGCAAGCGGAACATTGGCTCTTTGTGATACCACACAATGAGGATTCTACTTTGGGAGTCCTAAATTGTGCTTAACTGAAGTATATTTAGAGTAGGCATCTTTAACGGCTCGGGACCGACGACTTAACATCCTCTCCGAGGGGCGACGTGCTCAGATTTATTCTCCTCCCGAGTGAATAAATTGAGAGCCGGAGTAGGTATTGAACCCCGGATCTTCAAGTCCAGAGGTGAGCAAGTTACTAGAGGGCTAACCTGACCTCCTAAATAAGATAAAACAGTATTTTTTATAGGATAATATTTCTATAAAATTTTTATTAAATGATATTTCTAATTTTTAATAGATTTTTTGTAACCTATCCGTTCATAACTTTCACGTTACCTTGGGTTCATTAATGAAAAAAGTAACCTTGTTATCTGAGAGCTGAAATAATTTGCAGTATGATAAATGACACTCTTTGTACTTATGTGAATGTAAACTTTATTTTTTCGGGAATAAATTCCTAACAGCAGGGAAGATATTCACTTTTACAATATGATTAGTTTATAAGTTATAGATTAGCAAGCTGTAGTTTGTTTGGTTAAAGAAGAAGTCATGGTTACGAAAGCTGCTTAGTCAGTCGACCAGATGTTGTGAGTAGAAGACAAGGCAAGCAATCCATCATGCTGGGACAAAGAGACTACTTGGCGTGGATTGGTCAAGCTTCAGGCGTCCTATCTCGCACGCCACACACTTTATTTCTATATTATTGTCTACTTGCTTGCCTTAATAAAGACTTGCAGGCTAGATTATGGCTCAGGATTAATTATTTTTCAAAGTTTGCTGTACAGCACTTCGGATTAGCATTGATTCAGAAACTGAAACGCATCTTCAGCTGTAGTGAGACTCGTACAAAAACCAGTTGCTCTTCTTGAGAGATCTTGGTAGCATTTCTGAATTTATACTGTGTTTTAGACGTTAATTTTTATTTCTCTTGTTTTAGAGTCATTTAACTAAAACGATTTATTAAATATAGTATTTTTATTTTTTATTATAGATTTAACCCCAAAAATTGATTCGTCTCATTCCTCATTTCTGTTATAAAGTTTTATTTATACATCTTGGCCTTCCAAGGGATAATTAACAATTTTGTATAAATGTTTTTCAAACAACAGCCAATTAAAAAACTGCTATCTACGTTGAGGTTATTTTTAACGTAATCTTAGTTTTTAATATTGTATTCAAAGACTACATTTCTTTGTGCGATTAGTATAAAAATATGTTACAAAAAGATTACTTCTTGGAAAGTAATACAATTTCCATTTGATACATCTTTATATTTGGAAGAGTTTAAATTGTAGGTCTTATTTTTTTAATGAATAATACTAATGAACGTGATCTTGAATTACACGTGGTAAGTTTTTTTATTTAACAACAGATGCAAGGTAAGGAAATGGCAAGGCTCTTTCACATTTGTAGAGGTACATTGTACTGTGCCACATGGGTTATCCTGCACGTATTTTGAACAAAAACCTATCAAATTAGCTATTAATATTATTTTTTGGCCAGGTTTGTAAAGGCGAGGTGGGCTATTAGATTTTAAATGAAACTTTAGTCTATGATTTTTTATGCATCAAATTACCACTTAAAGTGCACTCCTTGAAGTACACCCCGAAAGGGTCAAAAGTGGAAGCTTTGCTCTAAATGCTTGATTATTGTTTTATATACTATTCACACATAGTGATATGAAACAAAATCGTTGTGAAGAAGTTTGAGAGGAATTACAACTTGCCTTTGGCTTTGCTCTAAATGCTTGATTATTGTTTTATATACTATTCACACATAGTGATATGAAACAAAATCGTTGTGAAGAAGTTTGAGAGGAATTACAACTTGCCTTTAGCTTTGCTCTAAATGCTTGATTATTGTTTTATATACTATTCACACATAGTAATATGAAACAAAATCGTTGTGAAGAAGTTTGAGAGGAATTACAACTTGCCTTTAGCTTTGCTCTAAATGCTTGATTATTGTTTTATATACTATTCACACATAGTAATATGAAACAAAATCGTTGTGAAGAAGTTTTGAGAGGAATTACAACTTGCCTTTAGCTTTGCTCTAAATGCTTGATTATTGTTTTATATACTATTCACACATAGTAATATGAAACAAAATCGTTGTGAAGAAGTTTGAGAGGAATTACAACTTGCCTTTGGCTTTGCTCTAAATGCTTGATTATTGTTTTATATACTATTCACACATAGTGATATGAAACAAAATCGTTGTGAAGAAGTTTGAGAGGAATTACAACTTGCCTTTAGCTTTGCTCTAAATGCTTGATTATTGTTTTATTATATACTATTCACACATAGTGAATATGAAACAAAATCGTTGTGAAGAAGTTTGAGAGGAATTACAACTTGCCTTTAGCTTTGCTCTAAATGCTTGATTATTGTTTTATATACTATTCACACATAGTAATATGAAACAAAATCGTTGTGAAGAAGTTTGAGAGGAATTACAACTTGCCTTATAAGCTTTGCTCTAAATGCTTGATTATTGTTTTATATACTATTCACACATAGTGATATGAAACAAAATCGTTGTGAAGAAGTTTGAGAGGAATTACAACTTGCCTTTGGCTTTGCTCAAAAGGTTTAATGCAGCTTTAGAATTTTCTGTGAAATATTTTCACTTGACTTTCTTACTCAAGGTTGAATATATATTTAATATTTTATAATAATTTTCTCATAACTTTTATAGAAATGGTTTACTTTCAAGAAGGCCACCGAGGTTTCTTTATAAACTCAATCATCCAAATTAGCCATTTCGCAATACAACGAAACCTTTACTACTTTACGTGACTTTCGGATCAGTTGACGCGTGCCCAAAATTGGCTCAAGTCATCAAATAAATTTTCACTACAATAATTCGGTTATTAATTTCCCCACGAAATGTGAATATGAATCATGCAAACTAGACTTTTTAAATGGTATTCCTATTAAAAATGTTTTAATATTTTTTTTGTTATACGAAATATAGTTTTAATATGTTGTTTAAATAAAAAAATAATGTATTTATTTTTCGTATATATATATATATATATATATATTGATAAAAGTATCGACCGTGGAATAGAAATAAAACTAAAGTTTATCGGGACTCGGTCAGTTCTTCAGGTTCAAATTAAACTCTCATTGCCAACGTTTCGGCCTTTATTTAAAACCTTTTTCATAGGCAGAAGTATAACTTTTGAAACAGAAAAAGTAAGTATTACATTAAAAATTTATTTTACAAAGAAAAATAGTATGTGGATTTTAACAACACTGTAGTCTGAATGACCACGTGACACTGAACTCTTCTTATATCTTCATAAAAACCCATATTTATTATCCCCAAATTATATAAATATTGATAAAAGTATCGACCGTGGAATAGAAACAAAACTAAAGTTTATCGGGACTAACTAAAGTATATATATAAAATAAATTCAAAACGAAGGAAACACACAGAAAGACACAGACATAACTCACATCGATATTTTGATGTAAGTTATGTCTGTGTCTTTCTGTGTGTTTCCTTCGTTTTGAATTTATTTTATTTTAAAAAAGTCTGCTGAACCGTTTCTTTTAATTGTATATATATATAATATATATATATATATATATATATATATATATATCAGTTCACAAACGAAGAAAAGCAACACACAGAGAAAGAGACACACTTCTCTCTTCTCTCTTTCTCTCCTTCTCACCTTCTCTCTTTTCTCCTGAAGACGGATCATCCGAAAATTTGAGTTTGTAAGTGTGTCTCTTTCTTTGTGTGTTGCTTTTCTTCGTTTGTGAACTGATTTGCGTCCAGTTTGGATCGTTTTTTCGAATTTTAAGTGGATATATATATATATATATATATATTATATATATATATATATAATTGTCATGTCAATATTGAAATGAACGTCAAAAAGTAATTATTCAATTAGTGAAATACTGAACATTTCCTAGTATTACAATTTTATGAATATAAAGTATACAAATACCTTCTATTTTGGTTAATTGGAAACCTCGTTCCGGCTGTAAATGGATGTTTAAATATTTGAAATCTAGAACGAGAGTTGATATTTTTGCCATGACCTGTCTGTTTGGAGGATATCGTTAACGTCTACCGCTATTATTAGTGTAAATACTGACATACAATGCATGTAGCAGAATGTGAGGAGTTCAACTACACCCCAAAAGCAGCAGTTGTTGATTTGAGATTTCAAATATTAGTGAGAATTCTTATAACACTTTCAGTATTTAATAAAAAATGAAATGAATTAACAATATAATTCGACACAATAGTGTAAATATTACCATATATAATAATTTAATATATAGTTGTCCAACCACACGCAGAATATTACATATCTAAGTTTATATCATATCCATTACATTTTACCGGCATAAGTTATTTTACTTTCTACTTGAAGAAAATTTAACTTTCTTTCATATTTCTTGCTTTGCTTCATATTTCTTTTTTATTTAGTTTTGTGGGTTAGGTCTCATTAAATTAATTGTAGTTATATTTATCCAATGTATAACAATTTAGATTTATACAAATAATTTTACTTTGAAGTATAATTTAATTTTTTTTTCTTTGTTAATATATGAATTAATAAATATGGTTTTAACGTATCTAGTATTCTAATGGTCTAGGAAGGTTCTTTCTGACTGAGTTTTGATTCGTAGTTTAAAGCTAAAAATAAATGTAAAACATGCTAAAAATTATTATAACATGTTTTTGAAGTTTTTCCTTAATTGTTTTCCATTATGATTAATTTAAATTTTAAATAATGTACCATTTCCTCCCAAAAATTATGATTTATAACAGGTTTGCACGGTTTCCACTGTTTCCTCTTATGACTTAGATCTATTTCTTCACTTCTGTGGAGCCAGTTAAAATATCTCTCAAAACATGTTTGTTCATCGTTTAAATATTATAAATGTCATAATTCTTGATAACACCTATAAATTTTGAAATGAAAAGAGGCAATTGGGAGTTAGTTAGCAGTATGTGTTTGCTTCTGTCCGATTATGAGAGGTACATAAGTCAACCATTTATCCTTTCGCTGTTTAAATTATGTACAACCGTTTCAAAGTTTTCCTACTCCAAAAATCTTTAATATCTTCATTTAAACCCAGGTAATGGCTAGTATAAAAACATTTTGAAACAACTATTTTTTATGAAAAAGCAAAGCTAAAAAGCAAAATAGACAAACAAAGGCTGCTTTATTAGTTTAACGAATTCTGAGTGCAATATTGAAGTATTTACTTGAGAAAAGCATAATTGAGCATATTTAAATAACAATATAAATTTGCATGGCGAAGCAGGGCAGAAGTTTTGTGAAGCACACTTATTTTTTGTTTGAAATGACTTAAATCGATTGAATTTAATTTGTATAAGCTTCTAAATTACAAAGAATAGAAATTCATTGAATAATTTATCATCAAATGTTTTATATTCATTTGCTTTTATTTGTATATGATCTTTCCTTAGAATTACCATTTTCAGTGAGTAAGGTAAGCAGTCCTTGCATATCAATTATGAATGAAAAAGTAATTTGAGTCGGATAAGGAAATTGTTTCGGTCAACATAACAAGAACATTTAAATATTCTAATAAACATCGCACTTAACATTGAGAAGATTATTTATCTTGCAATTTTATCTGTTGGAAGACAGCTTATAATGTTTGAATCATGTTAGCCTTTCAGTCAACTTGTGCTTCCTCTCCTCGTCAAGAAACAAACCTTTCAGTCGAAAGAGGTGTCAGTGGTCATAAACGCAGGTATACATTGATGTTTACACTATAATATAGTGAGAAATACTACATTTCATCTGGAACATCAAAACAAGACACATTTACTTGGTGATTACTATAAAATATTAGATACAATATTATACTAATATTTGTTATCTTAAAGCTTACTAACTTTGTGGTGGGTTTCATTTTTGTTTGACCATTAAGAATTCAGGAAAACAGCAAAAAAGTAAGGTTAACAAGAGTAGGTCAGAACAAATATACTTCATCTTGGCCAACGTTTCGATATAATTGTACAGCATCAACAGGACTGTATAGAGAAAGACATAATCGACAAGTGAAGACATATATCAACAGATACATTTATTACAATATTACATCGACAACAGATTTTCGAGGTTATAAAATGTTTCTACAAGATTATGAGAATTTATATGTTAGGTTCCCAATAAATACATTCCTAATAACAGAAACCAAAATAGTTAAAAATTACAAATTATCAATATTACAATATAATTTTCTAATGCGGGCAATGTTTGTTCTTTAATTGCTTGAGTTTAAAGATTTTAAAATTTGAAACGTCCCTTTTTGTATTGGTTTTACTTTGTTTTGTTCACAATCCCGTATTTTGACTTTACCTTATTTGAAATAGCATCCACTTCATACCATCTTAGTATCGTATATCATGACTATCAAAATATCTCCTTGTCGAATGTGTTGTTTAATGTAGCCTGTACAAGCTATTGAATAATACATTTTTATTATTTGTACATATAAACCACACTACTTATACATATGTAGGAATTATGGGCTTTAAATCTGAGAATATATTGTGCAAACTCTTTTTAATTTTACTAACTGTTGTACAGACTACAATAATGAACAAAACTGTTTGATGACATTGTTTTTCTTTTATACCTACTTTTGGCGATTCAAAGAAGCCAAATGATACGAACAACACCTAAAAATAGGGAAACTAAATGATAGAAGAATGTGTAAGAGGAGTGCTTGAAAATTAAATGAAGAATATAAAAACTGAAACAGGTACTTGGACAAAACTTTGCAGATATTTGCTGAATAAATTTCGTAACAACGAATCGATCTAATTTAAAGTATCAGCTCTATTGTTAATCATGCATTAAAAATAATGTTAAATTGTAACTGATATTGAATGTTTGGTTTATTAGTTGAGTGTTGATGACATGTGACATATTGATTAAGTGACAAGTATACTGAAATAAACCACTGCATTATGTTGCCACCCTTATTGAACATTTACACCGTAATTCGTGTATAATGATTCTCAGCAAACCCTTGTATATTAACTATAAATACAATTACTAAATATATATAAAATAATATGTAGACTGATAGAGACCTTTAAAGAAATTCTAACTAATCTACGAGTACGTTGAACTTTAATATGTGCTAGACGACCCCGTGACCTCTTATGTCACTCAGTGTTTTGAAATTATACAAACAGTTAATTACATAAATTCACTGAATGTGATTAACATGAATAACTGTTATTGCTGTTTTTTGTTAATAAGTCATGAAAACAAACATTCTTATGTGACCCAAGCTTCTGATATTGTATTTTTAACATGAATAAGATATATACACAGTAAGTATATTTAATAAAACAAAAAATCATTTGAAAATGAACAATTTCATTTAGTTTATGTCATAAATAAATATTCCTAAAGTAATTCATTTTAAACCTCTAATGTAATAGTTTATTATACATACTTTCGAAATTTCATACATCTAGTTAATGCGAAGCTTCCAACGACGAATGTTAAATAAAATCGTTGACTTTCAAAGTTTCATTTCGACCTGAAAAACTAACCTATTCCTGATAAATAAAATTTGTTTTATGTATGTATGTAACAAGAATTAACAGTAAATGCGTGGAATAAAAAAAGCCATCGCCTAAACAACAATAAGATTTTCAAAAATGGACTAAGATCGATTAACCCTAAGATCTTTCGTAGAAAATAACTGGTTAGGTTTATTCTAACTTGATAATAGATTTTACATCTAGGGTGATTAATTTATCTGAATAATGTTGAGAGAATTTATTTTTCATTCTTCTTTCTTTTTAATGCCGTTATTTGTAAAGTAATACATTACTGACTGTTCCTTTAATACTTATTTAAATAATTCGGCATAAACTGGAATTATCAGGTATTCCAAGTTTCACCTGTGTGCAAACAAACAAGTGACAAGCATTCAAGGTAAACAGTTTCATAAGCATTAAAGACCTTATATATATCAGTCTTTAAAAGGGAATTATAAAAAAGGTCTCTGGGCGCAGGGCGAACGCGTTGGACTTCCAATTCAAATGTCGCTGGTACCATTCCAACAAAATTATATACATTTTATTATTTATTTATACAATGCACGGTGGCAAGAAAACAAACAAGATCGGTTATCACAGTTTTTAGAAGTATACCAAATATTCTTCTTGTAAAGCGACTTATTGACTAGTTTCGCTACCCTATTTGCCGAAAATACCGAATTAAATTCCTTCTTGATACATTTGAAAGGAGTAACGATAACCAGTAAGCAGGATTGTTTATTAATAATTCTGATCACTAATATTTAGGGCTTAGTAAAGTTTGCATCCAGAATACTATTGTGCTTTATTTTGTCCGTTATTTGAGGAAGTTCTTAAACATATAGTCAGACACTCACAGCTCCCGTATTTATATTCAATTAAATAAGAAAATTGGTTTAATAGTAATATATTTATATAAAATTATTTCTTTTCCAAGACAAAGAAACCATTTAAAAATAACATTTAAATCCTATTTTGGTTTTAATAAATTGGTTGAACTTCAGTTCTACCATTCTTACTTTGTCAGTGTTGTTCAGGTATTTTTCGTTTTTTTAAAAAAAATAATGATTCATTGATATCAGTTACGAACATTAAATTTTGAAATAGTATCATAATAATGATAATTAGTACAATTATGTGCATTATGACTGATTTTAAGTCGTTTGTCATTTTGAAATGAATATATTATTAGTTAATTTAGATCTTTAGACATATTAACTTTTCAAGTTTGATTTGAACTTTTCAAGTTTATGTCATATTTAAATTGATTATTAAGTATTGTTATAATATGATATAATGTTGTAATATTATAATGTAAAGATAAAGGTCACTCTGATAACATGAAGTGAAAGGCCTCAGTGCATATTTTATTTGTTTTTGATTTTCCGTTGTAGTTTTTGGTTTCATTTATTTCCATCACATGTTTTTTATTGGGATTATTTTTTTATAATATATAACTGAATGGAGACTTGAAGGAAGTTTACTCTTGGTAATGAGAGTTCTATACAAAATCTTCGTCAAGATTTACTTCATCCCAAGAACTTCGTGAAACATTCTTCAGCTGAATTAAAAATAAAATTAGTTTGCAAAGAGGCGAGAAAGTCTGTGGGTTGCAAAGCTTGAAATGGATGGTGGGTTTATTACTTTGCTGACCAGTTGATTTGGCCGCTGGATTATTTAGTAGAAATCCTTCGAATCCTCCAACAGGTATTGACTTTACACTTGCCCAGGTATATTGGCCAGATGTCGAGCAAGTTGCTTTCTTCTTATTAATCAGTTCTTTAAAGCAACATCCTTTGTAAGATCAGCTGTAAATATTGTGTTTTCTTTTTAAAAAAAATTTCAGGGTACTAAAGTAAATTAAGCCAATAATTACCTTAGAAAATAAATATAACATTCAAAAATACAAAATTTGCTGTAAAGAAAATAATTATGCAACTTTCACAAGCAAAAAATTAAAGAGCTATAATTCTAACCTATTTATTTACAAGTTCCTTCACTGTATGTTGAATAAGTCAATAAACAAAAGAAATACCAATATCATTACATATTTTTGAGAACTCACAATTTTGGTTGGGATTGGATGATATGTGGTGTGATCTGTATGAGTGAGAGTGTGTTCTATGTGTGGGTGTGTGTGAACGTGTTTCCAAAGCACTCAGACACCAAATATTATGGGTCGCAATAAAGTTAACGCAGTTAACTTTGAAGAAGTATTAAAAACTTTTTGAGTTTATAGAACTATAAGAAAGGTACTTTTTATTTTGTTAAAAGAAGTAATACTTTTATAACGCACATCTTACAATAAGAAAAGTTTAAATTTGAGAAGAAATATCCTCATAATGTCACTAATGCAAGATAAATATTTCTTGAAATTTCATTTTCAATCATTTTAAAATCATGAGTAGTGTTAATAAAACACAAGTACCGAACGTACTTATAACATACGTTCAAATTCTAATAAAATAAATTCTAAGAATTGTTAAATATATTCTTAAAGACAAAATTTCTGAAAAGAAATAGAAGTGGATTGAATAAATGTTATTTGACTTATGAAAAATTATCATTTTTGTTTGTTTGTTGTTATCAAGCTCAACTCTAGGGTTTTAGAGTTAGATCCTTGTAACCACATATCCCCAGAAACTACTTTAGCAAGGCTGCTTAGAAATGTCTTTCATTTATTTATTATACGTTTTTGTTGCGTACTCACATCATAGAAACAACGGTTCCTTACATATGTGAAATACAGAGTAATCAAAATTTTACAGTTATGTCAACATTTTTATAACGAACTTTCAACAGAAATACTCGTTTTCAGATACCTGGCATTGTACTAACAGATCTTCTACTAACATAGAACTCAATTAAAATTTGAATTCCCTTCATTATTTTCTCGAATGAAGAATTCCTAGCCTTATTCCTTCAACTAATTTTGTATTTACTGAATTCAGATAAATTCAGCAGAAGTGGATGAGCTACTAGATACTAAATGATCATGTTTACGATATTCATTTAGTATTGTCTAAGGCGACATTTTTTAAATGCTTTTTTCTTCCTTGTTAATAAGAAATCAAGTAGACTCTTTACCTCCTTTCTTGATTTTCTATCTTCACTATTCATTTTCTCCTAAGAAGATCCTCTCTTCAACGGGTCTCATTTTCGAATCTATTCCTTCTGAATTATTGGCAGTCCTCTTTTTTTGTTACCTTTTTTTTTTTGACTTTCGATAATCAATGAAAAATCTTGGAATATTCCTGGATCATCCTGATTATCATAGTTTTCTGAAATGTGTAAGTTAAGGAACTCGTTATTTTTTTTTTTTTTTTGGTATCTTGGATACCATGTATACTTAGTGGTTATGTGTTTGTTAATGTCTGGTATCAGTATTAAAGCCCTTTACTATATAGTTTCCTTCACTCATTCGCTCCTTCATACACGAGGGAAGAATGAGATGCTGAACTCTATATATGACTGTACATATTTGCGTGTGAAAATAAGCTCAGGGCACCGGGATGCGCTACATCCCTTCAGTTGCACTTGGGTCTCATTATTATCATTATTGTTATTATTATTATTTTCATTATTTTGAAATTGTAGTTATTATTACTATTATTGTTAAATAATATATTGATTTTCTTTTAATACAGATATGAAAACAAATATAAATACAAACAATGTGATATGAATATCTAAACAGGCTCTTGCATGCCTAGGGCAAAATAATACATATCTATCTGCATTCTGCTTTTATAGCACAAATTTTCCCGTTTAATTTGCTGCTTTTTCCGAAAAGTGTTTTCCAAAATAATCCAATAAGATCTGAATGCTAATTATGTTTAAACTAAAGAGTCGCTGTTTGTGATTTTAAGCTCAGATTGATAATATTTTGCAAGACAAGTGGTATTGCAGTGTAGTGACTTGGCATGACTGTGAGCTGTGGCAGCGGTATTCTACTTATATGGCAGAGAGTGAATGTTGAAGCAGAGCTAGTTGAAAGAGGCAGGGTGGAGTGGATCAGACCAAGGTAATGCTGAGTTACGGTTCTGTTTAGGTGTCACTGGGGATGCTCAAACCCTAGCCCTAAGCCAAGCGTGTCTCACCATCACAGCGCTCCCATAATCTATGCATAACGTCCTTCCCCTATCCCTGCCTATACCCCTCTTTTACGATTTCATTACTCAATCCTCTCTTCTTCAATGTGTCTCCCTATAAAATTTTATAATAATCCATTTATTCATTATTTAATGTTCTTTTTTGTCATATCTATTAAACAGTTGATTTTACTTTATCCTTCCACAGTATGACTCATATGATAGTATAACGATAAATATAAAAATAAATTGGTATTATCAATTAAGTTAAGAGTGAAACTCAAATTTATTTCATATCTCAAAATAACGATTAACTCAATAATGAATTATTCCTAAGACTTGTACACTGACATCAAACTTACAAACCATTGGCTAAATTAATGCCACACAGTGTTAAGAAATTATAGCTGCAGTTAATAAAATAATTTCACCGGTCGATATTAAAAGGAATAACTGGTATTGCTGTTTCTTGTTATTAAGTCATAAGTGCAATAATTGTTATATTGTCCAAGATATATAGATAGAAAGTATATTTAATAAAACAAAATATCATTTAAGAGTGAAAAATTGCATTTATTTTGTGACATAAATAAATATAGCATCAATTCAAGTTATATATATAATCAACAATATATTAAACAAACAAAACCTATATATTCAAATATTCTATTTATTTTACCCAACATAAAATATTATTAATGAAAGTAATGTGTTTATAATATTACCTTAGAGCAATCGTGTTTAAGCTCACATTTGTTTTCAACTTTGTATACCTAAATTTATTCATTTTAAACCTCTAATGTAATAGTTTTATATATATACTTCCCGAATTTCATATATCTGGTTAATTCAAAGGTTTTAAATACAAATTTTAAAACGTTGACTTTCAAAGTTTGATTCGAACCTGGAAAACTGGTCGATTCCTGATAAATGAAATTTTATATATATATATATATATATATATATATATATATTCATTACATAACAAAAATTAGTAATAAATACGTAAAATAAAAAAAATTTGAAAAAAACGGAAAATTCCATTAAAACAATAAAATAATAAGATTTGCATAAATGTGATTAAGGTCTTATGTAAAATATAACTGGCTAGGTTTATTCTATATCAGAAATAGATTTTTCACATTTTTAATTATTAAGTTTCCTTATTTAGGTTGAAAAACATTATTTTTCATTTTATCAAATTTCACAAATATGTTTATTTGTTAAGTGGTATATTACTCACTCTTTCATTTAATATTTATTTGACTAACTAGGTATGAGCTGGAATTAATAGGTATTCCAAGTTTCTCCTCTAAACAAACGAGCAGTGAAGATCTCACTAATTCTAGATATTTTTCGACAGAAATCTTTGTCCAGTCTGAAATGATGGCTCAAATACTTTTGAAATAGATATATCAAAAAAAAAAGAAATATAGATGGCCACCTCTCATTTCAAATGTTCCCGTACCAATTCAAAATGGTCACCTGCCATTTCAAAATGGCCTCCTGGTAGGTTCTTTGACATGGTAGTTAATTTCACTGTGTCATTCCATCTATTGTATGACGTTTACATCACTTCTGTCCCCTCTCTCTCTTCACTGTCCTGGCTGCAGCATTAAGACTCCATGTTTGCTAAATATACGCTTTTGTTCATTCACTGTTTATCTTTATTCTCTAGTTCTTCTGTCAGTTACCATATATTGATTTAGTTTTCGTAATATTATTTTTTATATATATATTCTTAATCTATAATTTTCAATAATCTCTGGTTAATCACGTTTTTGGTTGCTTGCCATATTAGAGTTCTCAGATCTCCATTACAGCGCTGTTCTTTTTTTTGTTTTTTTATCGGTTCTGCATTTTGTCTGACACTCAATCACGTTATCCCTTTGTGAGATTGTAATGAACGCTTATCTTACATTCCTGTAACAGAGTCTGAAAGAAGAACACCTTTCATCATAGCCAATAAGAAGAGAATTCCTCTGACTACTTCACTGATAACTGCTATGGTTCATGTTAGTTAATCGTTGAAGTATTTTTCGACAGAAATCTTTGCCCAGTCTGAAATGATGGCTCAAATACTTTTGAAATAGATATATAAAAAAAAAAGAAATATAGGCACTATGACAAAGTGTTTCTGATTACGGGGATAACTATATGTTTTTAATATTTCACTTATATTAATTTGATAAATTTTAAACTTCCGTTACCTATCATAAATATCATTTGTTGATATATCACATAATTTCATACTCTCGTCGATTAGTCATTAAATTTTCTCTTTCAAAATTTATTATAATTAAATTATTATAATTTAAATCGAGAACCTAACAATATTTAATCTTCTTGATGTTCAAAATCACTTAGTGATAATTAAATACTTAAGGCTTCATTTTTAGTTCACCTATATAAAAATGAAATGTCATATAATATTTTATTTTATTTTATATAATTTTATATCAGGTTTTGGGGGTTTATTTCAACAAGGTCCGTTTGGTGCAGAGTCGTTTTGGCGCTGGAGTTCAAACGCTAAAGGAGTTCAGACGTTTGGACGAAGGAAGGTAGTAAATAAACATTTTCTGTACACATTTAAACCAAAATCTCAATATAGGAGTATGAATAAATAGAATTAAATTTAGACATGTTGGGGGTGTGTCTGTAACGTAAATCAATGTTCTATTCACCCTGTTTGTAACTCAAACGAGTGGCTTTGTAGACTCATACAGGAGTTTCAGCATACTAACGTGTCTACAAAGTCATAGTTATTAATTAAGTCTTAAATAGACATAAAATACATACAATAATCAATTATTATATTTAAATTATTCTAAAAAGTTGGATTGAGAACAAACGATTGCCTCTGTTGAAGTAATATGTTCAAGGTACTTTTTATTTGGCCACCCACAAACCCACAAATCTTAAATATCTTATTATTTATTCACATCAGAGTGTGTGCAAACAAACAAGCAATCGAGATAAACAGAGTTTTATAAGTATATACATTCTAGATATTCTTTATTTTCTCTGTCATGTATAACATAATGTTACACATTAATAACTGTCACGCCCCATTTTTCGTAAGGCGATTTTTTGAAGCACTGTATTAATTAATTTCCAATCAGATATAATGCATTTATTTTTTAAAGTATATAACACTCTATTCTATAAAATTCCTATTTGTTGAAAACATTAGATTTATATTCGTGGAATTCATTGAGCACATTTACATTAATTATATTTAGATAAACAGTTGCAGAATCTGCGTGCTTAATTATTCTTTCAGTGCCAACATGAATTATAACTCAATTATTTGTGAGCATTGATTAATACATATACTTTGCATTAATAGTTGAATTAAACAGTAAACTCTCAGTTTATTCTAAAAAGTTATACTCTCCTCCGATGGTAGAGTAGTCAGTATTATTATCATTTTGTAGTGACCTACATTTCTCAGGTCTACAGAGAACGAACTGGTTGAAGGAAAAAGCGATGTTTTAACCAAATCATTAAAACATCTCCAATCTTTTAGCGAAATGCTGTGTAAATCAAATGTTGATGAATTACAGATAAGATAACTCTGCTTACTCTGACGGAGGTAGACTAATTGTTTTCAATCCAACACTTTTTTTAACAATGTCTACACTTATAAATTATACACCTTTTTGTGCTTATAAAGAATGACAGTGTGGTCTTTCAATGATGGATATGTACGGTATTGCTTACCTTCAGTAATCTCAAAGGAAACTATTTATCAAAGCCATTGCAGTCAGCAAATCTCAGTCTGCTTACCAACAGTGTACATAAATTTAAAGGCCATACAAAAGTCAGCTAAAACTTAGTTCCATATCAGTGATAGTGGGAATATTTTATCCCTGGATAGAGGAAGCAAATAGTTGCCTCAAGGAGTGAAATATAGGACCACAGATTTTACCAACGTAGGTTCCGCTTGAATAAAACTTCCATTATCAACTTCACTCGTGCTATTAACATACTGCGTTTTAGTCAACTCTATTGAATCAGGTTTCACACCAATAATAAATCACGTTTGGACGAAGGAAGGGTAGTAAATAAACATTTTCTGTACACATTTAAACCAAAATCTCAATATAGGAGTATGAATAAATAGAATTAAATTTAGACATGTTGGGGGTGTGTCTGTAACGTAAATCAATGTTCTATTCACCCTGTTTGTAACTCAAACGAGTGGCTTTGTAGACTCATACAGGAGTTTCAGCATACTAACGTGTCTACAAAGTCATAGTTATTAATTAAGTCTTAAATAGACATAAAATACATACAATAATCAATTACTATATTTAAATTATTCTAAAAAGTTGGATTGAGAACAAACGATTGCCTCTGTTGAAGTAATATGTTCAAGGTACTTTTTATTTGGCACCTCTCCTTAAATTTGTTCAAACAATGTGCGTAAAGTATGTTACTTTCCACTCTAGATTAGGCATAAGTCAAAACAAAACTTGTCAAATTGTTTACTACTTTGGAAACGTATATATATTTAAAGGTAAAAACAAGGTATCAACCTGCGCAGAGAATAGCATTGTGGAATGAGAATTCTATAACAAATTAAGAAATATAGCCAAGAGGTCGAAAGCTATATATGGATATAGAGTCGCATTACTGGTTGCTGGCTAGCTTCTGGTCAACACATTAATTAACTCTACATTAATAGAGCAACAAGCTTTAGGACAGAAAATCAATGTTCATATCACAACTTCGCCTCTGTCAATGGAGAGAACGCATCCTTAAGAAAGAATCCAAAAAATAGTTCATTGTCATACAGAAAAACATTAAAATATTAGGAAAATATTTTAAATAAAACTGTAGCCATCTTTAGACTAAATACGTAATTCAAATGATACAGCGTAGAATAGTTCCATAATTTATTAAGAAATTGAGTTCAAACTTAGTTACGCTGCACACCACGTCAGGTTCAATACTAACAAATTGAAACGCCATTTGAAAACAAACCTCTTTTATTATTTAGATCACTGCATTCAGTATAACCGACTCTTGCGATAAACATTTTTATAATAAAAGAAAGGGATTTATGATTAACACTTGTGATGTTGGAATAAAAAAATCAATTTTAATTTCAAACAACAAATATTCATTTCAAAATGTAAAATGGATTTTAGATTTTAATTATAATTCATCCCTAAACATGAAGGTTAAACAGTAATGAATCTTCAGTTTTGTACAAAATTAAATTGCAATTTATTCAACTAATGTTAACAAGAGATTCATTTTGTGCAAGCATATATGATTTACGTGACTCATTTGGTTCTCTGAATTTTAGGCTAAAGAGCAGTTTGATAAGATGGAATAGAGGCGAATTACATGGGATTGGAGGCAGTTATATTTGCATAAGGGGTTTAAAATAAAGGAAACGTGAGGATATTAGTGGAACGGTAGGAGAAACATTAAGGGCAAACTGTAAGAACTGAGCAAATGCGTAGATTGTCTCGTCAGAGGGCTTTGTAGCAGGATTAGCAGCAATGTGGAGTTTTAATTACAACACATGCAGGCTTTGTTTGAACTTGTGTAACATTCATGTTGGAGTGACAGTGAGCGAAATAGGGCCTGGGGCTCTGCTTTGTAAAAAGCAAGAGAGAGATAACACTTGGCCCCCCTTGCTATGGTCAACCATTATCCATTAACATGCTATACTCTCCCTTCCAAAGGATAAAAGAGTTTTTTTTTTTAATTCTTCTTCTCTGGACTTTCATTAAAGTAATAACAATATTAACTCTGAAATGTTCATTGTGTACTTTTTTTCTTTTTATTAATAACATCAACCTGGAAAATGGTTATATTAATATTTTCCAACAGGACTACTTCATTAAATCAAATCTCTGTAATTTTAAAATAAAGGTCGCTATTGTTTTCTTTTTTTGTAAAATCAATATTTGAGAAGTTCATATAAATACAACATATATTATAATTGGATGAGAAAGCCAAAAACAGTTATCTTCTGTATCCTATACTAACAAAATTAATGTATTATGGGCATTATAATACACATATCCCTAATTTAGTATTTTATTATATAAATTTAGTAATTTAATACAATATTATATTGTATTGTATCAGAAATTTTTTAAATTAGAGTTGAACATATGTAGTACCTTACCATATAGGAGACGATTCTGAAGTTCAACCAAAAATTTTTTTGAAGATGTACAATGTAGCTGTGTAATTCATGAAATTATGGGAGGCCAAAGTCAAAATTTTATTTTATCTTCGAGCTTATAAGACTTCAAAAGCTATTGCTTTATATAAATAGAGGAATATTTTTGCGGGAAAAAATAGCTAACTAAAATTACATAAAACTCTAAAAAAAAACTAAGAATTTTTAAAATTCATTCTGAACAGTTCATTGACAGAAGAAGATCAGAAAAGATGAAGAAGCAGATAGATTTGATTGGACTGGCAGTCTAATACATCCTAGATTCTAGACAGGACAACTCAGAGATAAAGAATAAGTGGCAGAGAAGGAAAGATAGAATATAGAGATCCAAATTGAAAAGGACGGAGAGATAAAGATTGAAAGAGAAAACATATGAATGAACACCAAAAGACTCACACAAATAAACTTTGTATTCTTCTGTTTCCTTTCTGCAATTTTAATTAGTTATTTTTTAACCACGTCCCATCATTTTATATATACCAAATTTTTATACACCATTATATATATATAAGCTATTTTTTTCAATAGTTTTTTGGGTGGACGAAAAGTTATTAAGAAAACATTTAAAAATTACATGTCAGCGAAACAGTAATACAACATAACCCCCAGATTTGTATTGTTTCTGTTTGTCCATACATATAATTCAATATATCATTTTTATATTATATTTATTTATTATATATTATATGTTAATATATAATTCTTTAAGGATAAATGTAACATATAATTATAAAAATCTGGAGGGCCTACTCATTAACTTTACTCTAAATAAACATAATATCAAACTCGTTGACAACCAAGTGATTTTGTTTACATGTGGCTATAATCAGTTAAAGAAATTTGAAGTTATTGATCAATGAGACATGTTATTAAAATTATAACTGAGGGCCTAAATCCCAACCAACTCATACAATCAGGCTCATATAAATGTTTATGGGAAATTCTTATTGGTCTCTTAATCCTGAAGGTGGTAAAGCAGTACAGATACTGAATGGACATCACACTATCTATGTATATGATATGATTGGATAACCACAGCAGTGATAAAACTTTTGTAAAACTAAGTAAAGATTTCGTGTTAAGTTACACCTCCTACGAAATAATCTCCTACATCAGAACATTTGTCTTATTCTATTTGTCAGTGGATTTACTGCATGGTTCTTCCAATTTAATATTTCTTCAAAAGAACCTCCAAGTCTACGTCCGTAACATTGATAGTTCTAAGTTGACCACTTTTTCCTTCAGCTGGTATAATATAGGTGGATTTATACCCAGACATTTCATCAATTCGGCGACACGATGGGTCATCTAAAAGTCAGTATCATTAACATTACTTTTCTTCTAATAAAAGGCCTACAGTATATCCTTGCGCATCATGGCAAATATAGATTATTCAGCAGGTCGTCCACAACTAATCACTAGGCGGCACCTATTACACACCTCCCTTTTCCCTTCATTACTGTGGTAGATCCTACACTTACACTAATTTTTTTTTTTATAATATCACCATAATATATTCTGTACTTCGTGAATTAATCCATATAAATATATATGCAGAAATATCCGTTCATAAAACTGAGTTAGCTTCAGCTACTCAAAGGGACTACTTCAGCCCGATGATGACGAATGTCGAAATATCGCTGTGAGTCTTTTTTGTGTGATTTTTCCTTTCCTTTGTGAACTATATATATATATATATATATATAATATATATATATATATATTTACCTTTTCGATAAAAATATGATTCGAAATGGACATATACAGTTCAATGTACATAAAGAAACATAGAGAAATTAAAACACACACTTACAGACCAAGTGCACTGGTACAGAGATGGTTGGAGACCGTTTGGAGACTGGAGAGACTGTAAGTGTGTGTTTTTAATTTCTCTATGTTTCTTTATGTACATTGAACTGTATATGTCCATTTCGGATCGAAAAAGTACATATCATCGAAAGTACTTTCATCGAAAAAGTACATATATATATATAATATATATATATATATATATGTGTGTATCACAAAAAAAAAAATATATATATATATATATATATATATGTGTGTGTGTGTGTGTGTGTGTGTGTGTGTGTTTGTGCGTGGCAGGTATTTTAGATCGTATCTACATCTAAATTCGTGAAAGTTATTAGCCATTAGCCTTTTAAGAGTTATATACCAAATTCACTGCAAAATATTGTGCATATATTTAAAAAGCTTACGACATTAAAGAAAATTTGAAAAACACATAGTTGATCATAAGTTGACTGTGACGTTTTCTAACTTGAAGTAATCACACTAACTATTAAGTCTAAAATTGATATTTACTACTTGTTTTCGTTGTGGCTTTTGACTGTTAATGATGCAAGTGCTTTTAACAGGCAAGCATAATATTAATGTTTTATTTAGTTTTATATTAATAATACAAAATATAATATTTCACACTTTTCCACTTTATTTATTAGTCTAATATAAATTTCATGCTTATTAATACTAAATGATTTGACCTTCGACATTTGTGCTGTTCTATAGTCTGATATTTCGGAACATTTGTTAATTAGTACCCATATTAGTTGTAGACTAGCCACATGACCTGATTAATAGTAATTATTATTATTTCTTCTTAATTCATTCCCATAAATCATAGATAGCATTTTGTCCATTAATATTGTAAAGTATACTCGTTTTAATTTGGTACTTTAGAGTAAGGAAATTTTACTTCAAATTTAAGTTAAATTTTCCACAATGCAGAAATTCAAAACACTTTTAGGAGAATTTAAAAGAGAAAGATGGTCAATTTAAGGGTCGAAGATGGAGCTTCTGTTTCTTTAATTAAATATTTAGTTTATTGAAAGTATTGTTTTTATCTACAGGTTTAATTCGGGACTCGTAAAATTGAAAAATCTTCAGGAGAAAATATTACATTCTTTTGTAAAAGAATATAACTAATTATCTATCTAATGGAGTTATAATTTGTCTCTACTGCTCTAGTAAGGAGTATTTATATTTAAAATATGGTGTACTTTTATAGCCACTTTACACTCTACAGCTATTCACGTGTAAATGACACATGTTAGCACAACGCACTATCATTTGAATTACCTGAGGCAGGTAAACGCCATATTTACGAATTTCAAATATAAAATAATGTTTAAGTAAAATCGGCAAGCCATTGGTAGAAATGGAAGTAGTGGTAGTAAGTGGGAAATGATGATTGGTTGGGAGGACGAAGACCTTGAGGAATGGATTTCGGATCAAGTGGTCAATTTGGAGGTGTCCCCCTGTCGGAAGATAAGGGCCTGTGAGACACGCGAGCCTGCTTTGATTAATGCAGTCAGGCACGCTCCCCCGCCTATTCCACGTGTATCCCTACCAACATTCAAATTACTACTCCCCAAATTGACAATCACAAGTACTCCTTTCTCATTTTTTTTTGTTATTTTTAATTAATATATCTATGTTTAAATTGTGGTCCTAGAAAATCTATGTATTATACAGATGTAATTCTTGAAATAATATCTAAAATTTATACTAAATCTAGCTTTCATTAAATAATTTTATTAAAATTTACTTATTTTTTAAAACAATTGCTATGACTCTTGAGACACAGTTAGATACTCGTATGTGTGTACACTTGTTTTTGTATTCAAAGAAATAACAATATTATGATATATGAAATAGTGGCGAAAAGTGATAGCGAAGGTGCAAAAAGGGAAGTCATTAGACCGATAAGAAGTGAGCTTAGAGGCCCTTAGGTAATCAAAATTACAACTTCATGAGAATTTGATATTGCTTTCATAGAATCAAATGAGAAGCCATAAATAAGAAGTTCGAGTTGGATTACTAAACCAATATATAACTGATGTCCTTAAATTCAGCGAAAGGGAATTTATGTTTTCTAATGGGTTAAAAATTAATAATAGCACAATTTAGTCTGTTCATTATTATGCTAATTTCTTTTGGTTATCATTTGAGAAAAATGATAAACATTATCTTTAAATAAATTTACTAATTTTAACTGCAATATTATGAATAATTATTTTATTTTAATTTCCTATAATTAACTTTTAATAGCAAATTAAAATTATTATTATTATGCTATTATTAATATGCATATTACAGCAAATTAATAATATTTATTAATTATTTTATTATTTTATTATTATTTATTAATTAATAATATTATTAATATTTAAATATGCATATTATTAATCAATCATTAAATAAGATATAGCAAATTATTGATATTCATTTAATTTTAAATGATTAAAATAGTTATGTAACTTCTTGAAATTAACATTCTACTCTAATTAATTAAATTGATAATCTTTTTACATAATTTAAAAACGTCAATAACTTAATTTGTACTTTTATATATCTAAAGTGCAATGCTCATAAAAAAAAATACATTTTGACGGTTTTATATGTTTTGAAGTCACTTAAGTCGATTTTCGACTATTTTTGAGTATCAAAAAGTTTGTGGGCACGCTACATGACTGTTTCATGAATCGAATTCATAATTTATCTAAAAATGAGCCCCATTTTGTTGTTTTTTTTTTTTGTAAATATTGCTTCATGGAAAAGGTACGTTTTTTGGCCAATAAATGATTTGTGGAAAAATTTTTGTTTCACTAAAGTAATATGTCTAGAGTGTTGAAATTGCGGGATTACTATCAAACTGACAGTCGTATTTAACTAGAAGATTTTAAATAACTGAAAAGGTTAGTGCTAATATAAAATGTACAATTTTGATTTTAGGTCAATTCCATGAGCTTGTTGACAGGATGCAAGTCACATCGTTTCATGGTTTGATAATGACATTCTAAAAACAGTACTTGTAGGTGGTTGAACTCAAGAATTTTTGTTGAAATTCCATGTTAAAGTGATTGAGTTTAACAAAGGACTCTTACTGGTAAGAGTGCCAGGTATAAATTACAACTTGTACTACTTACACATTATATATATATATATATATATATATATACCCTGTAATTGTATACATATATATATATTCACTGATAAAACGAAATACGATCCAAACTGGACACAATACGAGTTCGAGATTAACAAAGAGCAACACACAAAGTAGGGAAACACACTTACAGACTCAAATTTTCGGGTAATCCGTCTTCAGGAGAAAAGAGAATGGGAGACCAAGCACGTTGTAGGCGCAACGGCAAGTAACCAACCCGGCAACCGCCAGTGCTGTCAACCGTACCCGGTCTTAAAGTATAAAATTAGGAGAAGATATAAACAGAAACTCAGATAAGCAGTACTAGTTGGGTAAAACTATAAATAATACTGGAAAAAAGTACAAAAAAAAAAAATTATCTTTTAAGGTTAAGTCCAGGTGCACTGCGCGCCCCGAGCAACCAGATGTGAGCCTCCTCAGAGGCTCTAAGGGTCACGGTATTATCACCAGGGGGAATCTGACGCAGAATCTGCACACTGAAGCAGTCGTTAAAAGACAATTTAACCTTACTTAACCTTAACCTTAACAGACTTAACGGATTTAACCTTAAAAGATAATTTTTTTTTTTTGTACTTTTTTCCAGTATTCTTTATTCTTTAGTACTTATTTCTTTTTTCCTCTTTCGTATATTTTGTGTATATCTATTTTGTCTTCTTCACTTACTACTAGTTTGTTTTATCCTATTTTATTTTTCTAAATTCTTATTCTTAACTAGTTTCCCATACTTACCCTTTTATTCAGTCTCTATCTTTTATTTACTAAAACAACCAATGCAAGTTTTTTGTATTGTATTTATTTTTATTTATTTATTTATTTTTTCTTCTTTTCTCTATCATTATTTTTGTTTCTTATAGTTTGTTTTCATCTTATATTGTTTATAATTTTTCACCTATTTATAGTTTTACCCAACTAGTACTGCTTATCTGAGTTTCTGTTTATATCTTCTCCTAATTTTATACTTTAAGACCGGGTACGGTTGACAGCACTGGCGGTTGCCGGGTTGGTTACTTGCCGTTGCGCCTACAACGTGCTTGGTCTCCCATTCTCTTTTCTCCTGAAGACGGATTACCCGAAAATTTGAGTCTGTAAGTGTGTTTCCCTACTTTGTGTGTTGCTCTTTGTTAATCTCGAACTCATATATATATATATATATATATATATATATATATATATATATATATATATATTTTATTAAAGTAGACGGCAGCTTCCGCATTTACGACTTTTTTGCTCGTTTTCTCTAGTTTTCTTACTAGTTTTTTCTGGTAGGGAGTGATTTCATGGAGGAGTTGTTCCAGAGACATCAAAGAAATAATCTTTTAGCTTAATCAATAATATTATATTTTTTACACTTACAAGCTTTCGATTTTTTCATAAATCATCTTCAGGTATATATCATTATTAAACAGATTAAATTCATAGAATAAAATTTTTCTAAATGTTAAACAGACATTAAAAGGAATAAAAATTTAGATGTTAATAGAACTAAATGAACTTTGTGAAAAAACAAAACAAGTCCACTGTGACAAGTGTAAGGTTACAACTTGTCATTCACATTTCCTGGGGGTCCTGTCAATGTAGGCTTATTAAGTTTATAAGAACTTAATAATTTAATATACAATTAAAAGAAACGGTCCAGCGGACTTTTTTAAAATAAAATAAATTCAAAATGAAGGAAACACACAGAAAGACACAGACATAACTCACATCGAAATATCGATGTGAGTTATGTCTGTGTCTTTCTGTGTGTTTCCTTTGTTTTGAATTGATTTTATTATATATATATATATATAGATAGATAGATAGATAGATAACAAAATTTTACAATAAACCAGTGAAACAACAATTAATGTCCAAACAGCAATAATAAATTGACATTTCTAACTTGTTATTGTGGTTTCGACGTTGACTATATATTTATATATATAATGAAAACTTCAAACTTTCTTGGGTCTACGACATATAAGTTGAACTAAATCTTTTACACTGAATCGCTTGCAATCTCTTCAATCTGAAACCCTTTCAAAAAGTCTAACTCAAAATGTCAAAATCATCTTTATAAATAAAATAATGATTTTGTCTGTACATTGCTTAGAACTGACTCATTTCAAGTTTTCTTTACGTTTCATACATTGGAGAAACCGAATCCACCCTTAGAAAAATTTCTGTCGGTTTGTCGGTTTGTCGGTTTGTCGGTTTGTCGGTTTGTCGGTTTGTCGGTTTGTCGGTTTGTCCGCAAAACTTTGTCACAGGTAAACTCAGCTACCATAAGACATATAAAGCTGAAACTTTTACAGTAGATTTGTGTAGGTCTAACTTAAAATATAGGCTATGAATTGATTGGAAATTCAACGTAGAAGTGAAGTTATGGACGTTTAACGCAAAAATGTTTGTCACAAGTAAACTCAGCCACCATAAGACATAGCGAGCTGAAACATTGACACTGGATTTGTGTGTGCCTAACTTAAAATATGGGTTCTAAATAGATTATTAATTCAGTACAGAAGCGAAGTTATGGGGCTTTTAGCTGTATTTTCCTAACTTCATAGACAAGTTTGTTTTGAAAATACACAAGTGTGGCAAGTAGGTATTGTTAGTTGATTTTAATTTCAATTGAGCATATGAATATATTGCGTATTTGACATCATTGAAATGGTGTTTCACAGAGTTAAGAATGTACTATCTATTGAGAATAAATGTTTTGTAAACGAGCAATTCTCAACTCTTAATATGAACAGGGAGGAAAAATCAACAAACAAGTTCTTACGCTAAATGAAGCCGAGGAAAGAACTTACAAGTCAGTAAAGAGATTGGATTAGTGACGAAGAAGCAGTTCATTATCTAATTGAATTTCTTGACTCTGAATTTATTTCTCCTGGACTGCCTGCTCATGAGTAAAAACTTAAAGTAGAGCACCAATCATGCTACAATTTAGTAGCAGTAACAAATTTCATGTTACGAAACATGAGTGCCCCAAAACTGTGCAACGGGACACGACTCTGAGTTCGTGCTCTACACAGATATGCCATAGAGGCGGACATAATGACTGGATGTGGTATTGGGGAGTCTGTGTGTATACTTCACATACCATTGATTCCGAGCCACTGTCTGTTTACGTTGAAATGATTGCAAAGTCGGGTCAGAGTCTATTTCGCAATGACGTTAACTAGGTCGCAAAGGGAGACTTCATCTAACGCAGGAATACAAGGTAGCAAAACCAAGTTTTTCTCACATGGTCAAATGTAGTTTACATGCTCAACGGTCAGAGGTTTCAACTCTTTCTTCTACCATGAACCTGAAGGATAGACAGCTAATGTAGTGTATAAGCTGGAGGCATTTGTTTAACACTGTAGTAATAATGGTATTTTCTACTATTCTATAATTTCTAATGACATTTTGAAATACCAAAAATGACGGAACTTCTGATTCCTCCGTGGTATAGCCGAAAGGCAATAGGCACACGGCAATAAACCAAAACAGGAACTTCTGATTCCGTCAAAGACGGGTACGTTTGCTATGTATTATATATAACTGTCAACTTTTTTTTAATTTAATATTTGCTTAATAAATACACTGGTAATAATGTAAGGTATGGGACCAGAGTAGCCCAGTGGCTTGCATGATCGCCGATGACAGTAGTGCAAATGTATTATAAATAAATGTAACAAACAAATATTTTTTTGAATTTAAAATGTGGATAATATAAAAGATGGTAATAAAGTAAAGGGATCTAGCCAGGGTTGCCAGTAGCTTGCTTGCTCGCCGATGACAGTAGTGCAAATGTATTATAAATAAACACAACAAAAATATTTTTTTTTAATTTAATATTTGCGTAATATAAACACTGGTAATAAAGTAAGGTATGGAACCAGAGTAGCCCAGTGGCTTGCGTGCTAGCTTTTGACTGGGAGCACGTTAATTAGAACTAACTCATTTCAAGTTTTCTTTACGTTTCATACTTCAGAGTAGCCACATGTACCCTTAGAATTATTTCTGTCTGTCGGTTTGTCCAAAAAATATTGCTACCATAAGACATATAAAGCTGAAACATTGATTGTAGATTTGTGTATGTCTAACTTAAAATCTAATCTTTGTATACAGAGGCTTTTTTTTTAGCACTGTGCTAATAATGGTATTTTCTACTATTCTATAACTTCTAATTGTAGTATTAGTATAATACTATAATTGATATTTTGGAATACCAAGTATAATAGAATTTTTGATTCCGTCAAAGACGGGTACGTTTGCTAGTCATCAATAAAAGTCTTCTAGTCTTTTTTGTTCAAAACTTTGATATTGAATTCTCTAAGTTATCTATCTTTATAAATAAAATAATGATTTTGTCTGTACATTGCTCAGAACTGACTCATTTCAAGTTTTCTTTACGTTTCATACATTGGAGAAACCGAATCCACCCTTAGAAAAATTTCTGTCGGTTTGTCGGTTTGTCGGTTTGTCGGTTTGTCCGCAAAACTTTGTCACAGGTAAACTCAGCTACCATAAGACATATAAAGCTGAAACTTTTACAGTAGATTTGTGTAGGTCTAACTTAAAATATAGGCTATGAATTGATTGGAAATTCAACGTAGAAGTGAAGTTATGGACGTTTAACGGAAAAATGTTTGTCACAAGTAAACTCAGCCACCATAAGACATAGCAAGCTGAAACATTGACACTGGATTTGTGTGGGCCTAACTTAAAATATGGGCTCTAACTAGATTATTAATTCAATACAGAAGCGAAGTTATGGGGCTTTTAGCTGTATTTTCCTAACTTCACAGACAAGTTTGTTTTGAAAATACACAGGTGTGGCAAGTAGGTATTGTTAGTTGATTTTAATTTCAATTGAGCATATGAATATATTGCGTATTTGACATCATTGAAATGGTGTTTCACAGAGTTAAGGATGTACTATCTATTGAGAATAAATCTTTTGTAAACGAGCAATTCTCAGCCCTTAATATGAACAGGCATGAGAAATCAACAAACAAGTTCTTACGCTATATGAAACCGAGGAAAGAACTTACAAGTCAGTAAAGAAATTGGATTAGTGATGAAGAAGCAGTTCATTATCTAATTGAATTTATTGACTCTGAATTTATTTCTCCTGGACTGCCTGCTCATGAGTAAAAACTTAAAGTAGGAGAACCAATCATGCTGCAATTTAGTAGCAGTAACAAATTTCAGGTTACGAAACATGAGTGCCCTAAAACTGTGCAACGGGACACGACTCTGAGTTCGTGCTCTACACAGGTATGCCATAGAGGCGGACATAATGACTGGATGTGGTATTGGGGAGTCTGTGTATATACCACACATACCATTGATTCCGAGCCACTGTCTGTTTACGTTGAAATTATTGCAAAGTCCGGTCAGAGTCTATTTCGCAATGACGTTAACTAAGTCGCAAAGGGAGACTTCATCTAACGCAGGAATTCAAGTTAGCAAAACCAAGTTTTTCTCACGTGGTCAACTGTAGTTTACTTGCTCAAGATTCAGAGGTTTCAACTGATTGTTCTTCCATGAACCTGAAGGACAGACAGCTAATGTAGTGTATACAGAGGCATTTGTTTAACACTGTACTAATAATGGTGTTTTCTACTATTCTACAATTTCTTATTATAGTATTAGTATAATACTATAATTGATATTTTGGAATACCAAGTATAATAGAATTTTTGATTCCGTCAAAGACGGGTACATTTGCTTGTTTTATAATAATATTGCCAAGGTATTCCAATGCACGTGCCCCATCCCTCTAGACAGCAGGACTACCCGCAAGCTCTGCAGTACTCGTACTCACACAGTCAAATACAAAATCTGATGTAACTATGTTGTGGAGATCCATCAACGGGTGACCACCCTATTTTTTTTATTTTACCTAAACAATAAATTGTTAATTTAATGTTAACCACATAACAGCCTATAATTTGAAGAACAGAATATATGATAAAAAAAAAAGGAAATTGTTTTCTTGTTAGTAAAAATTGTAATACTTTGAATCTTTTCGACTATTGGTTTGAATTCAGCCAGTTCTTATGTGATTCTGGCCCGCAGACGGTATTGTTTCATGTTTGTTATTTAGTGAAAGACTTTGCTGGAAATATTTAGAGTTTTTTCTCACATTTTTTCTATTGTGCATTGCCTAGTCAAATTTATTTGCTTTCTACTATGCAGTTATATTTACTAATTAATCTGATGTCGTTAAAATAATATTGTATAAATGATATAGTAACTAAAGTTTGAGCTAGAGGATATGATAAAGGTGAATAACCTCCCCTATATTTAACAAGTCTTATTGATTCGCTACGATTTCTATCTTGTCAGACTCGAGTTAAAACAGTAGAGAGATTAGAGAGGCGATGATTGAGAAGATAGAGAGTGAAGGTGGTAGCGTGTAACTGAGAGGGATGAACAATACAGAGAACGAACGACAAACGCGTTGGTCAATGGTAGCCTGCAATTTCCCTGTCAAAAAGATAATGTTATCGAAGATTGCAGTTAGAATTTATCGTTTTTGAGGGTCAGGCTAATATTGTGAGTTTTGTTAATTCTGGTTATGTAGCGATAGGAGTGGGATTGTGTGTGAAGCAGTGTTCGTGAGCAGTAGATATAAATCATAGAGGTGCAACTAACCCACCTGCTCGTCGCTATATACAGTTGGCTCAAAACCAGATTGATTCTGTCGGCAGCTTAATGATTAAAACACCCTTCACTTTACAAAATGACAATCAATCAGTATGCGCAAATTATTCAAAGCTTGTAAATAATGCATAGTTCTATCAGCGCTGATACCTGTAAGGCCAGAGTACCAAGCCGTTCTACTTCACCGGTCTTCCCTTCTTTACACCCGTGTTTTTGTCTTATTAATCGATTCAACCAACCTCTATCTCAGTACACCTCAATTACTCAATCTTCTTCGATAATCAGAATTAGGGTTTTTCATGTTGCAAAGTGTGTTTTTAATTGACCACAATCATCTATATTCACAGTTTTACCAACATTTAAGAAGTGGTAAATATGCATAATTTGAAATGTTAAGTTTAAAATAGTGCTACTTTTATTCTTAGAATGTAGCTTATAATCGTTTTTACGTTACTGTGAAGGATAATTCACATTTTAAACAAGTAAAGCTTATTTCACTGGTTTAAAAAAAAAAAAGAATAGTTTAATCATGGTTTCAGCTTTTGTTCTTCGACTGAATGGATTTGCAGAGTCTCTGAAATAATGCTGAAAAGACAGTTCTTTGAACAAAACTTGCAACATTGTTTTATCACTAAATTCTACTGTGAAAAAATTGGTGCTTTGAAACAATTTTTACTGCATCTTCACCAGTTATTTTTATTTTTATTATTTTAGTTTAAATCATATTTAGTTGGGTTTAAGTCAGCTTTACTGTAATTAAAGTTGTTCACTGTGAGTCGGTTAAATCAAATAATTTATTTTATGCTAGCTACCTCATTGGTATGCCAATTGAAATAAATAATGATGGACAATGAATTCATCCAATGGTAAAAATAGCAAGTACTTTGACTTTTTGAATCATATTAGAAGTCTTGTTCAGACTGTCATTGCAGAAGGTTGTCTGCTGGTGCTTTTCGAGTGTCTCAGTTCTTCTATGACGGTATATTAGTCCAGGTGATATCCTGCATTCTTGGAGTTCAACAAGTGCAGAAGTGTATTGCGTTTACCGTGAGGGACAATGGTGCTACAGATTCGTGGGGGTGTCATGGAGTTGACTGACAATCAACCCCGGCGGGTCAGTACCCTTATACCTGCTTTTCTACCCTTGTCCCACATTTATGAATATTACCGTCACCTTATACCAAGTTCCATAATATGCAAGAGACATAGCTTCCATCTAATCCCTCCTGCCAAGAACAAGGAGACCATTCACTCATCCGACCACCATGCAAAAATATGCGTGGTTCTATTTTTCTAGATAAAGACATTAAAAAAAGAATTATATTATCAAAATAATTGTTATTACTTCAGAGAGTTTATAAAACCATAACAAGTAGGTCGTAGAATTAATAAAGAAGAAACTATAATTCCAAGTTGTACTTAATTTAGTATTTTTATGATTTTATTTAACTAACACAATATTTAACTTTATTAGACAGGTATGTTGTGAAAATATAAAAATGAATTCAGAGAACATCGAAGTCCAGCAAAATCTTAAAATCGTTTTTCTTCACCATCACTGTATTTTTCTTGCAATGATGTAAAAGCCATTGGAGTGAGACTCCTCACGACAGGCATTTATCCCATTATTGGCTAGTACTCATGGTGTAACATTAATTAAATTGACATGCTTGTTAGTATGGTATGCTCCTGTATATGTTTTGCCATCTTTGAATTTTATAGGTATCTGCAAATCAAAACAATTGTGCGTGCAAAAAAACAATATATTTCCTAGTAATAGATAAAAGTTATTTGTACACTGACTGAAAGAAAATTTCAGTCAATTGCAGTTATATATTTAATAATGTGTGTATTCAAGAAGGTCAGGTACCAAAATTTAAAATTATGTGTATGTCGGGTGTGTATGTCTAAGTGTGTGAATGTTATGATATTAATTTTTTTTTTAATTTTAGCGAGCAACAAGTAATATCTGTATCCCAGTCGATATGAAAAAGGTAATGTTTTGATGTAGTAGAGCGATGAGGTGTACCATCAAGTTTGTTCCGATTTTATACCTTTAGGAAAACTAATTTACAACTCCCATCCATCTCCCATCCCTTGTGGATTTTTTCCAAACCAAAAAGCCTGGAATGTTTGACTTTCTAACTTAGAAAGTTCAGCCATCCGTACTGACTTTTCTATCAAGTATTATGTAAAAACAAAATGCTAGAGTTTTCCTTTGTTTTCGCAGATTGCTTTTTACATGTTTAATAATCTCGCCACACCTATATCTCAGAATTATTCAGATACAGATTGAAATTTTTCGTTTGTATCCTTTCAATATTTCTAAATTTTAGGAGGTTTGTTCAATATAGAGTTTGAATATTTTGACGGCCGTGGTCTTTGAATATTGAGATCTGATTGGTGCCGATTAGAAAGAAACAAATAGTGCAGAATATGCATTGATGTGTTATATGGCTTCGGTGTTTAAAAAACAGGGGGCCCGGTTAACGCAGTGGCAACGTGCTCGCCCATGACTGGTAGGTCTAGGGTTCAATACCCACTCTGGCCCTCGATCTACGCACTCGGGATGTGAATAAATCAGAGAAGGTCGTCTCTTCTTCGTCGTCTCTTGGAGAAGATGTTGGTCCCGTTGGTCCCGAGCCTATAAGATGTCACGTACTTGTTAATAATCCCTTACACTAAATACAGTTGAGTTAGGCAAAATTTAGAAGTCCCAACGTAGATTGTTAATTGTGTGGCATACAAAGGTTGTATGTGAGGCTTATGTGTGTTCCCTTGTGGGACTGTCACTGCAACCTGACCTAAGCTAATGAAGAAACTGTTTTCTCATTTCATTATATCCACTCTATTAATTTTCATTATTTTATGAAAAATGATCAATTATGAAACATGAAAAATTATCAAAGGGTGTTGAAAGTTAAACTGTATCCTATGTATGTATAATCGTACTATCCCAAATTACAATATCTTCAGAAGATATAAAACAGTATGTTTACTGTTCCCTGATACCTTGTTATGTATTAATATAATTTAGGTTCTGTTTTGATGTCATGTTCTTTAATAAAGCCATCATGGAGGTAACGTCATACTTTAGTTGCTATTTAAAAAAAAACTAATTCTTATAACTCTCGCAGGAGTCCTTGTGTTGAAAAAATAGCATATTGTGAAATAAACATATGCCCTCCTCTCCTTTGAATTAAAATATTCAATCAAAATTAAAAAGATTCATCACTTCCTTAACCAAAAATAATAGGATTCTATTAGCTAAACTAGACAAAAGAGATCAACTGGCAGTATCTGATAATTTTAACTGGTGATGAAAACGTTGTTAAGGTTGAATTGAGGCCTGACTCTGAATGATTGTTACTTAACACTCTTATTGACGTTTATTTATGTTCTTCAATCTGTGCCCTCAGTGCTTGGATTTTATAACTTATTCTCGGTTGGCTGTTCTTTTACAATCTAATTGTAAAACTGCCAACATAATATCGTCATGTTAACTCTTTTTCCAACACTAAAATATGAGTGTTATATATTAGTACCATAAAGTATACTGCCCTATTTTAAAAATTCGTTTATTAATTCACATTTAAAGTTAAAAACAATGTTTAGCTGGAATCATTTTCAGCATAATTAGTGGCATAATTAATAGTATAATACCTTAAAACAAGTTATAGAACCATCGTTTTATATTCCTCAATTTAATTCAGCTTATAATTCAAACAGAAAACACAATTATCTTTTTTCAAGTTATTTAGACTACGCTATTTATATAATGTTTAGAATGACCGGTAGGACTTTATATGATTATAAAGCATAATCATACACTTAAGAAAGTTTTGAGGGTAAAGCAAGTAACTTATCACAGCCATGTAGAAGCCGACCTGCTAACTTTTTTTGGGAATTCATGTTGATCTGGCAAATATGAATCCTCTGTGCTATCGTTAAGTAGATCTTAACGAGGTTGGAGGAAACCAGCATGTGAACACCCTTTGCATCCAGCATGTTGACTCCCATCATCTACAGATCAATAGGCTTGTTCTCTAGGTCTTTGGACTTATATTAATAGTTTGTGAGGTCTCCTGCATTAGGAATTCTAGATATCAGCTAACGATATATCGTGGTTCTCTAGAGCATCTTATCAATTGTGCACACTGAGGTAGAGTTAGTAGTTTACTAAAATCATAGCTTACGCAAGCATGTACTGTTCAATAAAAACAACAAGGCGTTTGTAACAATGATACAGTGGATTAAGCTTTGACAAAGATCTCTATTTGTGGTGTCTAAGGTGGAAGTAATGCTGGGAACTTTGAGAGAAACATCCAGGTGTTGTGTGGAATGCGCCAGAATTTCTCACACCTCATAACCGTCTGCCTCAAAACTCACCTGGCCTATATCAATAAGCTCCTTTTAAAACATACCAATTTCAATACTTTTTAAATTAATTAAATGTGTTTTATAATTGGCTCATTTTTCTCCTGTAAGCCAGACCAAATCAATGATTGCCAGATTTTACAAACCCAGTTCAATTTATTTCAGACATAAGTTATAAACTTTCTATTTTTATCTGACCTATTTTTTTGAACTGAAAGTAATTTTTGAACAAATAATGTTTAAAATACTAGACTTAATAATTCATTGAGATGAAGCGAAAAGCATCTTGTTGACTTTATTTTCAAAGACATGAAATAAATGCAGTTGTGCCGGTGCATTACCGTTTACTTTTAACGCAGATATTTTAGTAATTTAATAAACGGATGTCTGACACTTTTTAAAACTTTGTAATAGCTGATTTCAGCAGGTTTGCCAAGTATTAACTAATCTTAAGTCTAAATGTAGAGTCTGAAAATTAAAAATTCAAACAAACTTATTCCTAAGAAATTATACAAATAGCGTAATACATTTAGTAAAAAGAAAAGTATTTTCATGTAACATGTAAACATTTACTTATATTGTTAAAATAATAAATAAACTGGTCAATATTACGATTTACTTTTTATAACATATTATCATTGAAATATAAAAGTAGACGTTAATGATAAATATGCACTAATATCTAGAAGTCATGTATGCCTGTAAATCCGTTTACACCATAAAATACTCAAATAACACTCTAAGGTTATATATTCTAAGTGTCACCACCAACTAATCACACCGGAATCATTAATTGCGTCTAAACGAGCTTTATGTGGATGATTATTTATACTCGTCTGCTTGTAAATCAGTTATAAGCGATGAAATATGCAAACAAAATGAGAGTAACATATTCAGATTAAAATATTTTGCAAACAAAGGGAAAATCTGAAAATCCACTGCCAATTATAAATTTCGTGATTTTCAACTTCCATTTGTAACATTTTTTTCCTAAATGCACCATCTTGCCTCGTAAATTTGTTTCCTCAATCAATTGGTTTAAAATCCGCCTATCCTTACAGAGCAACAGTGAAAATTATTAGCGCATATGTTATTTAAACCTATAACCCTATTGATTATTCCATTCGATGATATAAGAAATTAACGAATGCGTCATTAAATAACCGATTATTCTATGTCCTCACTTTTATAAAATATATTACTTGTTAAATGCTTGTTAAATTAATACTTTTCTGCTCAATTTCTCTTTTGCCTGTATTGTAACTGTTTTATGCTTCAATGTTTCTCTATCTTTTTTCTAATAATGGTCATAGTTCTTTACATCCTTTATCTAAGAGTATCCTTCAGATACTGTTTAATTCATGTAAGTGTGTCATTAAATGCTAAGAGAAATTTGCATTATTTTTCTTGTATTTGAAAGAATGCATTTTTTAGTTTATAGCCGCCCTAAAGTCTTTTCTATCAGTTCAATATAGCAGTATTGCTTATGCCCATGCATTTCATTCGGTGAATTCCACTTTTATTGAGTTTGCCGTCTTTTGCAGTGTTCTATTGTTTCACTACTGCTCCATTTAGTTCTTTAATTATTCATTGGAACGGTTAGATTTTACTTTTTAAATAAGTTTTTTTTTTAAAATTTATTTGTGGCTTTTTCAATTTAGTCATAAATGTTATTTATTTAGTGTTTTTCTGATGTGGACGTTTTTTGGTTATTACAATTTAAACTTTCGTGTAATTCTTTGTTATCTATCATTGTTCCATTAAATAAATCTATTAGCAATTGCTATTTCTTTATTTTTTTAAGTTTATTGTTATATTATACTTCAAATAGAGGACGATTTCGTAATCTATATACTATAACTCTACAGTGACATTTTTTTTAGCTGTTTTATATAGGGATATTTCATGGATAGTCATATTACTTTTGTCAGTTTTTCATTTGTAAACTATTCCAACAGACAATATCAGAGCATTATAAACATACAGCAGCTGACAAGATAACTTGTCAGATGAATCACTTGTAAACCCACAGACGTCAGACAAATTACAAAGACAAAGTGAAATGACGAACGAATCTGATAAAAAACTAAAAATAAAATAAATATATATATTAAATAATGAAAGCATAAATTAATCAAGTATTTAATCATGCAATAGTTAATTTAATAGATCAACGAATGGAAGAATCTACACGGAGCTATAGGTCGATTAAAGAAGGAAATATAGGGAAAAAGATGGTACATTTAAGAAAAAAATGTTGCAAATAAAAATTGTACTCAATAATAATTACCTTTTACTGCCTACCGTTTCATTAGCTTTATTTGTTTCTTTTGAATGACTATGTTTATACAGCCTCTTTTAAAGAACGGATCGTTTCTCCGTAGTGCCTCGTCACAGTCCAAACATTTAGGAGCATAAAAGAGATTACTTTGCAATTCTTATGCTACTTTTGCTTTTAAATTAGAAAATAATGATTTTCTTTTCGTTTTTTATAAAACGATAGAGTTTTATAAATGAAAAGTTATCATCAGTACACTCTCTACGAGAAAGATTTTAAATAGAATCTCGTGTCCTTTGAATAAGGAAATATATACTATATTGAAAAATTTACTCAAATTAATTACTTCATTTTTTCTGAAATACAACACTTTTATACATCACGGATTGAACAAGAATTATAAAAATTATTTTAAATACAATCTCAGTTGTGAGTATGGTTAGTTCAGCATCATATGTATATTCCCAATCCAAACTCTTAATTATATTTATGAGTGCATAATCAGTAAAACTATAGCTACCAAAATTAATAATAATATCTATTTAATTCGTAAATTTATAGATCTTCAATATTAGTATGAATTAATATAGATGTTGATAATTTAAATTTTAATCTATATTTATATAGATTAATATAAAATCTTCAACATTTAAAGAATCATTCTCATCTCAAACATGGCTCTAGGAAAAAGCTGAAACATCTTGGCATTAGGAAGTATATTGTTTAGTTTAGATGGAACAACAAAAACATTCAAGAAGACAGAGAAACTTAGTAAGAAGTAAGTTTCTACAAATTATAATCTTAATATATTTATATAATGATCAAACCACAATCAAATGGGGAAAAAAGACTAAGATCCTTCAACTGTAACAAACTTTCTTTGTCAAAGTCAAAAAACCAACTGATTTGGGTTATATTTTTGGGTTCAGTTGGGTTTTTGACACTGACGAAGACCGAGACTTTTTTTCCCCCCCCCATTTCATATTGTGGTTTGACCATTGATTGTTATTTTACTTGTTTATGCAAAATCTTATATACATATACTTTAAATATTTGACGGTAATCGATGCATTAATATTGCACTATACAGTGAGAATTACTCATAGCATAAGTAATGTAAGTGACAGTACAGGAAAAAGTGAAGACAGCGATCTTGTTTAGATACGCGCGGATGGGAACACCTGTTGCCGGCCAGATAATGTCAGCAAGCGGCGAGCTTTCGCCGATTGCTCGTCACTTGGACTGTTCCAGTTGGTTCGTTTCCTCTTTTCGATACAGGTTGGTTCACACCTGTATTGTAAAGCACTCTGAGTTGTCCAGCATTATTGTCACTCACTGTCTGTTATCACTAATATGTCGGGATTGTGAACAGGTACTTTCGTCCAACCATTACCGTTTTTGTAAACAACAATAGTTAGCTTAGAGATATTATTATTTAAAACTATGACGTATCATGGCTGTTATATTTTGTTTTACTCCTTTGAAAAGAATGAAACGTTTCTTCATATATAATTATTGTATTATTATTTTTTAGATCCTATTAATATTATTGAAGCTTATTTGATTATGAACTATGTAAAATATAAAACTCTATGTGCCTTTCTGAGTTTTTTTTTTTTAATTCAAACGGTCTAGTAAACTCTGAAGGTTTTACTTTAAAGTGTTGCTTTAAAGTAAAGAGATAGATTATGGGGCCAACTTAGTTCAGTGGTTAACGTACTCACCTCTGGGCTGGTAGTCCGGGGTTCGATCCCCACCTGGTCCTCAATTTATCCACGCGGTAGATGAATAAATCTGAGTACGTCGTCCCTCGGAGAAGATGTTAAGCCGTGGGACCCGAGCCTGTACGATGTCAGGTACTCGTTAACGATCCCTACTTGAAATGCACTTGAGTTAGACAAAATTCAGAATTCCCAATGTAGAATCTGTAGAATCACTAGTCAAACAAAAAGCTGGTAAACGGCTGACGTTATCACCCGAAAGGGTATCAGTTTAACCAATAAAAAAAAGAGATACATTTGAAGCTATTTTACGTATAAATAATGGTTTAAAGTACTTATTAATAATAATTTATTCAAATAAATTGTTATATAAAACAGTATTTAGAATAGTTTATAATGTTGGTTACATAGAGTAATAGTCATTATTCTATTGTATTCGATATCTTTAATTACAAGCTTGTTTGTGTACCTGCCAAGACGTGTCATTTCACTTATATGTTTACCGTGACATCATTCCTCTTCCCTTGTAAATGTCACACGCTGTAGAAGAGCCCACAGGCCCTGACAGTGTGCTAGTCGAGGCTGTCCATGCTTGAATAGTCAGCCCAAGTCATGATGTATTGCTGGCTCTGCTCAAGTTCGCCTCTGTAAACTTACCCAATCACCCTCTGGAGGCCTCACAGCCCCACAAGGTAGTTTGCCTCTTGTCCTAACTCTAGTCCCCTCATTATCCTATCTCTATCACTCAGTACTTACTTTTTCAACTTCCTCTCCTTTCAAATTAAACTTACATCTGTCAATAGATATTCATTAATGAGTTGTAGAAACTTTTAATCGCATGTTTCCCCAATTCACCCCACCCACAGACTTAAATTAAAACACACTTTAAAATTGCTCACAAATTAATCGTTTCTTAGTAATAAATAATTGTTTTACAAAAGATGTGAACAACTACATTTCATGGCGTTCAATTATTTTTTTCTTAATTCACCTCTGATATTTACCAGCGAAATTTAAAAAAATCTGGAGTGGCCTACACTCAACTTTGCTATAAGCAAACATAATATCATACTTGTTGGGTGTAAAATAAATAATGTTCTATTTAGCTATAATATCAATTTTTAAACTGGGAGATGTTTATTAGTCTTTCATTCCTGGAGGTAGTACAGATAGTGATTGATTCACTTATCAATATATATGCTTATTTTTGAATATCACACCACTGATGCATATAATATCATTAGTATGATCTGACCTAATCATACTGACAATAATATTATGCCGTATATGATATACAATAATAATACTGACAATAATAATATTCTCATGGCCAACGTTTCGGTTTTTATTTAAAACCTTTTTCATAGGCAGAAGTAGCCCCTCTCCTGCAGTAAAAACCAAAATGTTGGCAGTGAGAGTTTAATTTGAACCTGAAGAACTGACCAAGTCCTGATAAACTTTAATTTTGTTTCTATTCCTCGTCGATACTTTTAACAATATATATACTTTTTCTGTGTGATCTCAGAGTTAAATTCCATCTCATACATAATTTAAAATCAAATAAAAACCTAAAACAAATAACAACTTACCTTCAGTAAATAAGAGTGTAGAGTTTTCTTTGTCCTTTTATTAAAGGAATTAGGCATAGAATGATGATGTGAGAAAATGTTAAGAAAAATGTCACGGGATCTATGTGACCTGCTCGGTTCTTTTGATCACTTAGAGCTACAAAGTGCCCTAGAATTATTCAGTTAAATAATAACTACCAGTTCAATTTCCATCATTTCCCATCAAGAGACATCTGTACTCTCATTTAAGATAATTTAAACATAGAGTTTATTATCTTGTTATTTGCTATATATGTTAATGCGTTTGATGCAATTCTTTTTTTCAGGGTTGAGGTCTTTACCTTGAACTTTTGTTATATATAAATATATAAATAAATATATAAATAAAATAAAAGTTTAGTAGGACTCCGTCAGTTCTTCAGGTTCAAATTAAACTCTCATTGCCAACGTTTTCATTTTTATTGTAAAACTTTGTCATTGCCCTATAAAACAGAGGAATTATAAGAAATATGACCTATATATATATAGTAGTGTTATCTAATCGGAAATTGGTCAATTTTCTAGGTTAAAAAATCAAGTCCTACCAATCTAGGCCTACAAATCTACCCCTCACCAGATGTTTTCTGCATCCAGTGTTTCAGTTGGGTTTTTGACTCTGACGAAGACCGCTTTTCACGATTAAAAGATGTTAGTCTTCTTTTTCCCATTTCATATTGTATATATATTTCATATTTATGAATATATATATATATTATAAATATACATATTTATGAAATATATATGAACTGTCCGAGTCCTGATAAACGTTTATTTCATTTCAACTTCACGGTCAATCTTTCACTGTAAAATTTTGTCAGTGCGATCTCAGAGTTAAATTCTATCTGATACGGAATTTAAAATCAAATAAAGACCTAAAACAAATAATAACTGAACTCCAGTAAATAAGAGTGTATAGTTTTCTTAGTTCTTTTATTAAATAAATTAGTTATAGTTATATAATATAATACTTTTATAATATAAAAGTATTATATTATATGACTATATGGTCGAGAAAAAAAATCATGATGTTAAAATGTTAAAATGGGAAAAACAAGACTAAGATCTTATCCGTAACAAGCAGTCTTTGTCAGAGTCAACTGACCAACTGAAACACTAGTAATTAAAACTAGTTAAAATTCTATCAATAATTTATATTAATATAACAAACTTTATTAATGTTTTTAATAATATTAGTTATAATTATACCCCTTAGATATGGATTATGTACTTAGATATGGACTAAGTGCATACCTACAAAAACAATGAAATAAAACTTAGTCATTTTATGAATATAATTTTTGTTAGAAAATCCATTGAAGCTTGTCTTCTAAATGTTTTATATAGCAACGGCAGCAGTTATGGTGGTTGAAAAATGTCTCCTTAATAAACTTTTCCAACCATCATAACATTGATGTAACCTGTAGGAGAGCATTCTGTGTTCCCAAAGCCCCATTTACATAAATCATTGGATATGTAGACTTGATTTATTTTCCTAGAATGAGCATGCAGCACAAAATATTCTATTATTCTTTTTTATTTATATTGCATTTATACTTTCTTGTATCCTCATTATAAAATGGAGAAGTATGAAAAACTATTGAATTGAAACTATGGTATCAAATTTCGAACAGAAATACACTTTTTGAAATTCTCTAAAAAATTGAATTATTAAATAACTTATTTGAAGTTCAATTGAATAATTTACACGAATTGGTCTGAGTGTGTGTTTGTGTGTGCATGGATCCTCGAATGTGAGTTAACAGATTATTCAAAAACCAAAAGAGTTATAATAATGAAACAACATGTTCAAATTCCTCCTCACCCTGAACTAAGCTCAGTATATTAACTATTTCAGATCCAATATCCAAATTTCTTTGGGAGTACTTTATATAAAAGAAAACCTGTCTATAGTAGTTATGGCTTTTTTTTACTTGTCATATAATATGTATACGGTAATTTAAGTAAAACGATTTTTTTTTTAACCATAAATTAGCTTTGAAAGTGCACTTATTAAGTTTACATGAATACTATGCAAAATATAATAGAAGAAACTAATTAATAATAAATTTTATAAAAATTAATAAACTAATAGACAAAAATCAAATATTCTATATTTATTTTTTACTGAGAGATTTATTTTCTGGAAAAAAGTTATATATATATTTATGTATGTTATGCAAACATTATCTGTCAAAGTATATAAGCTGATTACCTACCTGCTAGGTAATAAGCTTACCTTTGTTTGTATAAATAAGCCAACTTATTTTGTTCTTTTCAGTCTTGTTTTGATATTCAATTATTTAATTAATTTCATAGAATTTTGTAGTTCATGGAGAGATATTTATAGGTATTGATAGTTATTACTTCAATTAATAATTTCCTGTCAAGAATATAGGCAACATTTTATCTATATTTTTAAAGAATTAAAATGTAATTTAGCTTCTGATAAGAGCTATAATTATAATGAAGTAAATAAAAGTTGTTTGGAATCTCATACCAGATTTCATTTCAAATTAGCTTTATTTTTTTTAACAATCTTTATTTTTTACTGAGTTGTTTTCTGGAATATATATATATACACTTTTTCGTTGGAAATACGATCCAAAACGGACAAATGTAGTTCAATATAGACAAAGAAACATTGAGAAATCAAAAGAACACACTAACAGTCACTAATTTTTGGTTTGAACCGTCTTCAGGAGAGATAAGAGAGGGATCAGTGCGCTTGGTTTCCCTCTCTTATCTCTCCTGAAGACGGTTCGAACCAAAAATTAGAGACTGTAAGTGTGTTCTTTTGATTTCTCTATGTTTCTTTGTCTATATTGAACTATATATACATATCAGTTCAAAAACGAAGAAAAACAACACACAGAGAAAGAGACACACTTACAAACTCAAATTTTCGGATGATCCGTCTTCAGGAGAAAATAGAATTGACGACCAAGCACGCCAGAAACACAACGGCAGGAAACCCCTGCCATTTCCTGCCGGGAGGTATAAATTTAAATATATATATTTGTATAAACTATAAGAAAATGTTTTCTATTTTCATTGAAAAGATGTTCAATCACTTTTTAACAACCTTCCATTAGATTCAGCTCTTGAATTGACCTCCCAAGGTATTTAACAAAAGTACTTAGAGAATTTGCTGATTTCAATTTTGTTTATCACATCACGTGTTAATTTTTCTTGCATTTTAATGTTATTACTTTCCATTAAACACATTTACCCCATAATTTTATTATTCCGTATGGATAATTCGAACACATAATGTTTCATATTGCTTTGCACCACATGTACCTCACACTTTTCAGAATCTTATTATTATGTATTGGTTAGAGACAGGCTTAAGCGAACAAATAACCACTGGAGATGCTGTATCTAATAGGGTGTTTGTTGGTGGTCTTAACAGGCCCCCTGCAGAATACCAACGAGGTCTATCACACTTTCTGACTGTTGCACCTAGTTCATGTTGCAGCCTCTTGATCCTATGTATTTATTTTCTTTCTAACCTTTATAGCATTTCTTTTATATTATTTAAAATTTCCTTGAATAGGGTTATTTTCTTAACTATATATTATATAACGTAAATATTTCAGGTTAAGTTGATAACTAGTAGGAGTTTTTTTTTGATGAACTATTTATATTGATGAAAACAAAAATATTAAAATATATAGATTGTTCCTATTTTAAAAGCTAGCACAAACCATTATAATATTTTTAACTTATTAATTTAAGATATATGGGAGTTTTTTTTTAATAGGTAGGTTTTTAGGAGTTACTCAAGTACTCTAATTGTCTCAAATTTTATGAATCTGAGCTGTATTATTTGCTATAAGGTATGCAAAAAGAGATCAGCCAATATGATTTATTTAAAACAATTCATTGTGGAATTCAGACGGATTTACACTTTCCAGTTCTCCAATCGAGTATTAACATTGTTCGAACAACAATCTGTATGTGGTGTGTGAAAGTGTGTGGTGTTTGTGTGAGTGTGTCGATTCTTATCAATTGTAATCATACTAAACTAGCACCGTTTCAAAGATTTCAATAGAACTTGTCAAATATATAGACTTTTCTATGAAAAGGAACTGCTGTTGTAGGTGCAAATGACATCATATAAAACGTACATTATCAGATTGTTACTATATTTTTGTACTTCTCTGGTGATTCTAGAAACAAACATTTTATATTTAGTATCTTTTATGTAGTTATTGTATGTTGAACACATGTAATTCTTTTCCAGTTTTTTTTTAAATATTCTTCAATGTGTGTTATTGATGTTATATATAATAGTTATTGTTGGTTGTATTATCTAGTTATTAATGTTTTTATTTACTAATCATAATTTTTATATGATTTCCAATGTTATCTGTTTCTTTTCATCATCGTCTTACAATCGTAGAAAAGAATAATACTTTACAAGTGTCTCTAATAATCCCAATTACATTTTCATCATTATTGACTTAATATAGTATTTATATTAATTTATATAGTATGAATTAATCAAATTTATTTTACATTCTTTCTGATAATCTTATTTAGAAGTCAGTTGAATATAAATCACTCTAGACTACTTTTTTTTTAATTTCACACATTATAGTTCATTAACTTATTTTTTTTTTGTGAGATTGGTTTTATAAGTAAAACCAATTACTAGTAATTGGTGTAACTAGTAAAATTACTAGTGTGTGTTTTAGATTTGATAATCAGATGGTGTGCATCCTTATAGAAAGTGATCCCCCAAATGTTTACGTGTTCTCAGTGGTTTCAAGTCATGGACGTCATTGCTCATTTCAAGTCAAGTCATTGCTGAGTTAACTGCTGTTCAATGTATGCAAGGCCTGTGATAGCTTGTCTAGTTAGTATGTTTTGGTTTCCTTCTTAATCTTCTCATTATACAGACAGATCAGTCAGTCATAAATTGAAGTTTAGTCTAGTCTACTTTGCTTCACAATTTGAAGTGCATATTTTATTATGAAGGTATTCAGAGATCGTATTCTTAAGTCATTATTTGTGACTAGTCGTATAGTCGACTAGTATAGTGACCTGTTCTGTCGACTCCAATCCCAGATCGCTTTATCAAGTTTGTTTCAATTTAAGCATCCATATTTCTTGCATACGAAAGTGCCCAGTCATAAAACGAGAACACTTATTTTGGAGATCTAAGAAGCCTCCTATTAGTTTTTGCTGGAGGGAATAAGGTCAAACAACCATATGTTGTGGTAACCCTGTTTACTGCATTATAAAATAGTTCCTTGACCAACTGTATGATATTACTGAATTTCAGTATGGCAATTTTTAGGTGCCTCATACTGTAACAAGTAGCTATTGTTAGTTTTATATTAATTTCGTTTGCGTTTAAGATCTCAACAAGAGCTTATTGACAATGTGTTTCCCGGAGTTTAAGATGTGTCGACTATTCAGAATAACATCTATATAACTTCTATGTATTTCTACATGACCAGTTATAAAAGCCAGTTAATGCTTTTCAAAAATGTTATTTCGGCTGTACCAACCAATGATAGTATATGCTTTAATGGTGTGACATACACAATTAAGCATATGTCTTGATTGGAGTGGATCAATCACTATCTGTACATCCTTATTTACTTATAGTAAATAAGTATTTACTTATAGTAAAGTTGAGTGTAGGCCACACCAGATTTTTTTTAAATCAGTCTTTATAGTGAATGGTTGTCTGGGTAAGTATTTGGTGCCATGAGTTCCCTGTAAATAAAAAAAATCCATTCCTAGGTTTATTAGTAAAAAATAATGCTGTTGATAGATCCAGTAGATGCTACTAGAAGCTGACAATTATTTGGAGCGGGATCTCAGGAGGTGGACAAGTCCTGTTTAAAGAATGAACAAGGCCTTTAATTAGGTCTTTGGATCTGATTAAAAGATAAATGGGTGAGGAAGGTTAATTAACTTATGGAGTCCTAGGGGATCCGACCCTCTGTTCTTTGCGCTCCGACAAATGCAACCATCTTTAATCAGTCAACAGAGATTCAACCCGAGCAAGTGATTTAAATAAGACTTCGTAAGCATTTTGAGTCAACAGAGAAGCAATCAGATGTAGACCTTCGATCAATGTAAATGAACGGAAATAGCTAAAAGTGCGGCAAATGTTATTCAATTTGGACTATAATTTGAGTCATCTTCAGTGTTTTATAACTGGCCTAAAATCTGCAATTTTTAAACTATAAATGTTATTATAAAATCAATTTTATTACTCTTAATTTGTATTTAATTCAATCAAATATTTACGGCCATCAAGAGCTATTGAAGGCAATATAGGAATAGTTGAATATCCAAGAGCCATGTTAAAAAATATATTATAAATATTAAAACATTTTAATGAATTATCTTTTATATATGATTGTGACCACTATCTGAAAAAGTAACAACTAATTTAAATAAGGTATTATATTATTTCATATTGATAGTGAAGAGTGTTAATGTTTTGTGTAAGTGAAGGGCATATCAGAATTATGTTACACTTCTATTGAAATACACCCCTTGATGCAAAAGTAAATCACTGTCGTATATATTAATTTCTTTGATTGTCGTCTCAAGAAAGAATTAGTAAGTATATGGAAAAACGATTATCTAAAAAATAAAATAAGAACACTATTATTGAACCTAAAATATGGAATTTCATATGAAAGAATTATCAGCGTTTTTAGTCAATGTGAAGTACTTCTGACATTACAATCAACAACAAACTTCTTAATAGTCATCGTTATTACAAATGGATTACTAAATTAATAATATATTTGAAAAAGAAGAAGAAGTGTTCTGAATTTTTTAGTTTTTTTTATTGTTTGTTTCTTTTCCAACACCCACACTTATAAGGCCTTCACATTTTAGAGCTATTCCAAGGGTGGAAATTGTGGATCATTTATTATTTCGCACCCATTTGAGTAATAGGCGAGTCACATTACCTGCTAATTCTTCATTGGGAGTCTAAATTTTGCCTAACTCAAGTGTATTCGGAGTAGAGATTTTAAACGAGTACCTGACATCGTACAGGCTCTGGATCGACGTTATAACATCCTCTTGGTAGGTATGTATGTACCCAAAGTTTGTAGCCACAAGAATCTTTAATGGATCCAATTGATATTTTACACAAAAAATGGGTCTCATATTGTAGATGAACCATTCAATTATGCATGATGGGAGAGTCACTTTTTTTAACCTGTTTTTAGACAACATTTTTTCTCCTAAGTATTAATTCTAGAGTATTGAAATTTTGGCAATATATTTCAAGCTACAAAAGCAATAAAACAAAAATGTTTTATTGTTTTATTAAAATTGAAATGTTTCATTAAAACAACAGGACATATTTTTTTGTTCTATAAAATGAAAACATTTTTACTTATAATTAATCTAAAAGCTTGTGAGTGCAATACATGCCATACAATTTAACAAATCAAAATGAAATTTTTGTTGAAGGTTATTTAAATAAATTTAAATGTTCTAAATGAGTTGATATGATATGTTAAAATAATAAAATTGTTAAATTTAAAAAAAATGAAGGCCAATCAAACATATTAATATCAGATGCATTCCATTGTATGATGGATGGTTGGGCCACAAGGTCTTCTACTAATCAAACCACATGTCGCATCATTGAACAAAACTTCCTGCCAGATATAGCTCATGGTGCCTTTATTAACCCAATGTTCTTTGTTTAATATTCAAGTATGAGAAATGTACTCTTTTGTTCTTCGTTACCAAATGGATTCAAATTTTAAGCTATTTTATCGGTGATTTAATGAATCTGGCATTTTTTCTTATATTTACTGAGAAAATAGTAACATTTTGAAGTTTAAATAAATCACTTTGGCTTGAGTGCAGAAGGGGCTCATGATAGACTCCTTCGGGTGGATGAATGTTACTAAATACAGTACTAAGTAATAATATAATAATCGCACTAAATAATAGCAATGGCAGCAGGGATATGAAGGAGACCTTTCATTAGAAGGAGAGTATTGATTGAAGATACTGCGGTGCAGATGATAGCTGGCTCTAATAGCTGACATGTCTGTTGCAGTATGCTGTCTATTCATTGTTGATAGATGGGTAAATGAGAAATGTCTGGGTATAAAGCACCTAAAACGGTCCTTTTACCTACATGAAGGAGAAAAAAGATCAACCTAAAACTATGAAAGTTGTAGACATACTGTTGGAGGTTTTACAGATGAGGATTAATTTGGAAAGTCCATGTAGAGATACACTGGCTAAGCGATCAAGTGAATGTTCTCCTATAAGAGATTATTTAGCGGCAGATTGAACTTAGCACGAAATAACTTCTTAATACCACAAAGGTATTAACACTGCTGTGGTAAAACCTATGATATTGATTGTACTGTTTGTGTGGTGTACAATAACAACCATGTATAGCGATTACTGGATCAATCACTATCTGCGCTACCTCCAGGTTTAAAAACTAATAATTGTACATTTATCTCAAAAAAAAAAAATTTTTATTATACAAACTGAGAAGACCTCCATGGTAGATGAAATATGAAAAAAAGAATAGAATGAACCATTAATAGTTGGTTGGATAAAATGCCCTTTAGAGAAAATAAATCATCAGGAAGCAGTAAAGGATGTCAAGAACAACCAGGTTCAGTTTAGTTTATAAAGCTCATTCCAGCTATACTTACATTTTTAAAGCATACTATACCTTCAAAGCACATAGAATTTTCCATTCAAAGCATTTATATCTTTTCAAATGCCATATACAGTGTGATAGGTGTGGCCACGAAGCGTGAATCATGATTCAGACCCTCAGTTTAATATCATGTCAGATTAATTAATAATTTCTAATATAACTAGCAAAATCATTTTAGCTGTATGTAAACAAGTGATACGTATTGATTTAAATGTAAATAACAGAAAACATCAGTTGGGTGAAAACGAGTTGCATATTATGGTTACTTATAGTAAAGTTGAGTTTAGGCCACTTCAGACTTCTTATGAATTCCTGTCGTTGCAGCGTATATATAAACAAAATAATAGATTTGCATTGATTGAAATAAACAATGAGCAGCATCTAATGTATGATTTGTAGTCAGGATTTAGCAAGGGAAAACATAAAGTCTGGAAAATTGAGGAAACAATTTGAAACAAACCATCCTTGTTCTGCTAGAAAACCATCCTTGTTACCTGTGTAGAAATTTGTAAGACTTTTTTAGTCTTCAAAAAAGCAAAAATTCAATATTTAAAATTGAAGGATATGATTTAACAAATTCAAAATACTTTCAAGTATCGTTTGGGGTGTCTTATCTACTTTCAAGGCTAAAAACCATTGAGAATTGTTAAAGAACTTTAAATAGCCATTGTAATAACCGAAATCATTAACGGTCAAAAATGTGCAAAAGAATTAGGAAAGTACCCAATGGCCAGCATTAAACATGTCAGAATAATTTTAAAAATTAGTGAAGGTAAATGTATACACTTACTTGAAAGAATTAAAGGTAATTGAAAAGTGGCAAATCAATTGGATGAAGCAATGGATACCACGAACATTGCACAGTTACTGGTGTATCTAAGGCGTTGTTACAACTACGTGAAGATTCAATAACCACTTATAGATAGAAGGTCATACGACAAGAGAAGCAAAGTCGAAGAACATACGACAGATTCAATTTGGCTAACTCTATTGGAGTTTGCAGAGATGGTGCACAGTAACGTCCGGCAAGAATGTTGGAATCCACATTCTGAATGCAGTGAAGGTGCATTTATGTTCTTCACTTATTGCATGATTCATCGTACGGTAGGTGCTGACAGGAAAAATACTGGCAATGAATTCGTGCACTGCTACAAATTCAGCGAAGATATTAATTACATCAAAAGCAGTGTTCTTAATATTCGGTTCTTTACAAATATATAGATAGAAATGAGTTCAAGTTTTGAATCCCTGCTGCTTCATAGAGACACTTGATAGCTTTCAAGAGATCGGGTTTTAAGACGCCGGGTCGCCTTAGAAAAATAAGCCATTTTTTTATCAGACAATTTTATCTGAGATTTGGTAAAATACATTCAGGACAAAAAGTAGCTTTCCAAACTTTGTTATTTATCAGACATTCTTTCCAAGCCTAATGAACTTAAAAAAAGAGCTACATTTTAAAATATACTAAAGAAACATACATGAGCGCTTGGCACTCGTAAATTTAGGAATAACATTTAAAAAATATGTTCTTTAAGGATCAGATATGAACCGATTTGATTGAATCCAAAGTCAATTCAATGAAGTCGAAGAACTGTGTATCAAACAATGAAAGCTCAGGAAAAATTTGTAGGACTTCTGATTCTTCTTAAAAAATTATATTTTTTCTGAATGAGTGTCAATTTGTTTTGAATTGACATGAACTTAGAATATCTAAAATTACTACAACTTACCATGGTTCCTCTTCTACCTTTAGCATCAAACTATTTATGTTAAAGTGTCTTATGTTATGTTAAAGTGTTATAAATAAGTGAATGATGTCCTGGATTAGAAAAATTCTGATTTCAATAAAAGTGCCCTTATAATTATTTAGAAACCGATATTACTTATTATAAGCACGAATTATAACATTTGTGCTTATAATGGTTGGAGAAAGAATCATTGGGATCTTCCAGATAGAATATCTGTAATGATGTTTTATGAGGAGCACTCTACGGTAAGGTTAGCATTCTACAAATAGTGCCCATAAAATCTTGGATATACATTTTATCAGACAGTCAGGCCACACTGAATCCTTTAAAATTACTTACACTTTTTAATTCCAAGTTATTGTAAAAATGTCTGATTCCAGTATCTAAATAGAAGAATATGTAATCTCAAGTGGTTGCCTGGGCACACAAATAACGCTCTGGACCCATTGAGAACGGTTGTGGCCACTCAGTTCTTCGACCACTCGGTGTATTTTTGCACAATAGCCTCCAACTTTGTCAAGAATGAAATTAATGAATGGATGAAGAAGAAAAGATATAAAAACATTCTAGGTCTACTTCAAAGTAAAAGTCTCATTGTAGTTGAATATAATTTTACAAATAAAATAATAAATCTTCAAAGAAAGGATTTAAAAATATATGTGGAGCATGTAACGGGACACTGCCTTCTTAATTCTTAACTACAACTACTTATGCAAACTGAAATTAACATCACATGAAGAGTGCGGACTCACAATGGATGGAGTAAAACTCTCTGAACGCTTTAATGTGAACGTGGGGCAATTACATTTTAACAGGATAAATTTACAGGCAAATCACTCCTAATGTCAGTGGAAGTGAGACATAATTCTAAAGGTCAATTATATTAGTGATTAAAGAAGTTAAAAACTAAAGTTGTTTATGCACTTATCAAATATAAATAAAAAAGAAACTAAAGTTTTTTTTTTAGAAACAACAAAACGAAGCACAATAGGACAATTATATACCTGGTATGCATGAGTCAGATGCTACTTAACTAAGAGTAAATATAGAAATCGATTTCCAAATAAAAATAAATATAACATATCAGATGGTTCTGAAGAAAGGAGTGATTCTAATTTATTATCAAAAAGAAAATAGATATATCCACATTAAAACTAATTAAAATTAAATTAAATTTAATTAAAACTAATTAAAAGTAATGAAATTGTTATCTGTGAGTTTGATAATTCTATACCATAGGGTTTTGTATTACTTATATATTATAGCAATATGAAAATGAAACAAAAATGAAAGATTTGTCAACGAGTTTGATATTGTATTTAACTATTAGTAGATATAAATATAATCTAATCCAGATTTTTACTTTACCATAACTAAAGTATGGTGATTGTAAAAAAAATTAACCTCCTGATGTTGACAGATTTTCATGTTTCGAGGTTAAAAAAACTCCTTTCTGGCATTCTTTCAGTGATGGTGATGATGTTATGTTGGGGGGGGGGGGGGGGTCCCCCTCAACAAAATTAGTGAACACACTACAGGCCAACTCCGAGCTTGTGGCCATCTTTTCCCTAAACTATCAACTCCAGAGTGATGAAAATTAACGATTATAACACAGGAAAAAGCGATATTAAAAAAACTCAGATTCTTAAAGCAGCATAAAAGGTATTTTCAGTAGTAATATGTAAAAATTTCGATTTATGATTTATTTTGAAAGCTACAGAACACAAGACAGGCCACACCGTCTGACCGATTATAAACAAATTATATAAAAAAATAGTACCATTTGAAAGGTGGAACTGAACATATTTTTTTATTTACTTGGATGAAAAGGGGTATTACGTCACATTTGATGAATTAAAAAAGAAATTACACCAATTGGCAAACTATTGAACAATCTGGTGTAACCTAGAAGAGTCCGATGAAACTAGAACAATCAGTTATAAATAATTATAAGATGACAGAATGCTCTACATCAATGATTTCAAGTATGTTTCGATGTAAAATAATGTAGCCATTAAAATTAATTCGATTTCTATACTTCCATAACTCATTACTAAAAGGCTGAAATTATTTTAACAAACTTGTGTATTAACACGATATTGTTTTACTTATAACAGGTAAAATTATATAATGATCCATTCTGTATTTATACTAGACCCACAGTAAAATATACCAAAACCCCATTGATTATCAACTGAGTAGATTATCAACGACATGATATTATTTTACTTATAGTAGAGTTGAATGTGCTGTCTAGGAATGTGTACATGTGGGAATAATGTTAATTTGTTATATTCGACGTTAACATACGTATATAATAAATAAACATTAATATTATAATCCTAACTCATTATCGATAACGAAATTTTTTTTCATTCAAAATATTAACTAATTACGTACCAATCCACATATGTAGTAGAATCAAGCATTCACAATTCGAAATCCTAAGAAAAGTGATAAACTTCTCAAAAATAAAAATTTGAATTTATACATGAAAATAGAAGAAAAAGTAAATAGATTGTCCATCTGCATAGATAAAAAAAAATTTTAAATATCTAGAGTTAGAATAAGGCATTACTCACATTATGTTCTAGGTATGAGTGCAGACCTAGAATTTTAGAAATACTTAGTAACACTACTACTGTATTCCCGATGGTGAGATGATTTTGCATAAAGCTTAAGAATAGATATTTTAAAAAGTTATTTAAAGCTATAGTAAAATAGTTCTTTATATATTCAGTGTTTATTGATGGGTTTGTCAATATTTATTATTTGTAGAATAGAATAATGTTTGTATTTAAAGTATAAAACTTTATACAAAGAAATATTATATTACTACATAGTTTAAAGTTTACGTGCTAGTATTTTCAAGCCATAATATAATTAATAATAACGAAATACATAAATAAAAAAAAAATATATCTGTAATATACTGATAATCGAACCTTTCTTAAAAGCTTTTTTCCTCTTTTTTTTTTTTTACTCCTTTAAAATAAAAGCTCTTTTTTAAAATATTTACAAAAAAAGTGAAATATATTTGCAGTCTGCCTTTTATGTACAATTCCCAGGAGAGAGGTAAAGTTGGTTCCTTTATCCGACGTCTCGTTATTGAAAAAGCTGTAATATTATTATTAGGGGGCCAGGTTAGCTCAGTGGTTAACTCTGAACTCTGAACTGATAGGACCGGGGTTCAATCCCCACCTGGCCCTCGATTTATTCACGCGGGAGATGAATAAATCTGAGCACGTCGTCCCTCGGAGAAGGATGTTAAACGGTCGGTCCCGAGCATGTACGATGTCAGGTACTCGTTAAAGAATCCTATTCTAAATAGACTTGAGTTAGGCAAACTTTAGGACTCCCAATTTAATCACAAAGAGCCAATGCTCGGCTTACGTTCCCTTGTGGGACTACCACTGCAACCTAACCTAACCTAATATTATTAATTTTATTTATAATTATATTTTTAATTGTTTATAATTAATTTATGAATTATAATCATATGAATATTATTTGCAATTATAACTGCTGATGTTGAAATGTAGTAAAAATTAACTTCTATTAATTAATATTTTAACATAAGCCGAACTGTGTCAATCTATTGCCTAAAAGTCAACATTATTATTAAGAAACGTGTTAGAAGTTGTTGGATGGATTCTTCCACAAATTGTGTGACCTATAAACATGATTCAATCAACAAGTGAATGTAAATAGACTGACAACAAAAATGACTGTTTAGAAATATTCTGTTCCTGTTAATATATCGTGGTTATTTTTGGCACTTAGATTCTCGTTCTGAAAGTATTTCAATATGGCTTGCTTCCAGATAAAACTTGGAAGAAACACGTACTAGAGTGAGTAATTTTAATTGAATTTAAAAATAGACTTTGTTTCATGCTTTCAGTTTTTTTTTCACAATTATGTCTGGTGCTCAAGACTGTTTACCCAATGCTCCCTGCAGAATACTTGTGCCCGACTGACCGGGTCGAGCGCTCGTTAGTTGCACCCAATGAGTCACACGCTCACAGCTCCTTCAACTGGGTTGGTTCCAGTTTTTCAACACTGCTTCTCACAATGTCTTAAGCATCCCACACTCTCCAAGTCACTCAAATCACGGCCTTTCCCCTCATGACTTCTTAGAAAATCCCTCATGAAATTAGTAAAAATTTACATATTAAAGTAAAATAATGTTTTTTGACTTGCTATTTACAATATACTTTCTTTACAGATATATTGAAGGTGATATACGAGTACAAGCAACATTCTTAATGGAAATGCAAAAGATGAACAAATAAACATTCTGGTTCTATTCATTTACTAATATAGCCACTCGACTACTCAGTCAATAAAACTTTGTTGTAAGAAGTTTGTTCAGTATAGCTCTTTTTACAATGCATTTATTTATAGATACTTTAAATTCGTAAAAGTAGTCCAAACTGGACAAGACAAATTCAAATACAAACAAAAGTAACGCATAAAGAGGTTAAGAACTTTAATTTTTGGTAAATCATTCTTTAAGAAAGAAAAAGAGGGCGCTCCAAGCACTCCGGAAGGCAACTCAAGGAAACAGTAGTGTCGCCACGCGCACCTGGTCATAAAGTAGAGAAGACTTGAAAATGAAATTAAGGAAAAGAGTACTAGCTAGTTAAAAGTAAATAAATCAAAGAAAACCTGGAGTAAAATAAAATAAATAAATAAAAATTAAAAAAAATAAATAAATAGTAATTGATGAAGATGAAACACTGATAGTAAGAGTAAAAGTAATATAGGGCAGAAAATAGAGGAAAACAAAAAAAATATAAGTTAGTAAATAAATAAAAATAATGTATGTATAAAAATTATCTATTTAAGATTTAAGCCAGGTATACTACACTCCCCGAACAACCAGATGTGTACCTCCTCAGATGCTCTAAGGGTCATGGTTGGAGCTCCGAAGAGCAAACATCTGTTGCTCGGGATGCGTAGCACACCTGGCTGTAAAAGAGAATATTTGTTAATTACTATTTTTTTCCTTGTATCCTATTTGCTGTTTCAATATTGTATTTGCTTTACTCTTAATATCAGTGTTTCACCATCATTTTAGGCTTATATAATTTTTTATTTTATATATTTTTTTTATTATTTATATTTTTTCATTTTTCACAGATTTATTTTAATTTCTTTACTCTTACCTACGCTTTTCTGCATTTCTCAATTTCATTTTCAACTATTGTTTACGTCATTACCGGGTGGATGTGACGATGAGAAAACATTTTATCTTTTATTCTAACAGTATGTATAAAAAAATTAAATTTAAAGAAATTAAACTTAAATTCTAAATTAAAAATTAGATTCTCTAAATTATAGAATTTTTTTTTGAATTATGTGACATTTCGTATTAGTTTAGTAACTCTTCAGATTGCTTCAGTGTCAAGTTACGTTTTAAATACCAGTTATATATGTGTAGTAAATTTCGGATACTATTGGCTTTTCATTAATTTATTAATTGAACTTGAATTTTTACTAATAAATTTTGACTAAAAAAATATTCAGTGTAAATCCCTAACAGATACTCTGTATGAATACTAGTTCAACATTACTACGACTAAGACTATGATAAACTAATATTCCTCAGGTGAACACTAATATCCTTAAAATTTGGTTGGTATTTGCAAATGCCACACTCATCAGTTTTGAATATTCAATTTTTTTATTATTTTTCAATTTTCACTGTACGGGCTCTTTTTAGTCACTGCAATTTTTTGTTGCTATACTTCGGAAATTTAATTTACTGTTATTCCTTGAAAATAATAATCGCGCAAAATATGTCAATTTAGGCGAATAACATGTGTTCATTATTTTGAAAGGTTATTATAAACACGAGTATTACTCATCCTTTAACATGAGCCCTAGTTTTGGTGGGTATAGTTCACAGTCTGATGAATTTTCAAATGATGCTAATATCAATATTTTTGTTGTTTTATTATAGCTATTACAAACTGTTTCTGTATTTATAAAGTTCTGACAACTTTTATGTACAGTACATAAAAATATCGTCAACGTGGAGCAGACTGTACATACTCATACATTGTAAAGGATGTCTTGCGCTGCTTCATGTGTTCAATAACCCTTCTTTCTTAGAATTCAATGAAGTATTCATTTGTACAAAAGCTTATTGAGTATTGAAGAAAGCAATGTAATAGCATCTGCTGTTCTTTGTTAGTGGACTAGACATAAGCAGGCTTGTGTATTTCAGATGTTTCGCTGTACCGTTAATGAAAAACGGTGTTGGAGGGAGGTCTGCTAATGTAAACTAAGTGGCCATTAGGCGTATTAAGACGAGAAGGAGAAACAAACCCCCAACCTGGGTCGTCCCATTACCTGCAACCCTTAATAAATTAGTCTGACACCTCACCCCTTGCGAGGAGTACCCCTCTCTGGGCACCATTACTTGTTAGTCAGCAAAACTGACAAGACCTTCATGATGTATCACAGTTTCCACTTAATGGACTGTTTTTTCAAATTACCAAGCCCTGTCATACCAAGCCTATGTCAAATAACAGTGCACGCACTAACCCCTTATAGTGTCGGTAACATCTGTATACCATCACATTGCCTCACAATGTTCAAGGCACGCACTTAAATGAAAACATAATGACAGAATTTGGATTGATCTATACTTAATATATAATTATCAATTATTTGAATTGATTATATCCTAATATCATTTATCATAACAATATATATATATATATTAGTATATTTAGGAAGCAGTCCTTCATTTATACAGGTTTGATTAAATAATACGCCATATTTACGGTTGATTAGTTTCCTTGTGTATTTCTCAAGGGATCTGAATAATCTTCTTGTACAAACATCTAAATTGAATAGAACATTTCCAATGGTTCCATTGTCTTTACATCTTGCATTTCCACTAATTTTACTATTGTCACAACAAGTACTATTACTATTACTACTACTACTATTATCACTACTACTATTATCACTAATATCGACATGTTTCGACTTATCTTCTGGATAAGGAGGTTCTTTGCTGAGTTGTTGGTATTTACTGAAGTTGTTGATCAGCTACGAGTGGTCTAATGGTGGGTTTCGGTAATCAGTTTCTGATTGGCTGGTTGTAGGGATGGAGAGGGCATGGTTATGCAGGTACTGTTATCTGGTGGCCAGCAGATGAAGTTATCGGGGCCAAGAGCTTGAGCACCCTGCTACTACTATTAAGTTGAGTGTTGAGAGTCGGTTTCCTTTCCTGTATTAGAATGGCTTCCAGAATTAGCAATTTTTGTGGATCCTTTTCCTTTAGTATGATTGTTGTATTATTCACAAGGTCTTCCCTTCGAATATTGGTTTTATGAATAGATTCAGCATGGTTTCGAGGAGCACCTCCGGCTAAGTGCATAGTAAGTCTCCGTGATAGGAAAGTAGTAGTCATGCCAATGTACGAATTGTTACGGGTTTCACAGTCCCCGGTTCGACAAGTGTATTCGTACACTAGGCCTGCTTCCTTCAACGGAGAGTCCTTGGGCTGGTTGTTGTTCCTCATGATTAAGTTTCTTATTGTTGGGCCCTGGTAGTATATGTTGAGTTCTATACGATCTTGGGGGTTGGTACATTTTACATTATTCTGGATGATGTTTTTTAAAATCCTCTCGTCTGTTTTATAGTGGTCACTGAATTGATTTTTGTAATATATTTTGTGCGTGGTGCCTGTAGGTTCAGTTTCTTCGTTTCGAGTATTTTTCTTGTTCAGGTATTGCCGTAATAATTCTTCGAACAATCCATTGGGGTACCCATTATTTATTAGCGCCTGTTTGATGGTTGCAATGTCTTGGTGGAACATCTGCCAATTAGAGGCTATCTTGAAGGTTCTTTGGATGAGGGCTTTAACAGTATTTTTCTTATAACGCAGGGGACATTCACTGTGGTAGTTGAGGAACGACAACTACCACAGTGAATGTCCCCTGCGTTATAAGAAAAATACTGTTAAAGCCCTCATCCAAAGAACCTTCAAGATAGCCTCTAATTGGCAGATGTTCCACCAAGACATTGCAACCATCAAACAGGCGCTAATAAATAATGGGTACCCCAATGGATTGTTCGAAGAATTATTACGGCAATACCTGAACAAGAAAAATACTCGAAACGAAGAAACTGAACCTACAGGCACCACGCACAAAATATATTACAAAAATCAATTCAGTGACCACTATAAAACAGACGAGAGGATTTTAAAAAACATCATCCAGAATAATGTAAAATGTACCAACCCCCAAGATCGTATAGAACTCAACATATACTACCAGGGCCCAACAATAAGAAACTTAATCATGAGGAACAACAACCAGCCCAAGGACTCTCCGTTGAAGGAAGCAGGCCTAGTGTACGAATACACTTGTCGAACCGGGGACTGTGAAACCCGTAACAATTCGTACATTGGCATGACTACTACTTTCCTATCACGGAGACTTACTATGCACTTAGCCGGAGGTGCTCCTCGAAACCATGCTGAATCTATTCATAAAACCAATATTCGAAGGGAAGACCTTGTGAATAATACAACAATCATACTAAAGGAAAAGGATCCACAAAAATTGCTAATTCTGGAAGCCATTCTAATACAGGAAAGGAAACCGACTCTCAACACTCAACTTAATAGTAGTAGCAGGGTGCTCAAGCTCTTGGCCCCGATAACTTCATCTGCTGGCCACCAGATAACAGTACCTGCATAACCATGCCCTCTCCATCCCTACAACCAGCCAATCAGAAACTGATTACCGAAACCCACCATTAGACCACTCGTAGCTGATCAACAACTTCAGTAAATACCAACAACTCAGCAAAGAACCTCCTTATCCAGAAGATGACTGACGAGCAGTCGAAACATGTCGATATTAGTGATAATAGTAGTAGTGATAATAGTAGTAGTAGTAATAGTAATAGTACTTGTTGTGACAATAGTAAAATTAGTGGAAATGCAAGATGTAAAGACAATGGAACCATTGGAAATGTTCTATTCAATTTAGATGTTTGTACAAGAAGATTATTCAGATCCCTTGAGAAATACACAAGGAAACTAATCAACCGTAAATATGGCGTATTATTTAATCAAACCTGTATATATATATATATATATATATATCAGTTGGTTCCACTTTTAATACAATCAAAAGAACATGAATTTTATAACTACAAATTTACCTTTAATTTAAGTTAAACTGCAAAACATATTCTACTAATACTAAGGAAAACATTTACATTAATGATATACGTGCAATCATGTAAGTATGTGGCCGTTAAATTGTGGTTCACAAACCACAGTTTCCGTAACGCTTTTCCGAGAGCATTTATTTGAAATAAATTTTAAAAATATTTGTTTTCTTCAAAAGCCTGGAAAATAACACGGTATGCTTTTTAACACGCATAATATTACTTTGTACATATTTATTTTGTTTAAGAAACAAATATGTATATTCTGATCTTCTCTTAAGTCACCACTATAGTATTTAATCAAAATACGATTGAAGCCTGAATCTTAAGAAAACTAAATCGTCATTACTTTAAGAACCTACAACCAAAAGATCTTTATTTTTCAAATTAATAAAAATCATGCAATTCCCATTTACCCTAAATAATAACGACAATAAACGTAATGATATAATTTTACTTTTAAAGAAATTTTTGTTCGTAGTTCTGATTATCCCAAAGTTCGGTACCCAGTTTTCTTCAATAAGCCTATATTTATCTATCTTTTTAGAACGATATCCTTTAAAGAAATCAGGCTATTAAAATTAACTTTTAGTAACAAATATGTATAGTATCCTTTAACTTTATATATTGCCTCTCTGGTAGTTAATTTTTTGGTTTAATGCAATTTATGGAATTTAACAACAATTAGTGCAGCTTAAGCTAGAACATAATCAATTTCTTTCTTATTTCTTTAATTTTATAATTGAATCATTTTGTATGGTTCTGAATATTTTTAATGAAATTCTATTATTTTTCCAAAACATGGGTATTATTTTTTATATAATTTGTTTATAAATATTTATGCATATAATTTTTTTCATATATATATATATATATATATATATTAGTCATGTGATTTGAAATATTAATTATAGCTTTGTAATTAACGATTCCATATTTTGTATACAAACTATACTTTGGGTTCTAATTTTGTTTGGATTGATTCATTTCTGTAATTGATGTGTTCATAATTCTTCCACAATTCTTCAAGGATGTAAAATTCGCTGCAACATTAGATTACTAAACTTTGAATGATAGAAACAGAATAACATGTTCCACTCCGAGAGGGTGTAGGAGGCAATTGAATTAATTATGCAATGCTATCTCTGCCCAATGTTCTTTATTATATATTCATTGTTAAATATTTCCATATTTTCTTATACACAGTATATTAATAATTTATCGGAAGTTAAAAGTTGCCCTTTTTAGTTCTTCTTAATATTTTTACTTTACTATAAATAAGTATAGTAATCGTGAAAAAATTTGATCTCGAGATTTTGACGGAATTACATGTTTTGATGTCCCAAAAGTCGTTTTATGAAGTTTTTTCGATTATGTCTATGTGTGAGTGTATGTGTGTGGTTCGTGTGGGTGGGTCGGTGAGTGAGTATGTACCCGAAGTACGCCACGGTCCAGAATCTTTGAGAGATCAAAGTGATATTTTACACAATAATAGTACTCATGGTGTAGATGAACCCTATTATTTGAGAGCAATTATGCATGATGGAAAAGTCACTTTTTTGCAAAAACCTGGTTTTAGACTACATTTTTTTTCTCCTAGACTACTAGTTCTAGAGTTTTGAAATTTTGGCATTATCTTTGAGATTACAAATGCAATAAACGAAATATACATTTAGAATTTGAAAATAACGGAAAATATTTTTTTTTTCTATAAAATATAAAAATGTTTACTTATAATTCAATCTGAAATGACTTGTGAGAGCCATACAAGCCAAATTCTTTGATGAATCAAAATTAAACTATAACAAGAAGTAGAACATAATGTGGAGAATAAGGTGAGATATTCTTTTTCAAAATTACGTTAACTAAATTGGCGTTCAAGTACATTTTTGGTTTTCAGAAAATTTTTTTGACGCTGAATGGCTCATTATAACCCATGAATTTTTAAAAAAGAAATTTAACAGAAAATTTACAATTTATAAAAAAAAATTCATGAATTTTCAATCACGTAAAGAGCATAAAGCTATAATAACTGAATATTGAAAGTTTGCTTTGAATTTAATTTGACTATGCAAAACTGGCTAATTACATATATATTTTTTCTCAATATACATTTACAGCAACTTTATATCAGGGTACAGCACGCAGGAAAATGATAAAACTCGTTCAGAGTAAATTGGATTTTTGGTAAAGGGAAAGAAAAGTGTTTTTTTAAAACACACTAGCATTCTATAAAATTCTCAGCTAATGTTTTTGTAAAAGACCAAAAAATTGAAAACAAAATATGAAAAATAATAAATAAAATGAACCTACATATTCATTTAAAAATTATCTTAAAACAACTCTTTTTCTACATATTTCTGACATTTTTCAGATAAAATAGAAATATTTTCAAGTTTTAAATGGAAACTTTTTCATATTTCTTCAATGTAGAAGGTCAGATAATCAATGTAAGAGTTCCACTGGCTATTGGAACAAAAGCCATGCTCTCCGCTAAGAGATGATTTCGTAACATGAAATCAACACTCATGGTTTCAAAAATGTTACTACTGCTGCAGTTATACTAATTATATTATATGCATAAGTGGTGTGATATACAAAAATATGCATATTTACTGATAAGTGGATCTATCATTATCTGTACTACCACTACAAATGAAAGACTAATAAACCTCTCGCATTTAGACATTTATATTATGCCTAAATGGAACATTATATATCAAATACCTAAGATGTTTGATATTAAGTTTACTTATTGCAAAGTTGATTTTAGGCCATTCCATATTTTTATATGTGTTTTTAAAACTATTTTTTCCATTATTATATAAACATATTACATACATAATCATGTTATTAAATTATATGTAAGTTGTTATTATTACAGCTTTATTATTATTTAGCATGCAAAATATACATATACGAGTATTAAGCCATTTCATTTATATATTTTATTTCTGTGTACAATTGGAAGGAAAATGTTAATTGGAAAATTCCTTTGTCCAAAATGGAGAAAACTGTGTATGTAGGACCAAAGATGAACAACCTGTTGAAAAAGAAAATTTATGTTTTAAAATGGAAAGAAATATAAGAAAAGTTTAGAAATATTTCAAATTTTTTACAATTTACTTTCCTATAAACAAATGACCCAAATATAAATCTATTTAAAAGGGGCGATACAGAATTGTAAGATTGTAGGCTGTTGTGTGTGCGCTTAAATAATTTTTTCTTGATTTGCACGTGAAATATTTTTTAATAAGTTAGTTGCTGAAATAATTCAGCTATTAAAAGTGTATGAATTAACTAAGTTACAAGGGCAAATATGAAGGCAATATCAAAGAAAGTAAAATGTAAACAAAATAACGGACTATTTGGATGATAAGAAGCGACAAATCTCGCAAAGTAAACTAGAGAAATAGAGTCAACAAAATGTTATATAAAGATAAACATTTACTAATGATTTGTAAACTTTGTATGTTTGTTGACAATTTTTTAATTTAAGGTCAAAACGTAATTTATATGGATTTATAAATTACTAAAATCTTAAATAATACGATTTCAGTTGTATTCTTCAAATATGCTAACACTTTAAAAAACAAATTATGCCATAAAAGGGTAGTGATTAACTATTAGAGTTAGCAATACACATATGATAAGAAATATAATAAATTGGCATTTTTCAAGAAGTATTTCTGATGTCCTGTAATTTATAGAGTTCTAAATATGTGCCATCTCCTTATTTTTAAGTAATCACGGCTATCATCGCAATTGTCAGATAAACAATAAATACTAGTTGTTTATTTCATTTAGTTTTGCTTCAACTTTTATAATTCTTTGCAAAGAAAAATATTTTATATTTGCTGTTGTCAAAAAAGAGGAATATATAATACAAGTTTCTTTTTTTAAGAAAGTTGTAGCTTTGTTTGAAAGAAAAGTTGCTTTCATTTGAATACAGTAAACAAGATGGAGAGATATACAAAACACAAGCAAAGCTGTGGTGAGGAGTTCCGGGCGCCAAAACTACCTAGTGGTCACAACTCGGAATAGGGAAAATGTAGAGAGGGCGATGGCGACTTGAAAAGGAAACTGATCTGGAAAGTTAAATTAGTTTTTCGGCGGGTGAAGGCTGACTAAAATGGGTGGTAGACAGCGACACCGGCCGCATCCTCCCTTAATACACAAATAATAACAGCCCTAGGCTCCTAACAACACTCTCTTCAAACCCTATCATCAATTTTGCTTCAGATTGCCTAAAAACTGATCATTTAAAAGCAAGTTTTAAATTCCATTTTACTATAAAATTACTGAATAATGGATTTTAAATCACGTAGTCACCTTAGCATAATTACTTGTTCACCCTCCTTTAATAACCTATTAGCTTTCGTAAATCATTTTTAAATAGGTGTCTCTAAAAACCAGTTTTTCCCAAAACATTCATAGCAGTTATTTATATTTACATAAATTTTCAAAAAATTTAAATAAATAGCCTTTATTCAAATTAATCATAAAACAATTAAAATTGTTTTATGATTAATTTATACAAGGTGTAATTAATTTATTCTATAAGGTGAATTTCGCAAAACCAGGCTTATTATATTATAACAGATAACTATCTATAAGTATTAAGTTGTGTATATATATAAATGTATATATTCACGAACTTTTTGCTGGTGTTTTCTAGTTTACTAACTAGTTTTCTTTGGTAGGGAGTGATTTTCTTTGGTAGGGAGTGATTTTTTTTGGTAGGGAGTGATTTCATGAAGGAGTTGTCCCAGAGACATCGAAGAAATAATTTCGTAGGTTACTCAATAATATATTTTTACTTACAAGCTTTCGATTTCACTGAAATTATCATCAGGTATATCGTATAAACTGATTAAACGTAAAGTAACACAATAACAATTTTTAAAAGGTTTGAAAATGATTGTTTAACCTTTTCAAAATTGTTATTGTGTTAGTTTACGCTAATTATTGAGTAACCTACGAAATTATTTCTTCGATGTCTCTGGAACAACTCCTTCATGAAATCACTCCCTACCAAAGAAAACTAGTTAGAAAACTAGAAAACACCAGCAAAAAGGTCGTGAATGCGGAATCTGCTGTCTACTTTAATAATATATATATATACAACAAAGTATGAAGTTTTGAAATAAAACAAAGTCATTCGATAGACTAACGGTTTAAGCCATAGTCAAAAGTAGAATGTAACTTCCTACTTCTTTAAAACGAATTTATTAGTGCAAGATATTTTTGTTAACAAACCTTCTTCAATCCATCATTGAGGAGATAGTCGGGTTCAAATGTATCTCCATAGTGAAGGAAGGCATGTAGGTTAGGTAATTTCAGGGATTAACTGAGAAGGTCTCTGTGACATTGATTAAATCCCAATAATTTTAAAATGTCATCATTACTTTTTAATTGACTATTTATTTTCATTAAAATATGAAGGAATTCTGTACTTTTCAATTTATTGTGACGTCTTTCTTTTTACTTTATTGCAAGTAAAGTATAATGAATGAAAAAATTTTTGAACTCGAAATTTTGACGGATTTACATGACAAAATTTCAAAATTTGAAAAACAAAAAACAAAAGAGCTTTTTTGAAATTTTTTTGATGATGTCTTTGAGTGTGTATAAGTGGGTGAGTGTTATTCAAAAAATGTTTGGGCACAACTATTTCTCTATAATCTTTGATTGATCAAATCCATACTGATATGAAAGAAATTTATTAGTTTAATGTCATACGATATCAGTCACTTTGTGGCAACACTAGAAATCTGTTACAGATATTAAGTTACTTATTCTTAAATAACTCCTCCAATTGTTTACAATGCTTATTGGAAAAGGAATGGACTCGCGTGATTCAGTCACCGAGGGTGACATTCAGTATATTCAATCAGATGAAGAAACCACATCTACTTCTCCACGTCATTCTGACTGATTCTTATGTAACAAATAAAGTTATAGAAATAAAATTATCCATCCCAAATGAGATAAAGAAAATCTTGGGCAATAGTAGTTTAAAATTATTATGACATTTAACTGTACGAAGCCAACGAACGATGTGAAATCGATATGACTACATTACACGGGGTGTTCCGAAAGTCTTCCCCACATTTTGACATTGAATATCTCGGAAACTATTAAAGATATAAAAACGCATCTGGTAAAATCAGAAATCTTGTTATTTCATGAAATGTTCAAAGATGTTCAATGTGAGCACCATTTGTTACACAACACACATCAAGCCGATAGTCAAATTCTTGCCAAACGCGTCCCAGCATTGCATTGTCAATGTTTGAAACAGCTTCTGTTATTCGTGCTTTGAGTTGAGGGGCACGAGTTTGAGTTCTTTAGCTGGACATAAGCACCCATCCGTTGTGAATTTACTATGCCATCTCACTATGGACTTTCTGTATGGTGGCTCCTTTCCGAATTTTCGGCAAAATGCACGTTGAACAACAGTGCATGACTCAGTTTTTGCAAATTCAAGCACACAAAACGCCTTTTCCGGTTGAGAGAACGCCATTATTGGGTCTGAAAAGAAATAAAAAAATTAATAGTCTTACGAAAAACTTGATGTCATTAGTTTTAAAATAGCAAAACTTTTATCTTAATACCATTCATAGTTAAGGAGATATGAGAACTTCAAATTGGGTCAAGACTTTTGGAACACCCCGTATAATAGTTGCATGTACAACATCAATGGAATATTAAGATTTAAATTTTAAATTTAACAGTAGTCGGAGATATTTTTATATGAAAAACTTAATTCACACCATCTAACGGAGAACCTGTAAAACTATCGATGACAAATTTCTATAATTTCAAGTACTTTTGAAAAATCCTTGATTGAGCTGGTGTAGGTATCTATCAATCTTATCATGATTGATGGATAAATGACACAAGGAAATTAATTCTGGTTACAGGTGTATTCAATCAAGTTGTGTGTAACAGAAAAATCTTTTTGGCACCATGTGCTCTTCTTAGTAGCACCTTAAACTACTATATCTTCATTTCACTGTTAGTTGCATTATTCAATTCATGTTTCTTAGTAGATTCCCTTGAGTCTTTTACTTATGATTTCATCACAAAATTCAAGAGTTCATTAAGGATACATGAAACATGAATCCAAATATAAATGTAGTTTTTTCGGTGCAGGATAATCTCAAGTTACTACTGATTACCATACAAATGAATTAGTTTTTATTTTAGTGTGAGTAGTATAAAACGACTAAGCAGTGTGCGAGACAGTTGGAAGCTGCCGGGAGGGTTTATAATGAGAGACCGGAATGCCATGGTCAATGAGAGTCGACGAAGCGCTGTTCAGTCTTCCCGAGAAGTCTCTTAATCTACTTGTCCCCACTCTAAACTCCATCAATACTTCATAATGGATTCCTTTTCAGTAAATACTTCCAAGAAAAATTTCATTACATTACACAATTTTTAGATCCGGTAAGTATTAAAGTCACGTTTCTTCCACTGAAACCTCTTTTAACTGAGTGCCATTAAAAAAGAGAAACAGGTTTTGCGTTATATGAGTTCATGTTGAAAACCAGAGAAATTACTCTGGCTCGTATTACTATTATTACATTAATTCTCGTGGGGTAAATATTTTCAAATGTTATTATGACTGTATTGAATCTGACATAACTCTATGAAGTAACAAATCCCATAATGGGATCTCTCGGCTTAAATAACAATTGTCAAAATGTTACCTGATTTTTTCTAGTATTCCTTATTTGAACTCCTTGTTGTGGTATTAGACTTGATTATACATAAACAAGTTCCATGTATACATAAAACAGTAAGAATGATGTCCAGTAACAGTAAAAATGAGCCCAGTTGGTTCAGTCACCAGGTTTAAATCAAACTCTCTACGTTCACCTGTGGGCTTAATTTACATTTACTCATAAGACTAGAAAATAGTGAAATATTAAAAATCAATGAACAGTCATGTATCAAATATATAGGTAATTACATGGTGTTTAAAGAAATAAGCATATGCTAATTATAATAATTATAAACAAGTACAAGCTCACGAAGGCATATTTCAAAATGAAAAACTACTGTATTTATATTACAATAGTAATAAATATGAATATGAAATATAGTTTAGACACTAACAGTGTATTAATTAAGTTCATATTCAAATATAACGCAAATGTCCAAAAAAATATCCATAATTCTTTATTGAAACTAGGAAAATCAACTATACTTTAATTAAATCCTCTTGTAAAATCAGATTAATACAGTTGAATATATGCTATTCAAATTGGCAATATCACTTCTGTAATTAATAGAGCTTTGATCTTTTTTGATATAAAGAATATTTGGCGTCTATCTTCTCTCTTCATGTTGTTGTTCTTCTATAATAATTGCAACCTGTAAATCAAAAGCGTGAAATTTGCTAAATGTCTGCAATTCAACAGCAGTTGAATCACTTTTATTTGTTCATTTTAAATAACCATATTGGTATAGTCGTTCTTCCAGAAAACGGCTTGGCTCTAGATCAGAGATTTTCAATGGGGGTGAAATTCACCCCCAGGGTTGAATTTTTGGATTTCAGGGGGTGAACTGTGACCACAGTAAGCTTACAAAGTGAGGAAAGGTATATAGGTTTTGCCTTCTTAATTATTAATTATAAAAGTTGATTGAATTAATATTGCATATATCCATCAGTAATTATAATTACCACTTTATATGTAAAATTCTATTACAAATATAATCAATGTAAGGTTAAAAATGTGCATATACTACCTTAAAAAGAAGAGGGGTGAGGGTAATAGCTATGTGAAAAATGGCAAGAGGAGTGAATGGGCCAGGGAAAACCGAGAACTCCTGCTCCAGATAGTAGTTTTTGTCACAATCTTTTCATTTTAAACTAAAATAAAACTACCTAACAAACCATGTGGCATTTTTCATATTTTAAATTATAATATGATTTTAGTTTTTCATTGTTATAAAATGCTCCAGTTACGAGTATATTCGGTGTATTTTGTTCAAAGATATTTTTAATCGTTTACAATAATCCTCCAATGAATGGAAACATGAAATATCATATTGAGGATTACGTGAATCTAGGAGACAGACTGAACTCTGATTAATTTTAGTCTTGTATATTTACATAAACTAAATTCACGCAAAGAACACCACATACAAGAGATCTCAAAAGCATACTACCACATTTTGACTGCGTCGTCATCAGCTAGGTCGTCAAGGCTAGTCTTGAAGACCTAGTCCTAAAAAAGAAAATACCAAATACTGTGTTGAATAAAGAGGCGAAGAACAATTTGTATATATATATATATATATAATATAACATATAAAATAAATAAATAAAACTACTTCATCATGGACATCAATCTTATCGGAAAATAAAAAAAAAAAAGCCATAGTCGAAATAGCTATTTATCAATAAATCCTCCTTTACTTACTAAAAAGTAATCAAGACAAATAGAAAAATAGAAGTGCTAATTTAAAAAAAATGTTGTAGCCACTGAAGAATTAAAATAATGGTAAGTCGACAAAAGGATAATTTAAAATATTAAACATCAACCTAAAAATATAATATAATATATAATAAATAATATATAATAATATATAAAATATAAAATTAACGGTCAGAAAAGGACTTAAAAAAACCAAGGAGGCTATTAACTACACAGATACTGAACAGGACAAGAAACATTAGATCAGCAATTTTTGAAGGCTGTGATTTAAGAAAGGATACATAAGAGAGCAATGGAAATTATAGCTTGGAGGTAATGCGCGACTTTTTAAGATTAATAAAGTAACTCAGGTATATGTTATCAAGCAATAAAAATTAATGATAATAAGTTAACTATTAAATTAAAGATTATATTAAGACGGTAGAATCTACTATATATATTATTTAATATATATAAACTCAGTAATAAATATTTTGTTAATTTATCTAAAAAAAATTAATCCTATCGAAATATATTTTATAAAATTCTATTTATGTACATATTAAAAAGTATAATAACAGAATATATAATAGAACTAATTTAAAAATACTGTTTAACAAAAATTAACTTAAATATATCAACGTCGACAAAGTATAGTTTCAAATCATTAGACCTCAACCCTCAAAAAATTTAATCATATATATATATATATACGTAATTCCGGTCATGAAAAGGACTGTTCAAAAAAACTTATTAAAGGCTATTAACAACACAGAATACTGAACAGCAATAAACACTTTCAATTATCAATATTTTGAACGGCAGTCGATGATTTAAGAAAGTGGGATACATGCAGAGAACAATGTCAAATTATAGTTATAAATGTCATTTTTATAGATTATAAAAAGAACATCTCAGGATTATAGTTTTTTTATGATATTTTTATAAGTTCTTATTAACTCTAAAATTTTTAACTGGTTTAAATATTGACTATTATTTATTTAAATATTAACAAAAATATATATTTGTTATTTATCTGAGTATATTATTACTATATATTATTTAATTTAATTGTTGTTAGTCATTCAGAGGTTACTTGATACGTTATTAATAGTGTAATCAATCTTCAAACTACTTAAAAAAAATTCAACTGAAAATCAACTAAAACTTTTAGTTGGGTAAAACAAATAAATTTTTTTATTGGGCTTAAATAATTACGTAAATGCATATTTATAATAAGACTTTATTATACGATGTTTATAATATGCCTAGAGAGACTAAGCATAAACCAGTGGGATTAAGATAGTCAAGAAGTGTTGCAATATCCTTACAGACAATTTTAGATAGATACGTATTCTACTAGTCCAAACATATTTTCAGTTGTGGAATAGTATTAGGCTTAAGGAATTAGTTTTCTCGTATCACTTTCATCATCTTCAAATGAACGAAATCTTATAAAATTATCTTCTAATAAGATATATATTTTTAAAATAATTCAAGCTGTACCAAATGTCCTGTAATTTAGAAGATTTTATCGATTGATTGTTTTCTATTTTGCTGCAGTAGAAGGAACATCCAAGAGAATAGAAGGTTTAACAAGTCAGTAAATCTTACAGAAATGCAGACAGCATCTTGAAAGGGTGTTACTCATCTTGTATCCAGCAGCACTAGGAAATATTAGGGCATCATTTTAGATTACAGATCACTATTATTCGTTTATTTCTTCCCTCACGCAAGATATACACAATTTATGGTAGAAACTGTAAAATGAATTCCGTTTCCTATGTATGGTACATATATTAGTTTTATATAAATATCTATTTGTTATTATGTGCTTCTTGTTTTAGTTTTTGTTGTTCTAATTCAGAAAAATTCATTTTCATATTGTTATTCACTCTTTCAGCTTTTGTAATTACTCTGGAGACAAAACATTCAGTAAACCCCTAATGACACCAATCATTTTCCTTTTGATTAGTTCACTCTTTTTTGACTTTTAGCACTGTAGTCAAAACTTATATAAGTTACACAATAAGTTCCTAAGAATAGATCTTCTCAATAGATCATGGTCCTCATTTGATTATATAAATAAAAAATATACGATGTATATTATACAATGTACACTTGTTTGTACGCTTTGTCATAAGATTAGTCATACGCTTTGTAAGCTTAGTCACTAGTGTTTATATTCGTTTTTCTGGTGCATCTGTATTTTATTTTGAAAGGAATGTTTAAAGTAAATTTTTAATGTAAATTTTTTAATGATATATTTATTATTATTTCGAGGCCTTTATTTTCATTTTATGTTGTTGGTACGATGCTACATGTAAGTTGCAAGTAAACAATCTACCCCCGGGCCACGGTAAAATTGTCTAACGCTTACCGGTCCGCGGCAACAAAAAGGTTGGGGACCACTGGTGTAAAACACTTAGTAAAGTAAGGCATTTCTAATTCAGGTGACAAGAGATGTGAAAATATCATGGTGATATTTTTTGTTTCTTTCGTTATATTTTTGTTAGTGAATTTATTATATATACAGGAAGTGGTGTTCCACCACACATGTTTCCATAAAATTTACTACAGTTTCCTTCAGACTGATGTTTCCATTTCTCTACGTACTTTCCTATGGGTGGGAGACAATTTTAAGTAATGTTTTCTCCCTATCATATAAATTTATTAAAACGTGATCAATGTCAGAAATTGGTTTAGTTTTCTGACATCTGCCATTTCTAACAAATTGAACTGCTGGTAATAGTTGGAAATAAAATATCTTGAAAAATTGGAAGACTTATGCAACTGGGAAATCCAATATAGACATAGCTTGCTATTTTACTAAATATATAAATTTACAGAAAAAAAAGGGTTACAAAAGATTATACATATTCACTACTATATTTAGACTGCGACGTTATCAGGTACATGCGAGCCACTTCTTTTGTCTTCAAAGTGGCTCACATCTTCTTGATGACTGCACAATCTAAGCATATAGTGAATTTTTATGTCTTCTTGTTGTGAGTTTAGTTTATTTAGTTTGTTGCAAATGAGCGAGTGAATGAGCACTTTTCTTCAATAAATAGACTTCACTGTTTTTTATTATCACAAAATATATACTGTTGATAAACTTCCATGAATTTCATCAGAAGGATTCCATGAAACCATCGAATATCTCTTCAGTAAATGAATTGAATCTACTTTTACATTCCAATAATGAGTCAAGAAGAAAACAGTGTTATCAGGGAACTCTTAAGTTTTCTTGGTGCCTACAATCTCAGATTCAATACCAAACAGGTAATAACGAAATGTTTGAAGTCCTGACCACTGCGAGGAGGTGTAAGAAATTAGTGTTTAGTGATAATGGGTGTGATTATGAGAGGTTAGGAGGATGCAGAGCACGTAGGTCTATAGGTGGTAGCAATTAAAATGAGGCAGTTTGGAGGGGGGCGCCCTAAGGACTAGGGCAGCCCTAAAGCAGCTCCGTGGCTTTACGCCTCGCCACCTCCCAACTAGCTCTATAATCCTAACGACTGCCCAACTTCACAACTTTCTGATTAAGTCTGCCGCAAAAATATCGCTCTCCTACCACTTTCCCATTAGCCACCTAATTTAAATACTAATTATCTACGCTAACCAAGTGTCTTTATCAATACTTTTTTGTTATGCTCATTTACAACCTTAAGTTTTATTCCTTTAATTTAATCATTGTGTAAAAATATAAATCTTATAATAAAATACAATTTACATTTCAAATTTTATACTTGGTAATTAAAAAACATTTCATTATTTTGTTGTGTTCAGTATTGCATTAATTTAGTGATTCAAGCATGGTCATATTGGCAAGAACTATAGTGAAAGAGGAGAATATGTTGTAATCCAAATATTTATTTATCAATAACGCCATCGAACTCAGAATTCCTGGCTACACATATAGAATTAAAATGAAGATTTAGAAATTTTGAAACTCAATTGATCTTTATGAAATGTTCGTAAGTTTTTTAACGTGATTAAATGTTTATGTCATTTTAAGTATGTATTTCGTATTAAGTCATTATTATTAATTAAGTATTAATTACTATTATTGTTATGGTATATATGCCTAGCTGTTTGCTAATTATTCATTTACAGACATCTATATTAGTTAATAAAAATACTTCGCAATAAATTTATTAAATATAATTATTTAGTATATACTTTTATAAGAGTAATGGTCCATCATATGCTATGTGTTTGATGGCCGTCGATGGGAAGGGGCCAAAAGTTCTACAATAATGATTAATTATTCGAATATGAATATGTATATATACACTAAATGTTATTTAAAATTAGATTACATTAATTAATAGACATGCTTCTTCAGTTCTAGATAAATTTAAACAAATATAATTTTTTCTTTATATCTTAAAAATGTTGATAGATACTGCCCGCAATGTAAATGGTGTGAGGCCGGGTTTACAAATTCTAAATGATCTTTCAAGAGATAGTCATGTCTGTTTTAGTGGGTGGTTCATGCACTCGGAATTTTCTATATTTTCTTGAAAAATTTGTGACGTATGAGTGAGTTTTAAAACAATGATTTGCTAGTTGATGTTTTGTTTATTGCAACCAAGTTATCGAGTAACTATAATATATTAGGATATGTGCATTCTTAATGGGCAACTCTAAACTCATGAGACTTTGTCTTTCAAATTTTTAAGGACTTTTATTTTTCCTTAGATCAGAATGTAAAGATGTTGAAGTGAGTCTTCGTTACTTTTTTTTTAAGTGACAGATTATAAGAATATATAATATTGGGGTATAAAAATACGATCCCAAACAAACTTACTAAATACTCAAATTTAGCAAAGAAATAAACATATACAGTCCCTATTTCGATTGCTTGAAAGTCCAAAAGAATAGAAATAAAGAGAGAGAAGAGAATGAGACCGTCTTCCTAGTGATTCAACAGAGTCAAGTAGCAGTAATTCAAGAAAACCTTGAAGTAAACCCACCATCTTCCTCGCATTAGAAATATCTTTCCTTTCTCTCTTTCAAACTGTATTCAATGCAATTGCAATAACCTCAACCAAGACCAGTGGCATATCAACAAACTTAGGGACAACTATGTCCAACAGGGTGAGGCTAATCTCTTAGGCTTGTTGATAAACTTCGTTATCTAACTTCATTCTTGATCACTCCAAAATTCAAGTAAACCATACTGCTCTGTGGTTTGGTTCCCACTTTCTTTTCTGGTGTTTATACTGTCAAACTTCTAAATGGATATTTTATTTGATATAGAACTTTTCTAAGTCAATATAAATAAAGTGGAGAAATGTAAATAAATTCGATTACAACAGGTGATTCAGTATTTTATGATAAATTTTCGGTTTTTAACTTTTTTTGTAAATGCTAATTTTAGGTTTAATTTTTTTACAAAATTTCATTGTTTTAGAACTGTAGTTTATCGTTAAAAAAAATGTCTGAAACATAAAATGTACCTCAACGCCCTACTTTGTTAATGTAATTTTGAAAAAAAAACCTTCAACCATTATGGCATCATCTACCACATAATGGTCTATTTTGAGGTCTAATTTTATTTTGATTCGTCAAATCAGGGTCATTAAATCGTATGGCTTGTAACTTCCCCACAAGTTTTCATATTCAATAATAAATCCAAAATTTTACATACGAGTATTATTATAAAAAAAAATCATTCCAGTCACAATGATTTCTAAAATCATTTTTAAAACTGAGAATTTTTTCACATATTGCATCTTCTACTTCGATGATAATGCCAAGAGTCTAGTAGTAATTTAAGAGAAAATAAAATGTTGCATAGAAACACATTGTAGCCAAAAAAGTTGCTTTCTTACCATGCAACTTTACTCCCAAACAACAGGATTCGTCTACACTATAAGACCTTTTTTTTTTTTTTAAAAATATGAACTTAATCTATCAAGATTAGGGTACTGTAGCTTGTAAATCTGTTGAAATCTAAAATTTTTTACTATATTCACTTATCGTATACTAAAAAATACTATTAATTGTTCATAAATTTCTTAGTCCTAAAACAGTATTTAAATTATTGCTTATAAAAAATATGGTTGTTAATTATTAGAAATGCATTTCATCTATTGAATCGAACCTTAAATATCGAAACTCATCCATCGAACAAGTCTGCCATAGAGCTTTCAAATCAGGCACAAGTAGAGTTATGACAACTCTACTGCTAGCTTTAAATGTTCATTAATCCAATTGTTAAAAATGAATTAATTATTATTTCATGGCTAATGAGAAATAAATTTGTCGCTGTAGCGATGTGTTATCCGTCCATAAGATGGTAATAAAAGAGCCTCCACAATAATTGCAAATAAAATCATTAGCTATATCAAATAAAAGTTACTTTAACAGACCTAAATTAAAGATTGTAAAATTTTAAATTCCTTCATAAAGAAGTCATCTAATTGAATAATTTGATGCAAATTTATTACTTTCCCTCAAGTCTAAAATGATCTTTTATTCGCAATTAAGCATTTACTTCGCTTAATATGATTATCTCATCTAATATACCTTGAATGAAGCCATAAATCAAGCCAAAGAATTAACTTGATCTGCTTCAAATGAAACTAAGTAGGAAGTAATATTGTATCTAAGGCATGAAACATTATTAGAAAGATCACCTCCTCCAAGGAAAGATAAATTATATGACTGGACTTATTTGGACTATTAGATAATAAGATTGTGACTAAGCTATTTAACATAAAGAAAGAATATTATAGAATATTTATGTAATAGTAAAGGTTTTTTTAAGTTTTTTCTGCTTTATTTAATTCAAGATTTTTTTAAACAGTTCATAGTTAAAAATAATGTAGTAAAGAATCATTTTGAAGTTTGAAGAATCAATAACAAACTTTCACAATAATAAATGTAATACAAAGTGAGAATACTATATATTGGCAATAATTTCTTTTGATTGTGGTCACTGTCAGAGATTTAGAAATATAGAAAAGAGACAACTACACAGTAATGACATCAACTAGTTGAGTGAAAGCATAACATGATAAGAAGTGGAAGATTCATGAGATAAGAAGAAGGAATGTGGACGGAGTCGATGATGAATTCACCTTTATCAAAAGGCGTTAATCTGTCTCTCGGAAACTCTACCAAAACAAGTCACTGTTTCTTTTTCTGTTGCCGTGGTTGCCGGTTGGCTGGAAGATAGGCCAGCTGCCCAAGAAAATGCATTTCATATAGTTTTATGGATTGGTGTCAAAAGGTTTTTATTGCCTGTAAAGAGATGACAACAATGACCTCAATCCCCAGCAAAGTGGTACCTCAGTTGTTCACATCAACACATGAGAACTCCTTTCTCTAAGTCATAACGTATCCCACACATTGTAAATTCTTTTATTCTAAAAAGTATTTCAAATTATGGAAAAATATCGTTTTAAACAACTGACAGGTTTATACATTTTGAATTAATTAATTACATTTTGACTGGATGCTGTGATTGGATGTTCCTTGATCAAACATTTTGCACATGCGTCACAGGTACACAGTTTGAGAAATATTTCCAAATGATTGGGATAAAATTGTAAAGAGTAAAATTATTAACTGACCATCTAGTTTCAAGTTTTCTCTATATTCAATTTTTAATGAAATATTTTAATTTTGATTATTTTACTACCAAATTTTTATAAATTCTTTCACAAGTAAGTTATAAAGATTTAGATGTGATCACAGTCTAAATCCCATCTACATAAAGTTCACTTAATTTAAATATTCAATGTTTTGTTTATTAATACCTTATACACATAGAGTAACACACGTAGACTTTAGAGCCCCAAACTGCCTCAGTAATGCTAAAGAATTTTCCTATTTAGCGGCAGCCCTAATAGTTAGGAAGCTACACTAACTTAGTATTAAACAAATTTTAATTCTCAGAATAGCATCTGAGAATTACAGATTAGTTTAATCAAATTACAGCAGTTTAATATTTATTTAATATTACTACCAATTATTATATATCCCTAACAATGGTATCACAGCCGTTCATATCTTCGTTTATGACTACTCCAGGAACATTTTTAAACTTTTGTTCCTAAAGTCCACTCTCTACGTGATCCTGCACTACACACGATATATAAAGTCAACTAATAAGTCAGAAACATTGCGATTATAATCAAAACCGTTTGACCAAATTTTTACTAGTTTGACACACAAAAAACAAAATTCTTTTTAATAAAGTATCGTCTAAAAAAGTTCAGAATTGGTATCGAATTTGCTATTCCACTTCAGGAGTAGTAGGGACTTAATGTGGAACATTGTGATTATAGAACTTTGGTTATTGAAATCTTTTGTTCATACTTATTAAAATACACCCACACTTTCTCTCTCCCTCTCACTCTCTCTCTCTCTCTCTCTCTACACACACACACACACACACACACACACTCAGTCCAAATTGCAGTCCACTTGCGTGCCACAGAGGACCTTAACATTTATATTTCCCTTAAAAAATCGTAATCAGAATTTGTATTTAAATTCAATGCTTTACACATCATATAGAGAGTTAAAGAGAGAAATATCTGCAACTGTGTTTTACTAATGCAGATGTTGGTATGAAACACAAGTTGGATGTTTCTTTCAAGATGGTAACTTTTACTTCTTATTTTGAAACTTAATTACTCCCTCATTAGGAGTCTAAAAGCTTTTGCGCCAACATTCTGTGATTATGGAATATGTTTTTTAAAAAATAAATAAATGAAACATTAAACAAGTCACTGAACTTTCGAGTAATTAGGAAGTAGTTCAACCACTCGGAAACGAGGTTACTTGCTTGTTACGTACCTCGTTTACACATCTTTCCACGAGAGGATTAGTTTTATTTTAACTAAAGCTAATGCTTTGATGTGACTTGTTTTTTTTTTCCTAAAAAAAAGTCATTTGCGAAAAACATTAAATCATGAATAACTTTCTTTCCTTTTTTTTGTTTTTAAAGGTATGATGAAAGGAGTTCATAACTCAGCAATGTAAGTTACATCATCGAGAGTTGATTTAAATAAATAGTGCACTTTTTTTATAAAAAAGTTTAATGAACAATATTTACTTAAAAAAGCAAAGGAATATAAGGAATGACATGTGGAGATACAAAAACTGAAATGAATTAAGACACATGTTGCCAACCATATCGAAAAAGCTCTATGGGTCTATGGGTTCCCGATGGTCTCGCCTTTGGACCATAGTTTGCCAGATCTTCTTGCCCTCTGTGAGTTTAAGAACAAAACAAAAAGTTGTTTTGATTAGGACATCTGTTAAGAACAGTTTATATAGTTTAAGTTGGTAGCAATTTTTTGAGTACTGTTATTATCTTCTAAAACAATTAATTACTTGCGTAATATCTCGTCTTGTCACGATCTCCTACTTTAACTGCCCGGTTGACCGACAGTACAGTTCGCTTCTGAAATTTAATGGGTTTAGGACGTCAAATTTTATACAGATTTATAAGTGTAATTGTTTTGTTATTTTTTAGAGGGGTTGCCCGTAACGGAAGAGTATTTCTCAAACAGTGTGACTAACTGATATGGCTCATCGACTATAGCTGCCAATTAGCGTTAAAGAGCTCTAATATTTCTCTCCACTAAACTGGTGGTGATGGCCTATCACTAATTGTTTCAAAGATCCATGCTTACTTGCAAGATGCCGCAGAATTATTGTTGGTAAAAATGGTCATATTGTCCGACACCATTATCTCCGTGTCAACCTTACGTGTGAACACTTTCCAAAAGATCTGAGAGCTGATATTGAGTAGGTGCATAGAGAATGAGCCTGTCTAAGCCCGTTTTGATTTGATTCTCACTACAGCCAGGAAGAAGTAATTTTGACTTGTATAGTGTTGGTGTATTTACTATCAATCGCTCTTTGGTTCTTGCCAAAGGAAAATAGAGCTTTGTCAGGGCCACTCTTGAGGGGCACACAAGCTAGGTATGCTCGGCCGTTTTATTTCGTTTTCGTTACTCTTATGAGTGTACATGCAGTTCTTGCAAGACCAGACTGTCTGGAGAAGACTGTCTGCTATGACTGTATGCTGCCCCAAAAACACTACAATGTAATCAATGGTAAACTGAGCGCAGTGAAAAACTATTCTACACATGTTAAATGAGCTTTCCCAAATGTTAGTCTTTCTAAATCTCTTCAAAAATAGACCAGTATGTTAAATTTAATATACCATATGGGGAATATTAAAGGATCATCATTGATAGACTTATCTACCTGTCGTTTTAAATTTACTAGTGCTCGCGATGAACGATCAATATAGGCGTTTTCTGTACTCTTTTTAAAAGCTAAGTGTTAATTAAATCTTTATAAGATTGCAGCAAAACGGTGAAAACGAGCTGATTTGACTTTTTCACTTTTTCATAATTTGAGCACGTTGGTGAAATACCTGCTCGATGGGTCAGTTATCTGTGATCAATATGAAAAGTTTGGAATAGAGAATTGGTAAAAATACCGATAGTGGAAATTATAGCCAGCGCTTCCCAGTCATGCTTTCAGTAATTCTATTCTACCTGTGATAATGATCTTGCCTCAAACGCAGTGTTCATGTTTACTTATGAGAGAGAATTACAGTGAAGTCAAAGGGGCTGACATCACAGACTAGTTGAATTGGTAGGCTAGCATTGAAGGGTATCAAAGCTTTATCACTTTTTACCTCTTATTTTAACTAACTTATGTCATTTCTCAGTAATGTATCCAATTAAACTTGACAACTTACTTTAGAGACTTAATTGCGCAATGACAGCCGACACAACTGGTATAATCCCAGAATAAGTTAATATACCTATTGCAATTGTTGTGTTATTTTCTAAAGGGGTTGCCTGTAACGGAAGAGGATTTCCTAAACTTCTAACCGATAATGGATCATCGACCATAGCTGCCAATCACCTTTTAATAGCTTTAATATTTCTCTCCGCTAAACTGTTGGTGGTTAAACTTTCTCAATTCGTAAAATAGATTTCGGCATAATACTATCTGCCATAGTCGCCACTCTTTTGGAATATTTCCAAATATCATTATAGGAGACGAATTTTGTCCCCAAAAATTTGATTCATTATTGGAAAACCCACACATTCATTGATTAGATTGAAATCATACTTCAATGCCTGATTAAGGCAGGCCTGTTGTAAGTAATTTCATAATCTGTTTTAAGACTCGTTCTACATTCCTCTCTTATAATGTCATTGGCAATAATGTTATGAAATTAAAATTCTATCTTGGCAATATTTCCCATAATTTGATCAAAATTCAGTTGAATGGGAGTTTAGATCCCAAAGAGAGCCTATTCAGTCTATAAAAGCCTCTTTGAGTTGAAATTGTTTGAATTTTTCATCGTTGGATTTTTCATCGCTTTGATATGTTAAAATACCCTGATTAAATCTAACTTGCTGAAGTATATTGAATTGCGCAAACTGTTTAAGGTGTAATCGATTTTCCTGATATGATAATGTGCGGCGACAAGGCACTTATTCATTCCCACCTCATTCCATCTCCTCCTAGTTTGATTCCCCCGTCTAATTTAGATATTATGTCAAAAGGGCAACACTAGTTGTTAATTCTGTCTTCGTTATTTTGTCCGTAGATGATAATGTGTCTATTTATAATTGAAAGACATCAATTAAGTGATTTGATACTTGTGAAAGTACTTTTGAAGAAATTTGCCCAAAATATAGGCAAACTTTAAAGTTAGCGACCAATCTGCCCTCTGTTTAAGAATATCTGCAAAGTTTGACGAAGTATTTCGTCAAAATACAAAGTATTTCTGAACATCTATGTTCTATGAAGCTTATGACATGTGTTGTCACATAGCCCTTCTCATATAATTCATGTAAATTTATTCAATTTTCTAATCCAATCACTCCCGTTGATATCATTATTACATACATCTTGTGTGCTGATCTTCCTTTCTACTTTTTACAATGATATCTAATCGTAACTTGGCACAATCTTTAATGAACAAATTTAATCTCATCTTAACTTCTTTTAAGAGAATTACTGTATTAACACGGGCATACCCTAAGAATATTTGTACATTATACTATTAGTGGGAAATATTCCATTGCGAAATATGTAGACTAGAATTTACAATTTACTGTTGCTTCACGTGTCTCTCATAAAACATTTCTTAGTAAGTTTTTCCTATTTAATGATTAGCTAAAATAATAAAAAAAATTATAAACAATATCGATCGACTGTTAACCTGTACCAGGGTTCTGCGCGCCCTTCCATAGAAGTCCCCAGTGCACAATAAAGGGACAGCTTTTGGAGATTGGTGGTGTTTTAGTTGTTAGACTGGCTTGTCAGGAGTCCGACACTCATTCTGGGGGTGCATAAAGCATTTCACCACCAACTCCCATTGCCATCAAAAAAAAAAAAGATAAATATAAAACAATATATGTTCATTAGAATGAATACTACATTTTGATTATGAACAGCCACATAAAAATAATTCTTGAATTAATACAGAGATGCATCTATTATTTCTGGAATAGAAGCGAAGTAATGTTTTATGGCAAAACAGGCTTAGTTTGGTGTTAACTAAACGGATTCTGATTGTGTTATTACACACGCTGCTTAGAGAAACATGAGGTATAAGTTGCAAGCAACGCTTCGCTTGTAGAGACAAAGACAAATGGCTTAATTAAGAAGGTATTAGGTGGGAAACTGGATGGGTGACACCATTGGGTCTTGAGGCGAATCCCACCCCTTTTGACTGCCAACCGCACCATCACAAGACTTACACAGACCACCACTCCGTCGGTATTAATATCACTTTAGAAATCAAAATATAACATATTCAATCAAATGAACATCGTACTCTGGAAATAGTCTTTATAGATCTGTTTTAATGAAACTAACAATAATAAAATAAATTCTTTATTTGTTATTATTCCTTTTTTTAATTACTATAATTTTAGTTAACAAGCTTATACCAATACATGATTTCAACACTCAATAATATATTCAGGCATTATGGCTATAGGAGTATGTCTTGTGAGTATGTGACAGGTTTTATTCCATACAAAAAATCTTTAAATAATTACGGAGCTATCACTTTTTATCGTCAACTTCAAAATAACTGGTTATGGAAAATCTCAATTTCTTTCCGCTGTCATCTACTTTCAAATCTACCCTCGTCTGTCGCTCTCACTCTCTTTCTCTTTCCCACTCCAAATCAAGTGTATTCCTCCCTCTCTTTATCTTTATTTCCCTCTCCTACTACATACCTTTGTGGCTCTTCTTCCCTGTACCCTCCAATTACTCCCCCCTCCCTCCTCTCACCTCTTTCTCACTCTCTTATCTCTCTTTAATCTCAATCATATCCCCTCCCTGCCAATCTCTCTTGCTATTTATCTCCCTCTTCTTTCCTTAATTATTACCAGATCCCTCGTTTACTCGTCTTTTAAAATCATACGTCCCTCCCTTGGTCGACTCTTGATATACTATATAGCTATCTCTTCCTGTTAACGCATTAACTAATTGTTTCTGAATAGGGAACACTTTAGTTAAGTTATTGTTACAGTTTGCCTTCTTGATTTCTAAGTCTAATATTACAATCTATAAGATAGTTTGAGGTGCATTGTCTCAATCATTTTCTGACAATTCTAGCAGTTTATTACCTTTTAATCTAATATTATTTAAACACTCACTTTATGTGAAGTCTACACTTCATTCATTACTTTTGTCTAACTTGTCATATTGCAATTATCAATTAACAATCTTTGATGATCTTCTTCTATATATATTTAATTTTATAGCGTTTGCATAAAAACCAAAATTTCCATGTTGTTTTCTTATTCTTGTTGTTCTGTGATCATCATTTGGGCTTAAGGCAGGAAAAATTAACATTTTGTAGCTGTGAAAACAAAAACGTGAACTTGAAATCATGAATAATCTGCGTTAACTTAATAAATTTTTATCAGAATCAAATAAAATGAAATTGTTATTTGAGTTTAATGACAGAAATTTGAAGATCTTTTAAGGAATTAATATGGTACCAAAGGAATAAAATTCTTAAGACTATGAAAGCAAACGCCAATAATCCATACATTTTATAGCGTAATGATTGTTTGCTTGACGAGTCTTGAAATCAATCTACGTATCACACATTATAACAAACGTAAAGGTCGGACTTACACTGGTTTTTTGTGTGCTTTCTGTGAACCCATTGTTTTTAGGTAATATTGAACCATGGGAAAAGTGCTTTTTTGTTGTTTATATACAATGACTACTGATTATAAGTCATTTCTTCAGTGATTTAATAAAATTAATCTTTTTTATTAGCTATTGTCTTACTACAAATACTTCATTGACTTAAATATTCAAAAAGTAATATTACAGACAGTTCCAAATACTTTGGATTAAAAAAAATAGAAAACTTTCCAAATCTCAAAGGAATTACTCTGGGCTCCTTCTTGAAGACTCAAAGAAGAAAGTAAATAAAGTTAAGATTTAATAAATTTTAGATTTGTTTATGATTTATAAAGTAATATATTTAGGAGTCATGAAAGACTTTACCTAACACTTTTTGACGCATTTACGCGTGTAGGTCCCCTGAATTTATTGTTAATATTTTTTCAATAATGTCTATATATTTTATTTATATCAGAGAAGTTGTTTACCACGCTATAGATCCCAAAAATTAGATATTAAGGAAAGCTATATTTTTATAATTTATTTTATAAATTACAACTTACAGTTTTATAATGTATAATGAATAGGCGATTTCTTTCAAATGACCACTTCTGCCTATAAGAAAAGCTTTTATGTACACTTGAAACGTCGCATTACAAGTTTGATTTGAAAGTAGAAGACTGACAACCCTGGATTAATTTAGCCCTGTTCCATTAGATAGATCCATTCACACATTTAAATAAACTTAATTTGTCATAATTAAGACACCTTTCTGGTATTTTATGTGGTTTATTATGGTCAACTTTCATTTTGGAAAACTTTATCACGCTAAATTGTAAAGTAAGCACGACTTTGCTTTCGAATAGCTTGTAACACAAAAATCAGGCTGTATCAAGGAAGACCAAGCTGAAAATTTCACTTTTGGAAGGTGATTGGTCAATTTATTAGCAAAAACTATATCCAGTCAAGAAGAAATTACCCAATTTCTGCTCGACTCCACTTACCAGTACTTGAGTGGGTTAAAGTACGCAACAGATAAAACTGTAGGGACTATAGACAAACTGAGGAAGAGGCGCAATTACCTATTAATTCATCCCCTCAGAAAGCGACCAGAACAAAACTAAAAAATGTTACAATAAATGAACAGTTAACATAGTTCCAAATGACCCATATAAAATTTGAAAATTTTTCTTAATAAATGTAAAATAAGAGATAATGCTGCATGTGCCTACGACAACAGAGAGCTATAAACCGTAGACGAAATTCTGCAGAACTATTTCTCCCAGACAAGCATTGATGCATGTCATAATTACTATTATTAGTAATTATTACTTTTATTATTATTTTCCAGCTACCTGGAAAACATGAACTGCTTCAAGAAGCCTTTTTTTTTTGCACTCGATGTGCTGTGTAAACAAAGCTCTGAGAGTAATTGAACAAAATCTAAATCTTTAGTTACTAATAAACCACATAGAAATAATGATTCTATTCAATAAGGAATTCTAATAGCGACATATCGCTGCTGTATGTAACTTAAATGAAACATTAACTATTAGTTTTGTTATATTATTATGAGAAAACATGTATTAAATAATGAAGTAATATTATCTGTGATATTAATTTTAGATGATGTTAACTGAATGAAGTAAATATTCTGGAGCATGTAGTGTATAAAAAATATTTCTTACTGCAAATTCTACGGAGGGTGTATTGACTTTGATTTGGGTTGGAATATTTAATGTTTGTTTTATTTGGTGTGATGTACGGCTTATTTGAAGCATGGCAAACATGGTGACTATCCTTAGGTCGGGTGCGACGCGGCTAATGCAGACGTCTTGTAGCACGACAGCTTAATTCTGAAATCTGGGAAGCTAGATATATTCCACAACAACCCTCTCACACTCTCTTCATCTGCCGCCCCGCAACAGTTATTCTCTTTTCTCAATGAGAGCTTTAGAAATAATTATCTCGTTTCTTGTAGTTCCATAATACTTGTTTTTTTTTTGTTATAACCTTTCTTTATGTTTTATTATAATCATTTATAATTTATCAAAGAAATATTTTGTACTTAAAACAAGTAAAGCATTGTGATTTTAATTGAATCCTATGACTTGACTGTCACTTTAGATTTTCCAAAGGGAATAAGTAATTAGAACATTTAAAGTAGAACTCCTTAATGTGCATTATATTAACTAATATTAACATGACTAGAAAAATGTTTAGATTTTTTTTGTAAAAATATCAGTTTTTTTGAGTCTCAACGCAATCAAGAAGCTTGTGAGCATGATATGGATCACAATGCCACATATGATCACTTCGACAGATCGCAATGCAATCAAACATAAAACCACCTACATATCAAAGAATTTATAGTATAGTTTTGCAACATTTTCACTAAAAAAGTTTTATTTTTTTAAAACAGAAAAGAAATATTTTTCTTTTACTAAACTACCAACACTTTAACAATGAATCTTTGTATATGGCATCTATTTCATTAAGGAGGATTAACATAGAAGAAAATAATCAATAAACATTATTATATAATATTTTCAAATATTATTTAGAATTTGTTAAATAAACTTTCACCACAAAATTAAAAAGTAAGGTAAAATAAGATAAATAATAAATTAAAAAAATTACACAAAGAAAACAATATGAAGTGAAAAAAAGACAGGAAAAATTAAATATTGTTAAAATAGTATTTTATCAATCACCCAGCCACCTTTTAAAAAAGAAACACTGGAACTACGAAAGCACAGCACATCGAAAAGTTTTATAAATAGGTTTGCTACTATAAGTTCAGGACTATGAATACGGATAAATACCTGTCAGATAATAAATACATACTTACGGTACTACTAAATTCAAAATCATTACCAGAAACCAAACAGAAGATGTAAAGAAACCATATAATAACTTAAAAATAATAAACAATGAAAGTCACAATGAAATACTGCCCATGCAAGGACTTCATGACACTGCAGAAATGTGTCAGCAAAGTTGTAGACAAGGATGTGTGAAACCCTGCAATCAGAGTTACATTAAATAAAAATCTGGAGTGGCCTACACTCAACTTTACTATAAATAAACATAATGTCAAACTTCTTGGACATATCAATATATAATGTTCCATTTAGGCATAATATATATAAATGTCTAAATGGGAGATATTTATTAGTCTTTCATTCCTGGAGGTAGTACAGATAGTGATTGATCCACTATCAATATATATGCTTATTTGTTTGTATGTAATATCATTAATATAACTGCAGTAGTAATAACATTTTAGAAAAGCGAAAATGTAGATTTCGTGTTAGGAAATAAACTCTTTCAGAAGAACATAGTTTTTGTTTCAACAGCCAATGGATCTCTTGCATAGTTTATCTGACCTCCTTCTACAAAGAAACCTTAAGACAAAGTTTCCCATTTAAAATTTGCCTATATTCCTATTTTGTCTGAAAATTGTCAGAAACATCTAAAAACAATGTTATTTTAAGATAAATTTATTTCAAGATGTAGGATAATTTCATTTATTATTATTCAAAGAATGTTTTCAATTTTGAATTACAATTTTGGTCTTTTAAAAAAATTATTACGCTGGGAATTCTATGGCATGCTAGTGTTTATAAAAACCACTTTTCTTTGACATTGTCAAAATCACAATAATCCACTTTACTCTGAGCGAGTGTTATCGTTTTGCTGCATGCTGTACCCTTTTATAAGGTTGCTGTGAATTATATTGAGAAGATAATATATTAGTAATTAGCCAGTTCTGCATACTCAAATCATACTCAAAAGACCGCTTTGTTGTATAATTCAGCAATTTTATGGCTGGAAGCATGAAATTTATTAAAATAATAGATATGAACATTGACAAGATTAGAATAGTGAAAAACTGGATATTTTTCAACAACATAATAGCTCTTTCTTGAAGAAAGAGTACATTCCTCACACTTCGATATTACCCAAAGATACTATGATTTATAAACACACAAAAAAATACATCTGATAATAAGTTCCGTTCAAGGGAGCAATATATATATATATATATATATAAACCAATTAAAAAAGATAGCACACAGATAGACACAGGAATAACACACAGGAGTTATTCCTTTGTCTATCTGTGTGCCATCCTTTTTAATTGGTTTTTATTTAAAAGTCCGTTGGACCGTTTCATTTAATTAAATATGTATATATATAATTAATATATGCATATAGAAATTATATGTTTGATTGGCGTTGATTTTTTACTGGTTATAATTCTATTCTTTTACATCTCTTATTAAGTTATTAAAGTACGTAAAATATTTTCATTAAACATATAAACATCAATCTTATTTCAGTAAATTCACTCAAAAAATTTCTAAGGCAATGTAAACAATGAAAATAATTGTAAACAACAAGTATCGGTGCTAAATCATTAGTCTAGGATTTTATAGCTTTATTGCTCTTTGGAAGTCAATGGAATCTTTATGAAAGTTTCACGAATTTTTCTTTATAAATTCCTAATTTTCGCTTAATGTTTTGGCAATATTTCATTGTTTTTTAAAGAGCCGTTTAGCATAAAAAAAGCATTTTTGAAAACAGAAAATTTATCTGACACCTTTTTGGCAAATGTAATTTTAAAAAAATTCTTCAACTCATCCTCCAAATAATATTCTACTTTTAGGCATAATTTAAATTTGATCGGTCAAACGGTAATGACCTCACAATCTTTCAGATTGAATTATAGATCAAAATTTTTACATTTTCTTAAAAAAAATATTTCCTATTGTTTATAAATTTATAAAAAAAATATTTATAAATTTGAGATTATTTTTCGTTTATTACTTTTGTAATAATACTTTTGTAGTCTCAAAGATAATATCAAATTTCAGAACTATATAATTTGTAGTTCAGGAGAAAAAAAATGTTGTCTGTGTACAGGTCTTAGCAAAAAAAGTGACTCCCGTAATGCACAATTGCTCCCAAACAATAGGGCTCATCTGCACTATGAGACCCATTTTTGTGTAAAAGATCAATTTGATCCATCAACGATTCTGGACCGTAGGGTATCCACAAACTTTGGACACTCACTCACCAACCCACCCACCCACATACACACACGCAGAAATCATCGAAAAAACTTTATAAAGTGACTTTTGGGACCTCAAAACATGTAATTTCGTTGAAATCTCGAGATCTTTTTTTAAAAAAGCGATTCAATTTTCAGTGTGCTGGAATCATTGTTGTTACCTACATCAGTATATAGGCCTACAGTGTCTGTGAATCTTCATGTGTCACATACTTTTGACTGTTTGACTTTTGATCAAGTAAATTAAGGAAAAACTGTTGCTACTTTAGTTTTTCTGAAGATTAGCTATAAGAGAAGTTTGTAAGTATAAAGTCCTATACCTCTCTGTTTTGTTTATTTTTTTTTACTCTGCTCATTTTACGGAGTTGAAACAGTATGTAATCCCACTCCTCTATAAATTATAATTATATGATCATTTTCTAATAACTTTCAGGAAGAACTGCGACTGTCTCAGCAAATATAATGGTTTCAAATTTTTTTCCCCATTTTTTTTAAAAACCAGCTATTTTTTGATGAATGTTTAGATTTTTCCATCAATTTTTGTAAAAAGAGAATGTTTTTGAATATTTTTGTGTTTTCCTTACAGATGTCAATATGGTATCAGAGCCGAAGCCACATCAGACTGGCAGGAAAAGGCAGAATGTTGCTAAAACTGGTAACGACTGGTGAGTCATTATCTATAATTATTTTTTATTACCTTTTTGACATTTTGTCTAAACATTACTTTTTTTTAATAAATCAAGAAGAAAATGTAAAGTTGTCCAGCAAAGTTAGAATAGCATGATGATGAGACTATCAAGCATAGATGGGAATGGCAGCTGACCCACATATCAACAATATGACGGTTAACACCACCATATTAAAATGACCTTTCAAATCTTACTGAGAGATATCAAATTTTCTTTGAATGAGAATTAAACAAACGGCGACCAATTTCCTTGAAAGCCATGTGAAGTTCTCACCTATATACATAATAGTGGTGTTTACATACAGCAGAAGGAAGCGATATACTTTTGCATTTGCAAATGTTTAGTTTGATCACTTCTATTTTAAATTCGTTTAAGAAAGCATTGGCATAGTACTGATGGAGTTACTATTAAGTTTAGGTCGCCTGATTGTAAGACCAGTGGCTAATCTTTCTCCCTTTTCATTTACCTTCAAAATATAAAAATTTTAAAAGTCAAAATTTTTTGTGACCTTCTACTTATCATGTAAAGTACAATGAATAAGCAGCGCAGACAATGACAAATGAACTTCTCTGAAATAAATGTGTAAATGGATTAGAGATATGCTAAATATGTACCTAACAATGAATTTTGATACATTTTTTTTTTAGTTTTTTACAACAAACCTCTCCTTATATATTCAATACAATATCTATTATAACTGCTAACAAAGTTTACCCAAACTGGTAAACATAGATTAAGAAAATGACCTCCAATAAGCATAAGAGCTTTTTCTTGAAAGAAATAATGGCACTTTGGAATGAGAAAAGTTTTTATATAGAAAATTACTTTATAGTTTGCGAAAACATTTCGTTGGATTTATATATATATAGGTCATATTAGGTGTGAATTTCGACTATAGAGTTTTCCTTACTCCTAGCATCTGTTGAAGAGTCAATCACTGGGAAATGTCCTCCATTAGGACCGACTGCAATGAATTTATTCTAATAAACAACGAGGTAAAAGCATTGACGCGCAAAATAATTACAATCTATCACTAATACCTTTATAGACATATTCTGTGCATTTTATATTTTTTGTATAAAAATGTTACAATATTTTTTTTTCTTTGTAAAATCGTGTTATACGAACATAGGATAGAGGGATTTCATTTTATGCGGCATTTTCTTCAAACCTTTTCTACTATGGCAGAATTTTAGTGTTTATATCAAATATAATAATAAAATACATATCAATAACAAAAAATACATACAGAAAACTTTTTTTATTGTTCTTGTTAAGAAATATTAATACTATTGTACTAGCCTACTTCGTAGCACACAATGTTAGAAGCTTGCTACTGTAATTACTATGACACTTCAAAAAGAGTAGTTATAACAGATGTAACCAAGAAAATAGTTATCTTGAATAACTATGCTGCAATAAGATAAATTAATTGATCAAGTTGTTCGGTTAATTTGTAATTCTTTTGGTTTAAAGTCTTTAGAATCTCTCATCTGACACTATTTCTTTGTCTTTTGCCAAATACCCAATTTTTTAGCTCTCTAACATTGCTACAAACCTTTATTTATTTTAATATCTTAACTTTAAGGTATATATTTATCATGAAAACTCATTGTTTAAACAATAATAAATCGTGAAAATAATTGTTAATTTAAAGTACATTTTTCATAAAAGATTCAACTATATATCTGAAGTATCAATACTTTTTAAATGTTAAAATAGTAACTAGTAAACTAAAATAAGAAAAAAAGATAATTTTGATAATAAAAGACTGCATAGATAATCATACAAATTCAGCGGAGAGTGAATAGAAGGAGAAAATGTTCAAAGTTGTTTAATTTCTTGTTGTAAAAAAAACTTTGGTAATCAAATATAATTTATATTCTGTTTATATAACATATTTATAGCATTAAAACTTAAAAGTTTAGGAAGGTTTTTTGTATCCATAGACAAAGAATATTACTTTTTTTTCTAGATTGTTAATAGAGTTTTTTTAATAATTCAAGCATAACTGTATTGGTAAGAACCGTTGATATTGGAGTTCCCCTTGCTAATCTAAATTATTGCTTATACTCAATTCCATCAAAGGTAAAATATTTTACCTCACTCTGAGATTTAATATCAAACAAAAAAGCATGTTGAACATTTTAGAGAGTGATCTAATCTCATTTCTCTGTTTTTTTATTAAGTTGAAGGCTAGATCTAATTATGTAGTAGTATAATCGATTCTACATTAAGTAGAAATACAATTACATCATATTTAATTCTTATCTGCCTCAGGATTCTTTGAATTCTAATAGGCTTTTTACATTTATTTCATTCTTGGTTCCACTACAATACACCTTTATAGCTGAGTACAATCTGAGTAATTTCCTTCATACTTAGTCAGCTCATGAGTTGGGATTGCTTTGAACGATACGATAGGACGTCGAAATATCCTTGCTTATGGAGTTGTGATAAACAGTATATCCTTGGAGCTATTCCTTTGTATAATATCAATCGTTGTTTTATGATGAAGATCTATACATTCTGCCGTCTTATGATCATCAACAAGTTTATTCTTATATTACAAATTTCTTACGTAATGTAAATGATGGATTTATTCTTGCAAGCTGAATAATAGGTAGAATCCTCTAACAAAGCATTCATTTCATTTATTTTGTTTTCTCTAATCATGACAATATTGTTAAATTTCTCACCTTTTATAAACGACAATGTCATTATGCTGTAGTAAGATTTTCGAGTTTTATTAAAACAACATCCTACACATACACTTCGGTTATATAGCCAAACGTTTCTGAAATTAGTGATTCAGGTAAATATACCTGATTAGTGAGGTAAACAATACCTCATCCTTTCCTCAATAAGTTTCCAACTTTTAATTATCATAATTTTTACATGATAATAATATTTAGATGATAGCTAATCTACTGTTTATTAAAAATTCCGCGAATAGTATATAAAAATAAAAAGATATATGCTTTGCTATTTGATTATTGATGGCATGTTCTCACTATCTCATTTTCTTACTTATACAACCTGTGCATGTATCTCACTTCATATTTACATATTGTTATGTTTGCAACTGTGTTAGAAAATTGTTGAAGCAACACTAGGTCAACTATAACAAACTTTTTACTTTGATTCGATATTTGTTAAACTGTAATGAAGATTGTTGTGGAAAAAAAGCAAACCTCGTTCAACATGTTTTCATACATCTAACAGTGGCAGCAGTTTATCTATTCCTTAGGCAAAAGATTGAAATTATATTTATTTAATATAGGTATTTCTTTTAAACATTTTTATCTATGTCTTTAGGCATATAATTGCAATTAGAATTATATATATATATACGGTTTATATATATATATATATATATATATATATAAAGATTTCACATAAACACTGAAATAACAATGAGTTCGAGGTTCAATCCTCACCTGGCTCTCGATTTATTCATGCGGGAGGTGAATAAATCTGAGCACGTCGTCCCTCGGAGAAGGACGTTAAACCGTCGGTCCCGAGCCTGTACGATGTCAGGTACTCGTTAAAGATCCCTACTATAAATACATTTGAGTTAGGCAAAATTTAGGACTCCCACTGTAGAATCAATCTTCATTGTGTGGTATCACAAAGGGCCAATGCTTGGCCTACGTATGTTCCCTTGTGGGACTGCCACTGCAACCTAACCTAACAATGAAATGAGTTGGGTTTTTGACTCTGACGAAGACCGCTTGCTACGGTTGAAAGATCTTAGTCTTGTTTTCCCATTTCTTATTGTGGTTTGATATATATATATATATATATATATATATATATATATATATAATATATCAGAATTTCACAATTAATACGGGAAATAACATTTTTTCTAAGTTGACAATAACATAATCAAAGGCCATTTTCCTCCAAGCCGATGAGATGAACAGAATAAGATGATTTCTCTTACGGTAAAAGCTAATTTTGCATCATTTCGGCACAAATATATAAATAAGTTTCTTTAGCTTTTTTTTACAGTTCTTATTGTGGTTTGAACATTGACATATATATATATCCTTTTCATGTGTTTATAGTGTTCAAAGCCGCATTATCTACGGTTTTCCCTAAATTTATATATATATATATAAACGAGTTCGAGGTTAACAAAGAGCAACACACAAAGTAGGGAAACACACTTACAGACTCAAATTTTCGGGTAATCCGTCTTCAGGAGAAAAGAGAATGGGAGACCAAGCACGTTGTAGACGCAACGGCAAGTAACCATTTGGTTCTACAATGTGCTTGTCTCCCATTCTCTTTTCTCCTGAAGACGGATTACCCGAAAATTTGAGTCTGTAAGTGTGTTTCCCTACTTTGTGTGTTGCTCTTTGTTAACCTCGAACTCGTATTGTGTCCAGTTTGGATCGTATTTCGTTTTATCAGTGAATATATATATAAATATATATTATAATGTTGAATAAGTCTACTTGTACAGTTCTACTCTTCTACTTTTCACTACTCATCCACATTGTACTCTTTTTTTTTGAAGTAAAATTATCGTTTATTTTATACAGTTAATTCTAAAGAGATTTAATAAGTTTAAATATTTACAAAAAATAAAAAACAAATATAAGAGTTAAAGAAAAAAATATGTATACATTTATTTTATTCCTTTCAAGGTATTAATAATACTTACTAACTCTTCCTAGCATATAACTGGCATCAAGTTCACCTGACTTATTCACGTGACGAAAAAAACGTTTGCTTTAGGTACGTTTAGTTAACTGTGATTTAATTATTCTTGTTACCTTGTTTTTTCATTAATCACTCACAAACGGATGACCTTGACTTGGCAATGATGACAGTAAATGAAGCTTGAATGTGTAGATATAATAGTCAAGTTCTAAATATCAGAATGGTAGATTTACTATATCTAGTGATGACTGGTCAAATAACAGCTGTCTCCAGCTTCCTCCTATCCCGATGAAAGATTGAGGTCACCAATAATGGGAGCTTATGTTTGGATATTAAAAGCTTGTAGTGTCCACATAAACGAATTTTCTAACAGTGTTTGTTGCAAAGATAATTTAGAAACCAGTTGTGCAAACGTGTTCTTTTATTGATATAATTGGTTTTTGTGAAAAATTTGTCTATAATTCCAAACAGTTATACACCACATAATAGCTGATTGTACTGCTACATGACTGTCGGTTTCATTAGAATAATCAATTTCTTAATACGATACATATTGATGAATTACTTTTAAAGAAAGCTAATGAAAGAAAGCATATGAAGGAACAGAAGATGCTAACTTAAAACACACTATTATTTAGAGGTATGAGCCTTACAGAAAGATGTATTCTAATCGGCATTATGCGTTAAAATTGTTCAAAAAGAAGATTAGATAAATAACTAGTTTAATTAAAGAAATCCGTTCAGATGAGTAAATAAAACATGTTAATCAATACTCAATTAAATTCTCGGAAAATTAATTTCAAAATTAATTGTTTACTATCATTAAAATGTTGATATAGAGTAATTTTCTCGTGTAAATATTTAAATTGCTTTAGAAAATCTTTAAATTTATGTCAATTAAAAACCTTGTTCTTATATTTAATATTGGGTTTTAAATATTTTTTATTTAATTCGGTTTTTATGTTTATCTTTTGTGTTTTTTTTTTAAAATTGTGCAATAAATAATAAGTTATTGGTAAGCACACCTATAAAGAGAGGTGAGATATTATCAATGATATAAATTATAATTAAAAATTGCTGGAAATTCCTGAGCATATAGATCTCAAAAAGAAAAGACAATATTTAATAACTCTGCAAGATATATGAAATACAGTTGAATATTTGTGAATATGTATAGTATATGAAGATGACAAAATGTTATGAAAGCTTACAAACTGTGATTAAACATACTTGAAGTATATTTGTATTGATGTTTATTATACATATGCATTTAGATTAACTTATGCAGTTTTTATTGCAAATATAGGTGCAAACAATTGATTCAATTAACGTTATAGTAGTAGCATATCGAATTATAATTGTATTTTATCGCAAACACTTTAAACCAAAACAGGGCACAAAAAATGGGCTCAAGTGATACTCTTAAAATTATTTAACTTCTAGTCTAAAGTAGGAGTAACAAAATAGTTATACTGCAAAAGATATTAACTGCTGGAGAAAATGAATTACCCTTTTGAGTTACACCTGGAATCTTATTTAAATTGGTGTTCTGCTTAGGAATCTCAAAAACACGCCTTCCTCCTTCCGAAAAGGAATTTAAATGAGATTTTATTCCTGGATATAAAGGATTTGTTGTCAAAATATACAAGAAACAAATATAATTTAAAAAACGAAGGAAAAGGAGATTTGAAGAAATAAAATGATAAATTCTTGTTTCATAATGCTAAATGGAGGACGAATCGCGCTTGCTGGAATTGGTTTTGGGGACATAGGGCAACACTGCTTTTCTGCGATAACTGCACCGGTTACTCGCTCACCCCTCTCACTTTATTGAGATTTATTTGTCACTGCTGGGTAAAAACAAATGGCACTGCATGGGCTACCGCGAGATGCATCGCCAGTCGAACCCTGTCACTTAACAAGTATAAATTGGTAATACCAACCCATATATTACTTAGGGCTTAATTTCTCTTTTAACAAGGTAAATTTTCTGGTCAGTTATACCTCACAGGTGGTTAATAAACAAGATTGTGCCAACTGGGAAAATTAGACTAATTTATGCTTATTTTTAACGGAGGAGGCAATCCACGCGTAGATCTGTTTAAGAGTACTAGCATCTGTTTAATTCACCAGAAGAGATTTTATGTTATTATGATTTCTATTATTGCACTTTCAATATCGTAGAAAGTCATTATTGTTTACTATAGTTCATATACTCACGATTTATGCAGCAGTTATTGTGTCCTATTTATTCATGAGTAGAGAGGATGAATCACTGGTTGTGTGATGAAATCCTTTTTGTATCGGAAAACTTAGTTTGTATCAGACTTCCACGATTCTTTTCAGCTATTAGTTTTATTAGTATATATTTTGCAACTTAAATATATAACATTCTTCAATGTTACACGTATAAATATAAAATATAAGCTACTCACTAAAATTATAATAAAAAGAATATCAAACAAACAAACTAGCGAGAACAATACCCCGTTAAACATCACAACCTGCTTCGTGTTTTCTAAGGCGTTTATGTTATCAGGGAACCTCTAATTATGGAACATTAAGCGTGCTCAATGTAAACCCGTCAGGTGTAAAAATTATATCAACAATAAAATACATATTTTGAAATGAAATTTTTTTTTGTATTTACGCAACATTGGAAAAAGAAATCGGAGAATTAAGAATGACATAAAAGCATTATATTTTTACAGTTTTCTTTTGCGATTTAGTATAGAGTTTCTGGTTTTATATTCAGACTATTGCTTTGTAAAAAAATACAGAATGACATATCAAAGAGAAATTCTTTACAACAATATCAATTAAAGTTGATAAACCAAAACTGAAAAATACACAAATATTAAAGAGTTTTAAGAAACTAATTTATTTCATTTTGATTGAAGTGTTTAAAATTTTCGAGATGTTACTTTAACTAAAACATCCAAGATAATTTTCTGATTATTAATATTAATTTTAATCCGTGCTACAGACTAATATCTTATCAAAAGAAACATTAAAAAGTCATTTGTAAAACAGAAAATGATTGGTTATAAATATTCGTATTAACATTATTGAAATAAACAGCAAATACTATGCATACTCTTGGAAACAATATTAATTTCGCTTGAAGGGTGTATGATCAATAATAATATTACAATTTTAATTTTACCATTTTAATTAATGATAAAACTAATTAATATATAACCAAACTAATCAAATGTAACATCTTCAAAACAAATTTAATTAATCAGACGGTAAACTAATAAAACTATTAATTAATTAAGTCACTATGCATCTTAAATCATATTAAAACCTTAAACAGAATAAATTATCCTAAATTTCACTAGTGAACACCTAATTCAATTATGAAGCTTTTCATACATTTAAAAATATTGGAGTAAGACAAATTTAAAACTTCTCCGTAATTATAACAAGTTGTTACTGACAGATGAATGAGGCCTTGTAAATAATAGGAAAGGACACTTAACTTTCGGCGTGCTATAGTTTAACTTTTTTATAGAAATTTATTAACAATTTTGTTTTTAGTTGACTTGGCTTTGCAATTAGAAAACCTTTGTTAAATTTAGTTAAATGTATAATTTGGATATATTCAAATTGTAGTCATGCTTAGACTACATGCCCACACACACACACACACACACACACACACACACACACACACACACACACACACACACACACACACACACACACACACACACACACACAAACACACACACATACACATACAGTTTTAGAAATATATATTCTATTTCACCTAAATTAAATTACATTAGGATCACCTAAAGATGATTTAAATTCTGTATATTTTTGTATTTCATTTATATTTAAACTATCAATAGTGTACAAGTACCCGGAAGTTTCAAAAAAATTAAATTGTTTCATCCTTTCATTAATATTTCCTTGAGATTTTTGAATTGGGTCCTGGTCTTTTTTATGGAAAACTTGTTGTAAAATATAGTGACAAGTGGCAGTTACTAAAATGAAGAAGGGAGTCGATTTGTCTACTGCTTGGAAGTTTGGCAATATTCACAGAGTTGAGTGCACCATTTCTTCTTCTCCATATGGTGTATCTGGAATAGTACACTTCTTCATAGATATTCAGTAAAAAATAGATATTTGCTAGAATTTATTCATATGGAATTTAAATTGTATTCCATGATTGTTCGTGTTTAGCCATCAGACAGTCACTTGGCAAAAGTTAACATCATATTTTTGTTGTTTATATTTTAACATAGATATTTTTATTTGCATCAAGCTTTATAATTGTAGTTTAGTTAAATATTGTAAACAAATTGTAGAATAAATGCGTGAAATAAATCAGGAAGAAGGAATAGTTTCTGTTTATCACCTATCTAAACAGGCTGAGTCAAATATTTTTTGTGCTTTTTGGAGAATAGATAACAACCAGTGAATATAAACTTCTAATTATTTAACTATGGAATGTCATTAATTCATTTATTCTGCTCACTCTCCTCTAGAGTTTATAAAATTCAATAAATAAATTGTTATTCTAAACCTCAATATCAATAATTCATGTTTAATAAAGTATTGCATAAAACATATTTTCATCATTTATATGTTTTCTAAACCAAAAAGGTCGAATAGAAAAATTCAATATATTTTCAAGGTATTATAGACAAACGATTAAACGCATTTTTACAAACATATATTTTTTGTTGTTTTCTTTCTAAAGTTTATTTCAAATTTTATATTATTATAAATTTATTATAATGCTATATTATTATATTCTATATTGATATTATTTTAAATATACTGAGTATACAGAAATTAGTTGATTAATGACTGTTAAAGAATTTCTGATGAACTAAATAACAACTCACTTATTTTATTAAATAAATAACATAAAAACTGAATGTCATGTTGAATGCAACGGAATTCGGTGATACTTTGTTTGAACAAAGTAAAGTTTTTTCAATATTTTGAGTAAAACAAAATATTTTCTGAATAATTCAATGCATTTTGATTGAAATTTTGAGAAAATTTGTTCTGTTTTAAAAGTATATCAAATGAAAAAAGTTAAAGCTTGTTGGTTGATAAAGGCGTGACAGATGGTGTTTTGGAAGAAAGTTGATGTTGAAGGTTTACTTGGACACAAGGTTCAGAGTGAAATTTAATTTTAATGGTATTTTTGAAGAAGAGCCACTATTTGAGGAAGGTTTTGTGAAGAGATTAGTAATTGATAAAGGTGTTTGGGGAGTGGTTCTCCTGGGAAATTAGGATAGGGTCCCGAGGGCGCGGCTGTGGAGTTATGTCGGGACAGGACACGTGGCCCAGTTGTGATTGATCCCGCACTGGCCCGCTGTCCCCTGCTGCCTTCCCAATTGCCAACTAATGCACTTTGTTCCCAACTTAACGTCGTCTTATTCTTTATGGCATAATCAGTCAGCCACTGACTCTCTGACATACCAATTCATAGCAGATTTATCTTCTTGATTAATACTACAATACATTACACAGATAAATGTGCTAATGCTATCATATTTATATTGTATGATGAATTCATTTTTTAAGTGACCCATTCAAATTATTGTTACAAATTTTAAATTCTAAGTATAAGTCACCATGAATATTAATGGTGATCTATAACCAAAAACATACATACCAAAAACGACCATTCTTCATAATGGTCTTATTTTGCCTTATTTTTAAAAAGCATACTGGCTACTGCAATATATTCCAAAAAAAAACACTGAAATTTACAGCACCTCTAGTGTAGATGTGCTCCATTGTTTGGGGACAGTATTGCATCATGCGAAAGTCACTTTGTTGGCCAACTTCTGTTTATAGATAACATTTTTCCTCCTAAACTACTTGCTCTAGGGTTTTAAATTTCGCTGCTTTCACTTCTTCCATTTGTCACGAAATGGCATATTCTGATCTTTCTCGTAGAAGATACTGTTATCTATTAAATCTCATCAAAATTTTTAATGTTACAACTTGTAGGTTTTTCAAACATTATCAATAGACCCCATACGCTCACCCAGCTAACGTAAAAAGACATCATGAAATTAGACTCAGAGAACACAAAATTAGTACTTTCATAAAAATATTCAAAAATATTTTGTACATAATCACTATACTTTATGTCAACCAAGCAAAAAACTGATTAAGTTACTGATATTAAAAAGGAAAAAATACTTATAAAAGTATTGGTCTGGAAAATTATCATATGCTACTAACATCTACCACACCATACTTGCAAAAAACCTACATTACAAATGATGAAATCTGTGAATTGTACATATCTGTATTTACTTTATAATGAAATCAGGATGAAATGTACTGGTCAAAGAAAACACGCAATTCATATAGTACGCTAAACTTTATACATCCACATAGTATTCCCTTTTATAGTTATAAATATTTTATAGTTTTTTAACCTCAATCTATAGTTTAAAATGTCTCTATGGTTTGATTTTGGTTATATAACTTCCAATTTGAACAAATCCGACAATTAGAACAGTTATAGATTATTTGATGTTAAGTTTATCATGTTAAAAGCCATTGTGTTTCTTCGATTGTTCTTAAATCTTGAAATTCTTGTCATACCATATTAACCTTAGGTAAATGCCATAGGCAATCCTTTGGAACCACAAGCCCTTTATAATACTGACATCGAATATTTTCGTGGTTATCCTCCTTGCACTAATAATTACGAAGTAACACAAGAACAAAAAACTTCACTTAGTATTCTTGTATTTTTGTTGTAAAACTCGAAAAGGTTGATTATTTTTTAATTAATAAACAATTTTGGTACTAAATTATTATGAATGGAATGGAAAAATAAGAAGAGAGAATGTGGAAACTCTAAATCTTAGTTTGTTTCTTCCCTTTTTATTCGCCTATTTTCAGAAATGCGTTATGATGTCTGAAGTATTCAGACTTTGGTAACTATTTTTGGTATCTTTGTTATTTTGTTAACTTAATATAATGACTTGATTTGACGCTTATATATGGTAGTATTAAAGGGTAGTTTTGAATGGATTGTTATGTTAGCCTAGAGTCGACAGAGTGCTCCGAAATTAAGCTTTTTCGAATGGATTGCAATGCTCATGCGCTGGAAGGGCTGTGAGGAGTGGATTATCTGCGGAAGTACCTTTATCGGGTATCAGTGACACCCATCCAAGCTGATTACTCCTCACTTACTGACAGACAGCGTCCTTCTCCGGAGATAAACCACCGCTCCTCTCTTACAGCCGCCCAATGCGTATTGCATAGCCAACATTTGTCGCACCCACAATAACCAGTAGCATGTGTTTTATAACGAATCTAGAATATAAATCACAGTTCTATACCTGTTTTGTTATATTATTATTATTATAAATTGAATTTATTCGTGACATTTACAATGAAAGTGTAAAAAAAATGATTTCTAACATTATCATCTTATATAATATCTTTTTACTGCCTACGGTAGTCTTTTAGATGTATAAGTAATTTATTTGATACTCCAGAAATTTCTTTATCTCCTAAAAAGCCTGGGTATTTTTTTATTGTTTGTTGAAACAGATTGAACCTCATTTAATCCTTTACTGTAGATAAATAATTAAAAACGTGATTTCAACATTTTGACGGATTAATATTTCTTGATTAAGCTTAGTCCACTTTTGGTATTTATTTAACATGGATGCTTGGGTTTGAAACAAAAATGTTGTAAACACACTACAAGTCAAACGTATTTAAATAAAATTTCACAAATATAGTACTTAATGTGGAAATGAACCTTTATTTACATTCCTCTAAAGGTATCATATTTTATGTTCTAAAACGAGTAATATTTTTTCCAACATTTCTCGTCATTCTAAAGATATGAATTTCCTATTTAAGAATACATTTTAACATTAGTTTACTTATACTGAAGGATCATTCAATATAGTTACGGACTTGATATCCGTAAAATGTTCTACTTTAAAATTGATTCATAACATATGCTTTACTTTATTCATACTTTTTGTTTACTTTTTAACAAAATTATAAAATCTGAAGTCAATGAACAAACGTTTTTTTATAAATACAGAAACATGTATAAACCAAACAATTTTTTATTATAAAAAATACCTTTTAAAAGATTATTATTTTGAAATTATGTAGAGGATATAATAGCAACTGCAGAAAGTATTCCTGAAATAGTTTGGCATTAGTTTTTTTTATTGAAGTATGTTGAACCAACTGAGAGGAATAGTTAGTAGTTTGGACAGATTTTCTGTTACTCAATTAAACTAGCTTGAAACAAAAAGATTTTATGATGTTTTCTCCCCTTAAGACGATAATATATAATAAAAGTTTTTATTTCTACAGAGGTTAGTATAAAGTGCATTAAATACAGCAATTAGTCTTATACTATACTTTCTGTAATAGTTAACAGGAAGTCTTTCTGCTTTCTTGTTACTGATTCTCTTGAGAGTTGAATTATTATAGTTGCGATGTTCTCTATGTATGATTTAAATTCTCAGTACTTGTCAACATTGCAGTTGGCACGGACTGGAGGCTGCTGTACTTTGAAATACAGTTTTGCTATTTTACTAGCTGGCCAGCTGTAATGAAGCTGATCATTGCGTTATTGCCAATATAGGATGCCTGTAAATCAACCCTCTTCAGTCAGCCTTCCTTTTGCCAAACAGCCTATCTACAGAAGGTTCTGTCAGTTTGTTATCAAAATAAGTCCCCCTGGTTTGCGATATCCATATATCACATTCGACCAGTCAATCACTAAATGTATGATTTCAAATATACGATCTAAGAATAAAGACTTGACAATATGATAGAACAATTGCAAAAAAACAAATATTCCATTTTTAATATGACAAAATCTCTAAGCCAAGAGTATAAGGCATAACAGTATAAGGCATACTGTTTGTATAGTTATAATTTAATATCTTATCATTTCACAGTTCCCCCAGATAATATTAAATAAAATGAAACATAAAATGTAATTAAACATAAATGTACGTCTTATTGAAGAATAACAACTTTTTCTTTCCTTAGGTTGATTTTTAAGGTAATGAATATTGACTGTATAACAAAATTGTCGTAGACAATTTGGGTAAGAGCAATATTGAGGTACAGGTTCTATTAAGCAAATATCTAGTAGAAACTAAGTTTAATAGAGTTTTAGAATAGATTGTGAGGGTCCAGAAACGTTTAAACATTAATAACAAAATCTTGAGTGGCCTAAACTGAACTTTACTATAACTAAATATAATATCAAACTCTTTGACAATCAATTGAGCTTTTTTTTTATTTTAATGTGACTATCGTGATATCATACTCTGTAGTAAAGTTTTAACAAAGTTATAGATAATCAATTTAATGATTTCTTTCCTTTTATTGCAGCTATAACAATTTTGTCCGTTATAACAAATTTGAAACAGTTACTATCCTTTCTTTAAACCCTTTCTTTGAAGGTATAGTATATTCTTACAAGTCTAAGTTCAGTTGTAAACAGTTATTTAAACTAAATTAGACACGGTTGTTACAAGAGATCTTTTATCTGTTTGCTTCTTCATCCATTCGTCAAGCGCTCCAACCTTTTCCAAAACGGTCCTCTGCCTTTGAATTCCCTTGTTTCCATGTACCCACAAGGTACTTACTTTAACTGTTAATGTTATTAATTTTTGATACCTATGATGCCAAAAAAAAAGGAAAAAAAGGAGTTCTTTTCTTTAAATTGTATGGTTCCAACCCAAGTGATTATTTGTGATCACTTTGATGCCCTCTGTAAAGTACTTTCCTTACAGTAATTATTTTTTATGTTATCATTGTATTAAATTCGTTCTGAAGTTGCCGGATTAATACATCTATGTATTATCGATAATTTAATATACAGCAAGGATGTACTAACAGCTTACTCTATATCTAAAAAGTCCAGGGTAATTCTTTTTAAGCCTTAAATATGTATCTATTTTGTTATCCGAAATTTTTGGGACTAATATTGCTGTTACATCCTTGTGATAAGGAATGATGTCCCTTATAAAGGTATTTCCTTTACTATTCTCATCATGTTACTGTAGACAGAATAACCTAATTTTTAATTGAATATTACATACCCATATAATATTGTAACTTCCTAAAATATTTGTAGTATGTCAATATCTAATAATAAATTTGAAATTTATAGTATCTCCCAAGGAGTGGCTTACAAATAGTAATCGTATTGTGGTGAGAATGAAAAGTGATTTTCCCAAGTTTAATATTACCCAAACACAATCGACTTCTTAACCCAGAAATAATATATGTCTTACAACTTAATATGTGAAGGGTACAAGTAGACTGATTGAAACATTCAAAGCTAGACAACCATTCAGCACCAAGGGGACCACAATCAAATATATGTTTAGTGTATTATTGTCCTTACATATTATATCAAATTGTTATAACCCTTTCTTCAAATTTATTATAATTGAACTTAAAACAAGAATTCTGTTTGGCTTAATTTTAAGAAAAAAATTCAGAACTCAGATTACCTGCGACAAGCAGGTATTTGATTTGGGTTAATTTTTCAGTTTTTATAGCTTTACTACTTTTTGCTGTATCGGAATTTCTTGCTTCTTTTCATACAATATTATTTTTTGTTCAATGTTATTGCACAAGTCTGTATTTATACAAGTGTTTTAAACATAAAAAAACATTTCGAAATCACAACTTCCATTTCTATCCATGTAATTTAAAAAAAAATAGTATTCACCCATTTTCTATTTTTGGGTATAATTATTTTTTTGGGTTTAAAATATGAATTGTATTTGCCAAACGGTATGTTCTGCAGCGTGTTTACAAACTTTTGGATACATACCGACCCACTCACACAACATCGAAAATGCAAATCAATCAAAATCTCGAGATCGATTTTTTTTCAAAGTACTATACATTTCTTATAGTAAAGTAAAAAGACACATCAATATTAAATTGCACTAATTTAAATCGAGAGCGTATAATGGGCTAGTAAGATGATGCTTCCCGATGAAATGGTAGTGGTCTCATAGAAGACTTTGAGACCTCCACTGCAAAGCACCAATGCATATGAAACTCACGAAGCAATATTGACATTGTAGTCGTCACAGCTGACACGGAATCTTTGACGCTGTCCACTTTCACAATCAACAAATACGTATTCATTCTCAGACTTTCAATTTGGAAGTTAATTAATAACTTATTATTTTTTTTGTAAATTAAGGATTAACTAATAAATTTATTCCTAACATATGATATTTTTTGCATGGAACATTTAATAACTCTAAAGAATGCAATCGATTCAAAAAGTTTCTTTACGATACAATACTTCAATATGTATCTAAAAAAATGCAGTAAAAAAAAATTAAAACTTAAACTAGACCAAAATGATGTTGAGCTTACAAAACTAATTCTATTCTACGAGATATAGGTTACATGAATAAAATTAATGTCTAAGCTTCAGTTATTTTATTATAAACATTAATAAATATACTTCTTTAAAAAAATATTCAGTGGTCCTCAAAAACTGCACACTATGATCTCTAATTAAAGTCATGTAAACTTGAACAGTATGTCAGAAAAACATTTAACAGCCGGTATCACCCTAAAAGTAGTGATTTCTTCTAAATTCTAATCTTTAAAATCAAAGTTAATTTCTTAACCGCAATAAGAAATGAGAATCAAGGCTAAGATTTTTCAACCGTAACAAGCGGTTTTCGTCAGAGTCAAATCCCAACAGTTGGGATTTCTTACGGTTGGAATATCTTTATTCTCATTTCTTATTGTTGTTTAGATGTTGATATATAAGATATTAGAACCCCATAGTCAAAGTAGTTGACTGAAACAATCAGTTTCTGTACGTAAGTTTATATTTCTATGAATAATATTTTTACAATTATACCATTTTGTCAAGGAACTATACAGAAAGTATAAAAATATGAAAAATTAGTTCCAGAGAATTGATTATTTCAAATTCACTACAAATAAAGAATTGATTATTTTTATGTTAGGATTCTCTTCTCATAACATGTTTGCCGCTGATACAGGACATCCTGAGATAGGAGCTCGCTGTCGGTTAAGCGGTCTTAAGGATAGCATAAAAAGTCTGTTTTTGGTTAAATTTCTTTGGCAATGATAATACTCCTTACTATTTTTCAAAATAACTAAAAATGACTGCAGCTATTGAGAAAAATAATTAATTAAATCAAAATAAAATAATCATTCTTTTATATGTATAACTCATTATAATTAATGACACCAATTTTTATTAATGTTCGACAATCTATAGCACATGAATATTCTATAATCTATAACTATCATATTATTAACATTATTTATAATTTATTGGAATTATTAAACATAAAAAAGGAAAAAAGTAAAATGAAACCAGCAAAAGATTAAATATTGAAATATTAAAAATATTATTATGGCAATAATTTGAGATTTAAAATATAAAAAGTAGTACTGAACGACAATTTAATTGCAAGATTGCAAGACATTTTAATTTCATTAAATAATATTATATTGGTATTTAAGAGAGTTAGGTAAATTAGTTGTTTCAATACTTTTAAAACAACTCAATTAGAATTAATCGTAATTTGTAATTGAAACTTTCAATAACAAATTATTTTAAAATTGTAATTGAGAAGCAGCAAATTTAAAGTAATTAAAAAATGAAAAATGAATCATACTTTACAGCACAGTTAGATTAAATGAATTCATTTTTTTTTTAAATGAAGTATTTAATTATAGCCTCTGAAAGGCAACCTTTTCTTGTTAAAATCTATATCATTAAGAATTTATTTGTATAGGATTTTAATTTGCATTCTTTCTTTCACTAAAAAAATTTAGATTTAAATTGTCTCATAAAATATATTACATTACAATAGATACCGTATTTTTTTCCCCATTTCCATCGTCTTAGAGCTGTTGACAAAAACACTAATCTACTTCTTATCTAAGAATGCAATCTTCAACTTTTCAAAAAATAGCCAATATATATATATGTGTGTGTATGATGGGAGAAAATCTTCACGTAAACATGTTTCATTAAAGTACACAGCAGCCTCTGCGTTAACGACTTTTAAGCTGGTCTGCTCCAATTTACGAACAACCTTGCGATGGGCTGGTATTAAAAGCCATATTAATTGCCCAAGAGACATCTTAATTTGGCATGAGCAGATCTAAAAAGAAAATCACAACTTCCAGACAAAAGGTAAAACTTTTTAATATGACACTAAATTCAAATAAGAAACAACAACAATTACAATGAATTAAAAACAATTACGGAAATAAAACAATTACAGTGACAAAAAACCTGGAGTGGCCTACACTCTACTTTACTATAAGTAACTTAATGTCAAATTTCATGAGTATATAAAACATAACGTCTCATTTAAGCATAACGTAAACATCTACGTAAATGGGATATAATTATTAGCCTTTCATTCCTGAGGTAGTACAGATAGTGATTGAAGGACATATCAATTTATAAGCTTATTTTTGTTCATCACAAATAATTTATTATTTGCAAATAATTTCATTAGTATAACTACAGCAGTAATAACATTTTTGAAAAACCAAAGTGAACATTTCTTGAAACGATTTATTCTCCTACAAGAGAATGGCTTTCGTTCAAACAGCCAGTGGATTTCTTACATCGATTACTTGACATCCTTCTAAATTGAATATTAAAGTAAAATTTTAAAATTTAAAACAGGAAAATACCCTTTTTTTCTCTGAAAAACATCTTAAACAGCGAAGAAAATGTTATTTTAAGGTGCTTTGTTAATTAAAGATGTACGATAATTACATTTATTAATCTCTAAACGAAAGATTCCAATTATGAATTATCATTTACATTTTTGGTCTTTTATAGAATTATCATACTGGGAATTTTAATCTTTAAAATAATAATAATAATAATAAGCTTCTTAGTATTTAATAGGATCATTTTGCTTCCCCTTTGTCAAATAACATATATACGAATTTTTTCTGAGTGAGTGTTATTATTTTCTGTACAATATTATTCCTCTTACATCTCATATAAGTCAATAAACAATTTAAATTATTTCTTTATAAATATCAATTTTATCTCAGTGGATTTGCTCAAAAAATTTCTAAGTCAATGTAAACAATGTAAAAAAATATAAAAAATTCGACAAGTATAGCAGGTGATCTCTTAGTCTAGGATAAACAAACAGTTTTTATAGCGTTATTGCTCTTTTCCGTAATTGAAACTTCATGAATTTTTTTTTATATATTGCTAATTTTTTGTTCCATTTTTGGTCAAATTTTCATTATTTTTTAATGAGCCGTTTCGCGTCAAAAAATCATTTTCTGAAAACAGAAATCGTACTGTAACGCTCCTTTAGCAAATGTAATTTCGAAAAAAAATATCTCACCTCATTGTCCACATAATGTTCTATTTGTAGGCATAGTTTCATTTTGATTCGTCAAACAGAATGGCTTGTCTCGCTCTCACAAGGTTTGAGATTGAATTAAAAGTCAAAATTTTTACATTTTAGTGAAAAAACAATATTTCCCGTTGTTTTAAAATTCTGAATATATTTTTCGTTTGTTTCATTTGTAACCTCAAAGATAATGCCAAAATTTCAAAACTCTAGGGTTATCAGTTTAAGAGAAATAAATGTATAATATTTTAAAAAAAACGGTTTTTGGCAAAAAAAGTGACTTTCCCATCATGCATAATTCTTCCCAAACAATAGGGATCTTCGTCTAAATGGGGCCCATTTTTGTGTAAAATATCAACTTGATCCATCAAAGATTCTGGACCGTAGCGTGGTAACAAGCAATGCTAACACACTCACCCACCCACACACACACACACACACACACACACACAGACATCTTCGTAAAAACGTCATAAAACGATTTCTGGGACCTCAAAACATGTAATTCCGTCAAAATCTCGAGATCGAATTTTTTCACGATCACTATACTTTACTTATAGTAAAGTAAAAATAAGTACTAACAAAAGTTAAAACGCGCACGAACAAGCCTTCGGAAAAAAACACATATATAAAACAAAAATGGAGAAAAACTCTATCCAATCAGAATGTGCAAATTAAAATTATTAGCCACTCAGATTGCAGGATCATATCAACTAAAATCCGTCATTTCAGACGTGATACGTTTGGTTGACTGTGCTAGTCAGCCTAACCAAACGTTCAGCTTCTCATGACTGCTCAGCTGATTGATCAGTTCTACTTTCCAACGCAGTTAATTGACTTATATCCATTACCAGTTTGTAGGAATTATCAAAGTTCCTACAACTCGGGATAATGTTCATTTCACAAATTTGAGCGTTTAAAGTAGGGTTCAAATCTTTTATATAGAGGGCTTCAAGTATTCTTAATTTATTAGCATCACTATTCTGCTGTAGTATTATTGTACTTTTCTCTAACGTTTTACGTGTTAAAGTTACATTGTGTGCTTCTCTTGCGTGATTCTTGGGGGCTCCATTTATTAGGTGCATCATTAAGCGTCTTGATAGCTTTGTGGTTGTCATCCCAATATAATTTGAAGGCAGGTTGCGCAGTCCCCTGTATTACAAGTATATTGATATATTAAGTGACATTTTTGTATATCAGACAAACTTTTCCCCTTACGGTTTCTTAATACCACCTGCCAAGTTTTTTTTTTGTTTTTATAGTACACTCTTAGGTTAATTTTATCATTTGGATTTGTGGTAACCACATTTTTGTAAATGATATTTTTAAGAGCCGCCTCATCTTGCCTATATTGACTGCTCATGTAACCTCGGTAGTACAATAGTATTTCTTGTCCTATGTTATTTATTTCATTTTCATTATCTTCAGTGTACCATTTATCCATTAGTTTCTTAATAACCTTAGATATTTCTTTGTTAGTGAAACCATTATTAAGGAGCACTTGTGTAGATTTATCCAGTTCTTCACGAATGGAGGTCCAATCACTACAATGGGTAAGTGCTCTTCGTACATAGGCTCTGATCGTAGACCTCTTATATTGCTCAGAGCATTCGCTTCTATCATTAAGACAGAGTCCAGGATTTGTTGGTCCTGTATACTGAGGTACTGAAGTTGTGGTGTGTTTGTTCAACAAGAACATCCAAGAACGGTAATTTACCATTTGTGCTGTGCTCCACAGTTAAATTAAGACCGGAGGCATCTTTTAGTTTTTGGAGCAGTAACTGTATATCATCATTACTTTTGGTCAGGACAAAAATATCATCAATGTACCTAGCATATATCACAGGTTTCTCCAGTTTTTTGAAAAGTTCTTTTTCAGTTGGACCCATGTAAAAATTAGCAAATAGTACTCCAAGAGGTGAACCCATAGCCACACCATCAATCTGCTGATACATGTTACCGTTAGGGCAAGTAAATGGGGCCTCTTTTGTACATAGTTCTAAAAGTTCTTTCAGGTCTTTTTTCTCTATGTTGAGAAGTGGTTTGCTATTATTAGGGTACACTTCTGCAAGTATGTACTGTATAGTCTTATCAACTGGGACGTTTGTGAATAAAGATTCAACATCCAACGAGGCTATGGTTCTTTGAGCATTTGAAATTTTCAGTAGGCCCAAGAATTCTGTCGCTGATGAAAGGCTATATTCTCTTGGTGTGAATGGAGTTAAAATTTCGTTCAATCTTTTAGCCAATTTATACGTTAGTGTTGGTATTTGACTTATGATAGGTCGTATTGGATTACCTGGCTTGTGATTTTTTACATTTCCCTATCAATAACCTAAGTCGAAGTCACCCTTAAGGAGAGGAAAAGTGGTTTCATTGTTACGTTCGTTAATCTTTCTTATGATTTTGTTCGCTTGTTTTTTAATATTTTTAATCGGGGTTCTTGGTTATTCTTCTAAATTTAGTACTGTCACTGAGAATATCTTTGATTTTATTTAAATATTCTTCTGTGTTCATGATCACAAAGCGTGACGTCTTATCAGCCTTTCTAATTGTAATTGAAGTGTCTTCTCTCAGTGTTCTAGCAGCATCTTTATGCCGTTTCTTTAAGGTATTGGTTTTATAGTTACCTCGAGAAATCTTGGCCTCTCTCTGTATTTCTTCACGGATTCCTTCCCTTATTTTGACTTTACCTTCTTTTCCAAGCTGAATTATACTATCAAGTAGTACTTCTAACTCTAATCTTTTCCCTATGTGGGGATTTAGAGATATAGTGGCAGTTTAGGCCAAAATTCAATAGTTCTTCTTCATCCTGGTTGAGGGTACGGTCAGTGAGATTGATGTAACCTGCAATATCTATAATTTCTGATGCTCACCATGGTGAGATACTTTTGTCTCACAAAATGCTCTGATCAATCTATATATTGCACCCTTGAACAAAACCTAATATCAAATGTAGATTTTCTTGTGTTTATGAATCATATTATCTTTGCGTAATATTCAAGAGAGAGAATGGCCTTTTTCCGTAAACTACTCAGTATTCCGGTCGAAGAGTTCATATTTATTATTTATAAATTTCATGCTTCCAGCTATAATAATTTCGAATTAAACTGAAAGCCAGCTTTAAATTTGATTTGAGTACGCAAAACTGATTAATTCCTGATATAGTATTTTATCAATATATATTTACAGCAACTTTTTGAAAGAGTACGTCATGCAGGCGGTGCTAACAATGGAAAAGCTTTATAAAAGAAAACTAGCATGAAATAAAATTCCTGGTATGATAACTTTCTAAACGATCAAAATACATAACACAATTAAAAATTGAAAACTCTCTTTGACAAATAATACAATTTTCCTACGTATAGTCCAGAGATCGTAAATTAATAAAAACACTGTCAGAGACTCCTACATTAAAATGACAAAAATTGTTGAATTCATATCAAAGCAGCATGAAATTGATTTATCGGTGTTTTTGATAAGCATGGCCTAGTAATTATTTTTCCAACAATACTACAAAATGTTCTGTAGATACAAGCTATATACTAAGATGCATATAAAGATATATGATTTTGAAGTATTTTTTATTCTAACTAATTTGTAAACAATTTACATTAATAAAAATATCATTAAATTTTATGTATTACAACTGTTATTATTACAACTTTATGGTTATATCTAGTATGCAGAATATGAATAGAGATATATTAAGCAGTTTGTCATTCCAATATATTTATTAGCTTAAATAATGACATTATTCCGTATTGAAATTTTTAAATACTGATAATAATCAATTACAATGAGTTTTAGAGAATAAGATGCAATGATTTTGGGCACCACTATATATATATATATATATATATATATATATTTTCGTAGTGTCTTGTTTATATATCTGTTTGTTCTCTATAGAAATCAAAACTACTGGTCTAATTGGGCTGAAACTTGGCATGGGAGGTCTTTGGGGGTAAATGAACAAAACTAAGGGGGTACCAGAGGCAATCCCCCAAGTTATGGTGCAATAACTTCTAATTATGGTGAAATACCAGATGAAAATGGTGCAATTCTTTGAAAAATAAAAATAAAATAAGAACAATGTTTAGACTAAATTTGGAAAGGTATATAAAGGACATTTCAATTTACAAAAGTAACAGTATTAATTTTGTTTACAGTGAGTGTACATCTCTGTTTTGTTTAGTGATTTAAAGAAAAAAGTACTTATCAACAATGCTTTAGAATATGATCCAACTCCCGATATGAAGATATTAATCGATGCTGACAAAAGACCAGCTGGGAGCATTCTCGAAGATATAATGCTCCAGATTGTAATGAAGTTACTATAATTATAGCAGGGGAAGATCTTGGGAAGCCACGTGACATAAGCTGATGGAATAAGAGCTTGCTTGAAATCATCAAACATCTGGTATCGTACTCAAACATTGAGACTGTCTACAAATATGAGAGCCCAACTATTTGGAGATGCATCTTCAAGTCAGTTTGCAAACAATTTATTGACCCTTGGAGAAGGGAAAGTGCCTATTAACCAAAATGGAGAAATTACAATATCTCCTATCTGCACACCTGTGAAATCAGAGCTTGACCTGATGAACAAAGTCTATCCAAATCTTGCTCAACACTATCTAAATTCAAATCAATCCAGTTATGAAGATCTAAACCATTATCAAAACTGGCTCTGTGAGAGAGCAATTCTAGCGCCTAAAAATGTTACAGTCAATTCAATCAATTTTGAATTGTTGAAAAGGATTCCTGGAACTCTGCACACCTATAAATCCATAGATGCAGTTACAGATGAATCTGAGGCCGTTCAATATCCTATTGAATTCTTAAATTATTTAGATCCCTCTGGTACTCCACAACACAAACAAGACCTGAAAGTGGGAGCTCCAATTATGCTCTTGAGAAATTTGGATCCTCCAAGACTCTGCAATGGTACTAGATTAGTTGTGAAGAAGATGTTACCCCATGTGATTGAAGCTACAATTCTAACAGGATATGGTAAAGGGCAGGATGTCTTTATCCCAAGAATTCCAGTCATTCAACAGATGTTCCGTTCAATTTCAAGCGTCTACAATTTCCCGTCAAACTAAGTTTCGCAATGTCCATTAACAAATCGCAAGGACAAACTCTTTCAGTTGCTGGCTTGCATCTGCTTGAACCATGTTTTCTCTCATGGACAGTTATATGTAGGATGTTCAAGAGTTGGCAGTTCCAAAAATTTATACATCCTTGCACCAGAAGATAAGACAAAAAATGTTGTTTATCATGAAGTACTCTGATATGTTTATTATGATTTGATAGAATAAATATTAACTTAAATTCTTCCTTCTTAAAGCTCAAACCTAAACCTGACAAAAATTAAATGTTTTTTGTATCAGAATTTTAGTTGGGATTAAACCTCAATAATGGAATGTGTCTCTGTTTATAAGAAACTTAATTTGTTAACATGTTATGAAGTTTTGTTTTGTTAGAAAATATGTTGTACTGTTATAGAATTTCTGATAGAAATATATACTTAGAAGTTTAGATTCTTTGCTTCATTCAATACTTAGCCATAATTTCATTATTTTCTTATTTTTTCCCGGGCAACGCCGGGTAGTTCTGCTAGTATTAGATAAACAGATTGAACTTTAAAACAGTGATGTAAAGTACACATTCCTGATTTAATTAGAGAAGGAATAATGAAAGAAATGTTCAAAATTTTAGATTTTTCAACAAAACAGATATTTTTTTCAATAAAATGTAAAAATTCTGACTTATGATTGAATGTGAAAGTTTTTGAGTAGACAAAAATCATTATTTTGTAAACTAGTCAGATATTTTTTTACTTATACTAAAATTAAGTAATATATATATATATATATATATATATATATATATATATATATATATAACAAATTCAATGATATATCAACCGTTGGATAGAATAGGAGTATAATAAAATCGGGATTCGGTCAATTTTCCAGGATCAAAATCAAACTCTCAATGCCGACGTTTCGGTTTTATTTAAAACCTTTTTCATAGGCCTACAAACAAAGGATGACAAGAAATCATATATAAACATCAACATATAACTAACATCAAAATGGAATATTACAATTGTGAAAAAACAAAAATATATATACAAGTAGAAGTAATAGAAAAGCAATAAATATTTTTATGAACTTACAGAAGTCAGATATTTGAATTAGAAAAATGATGAAATTTACATTATATAAAATGAAGTAACAATAGATAGTTAGTGAACTAACATCTTAACTGGTCAAAAACTTGGACCAGACTAACTGATTACAATTACATGTAAACCGAACACTGTTCACTCAAAGAACACTTATCACAATCAATTAGAAAAGTTTTCAAACGAAATGTACCTGAAGTTACATTGGCATTTTATAACAAAAGAAAAGTCAAGTCTTTATTTTCAAATTTGAAACAAAAAATACCAAAGGAGTTACAAAGTAACCTCATTTATGCGATCAAATGTAAAGACTGCGACAAGCGTTATTACGGAGAAACAAGTCGTTTTTTAAAAGAAAGACTTTATCAACATTCTTATTCAATAAGAACTAATAAAAGTAACGCAACTGCTTTAGCATTCCATGCTTTAAACGAAGGTCACATGTTCGATTTTGAAGAAGCAATTATAGTAGATAAAGAACAGGATGAGCAAAGAAGAAAGACCCTCGAAATGCTATATATTAAAAAAAGATCTAAGTTCAGTTAATCATAGAAGTGACATTACCAATTTGAAACACTATTTATTCAGGAGTGTTAAGTTGATTTAGTGAAATTTAATTTCCTTAGTTCCTTTTTGTGTTCTTTGAGTGAACAGTGTTCGGTTTACATGTAATTGTAATCAGTTAGTCTGGTCCAAGTTTTTGACCAGTTAAGATGTTAGTTCACTAACTATCTATTGTTACTTCATTTTATATAATGTAAATTTCATCATTTTTCTAATTCAAATATTCTGACTTCTGTAAGTTCATAAAAATATTTATTGCTTTTCTATTACTTCTACTTGTATATATATTTTTGTTTTTTCACAATTGTAATATTCCATTTTGATGTTAGTTATATGTTGATGTTTATATATGATTTCTTGTCATCCTTTGTTTGTAGGCCTATGAAAAAGGTTTTAAATAAAACCGAAACGTCGGCATTGAGAGTTTGATTTTGATCCTGGAAAATTGACCGAATCCCGATTTTATTATACACCTATATATATATATATGAGTTAGCTTCAGCTACTCAAAGGGACTACTTCTACCCGATGACGACGACTGTCGAAATATCGTTGTGAGTCTTTTGTGTGTATCTTTATTTGTTTTTTCTCTTTAATGTGTTAACTATATATATATATATATAATCATTAATAAACCTTCCTATAGCATTTCTAAAATTAAAAAGTAAATATCATTGCTGGTTGAATTTTCTTTGCTTTAGTCTTTTAAGAATATATGGTGTGAGTAGATACATTCATGTGTTACAAAGCTCTTGGTCTTTGAGATAGAAACTCGATTATACTTTTGAGCATCAGTGAAATTCCCTAAAGGTAACTGTGTTTTGTGCCAAATCCAAGAAAGCTGTCTACAAACCATTCATCTTTAGAGCTGCAGCAGTCAATGGTGACACGCACGTCAACACACTGGACAATTTGCTAATGAATATGCTGAGTAAGGAAGAGTCTGACGATTTCAGTTTTCAAAAGGATGGAGTGCCAGCAAGGTTAAAAAGTATCTGAAGTGACACCACCAGACGGATGAATTGTACGGCAGAGATATGGCGTTCTCATGTCCTCGACTCCCAGGAGTCCACAACTTACATCCATCAGTTTCTTTTTGTGAACAGACTGGTCTATGTGTTGTCTTTCTGGATGAACTGAAGTTCAAATAACAGAAGCTGTTCAACTATCACCTGTAACTTGTAACATTTAGCTTTCTGGCACTAAATAAAGTTGTTTCAACTGTATCGATTCCTAAACAAAAGAATATTAGCATTCCTTTGTTCAGTAATAGAAAATTAAAGCAGCTTGTAAGGAACCAGAATTCAGTTGTATGAGATATTAACACACTAAGTAGTAACCATAATGAGGTGCCATTATTTCATTTTTATGACCTGTCGACAGAGATACTAATCAACCGGGAAGTAACAATATCCTGCATAGTTATGTACTAGTTTAAAAACCTAGTTTAGTTTTAATCATGGGAAAAGTGGAATAAAATGATAGTAATTGAAGGCTTTTCAGTTATAGTTAATCTACAGCTTTCAGTTGCAGTAAGTCTAACTATTTTTGGAATGACTTCAAACATGTTTGAAAACACCTTATCACTTACTCAATGAGACATGTTGACAGGCTCTTGGAGGTGATAGCGATCGAGACGGTCGGGCTATCATACGCAACATACAAGAAAATGACTTTTTAAGCATTCATCACGTAATCACTTCACATTTGTCCAGTTAGCATTATAATTTATCATTAAGAAAGACTAATCTAAGTGCTTCGTATTTGTATTGATATCCAAAGGATACAAAGTAAAATGATTTCATGCAATAAATTATAAGAAATATTTCATCTATAATAATGAAAATAATAATAATTAAATGACCCATCAATATTATTTATCAGCCTCATTAATAAGCAATTTCATTATTTGATTTATTTTAATTTATCTGCGCTTCGTCAATTATACTATAATTAATAATTACTATAACATTATCTGACAAATAACTGCATATGGTAGTTATCCTTTTCGTGTTAATTTTTTTTTTAAAAAATTCAAACAATTTTACAATAGTGATCACGAAATTTTCATATTAAAACAATAAGCAGTTAATATTAAAGTAGTAGAAAATAATTAATAAATGAGTAACACAGGTGTGCACACTAGAAGGCTTATAGATACGTACGTGTGGCACTTATATTCACATGTAGATACAAACAGCTCTTTTGAAGGTGAAGACAAATTCAGAAGTTAGAGTTTCTTTGTGCAAACCTCTATTAACGCCTTCATTTTCTCAATAACATTGTCTCGTAACTACATTATAAACACTTGTACCATTTGTACATTTATTTTGCAGAAATAAAAAATGTATTCCATTTATAAGATTAGATAATTAGATTAGAGAATATAAGATTAGAGAATTGAATGTTTTAATATTCACAGAGCTGATAGCGTCTAACACAGTTGGTTCAAGTATGGAATGTAACACATTTACAGGACCTAACTCTTTTAGCTCTATTTCGTCTTTACTTGCTATTGCAGCAAACAGCAGTTTTGCATTAGGTTTTAAAATAATTTTCCAGCCCATTGGTAAGAGTAAATAGGTTTGCAGGATGCCCAGTTCTTGGCAAAGCCGTTCTGTCGGTTCACATGGTTGGGTCGGAGCTGACACGAATTGTCCATTTCATTTCAGACTTCAACTAGTTGCTTTTCCTCGTCCCTCCCTGCTGGCCGACTCCAAAACTCACTCCCTTTGCACTTTCTTATTTCTCTACAAGAAGCCTTTTCAATAATGCAGTCAACAGTTCTTAAAGGGGACCTACACTCCTAACACTTCCTCTCTCCCAATATTCACACCCACCCATATATATATATATAATACTGTTTATTTGTTTAAAATACGGTGTCAAATTATCACTGACGTAGCAAGGGGGGGGGGGGAGTTGGCTTCGGGAGGCACGTGCCAGAGGGTGGCATTTCGAGGGGGTAAAAATAAAAAATAGAAAAAAAATTATAAAAAGTTAACAAAAAATTTGAAAATTTATAAAAAAAATTATTGCTTAATGACGTAATTGTTTTTATTTTTTAAGTGTATAATAGTGTTGTAAACGGATTATAAATAAACGGATTATTTGTCTTTCCTTTACCTTCATTATGTAAAGTTGGTTTTCTTAGTTTAAATAAATGTAACGTGCCTATGTTTACATTTTTAAAGACCCATTGAAAAGAGAAAATACGATATAATCTATTAATCAATTAACAATGGGATAGCAAACCAAGAAATGATTACATCATGGTCAAAGATATACAAAATAAGATATATTTCTGTAAGTATAAAACAATTGAAAGCATGTAAAGACTTAAGGAAATAAGAAAGTGAAATACTAATGCTTCTGCATTATCGACTAATAATTATGGCTACGGAATAGAAAATAAAAACAGCACAATTTTGCTCTACGTCAAGTAACTTTTAATTTGTGTCAAGTTATCACGCATGCAACACATTAGTTACCAAAAAACAATACCCTAAACACTCAATTTGTTGTTTGTTAAATTATTTTTCACTAAATAATAAAAATAAATATCATTTAATGAAAATCTTCCTTTGTAAACCTGAATGTATAATATTTATCTTGATTATGTCTCCTCTGCACTCAATTAGTAGCTAAGTGCCACTGGAGAAGAACTCTTCATGTCCAGTGACGACGGTCTTCAAAATAGTTTAAAAAAATAATGAAATAAATAAACTGCTTACCTCACATTATTAACAAAGGATTGTATTACCTAATTATAAACAAACAGGTATAAAAATATAAATCTACTATTATAAATATTAATAATTTAGTAAGCAGTCATTACTTTTAAACAATAAATAGTTTAATAGATATCAGTTAAAGCAAACAAAAAATGCTAGCTATTTTCCATAAGAAAGAAAATATGTAAGCTATATTACATAAGAAAATATGTAGCAAATTTATGAAAGACGTCATCTTTTGTTTAGACGTTATTTTAAAATCAAGCGTACAAAGGACAAGGTTTACAACAAACATTGATGAAGGCTATAGCTGCTAGTCTGGAGACATGCGTTTCCTTCAGTTATTCAGTTAGAGTGAAATATATGAGTTGATATGCATATAAAAGCACATAGGGTGCCTCGCTAGCTTATACAGAAAGCCGCCTGCTTCCGTCTCGCACAAGCCTCTTACATTCCTTTAACCCTTCTTTATTTCTGCTGTCTAAAATTTGTATTTATGACAGTATATGATGTTGATAACCATAGTCCTTAAAACACCAATGCTGTACTCACGCTTTAGTTTTATATTGAATTTTACCGTGATTAAACAAAGCAATTTAATTGGCTGATTTATTTCAATGCAACTATCTCCATTTCATCAATTATAATAAAAATTAATCATTATTTTTACCAATCTGACAAACTACTGCTGGAGGAATTTCATAGTTTTCCTTTTAATGTTACATTTTCTCTTTAAACATTCAAAGCCTGTCTGGTATTTTGTTTAGTTATAGTGAAGATAACTGTAAACTCTTCAGATTTTAGTAATATATGTTTTATTATTATTATATTGGGATAAGAAAAAAATCATTGCAATAAACAGTGTAGTGGTGTAGACATGGCTACATTGATAATAAGAAATTATTTCTATTATGTAAATATGCTTTTTACATATGCATTTTATTTTTTCTTGAAGGTTTTAAAAAGTTTGAGGTCATTACTACCCCCTGTAAATAGTTCCATAACAAGTCTATAAGTCATTTTAAATCAAATAAATTAGACACTGCATCTGACTGTATTCCAAGTATTACAAACGTCACTTTCAAAAATGTCCATGTAGTTAACCTAAATTGGTTTGAATATGCAGGTCTGTCAAAGATTCCGTGTAACCTCAACTTCAGGAAGTTCTACATATAAGAACCAAATAAGCCGCAGGTATAATATTTTCATAACAATAAAGAACATAACATTTAATTACTAATTACTAACTGCAAAATAAATGTCGTTAGACTGCAGGGTAAACATATATATTAAAGCATTTCATACTAATAAGTGAAAATTTGATATGAAATCGAAAACTCTTTAAAATTAAAATAAGGTTAAAAAGAAAAACCATGAACACATTTTATTAATTAATCAAAAACTACAATTGTCTAGGAGTTCTTATAGCCTTTTATTGAAATGATTGATCAAGCCATAGATTCTGAGTATTTACAAACATTTTTGACAAAAGAAAATAGAATGAGAGATCGGTTGTATGATTAAGGAAGGGAGCCCTGTGTTAATTATATTTCTAAGTTGGCAGTAAGTTGAGACAGCCGTTAAGGAAGTTGTTTACTCGCTTTTAAGTGAGACTGTCACAAGCTGACTGGCTATATAGTTTCATTTTTTCATCTCTAATCTAGATTTATTGTGAAATGGAGTGGTGAAAGTAGGAAGAGAAGGAAAAAAAGTTGTGCATTATCGCTAATTGTTTAGAGGGTTGATTAGGTGAAATGGCTGAAAGGAAGGAGAGGGGAAGCGGGTGGGAAGCAATCTGTTATATCGACGATTTCTTTGTGCCTGTCTGAGGAGAGGGAGAGAGAGAGAGAGAGAGGAGAGCAAGAGTGATGGGTCAAGAGCTTTGTTCGAAATGCGACACCTGGCTAACTCTATCCAATCGCCTTCGCCACAACAGTTTCGGCTGTGCCTAAACATTTCTCTTTGGTCCGAGTCCACTGCATTTCCGCATCATTGACAGCATCTCCATCTCTAGGTCACACGTCTTAGTCAAGCCGTACCTCCTTCACATTCCCCTCTTGTGTTCCCAGTCTCATTTCCATAATGCTCATCACTACTTCATCACAATCCTAACACTCACATTCCTTAACTTCTACGACTATAGTGTCAACCCTCATCCAACTCCTCTATACTTCTAATGCACATTTACCTTCTGAGGATCTAAACAACAAGGTCAAGAAGATATTAATAATTCAATATTAATAATACAATACAAGAGAAAACTAATACTATTCAAGCATAATTAAACTAAATAATTAATAACATTATTACTTTGATTAAAACAGTTTATATATAACCATACTTAGCTAATACTTGTATCTTAATCAGCTTTTCAATCTTTCTAAATAATGTTCTTCTTATCCCACTCAAACAATGCAATATATTTGCAATAGTCGAAATGTTTCAACTGCTCTCCAGTTCAACTTCCCATTTCCTTAAGAGTCTAGAGGGTATAAGGCGTTAAGATAATTAGGATGTTTGTTCAAAATGCAGGTAGCTAAGTGTCTAAGTGTTTTTGGGATTAACTGGAGGGTTCCTTTCTCAGCGTCAGCAGAATATAGCAGTTTATAATCCTGTTGCCGTTTTCTAATTAAAGGTTTATTTTGTTTTATTTATTATTTTTTTTCATAAAAAGGACTTCTGTGGGATTTAGTTTCTGGTGATCTACTTCCCTCTAAAGCTGCATCTGATGGATACCAGTGTTTCTCTTGTTAATTTGGTGATATTCATATTTTTTCTAGTTATGCAAATTTTAGACCTTTGGTATGCAATTTCTACCTATTTAAAACTAACATATTAGCTCATTCAACCTTTAAACATGTTCTAGATCACTAATACAGGTGGGGAATTAAAAAAAAAGACAATTCATATTCTCATGACGACTGGAATAACGAAATATTATTTAGCTAAGCGAAACAAAAGCAAGTATTAGCTAAGTATGGTAATAGCTTTCATACAGATATGCTTAATCATGTTATTCATATCATATAATTCATATTCTGATTACGACTGGAATAACGAAAGCATTATTTAGCTAAGCGAAACGAAAGCAAGTATTTACTGAGTATGGTAACATCTTTCATATAGGTATGCTTTATTCATGTTATTCATGTCATATAATTCATATTCTGATGATGACTGGAATAACGAAAGCATTATTTAGCTAAGCAAAACAAAAGCACGTATAAGCTGAGTATGGTAACATCTTTCATATAGATATGCTTTATTCAAGTTATTCATATCATATAATTCATCCATTTTATTATATTAAATGTGTAAGAGGTGAAAATGGTAGTATTTCAGCTCATTGGTGCACACAGTAAAGTGTATAAGTTATGTAGAGTTTATAATTACTCCTCTTACCAAAGCATGAAGCGAAAACTGAATTCTGCCAAAAACTTAGTAAAAAAGTGACTAATCGCCGTCCATTTTTGTAATTTAATACTCATTGTTGTCTAATTTAAAAGAATTGGTCAGTTTGCTTACCATAATTTTTGGTATTTCTTGTATTCTATTCAATTGTAGATACCTTTACGATTAGATTATAGATTTAAGTTTTACGTGATTATAAATCAAATGAAACGGTACATAGGACTCTAGATAAAGATATGATAAAACAGCACAATGATAGGCACACATATAACTCACTGTTATATTTCGACAATCATCGTCATCAGGAGGTGACATTATTTTCATGTAAATAAAACTTTATATAAACTGAGTTTTTTAGGGCAACTTATGAGAATAAGAGTTCTAATGGCGGATCCAATATTAAGACTTGAATTTGTTGTAGAACCAAATAGTAGTTAGTTTTTTTCTAAATCAAATTACCTAATATAAATACTTAATTTTTTCGGAGTCCAAGTTTAAAATGTATAATATTTATAACACCTAAATTAAGGTTTTTTCATTATATCCCATAACTATGTATAATGGCAAAAAATTTAGCAACACCATTTAATATTCTTTATTTGTTAGCAGGAAAGTAATTTATCTATTCCCAAAACTGAATATTTTGAAAACACAAAGGCATGAACAGCACATTATATTTTCATGTCTTTAGGCCTTCTTATCAAAAGTGATTTTGAAATAATTTGTGAAAATATAGTTTGGAATAGTAGCACATCAAGTTTTTTTACGCCCTCATAATGTAAGCGCACAAAATATATATATTGTAGTATTTTTACTTTACTATAAGTAAAGTATAGTGATCGTGAAAAAATTCGATCTCGAGATTTTGACGGAATTACATGTTTTGAGGTCCCAGAAGTCGTTTTATGAAGTTTTTACGATGATGTCTGTGTGTGTGTGGGTGGGTGGGTGGGTGAGTGTGTTAGCATTGCTTGTTACCACGCTACGGTCCAGAATCTTTGATGGATCAAGTTGATATTTTACACAAAAATTGGCCTCATAGGGAAGAAGATCCCTATTGTTTGGGAAGAATTATGCATGATGGGAAAGTCACTTTTTTTGCCAAAAACCGTTTTTTTTAAAACATTTATTTCTTCTAAACTGATAACCCTAGAGTTTTGAAATTTTGACATTATCTTTGAGGTTATAAATGCAACAAACGAAAAATATATTCAGAATTTTAAAACAACGGGAAATATTTTTTTTTTCAATAAAATGTAAAAATTTTGACTTATAATTCAATCTGAAACCTTGTGAGAGCGATACAAGCCATACTGTTTGACGAACAACAATGAAACTATGCCTAAAAATAGAACATTATGTGTAGAATGAGTTGAGATATTTTTTTTCAAAATTACATTCGCTAATGGGGCGTTACAGTACGATTTCTGTTTTCAGAAAATGTTTTTTTGACGCTAAACGGCTGATTAAAAAATAATGAAAATTTTACCAAAAATGGAACAAAAAATTAGCAATTCATAAAACAAAAATCATGAAGTTTCAATTACGGGAAAGAACAATAACGATATAAAAACCCTTTGTTTATCCTAGACTAAGAGATCACCTGCTATACTTGTCGAATTTTTTATATTTTTTTACATTGTTTACATTGACTTAGAAATTTTTTGAGCCAATCCACTGAGATAAAATTGATATTTATAAAGGAACAATTTGAATAGTGTATTGACTTATATGAGATGTAAGAGAAATAATATTGTGCAGGAAAATGATAACACTCACTCAGAAAAAATTGTTATATGTTATTTGACAAAGGGAAGGAAACTGATCTTATTAAATACTAAGAAGCCATTAAATTTCCAGCATAATAATTCTATAAAAAACCAAAAATGTAAAAGATAATTCAAAATTGAAATCTTTCGTTTAGGGATTAATAAATGTAATTATCGTACATCTTTAATTATAAATCACCTTAAAAACATTTTCTTCGCTGTTTATGATGTTTTTCAGAGCAAGTAAGGGTATTTTCCTGTTTTAAATTTGAAAATTTTACTTTAATAATCAATGTAGAAGGATGTCAAGTAAACGATGTAAGAAATCCACTGGCTTTTTGAACAAAAGCCATGTTCTCTTGTAGGAGAATATTTCGTATCAAGAAATGTTCACTTTGGTTTTTCAAAAATGTTATTACTGCTGTAGTTATACTGATGAAATTATTTGCATCAGCTGTGTGATGTACAAAAATAAGCTTATATATTGATATGTCCTTCAATCACTATCTTTACTACCTCAGGAATGAAAGACTAATAATCATGTCCCACTTATATGTTTACGTTATGCTTAAATGAGACGTTATGTTTTATATACTCAAGAAATTTGACATTAAGTTACTTATAGTAAAGTCGAGTGTAGGCCACTTCAGATTTTTGAAAAGTATAATGAAAAAGTTTCTCACTACTGCTCCCAGTTCAAAATCATGTTTTTTTTTCTTTTGAATATGACGTGTGTGTATTGAATAATGAGAACACTGCTTATTTCTTGTTATTTATTTCTTTAAAAGTAGTTTTTATTTAGAAGAAACCTAAAACTTGGAGTTTCGTTTTTGATTTTCATGCTTTGCCTTTCTAACTATTATTCTTTAAAATTCCTTTTTCATTTTCATACTTAAGGAGAATAATTGATCCTTAAGTTATATAACTTGTATTTATAACTTCATCCTTGGTATTAAAAATATTGAATGTTTACCATCTTGGCAAATACATATTCTGCTGCTCAAATATAACTCTGTTATATATATGGAGAAATGTTGTTATCTAATTAATTGATAACAATTAATTGGACAAAATCAATTAATTGGAGAAGGAATAAATTATCAAGGCAGGGATTAAAAAAGTAGTAAAAGATTTGTCATCATTGCTCAACCTTCCAAACAGCCCTTCAAGTCTGTATGAGAACCTAATCACCCTTATGCAGAAGTCCTCCGAGAGATCTGCTCTTAACCTGGCAAAGTCATTGGACCTTTAATATTTTACTGTCTTTTAATATGATAAACTCTTAAGAAAGTATTCTAGAGGGATATGCATTCTCTAAACTCCAGTTCCATTTCCAGGTATTTACCCCACCATCAGGATTTGTCTTGATCATCCTGAAGACGATCAATAATTTCTACTTTAATGCAAAGAATGCAAATCAATCATTGAGTCTGAAAGCTTTATCTTTATTGCCATTTAGTTCATAGATGTTTAATAAACTAAAATTTCCTTCAATTTAAGTTAAAATAAAAGTATACAATCACAAACAAAGTTATTTTAAAAATCCTTTGTTTAGCTTTATCCACTCCTATAAAGCTACACAACCCTGAAGGGGTAGTCAGTTTACTTCTCCGAGTGGGACATCCGTCTGCTGAATGCAAATATTAATCGCGTATATTCAATGCACAAAGTCTCTAAAAAAATTGTTCATAATAAAAGAAAAAAAATTATTATTTAAATAAGCAATTTTCAATGAATCTTTTAACAATTTAAAAGTTAATTCTTTATACTGTAATTATATTATGCGATTACACTTGAAAGTAAACCGTTATATTTTAAAGTCAAATGCTTATTAACATGTTACTGTTATTAATGTGCAATTATAATATTTAATAATTATAACATCATAAAAATAAATTAATACCATTGGGATCAAAAAATGTTTTATTGATTTTTTTTATATTAACTAAATATATATGAGCTATTTTAAAAACTTTTTTCTTAATAAAAATAAATGCAAATTGTCATGGATATGATAGGTTTTATTTTTTAATTATAAAAAATGTTGGTCAGTTTACAGGCTGTTAATTAAATTTAACCTTTGAACATGATGAAATCAAATAAAAACCTAATAGGGTTTCAGAACACTTGTAAAGGGACTAAACGCCAAACAGAATGAAAAACCAACCGGTAACAATTAGCAGAAAGAAAAGTAACTCCTCTGTCAAAAAGACTCAACTTAAATGCTATAACCTCATATTAATTATAATATGTTATTTATTCTGCATTCGTGGTGTATTTTAATTTAAAATATCATCTCTGTTTTTCAATACACTTGTAATTTTACAAATAAAATAATTACTTGTTATGTTTTTCATTTATTACTCGTTTCGTTTCGTTTCGAATTATTATTCGTTTCGAAATCAATTTTGTAATATAAATGTTAGATTCTGTTTAAAAGTGAAGCATTTAATTGAACGGATTTAATTGATATTTATTTATCAAACATAATTTAAAATTATAATGTCATATATTTGTTGACTGAAACACTGAAAAAACTATGTAAACGTACTTTTTAAAACCATTAATGAACTGTCATAGTGTATTGATAGTAATATTAAAACTATTAATCTACTGAATTACTTCCTTGAAATAACATTATAAGAACTACTACAGAAAAATTAGAAGTTATATGGGAAATAAAAAGTATGAACATTATTTAGAGCTACAGCTTCAGTTTCAAGAGTATATTAATGACAACGCAGGAATTAAAATTGTTTTCAATATCAAGATTCTATATCAGTCTAATTCAACTATACTAATACAACTATATTATACTATCAGTCTGATACAACTATACGATCATCTATACCAGTGTTTCTCAAACTTTTTTAACCCTGGGCGCACCTATGAAACAACCATAACTTTGAGGCGCACCATTGTTATTAATATAGAAAAATTAGTCATGAAATTTAAAAATAGGAAAATTATAAAGAATTAACTTGAAATAACCATTTATTTTTTGAATCAAAGAGGTAGGCAATGACCGATTTGATCCACGAGGAAAGAGAAAAGGAAAGGATTATCGGATTATCCATTGCCTCTTAAAGATTAATGAATTTACCTTCCAGTTCAAAATGTCAAATGGCGAAGTCTGAATTGACTTGAATACAACATTCTTGGTGTCTAAAATATATGAAAATCATATGAATTTTAAAAAAATATAATCATATATAAATTAAATTTTCTGTTATATTGGGCGCACCTGGCCACCTTCCAGGGCGCACCAGTGCGCCCGGGCGCACCGTTTGAGAACCACTGATCTATACTGATATCTATACTGATACAACTAGACAAATTATATCAGAAACAATCATTGAAATTACAGATAAACTAAAAATAAACAGAGAATCTGGACTGGAGACTATAATGAACTTATTGAAAAAATCTTTTGCTTTTGATTGTGATTTTTTTAGTTTTCCTCACTATTTGAGCTTTGTCATTATATACTAAGGTTCAGTAAATCATAAATAAGAAATCAATCCTATATTATTAGTAAAAGGAAAATACAAAAATTTCTGCATTAGCATATTAAATTCTGCATTTTTTGGATTAAACCAAATTCATTACCGATGATAATACACCTTATTTAAAATAATTGAATGATAAGAAATCATTAAATTGATCTTTAAAAGGTGCTTAAAGCACTTTCTATTGAGTTTTAGACTCAACTCTTGTTAACAAATTTGCAGACATCAAAGACAAAGGCCAATATTTGTAAGTGTAAAATGGCATTTGCAATCAACGTTTCTTAATTTCCTCTGACAATATAACTTCTATTTTGATACAATAATGTAGATTTGCCATAAACGGTATTTTTTTCATAGTGGATAGGATTTGATAATTGTTCTGGTTGTCACAGACATAGTTAAAGAGACTTCTCCATTAGTTCCTACATTCCTTCTAATATATTTCCACTCCAATCCCTCAAGAGAAAGGTGTTTCATCAACAGACTTCTCTCTTGATCTAGAATTTTTTATAAATACTTCCATCTCTTTCATTCTTCACAACAAAGAGAAAAACAAATTATTTCAAATAGAACAAAATTAATATTGACAGTTTGTTTAGAGAATTATAGCTAATGCAATTTCCTTATGCCATAAATCTCCTGTCCTGCCCAACCCAGTTCCGGCCTTGTCGATCAACAAAATATTACAAAATTAATGTTTTATTCCCTTATTATTTCATTTTCCTCATGCTTTTTATTGACATTCATTGATTCCATCTGCCACATTCTGTATAATATAATTGTTAGTTGAATACTTGGATTTCTTTTAAGTAAAATGTTGCATACTCCTTGAAAGTAATCTTTTAACTCTACAATAGTGTAGTCAGCTCATGTTTTCAAAAAGAGCTATTTTTTGTATATAACTTTATTATGATCCGACAAATATTTGATTGTAAAAGTGTCCTCAAACTTTCTGAATCAATCGTAAGCCAAAATTGTCATAATTTATTGCAGAACTAACCTCTTTGGTTATGCAAGAAATCTGATGTTCTTCACTGCATCTTGCTGTCTGTACTCTAGAATTAGTAGGAAAAAAATGTTTTGTTTATTACCACATTATAGCCGAAAAACTTACTTTTTCATGATGCAGTATTACTCAAGAACAATAGGGCTCATCTATATTGAAGGACCAATTTCTGGTATAAGATTAATATGCTTCATGAACAGGTGTGGTCTTTATTTTGTTCCCACAAACATTTGGATAGACTTCCACTCACTAACATTTACACACTCACAAATATATCATTAAAAAACCTAAAAATGGACTTTGGGCACCTTAAAACTTGTAAGTCTATCAACATTTTTTCATGATCACTATTCATTATTTACAAATGAAATTATTATATTAAAACTATAAATAGAATTATTGTTTTAATATAAAAGAGTTGTACTCGTTAAAATCGTGCAATTAATTTAAAAAAAATAAAAACCTGAAAATAAAATTGAACTAGTTGCTTTGAAATACAAGAAGTTATTTTATTTTAAGGTGTATTGTGGTACTAAGTCTGCTCTATAATTTATTCCGAAAATAATTATCAATGAAATGAAGCTAATTGTTTTCAATTTTTGTTTTCTTAACATGTAATCCTTTATTTCAATAAACTGTACAAAGACATGGAAATACTTACTGTTATGTTACTTTTACTACAATACTGTTAACAAGCTACATAAAAATAAAACAAGTACATTCAAAATGTACTTCATGTTTGTAAGTATTTTCCAAAATTGTCCTATATTTATTTATTTTTTTAATATTCGTTAATATTACTTGTAAATGTAAAGTAATCCCCCATTGTATCCAATTTTTAGAGAATTTGTATTTACATCAAGTTTTTACTGCAGAAATTATAATTGTTATAAATGAGCGATGTTAAAAAAAATCTAATGTTTTAAAGGAAGCATTGAAGTGAGTAAAAACATTTGTCTGGAAAACGTCGGTAATTACATTAACTGAAATCAATAAGAGGTCTTGTAGGCGCCAGGTAACCGACAAACTAGGTGCTTGTCTGGCTTACAGCGACGGCAGCTTCTCTGAGCCCAACAAGCTTTCTCGTCACATCTTACCTTCAAATAATCAACCCGAGTATAGCAGCTTCTTTGTGCATGTATTTGTTGAAGTTTTACTTAAATTTAATGAAAATATATATAATTTTCAGTATTTAGTATATCTTGAGACAATTTCTATTATTGATAATATGCTTAATATCAGCGTTTATTGTTGGTTCTAGGTGACTGGAATGAGATTCACAAACTGCATTTTTTTTTCTTGGTGACTGATGTACAGTGTTATTTACATGAATATGAATCACCAGTCATCCAATTTTCATGAATAGTATGAATGAGCAATGACTCCCTCAGTTCTCAATCTATTTTCGACTAGGGTGTTGTTTTTAAATTAACATATAGGATGTATGAAAAATTGGTAACGCCCGTTATTAGAGATAGCAAGAATTCGTTACATATTGTGACGAGTAAATTAACTGACAGTTGTTTTGAGGTCACTCCAAAAAAAATCGCAGTTCTTCAAGGAAAAGCTTACCAGCAATGTAAATTTCTCTTTAAATACTATATGGTAATATTACTGCCTTTGGAATCGTAGGTGAGACTGGTGAAGCGCTGTAGCGTCTGGTTATCCCACGTGTGTTGGCTCCCCCACAACTTGATATCCCACCGATGAGGCAGCTTCGATTGTGTAGTACCCTCGTAATTCTGCTTCAGCGCTCCTTCAGCATCCTTCAAATATTATGGCAATGGTTTTTTTTCTCCACCATGACTTTACGTTACGTTATAAATGACATGGATTAAATTATTACATCACTGAAAAGACACTGCAGGACAACAAATTAGTCAGATTACCACATACGAGGTGGGTGCAGATCACTTATTAATTGTCTCAAAATTTAAAGTACTTAAATAAGATTATTATTAAGAAATATGAACTATATTATCATGTAAATTTCCTTCTTGATATAACATGTTTCTGATCTTGTCCATTTTCCATAATGAAACTCTGTTGCATTCTTTTTTAATTAAAGTTTTAAGAAGTTTCATATAAAAAATGTATTATAGAAACTAACTTAGGGATATAAACCAATGATTATGTTAAAAAGAGGTTTTAAAAATCAAGGATTTGTTTCTGAATATTGCTCTCTAAGATAGACGGCGTTCTAATTATGTACGAATAGCATGCAAAATAGTCTTAGCATACGATATTCTCTTGTGAACAAAAAGTTAGTTTAACTCTGTGTTTATCCCAAGTTGAAAGCAGTTCCTGTCGAAACAAACTCCATGACTGTATATACATAAATATACATGTACATAAATAGAGCGTAATATATAATAGAAGTTATTGCGGTATACAAAAACTGCAAAGGAAGGACTTTTGACACTTTCAACAACTATTTAAGTAACATTGATAAGTTAATTGATTCTGATAACTTAATCAATTTTAATTGATTAAACTAATTAAAGTATGAACTGATCAGGTGAAATCTGAAAATTTGCAATTTTAAAGTAAAAAATTTACTTTCAAGGAGTATGCAACAGTTTACTTAAAAGAAATCCAAGTGTATTCAACTAACAATTATATTATACAGAATGTGGCAGATGGAATCAATGAATGTCAATAAAAAGCATGAGGAAAAATGAAATAATAAGGGAATAAAACATTAATTTTGTAATATTTTGTTGATCGACAAGGCCGGAACTGGGTTGGGCAGGACAGGAGATTTATGGAATAAGGAGATTGCATTAGCTATAATTCTCTAAACAAACTGTCAATATTAATTTTGTTCTATTTGAAATAATTTGTTTTTCTCTTTGTTGTGAAGAATGAAAGAGATGGAAGTATTTATTAAAAATTCTAGATCAAGAGAGAAGTCTGTTGATGAAACACCTTTCTCTTGAGGGATTGGAGTGGAAATATATTAGAAGGAATGGAGGAGCTGAATAGAGACTGGAGTTAATGATTTCCCTGAAGAACTGTGATACAATGAGTGAGCCGATGGGTCTTTTGGGAACCCCTTCGCCGCAGAATCGCCGATTCCTCTTCATCAAACCTGATAAACCTCTGCTGGCTATTTACTATTCTTCTAATAAAACCGCTCCCTCGTTTACTAAGCAAAACCAGCCAAGCCAATCAATGGATCAGTCAGGAAATACAAAATTAGTATCTTTACAGGCATATCAACGTTCCTTTTCTATAGTTTTAGAAAAATCATATGTCCAAGTGGATGCTTACTTTCATAAATGTGGTGATTTCGTAGCCACCAGTAATGTATAAAACAATTTTTCGATATTCATTCTGTTTAACAGAAACATTTCCAACATCATTATTTAGTTAAATGCACTATCAAGTACTGTAGGTGCTGTATAAAGTTGTGTGCTTTATTATAAACTAACACTTTCATATGAATAAACAAAAAGCAACTATAATTGATTGGAAGAGTTTTATTTTGTTCTGATATAGTGGTATATATATTTTATCATTTTGGTAAATTCTAAAATTATCTACATTATTGAGGTAAATTCTAAGATGTTCAAAATTAAATTATCAGTTAAAAAAGGAATATGGGTTATACAAATAAATATATAAAAAGTTATTTAGTAATATATGATTGCACGCATGAATTTAGAAAAGGAAACGTTCAAACACTTACTATTCATTCACTTAAATCTTTAATCCCACCAATATAATACTCGTAAATTTCAAACAAAAGGGTGATTAGCACATCTTAAAGTGAACGTCAAAATGTAAACATATGGCTAATGAAAAGTTCGCACTTTTAGAAGTTTTTAGGATTTGAGCCTTATATGATGTAACAGAAAACATTGTTTTGAATAAAACTTTTAATGAACTTTAAAGCTTATTATTTTTAATATAGAATAATGTTTTTATATTATACTTGGTTCCTACTCCCAATAGGTATACGGACATAAGGTACTCCTATATGGTTCATCATTTCATTTAATTGAATTATTAATTCTTAAATAAATATCTATTTAAATTAAATTAAATATGAAACATTTCAAACAATGTGTCTGATGGTACGCCTAGGACTAATTTGAGGATATTACATTTTAAAATGTAAATTTTAATGATAAAACTTATTAATTTTTTGCTGAATCTCTACATCTGATCTGCATATAACAGAATTCAATTGTACATAAGATAATGAATTGTTCATAATTAAAACCCATCTGTCCAATGAAACATTTAGTTATTCTCAACACGTTATCCTAAAAGTGTTTGATTATATTTCTTCTAACATATATACTACTAAATTAAAAGCTACTTTCTTCTTATATAAAGTAATGATACAATTTAATTAATAATCACACTAGTTATATTGTTTAATATCGTTCACTTGATTTACATTACCGTTTTTTGTAATGTTAATTTCTTAAATTATATTTTTTATTTCATATTGTACGATACGTTATCGTACATACTAATTTTAGTTTTCACCACAGTATCCCTGAAGATACCAGAAAACAATGCAAACATGTTTAATATACTTGGATGATACTAGATTACATGTTTATAAATTTATTATGAAAAAGTCGATTCATATATCAAAGAACAAACGTTTTTAAGTTATTGTAAGAAACAATTTTTTTTTCAAACAGGAACTATCATCTGTCAGGACAATCAAAAATGGCTGCACATTCGTAATATGTATTATCAATCTTTTAGAAAGATTGCAAGAGGGAATCAGTTAAAAACACGTTAGGTCTAAGATACTATATATATTAATCTAGTGTATATATTCATTCACATAAACACGTGAAATAACAATCAATGATCAAACCACAATAAGAAATGGGGGGAAAAAAGACTAAGAGCTTTCAACAGTTTTTGACTCCGACGAAGACCGCTTGTTACGGTTGAATGATCTTAGCCTTTTTTTTCCCGTTTCATATTGTGGTTTGATCTTCATATATATATATATATTATGAAGAGTCCCGCAGGAAGACAGGTCGCTGCCCTGTCTTCCTGCGGGACTCTTCGCTCTTCGCTCTTCACACCTCCTGATGACGACGATGGTCGAAATATCGATGTGAGTTTTGTCTGTGTCTTTCTGTGTGTTTCCTTCGTTTTGAATTTATTTTATATATATATATATATATATATATTGATAAAAGTATCGACCGTGGAATAGAAATAAAACTATAGTTTATCGGGACTCGGTCAGTTCTTCAGGTTCAAACAGAAAACTAAGCATTACATTATATAATGTAATACTTAGTTTTTCTGTTTCAAAATGTATACTTCTGCCTATGAAAAAGGTTTTAGATAAACACTGAAACGTTGGCAATGAGAGTTTAATTTGAACCTGAAGAACTAACCGAGTCCCGATAAACTATAGGTTTGTATATATATATAGATCTGTCCTTTATCTGTATATTTTAGTCTTTCAAAGTCCATTTGAGTGTTTACAACCTCTTTTCAGAGTATACATGTATATTATAAAAAAAGTACCTGGTTACATTTTTTTCAGTTTTATTTTTTAAAAAATGTATACTGTACTCTATCTTGATTAACCATCCTATAAATTAATTTTTCGTTGTTAATAATTCCTTTAATCATGAAAAGAAAGTGCATGAATAGTTCTTACTTAACCTTGTTATTTTAGTTACTGATAAAATGTTAAATGTAGAAAACCTTAATAAATACTACATGTGTATGGATGATATGTAGTGATTAATATGGATTGATTTCTGTTGCAGGGACTACTACTATGACAGGTGAGGTGTTGGTGTTAGACTTAACCTGTGAGTAGAATCAAGTATCAATCCCTTAACGAGATTACCGCAGCCTTCAGCCGACGATAAATTTCCCTAATGTAGCTACTAACCTACTTAGTGCCATAACCTTCTTCTAGAGAGATTTCCATTATAATACTATTTGGTAAAAATGAAATACTTATTCAATGTAAGGGCCTTTCGTGACTTGTGTGATGTTTATAACTTATTTATCTGCTCAAAAATACTTCCACACAAGCCTCATTTTATTTTTAAGCATCAACGTTTTAAACGAATCACTCTTATTATAGATACCCCTTACTCTTAACTATTTATGTTAACTCATAGACGATTTATTTTAAGTGGATTGCCTGGATGGCAGACTTTTTATTGATGTCCATACTACTTGAATTTATTACTTCCAATCTGAATAATTAGAACATTTATTTAAATTAATACACCTATTACACACTTATTACTGCGCGTTAGAAAAGATCTGAGGAATGGTTTTAACCTTAAATCAGAAAAAGTAGACATTGGTTTGTAAACAATTATTAAATGTTTAGGACTGTAGGGCATTTGTTATATTTTCTTAATTTTATTCAGAGTAAAACAGTTTTGTCCTTATATGATACAAAAATTTGTTACGAATTCTAACCAAATTAAATCCTTAATTTATTCTTTATAATGTTCCTTTATTAGAATATACTGAGGGGGAATTCATAGCACGGTTCAGTTTCATTCTTTTTCTTAGCTTTGACTTGGAGTCCAAGTGATTCGGTACCACTAAATAATAATTAATTCCCTTAATTATAATATTATAATTAATTAATCATTAATTATAATAAATAATTATTACCTTCATAAATTAATTGTAATATATTAATTAATTATAATAAATAATTATTAACTTAATAAATTAATTATAATTAATTAAGAATTATAAGTCACTGAACTTAAATATTAAATAAAGATCTCAGTATTTCATATTTCTAATACTCTATAGATAAAACGATAATTTTAAAAATCCAGCGTGGTTATTCATGAAAACATTAAAGCTATTTGAACCAATGTTTATCTATTTGTTTGAATGTCAAAAACTTCTCATATTAAAAAATTAAATAACAAGTAAACATAGGTACCAAATATAAAATTTTGGACTTCAAAAAGAATTTTAGGAATGTTTCAATCATTCAAGCAATCTGAAAAAACATGACAGAGGAGAGAAAAATCTTGAATGAATCGAAATGAAATTAAATAACTCATTCAAAGAAATATCAAAAATAATCGGATTACGTCTAACATCTTGCTACCTGTTAGTGAGAATGTGTATGAAATCATCCCTAACGATAAAACTCAAGGTATATAACTAATAGCCATATTTAAGGTATTAATGTCTCTCTAAATGAACTTAATAAATAACAAAGGGATTACTAAACGATACTTAAAACTAAAGAAATCTATTAAAATATTCTAACGTAGTGCAATTTGTTATTATGTGGTATTTACTCATTGTAGGGTAAATGCTAATGAAATAGTCTCCACGTATAAAAATTTAATCGTATAAACAACGCGTTCGAATACGTAGTGTTCTTCTTCAGACATTAATTAAAAAATACAATGTCATCAGAGAGTTATCTATAGTACAAAATATAGCTTCTTTATTTTATTTTTTTTTATTTTGTACTATATTTTTTAGAATTAATACTTCCGATACTAAGTATTATTTTTACTTCTATTTTTGTATCTTACTATATTATTTGTATTTGATCATATTGTATTTTTTAGTTAATACCTGAAGAACAACACTACATCTTCGAAACGCGTTGTTTATACGATTAATTTTTTATATGTGGAGACTATTTCTTTAGCTTTTTATCTTACAATATTAAAATATTGTTTACAATTGTCGCATAACTGAATTATGTTAGTTTTATTACTTTTTAGGTTCATTTAGTGTCGAGGTTATATGTGAACTTTTAAAATTGAGTGAAGTTTCTTTCATGTACGTAAAAACAATGTTCAACACGCATTCCCTAACTCCCTTTCATATTGCTTTTATGTGAGATATAACATAGGATATTGGATCATATCGAGCTTCCCATATAGGGAGCTGGTTTCTCAACAACGTATATAAATCTGTTTCCTCTTTGCAGATATAAAATTGTAAATAGTTCAGCAGTTTGAGTAAATTATGAGCTGGTAAAAATAAGTATAACAATAATAAAAGAAAAACAGAAACCAATGAAATGCTGTAAAATGAATTCTTGACTATTTGAAAAAATAAATTAAACAGCTCTCTCTAACTCAGAAGAATAATCAGTTGTCACTGAAGAGAAGTCAAGGCTTAGAACCAGGGGATGACATGACATTCAAATGTTTCTCTTAGGGCTACAAACTTGATAGATATTTTCTTACGAGTTATACTAAAATGATTACGTCATTGTTTGCTGCATCCTGATCTTATTGATCTATAACCTGAGCTGAGAATCAGGTTTCAATTTGTAGGTGGAGAAATGATGTTAATTCAGCTTACTCTCAAAACAACAACCAAATACCTCCAGACCTGACTCCTCAATATTATACTAACTATCTAAATCGATAGGATATTTTTATAACATAAAACATATTATAACATATTTTTAGATGTTATTTAGATATTCTCGACTGAACCTTCTTTGACATTATGATATGGAAAGGTGGTCAGGTATAAAATGAAAAACCAGTATACAAGAGACTCTGAGGTTTCTATTCAGGTATTGCTTACTAACTGACTTTCAATATATGTTCTGGACTTTAAGTGGAATAGATATCTATTCATTTTATTAGCCTTTTTTAGTTCGAGTGTTCTTTTGCAAGTTGCATTAGTAGCAAACCTCTACTTCAGCAGGTCTCTTTGTCAAGGAGTTTCCTTCAGTGATGAGCGTATGTAAAAACCGAGGTAGAACAGTAGGTGTCATTGCAAGACATGAATGTATTGATAATGGCTGAAAACAACAGAAGCATGGACTCATTTAACATATTATTGTCTGTTATGTTATATATTATATACTGTGGATATAGTAACAAGAACGTTACTTGAGAACGTTCTTGTATGAACGTAACAACATTCATAAAACTTGAGAAACTTATAAAGGAGCAAGTTTCAACCAAATATTATTATTTTATTTGTAACAATGTTTGTATACGGGAAGGTCTCCTACCAAAATTTACAAATACATAATATATATATATATATATATATATATATATATATACTTTTTGTTGGAAATACGATCCAAAACGGACAAATATAGTTCAATATAGACAAAGAAACATAGAGAAATCTAGTTTCCCAAGAAATAGAGACCCAAGTCTCCAACTGTCTCTGAACCAGTGCGCTTGGTTTCCCTCTCTTATCTCTCCTGAAGACGGTTCAAATCGAAAATTAGAGACTGTAATATATATATTTCTCTCTCTCTCTCTCTCTCTCTCTCTCTCTATATATATATATATATATATATATATATATATAAAGATTTCACATATGCAAGTGAAATAACAATCAATGATCAAATCACAATATCAAATGGGAAAACAAGACTATGATCTTTCAACCGTAACAAGTGGTCTTAGTCAGAGTCAAAAACCCAACTCAGTTTTTAGAGAAGACCGCTTGTTACGGTTGAAAGATCTTAGTCTTGTTTTCCAATTTCATATTGTGTTTTGATTATTATATATATATATATATATATATATCAGTTGGTATTTATTTATCCATTAATGGGGTTTCTACGAATGTACGGAAATTCTATACGTATTGCTATTATGAGGATCTCATGAACGATAAGTTAAAACGAGAGAATAAGAAAATAACACTGATAACTCCCTTGTATATTCTGGCAGCCGTCAGGCAAAGTGTCCCCTTGAACTGGCTCCCAGGAACTCCCGCACCAGTCCAGTAGATTATACCACCTCCCAAAGATAGCTGCCGATATGTAGGAGTCAGTTTAATCAGGCCTTTTCTTTTTTTTTCTTCCAGGAAATAATGTGTTCTTACTAAATATAGCAATCATACATTCGACTCTCACGCGTTTTTCTATTCATATATACACTGAATTCTAATTTGTCATCATTTTATAGTTTAAAAAAGATGCACTTCTACTAATTGAAGTGCACTAATTGAAATACACTAATACCTACTGAAATATGCAGTTTGTTTCAAACCTTCCATATTAATTTAGTTAAAGGTTTAACTAATGCTTTAGTTAATGTTTAAAATCAGGTTCATCCGACCTATATTACAAAGATTTGTTAATTTTTTATGCTCAACTATAATAATAAAAATAAAAACTCAAATTGGAAAGGAAAACTTAGAAAAAAGTGTACACCATACTATTGACCAATAAATATGCAATTCAAAGAACACATATAAGAAAATACTTGGTATTCAATTTTAATGAATTAGAAGACGATAATTAATTATAGATAGGGAAGCAATTTTCAGCAAGCTCCCTAAGCGATTTTCCACTATCAGTGAGTAAAATCAATAGTCACCCCTGATAGTGACACAAACCGTTTCAAATCCAATCGCATGTTCAGCAATTTTATTAAAAACAGCGATATTTGAGGAAATAGAACCTGGATTTGGCATTGTGAGAGAAAGGGTGAGGAGAGCGCAGTTAATATCTCACTCGCACTAGCAAAACATTACTTTTAAATCAACTGAAAACACACGATTGTCAGACTAAATCTTAGTTGAGTATAAAATAACAGGTGATATTTAAGACAATATTATTCAGGCACAAGAAAATTGGAAACTAATGTCTAGTCAGTTGCATTAAGAATGAAATCACAGCTCAATAGTGACAATAGAAGCTTCTAATATTCTATCACTAAAGTACAAGTAAATATAAGCATATTTTATCCTCAATAGTTTAAAAATAGCATGTAAGAAATGTAGCAACAAGTTAATACACTATTTACAAGTACATATTAAGATTGTGATTTAATTGAATTTTTATGTTTGGCATAGTGAAAGTGACTTGCAGTGACATAGGCGAGTGCATGTGGTTACTCAGACTTAATTTCTTTAAAGCTAGCAGAAAACAGTAATCATGATAGAAAAAAATAGAAATCACGATTTTGTAAAAAAAATTAAAAGATGGTTGGACTAATATTAATGAATTGGATCTGAAGGCATTTGGTCGTGATTCACCTGAGAGGTAGCACCTAAATATTAACGTACTTCACCCTACATCCTCAATATTTAGACTTCAATTTCTCCTCGTATCAAGATCAACAAAATCAAAACATAAATTCCAACATTTTGAACAAATTATCTTTTGAGATCCTAATACTACTATATTACAATATTATTAATGCAAATAAATTATCACGTTATTAAATAATTTATATTAATTGCATAATAAGTAAAATAAATTAATAAATATATTTAATCAATATAAAATTAATATTTCAGTTCCCCCCATTAAAAGCTTAATTCCCGCCCAGTGATATAAGAAACAAAAAGGAAATATGGCAGATAATTATTGATTTTATACGGGCACTAGTTGCATGTTTCTGAAGTTGTAAGAAACTTTATGTAACTCATTTAGTTTGTCGATTCAGTCTACTTACAATATTGTTTTGCTATTTATTTAGTCCTTTATATTTGTTTTAATTATTTTTTTTTATGTCGATACTTATTTCTTTTACCCCACCTTTAATTTTTTTAAACATATTTTTTAGAAGTTTTTCAGTTTCAAAAAAATGATTAAAAAAATTGAGAATGAATTTTTTTTGTTTCCAAATACTTGGGTTTCTAGTAAATGCAAATTAAACCGTGCGCATACACTCCTAGTGATGGCATTACTTTCTTTGAAAAGTCCTGTCTTTATTAGTTAAACAGTTTGAGATAGCCTTTGCAGTTATAAAACAATTCTTATTATAATGTTGTTAGTGTTAGCAATTCAAAGAACCAGTTTCTAAGTTTCATGTTTCATAAGTTATTGTAATTATTCACCTTTGTTAGCTTTTTATTACTCACGAAAGATTATACCATTTAAGGATTACCTTAAGTTATCCTTCCAATCAGTTTATTGTTTTTGATAGTTTAGTCTCAATTAATTTGCATGATGCCATTTTTTATTTGTTCTCTCTTTTATGATGGTTTTTTTAATTATTTTGTTTTATTTTTACATGGTATTAACAATTACTATCTAACTTGGTCAACAGTTTGTCGCAAAGGTATTGCAAACTACAATTCAAAACAATGTGCATGAGATGTAAACGAAACCTCCTCTAAAACTAGGCATTTGTAATTCAGGCATTTTGATGTTTTCTATCAAAATTGTCACTAATATTTCTGTTGAACAATATTCAAATGTCGAAATATTCAAAGTAAGACTAGTGTTCAGTTTTCATTCCTGTTTATTTCCGATGCGTATATATTTTGTATATGTTGGAAGTCCAACTGTTCAAACAGATTAAACCACAAGTTACGTATAACAGAACAAAAGATTCACTTTCTCTATAATATGAAATATTATAGTATTGTTTAATAATGTTCTAAGTACTTTTTATAGCACACAGAAGTTTATATAACACAGAAAACAGAGATCTATGTATGTATATATGCATTGTTAAAAATAAGACCATGTTTAACTGAAACTTGCTTCTTTATAAGTTTTCTGTAGAAAACTGTTTTCAGAAGCAACTGAAACTTGGTTCTCAAGTTTTCTAAATAACGTTTTAGAAGGAAGGACTGTTACCAAAATTTACAAGTATATATACATATATATAGAGGAAATTTTGTTTGTGTATGTGTGTGTGTTTGTAATATTTAAAAGTAGTCATTCATTGAAGAATGTTAATTAAAAAATGACTATATTTTGGTGGTACTGCCTTCCTTCGTAGTTATTCTAGTTTTTTAAACAATTACTGCTTTCTTGACTAGACCTTAATAAGGTCGGGTGATGCTTTGTCTATACGTTTGCAAGTAGGTTGCAAACATTTTTTCTTAGAATTTATCTTTATGTATATGTATAAAACAGAGTGCTAATACATGGCTAGTCATGAAATGCTGGAATGCCTACTGACTGGCTTGGGGTGACTTTTTGTGGATCCTTCGTACTGCCTAAGACGAATATCTGAGCACACAAACCCTACTATCAAAACCAATATATTGTATATTTAAGAGTCTGTCAAAGCACTTTGCTGTCGATGACTCTAAAAAACATTCAGAAGATAGTTGCACCGCTCATGTAACCAGAGGCTATTCGTAAATGAAAACAGTACTAATCTGAAGAGAAAAACTATTAGAAGCACAATTAAGACAAGGCTTAATAAGTCAACAATGAAACGTACAATCAATATTCAGACTGGTATGTAGAGAGCGGGTTCTCTAACTAATCTCAGATATTACGAATGTACGACTAACCCACCACAAGCCATCATCAAAAACTGGTCTGTAAATATTACCTCAACGCAGAACAAGCAGCCATGAAATAGCTCTCTGTTGTAAATAGCATGCCCAAACATAACGATAATTGTAGGGAAACACTCCCAGTACGTACACTATTATGTGTACTTCTGTAATGCTAAGTGAGTTATTTGAGTCAGTGGTTAGCATGGAGCACTTAATAGGAAAGAGTGTTAATGAAAGACTGTAGGAGCCAGGGTTGTTGCTTAAGGATACAGCTCATTACAGGAAACAGTTTGAATCTTTCATGAATGCCCCATATATCTTACAGCCTGCTCGGCACACACTCAGACCAAGTACAAGACGCACCGTCGGCCACTAACTTGTATTACTTTATTGTCTTTCAATTACTCAAAAATAGTCTTTATTAGCATACCATATTCTTAAATACTGTTCAAAATGAGAATCTTTCTGCGAAATAACATAATAAAATTATTTTAAGTTTCGATGATAAATAAAAAAAACCACAATACTAGTATTTAAATACATTCATTGATATACTTACAGCTTTTACAAAACAGGAATATGTGTGAATGTATATTAAAAAAAAACATCTGTACAAAAAATATTCGAAACATGCTGTCAGATGACATTGATAAGATGAAAGGCTCTTATAATAAAATTATTTATTATTGCCTTGCTAACACTTAGAACTTGCGCACTTGACCATCAGTAACACCAACAAATTGAATTAGATTAATAGATGAACTTGTCTTTTAACAATTTAATCTTAAGAGTGACGATAACACCATTTGTAAATATTCTCAGTCAACAATTTCTACAGATTGGCTGGTACAAACCTACTCAAAATGTTTAATTTGAACTTCACCATTTCAGATTTCATTAAACTTTCAAACATTTATTAATGTCGTTATTATCATTAATGAGATAGTATTTTTAGATGTTATGTTAGGTTTCTACATAATTATTTTTTACAATTTTTATGTTTTATTTTTCTTGTACATACGTGAGCTGTCATTTTAAGCAGACTCTCCATTTTAAGTATATGATTTTTTGAATATACAGCTGTCTATGCCGGAGAATTTCTTTAAACTAAAGAAAAATAACTGCATATGTGTTGATAATAATAATGCTATAACAAATTATCTAGATTAATATTAAAGTTTAAATCTAATATATGCATATTATCTTTAAAGTATATTAATGTTAAATTTGAATATTTTAAATACGAATGTTACTACTCCAGATGAAAAGCACTGTCCTAGTGTAGAAATGAATTTCTTGGGTGATTTTCTGTGTATTGCTCTGCTATTTTGTATACATGCATATAATTTTGGTTAGTGAAGTCATGAATAAACCAGAAAAAGAAACACAGTGTTAGCACTTTTATTTTAAATATGAATATAGTCAAGTACATAAAAGAGTTATTTGATATGTAATAATTCCCACTTGGCATCGCCTCTCTATTAATTTATTTGAAGTGTCAAATATAATAAGGTAAAGTATGTAATGTATCTAACATGAAATGTGGAAGGTACAGATGAAAAATAGAGAAAGTCATGTTTGGGAGGTGAAGAGGACTTGATGTTTAAAGTAAAAGAGTAAACAGTGTGGCAATGGTGAGTGAGTCTGGCAGGAGGCTAATTCGGGATTCATAAATGTCGTATGGAGAACATCAAACATTCACCTTATAGGAGTAGCGAAAATCTCGTCCGAAAACGAAAAAATATGATTTTGCCACTTGGTGAGAAAGGTGCAAGAGCGAGGGTTGGCGTGAGATTGGCCCGGGCTGCCCGTGAATAATATATTGCCAGCAGAGAAACGGCGCTCCGACCTTCGTCTTCGCTCCAGATAGCTTTTTATTTGACTTTCTTACTTCAAACATTGTTTACTTCAATTCTAATTTACTTTCAAATAATTTCCCATTTAGTTAAAAAAGATTTATATTTAAATGCTCTTTTTCACCTTAATAAATGTTTCAACTTTGGATCCTTGTTTCAATAAATTATGAGAACTGTTATTTTAAAAATGTAGCACTTTGTCAGTTTTACTGGTGTCCTAAAAGCACAAGAAAACATCAATAAATTATGTAAAACTAAAATTGTTGGTGTACTCTATAATATGAATAAACAGACTCCATTACATTTATAGCAATTTTGAGCTACACAAATTATTTCTAGCAAATAAGAATAAATATAAATAATAAAATCACAGTCATTTGTCTGTTTAAAAATAATTACAATGTAAATTGCGTAAATTTCGTGATTAGATCAGATCACAATTTAAAGTAAGTGCTTTAAAGTTTTAAAATTATAAATAGTTAAACTGCAATGGATAGAACTAAATAACAAATTCTTCTTTAAATAAAAAAGTTAGTACATCGGTAGTTCATCAGAAGACTCGAAGAATGGGCGACTGATCTAGACAAGTGGAGTTCGATGAAATGCTTGTCCAGTCGTCGTACTGGATATAATGTATGTATTAAAGCAGGGGTGCTCAATACGTCGATCGCGATCTACGAGTCGATCGCAAGGCTAATAGTGGTAGATCGCATACAACTTTGAAGAAAAAAAGTTGCCTGTTCATCGTGCACATGCTAGTTAGTAAGCACGACAGGGTGACAGTCAGCCTGTCATCCACTCCATCACTTGACTGGTGTACAGGGTAGAGATGGGCATATCCAGTACTGTCGCGTATCCAATACGTATTCGATCCTCAGAGCCCGTATTCCATACTTGGAATACGACTACTTTCGAATACAATGCACTCAATCGACTATCCAGTACCTTGCTTATCGTATCCTTTTTCCTGATCACTAGACACTCTCATTATTTATCTCATCACATACATATATCAACTTACAGCTTTCTACAATGTAAAATTATTGTAAGCCAGAAATTTACTTTTAACATCATTGGTAAAAAAAATAATATATTACTACTTAGGCACTGGCATACTTACATTACATAACTTAATATTAATAATATACGCTTTTATGGGTCAGTAGATCATTTTGACTTGGTCATTTTATAAGTAGCTCGCATACTGAAAAAGTGTGAGCACCCCTGTATTAAAGAGTATTTATTATAATTAGGTCACACTTATTTAATAATGAGTTTTTATAAAAAAGACTATACATAACGACAAAAAAAGAAAAAAAGTAACACAAAGTAACGAGTAACGTAAACAAACATTTAAAAAATACTATTAATGAGGCACAATTAGAAATTTAACTTTCTCAGAAATTCTGAGAAGGTTGAATTCCTTGCCGAGGTCTGTCCTTTGGTCTGAAATCCACAGGCATAGATGGAGGCCTTACGGCTGTGTGAGAAAAAGAGGTTTCTATCAAATGGTTTTATATACTGGGAATTTCCCTTTAGTATAGTTTCATTCTCACTATTAACATTAACATTATTAACATTAACATTTAGGAGAGTCTGCACAGCCAATCATCTCTTTCCTTACACAAATTGGCCCTTTTGCATCTACGACGTATTTGGTAGACTTTGGCTTTCCATGATTAATTGGTGCCACAGATGATTTGCGGTTTTTTTTTGTGGACATCACGAGTCTTCTTCTCGACATGGGATTTTGTGGTTGAAGTACCTAATCAGGAACCTAATTCCTGAATTGTTTAGAATGTAATAGCACACATTCCGTCTATCTGAAAAATGAGACAATGGTACGAACAGTCTATTATTGTAAAATGCCAATTCCGCTGTTGTTCAAAGGAATTATATGGTTACCCTATATATCGCTACTTCATGTTACTGGTGCTTAGATTAATCTTCATTATTAGATTAGATAAGAAAAAATACCCAATAAAATTAAACAATGCAAGTCCAACAGTAAGAAATTGAATTATAATTTATCATTAATTAAAAAAAAGTAAATAAAAAATACAGTAGTACAGTAGTACAACTGCTTGTTACTGTAATCTAACAACAAAATCATTAACATCTTCACCTTCATGTCAAGCCAAACAGGATTAGACTCCTCAAATCCAATATTAGTTTCCACTATAGGAAGTATTATCAGTTCTTATCTTCGAATTCTGTAATCGAAGAATAATGTCCACTGAATTGTTGACTAATAGAGATAGAGTCGTAATAGCTCCTCACATAGTAAAATGTATTCTCCTACAGAAACCTATTAATGGTGGTTGGTTTTAACTGACACGCACCTAATTTGTGTAACACCGACACAATCATAAGATTGACCTCCTCCGTTATATCAATTTTAACTTTTTCTTTCCACTTTATCAACATTCCTCATATCAAACATCACTAGCTCCGCTTTCCAAGCCCTGTATTCCGGACAACACTGTATTTCTATTCACCTCTTCATTCATTTCATGTTTCTTAGCAGATAGCAGCGCCTTAGCATACTGAATGGAAGTGATTCAACCTTCTATACTTCTTCAACTTTTATTTGATTGTATAACACACACTAGATTGCTTGTTTCTGTAATCTAACAACGAAATCACTATCATCTTCACCATCGTGTTATATTTTATCTCATCGTGTTATACACCAACGTGTAAGTTCAGTTGAAATGAGCTTTTTACACTAAATTGGATACGGTTCATCTTCGCCACCTTTTATCTGCCTAAAAGTGAGTTGTGTTAAGAAAAAATGTTCGAGACTGCAGAATATTGTATAGTGTTAAACATTTCCAAACTGATTTCTCAATCATTCTGAGGTATCCCACTTTTTTCAGGTACTAACATGAAAATCAAATTACTTGTCGCTTTTCATTAATATTTTATGACCCCTCAGTATATCAGACTAGAACCCCTTTACTGAAATCAGATAGCGCTCTATACAGCTGTAGATTTCTGTTGACTTCTACGACCCATGTAAAATAATCTGGGTAGGTCTTTGTATCTAAACAACATATCGGTCAAACTAATATTCCATTCTATTCATTTTTCTATTTCATCTCCCACAGAGACCTTTACATTTTGTAAAATAAACAGACAATTTATTATTTTTGATATAAATGTCTGAGTGAGAGAAGCTAACTCTGTCAGTCCTGGAGGTAGGTAACGCTTCTTTTTGTGTAAACACAACTGATACACATGATATCATTAGATTTGTCACAGCAGTATTAATAATTTTGTAAAGCCAAAGTAAAGGTTTCATGATAAGTCCACATATTCTACGAAATAACCTCTTACAACAGAACATTGCTTTTGTTCTTTTAGCCAGTGGATCTAGTACATGCCTCATATAATTTAATCTTTCATCTAATGAACCTCTATGAATATATCCGTGGTATTGATGGTTAATCTTTTTTCTCCTTCACGTTGGTATAAAGACTGTTTTATGTGGATTTGTGCCCAGATATGCGAAGCATGCTGCATCCTCTGAACTAATCACAATATTAGGATCTATAGCACACTTCCCTGAGAATATTTTTCAGTCTTTACAACTGTGATAGATCTAATACTTACATTAATTATTCTTTTACAATATTACTGTAAATGGTACTGATCTCTTTGTGCATTCACAAATTAAGAAAAGTAGTCATTTATGTTTTAAATGTTTTTATTTTGTCAGACACCTGTCAGAAAAATATAAGAAACAATCTCAAGTTCATTGAATTACGGAAGAAGTAGCTTGAAATTGGTAAAACCTTCAATATAATTTCAATATAATTCAAGAAAAATAGTGTTCGTAAACACACCATGAACATCTAACATCTATCTATAATATAATATATAATATATATATACATATATATATATATATATATACCTTCAGCACTAACTGATAAACTAATATAATATAATTATAATATAATGTATAATATATCTGAGATTATAATTTGTAGTAAGATGGCAACGTGTTTCGACTGGCAATACTTGTTGGAAACCTACTTATACTCAGTGCAAGGCTCCATAGAATAACTCCACAGTATTTGATTGGACGTTGATTTTCTAAATGTTATTTATTTTTTAAATTATATGCAGTGATCAATTTCTTCAGTTGCATAATGAACAAATTTAAAATTCAGTATGAGAATGTTTTATCAAGGCATAGTTTTTCGTGGTTTAAGAATTTAGAAGAAAGTCGATTGAAATGAACACATACGGACAGCTTCAATCAACACCATGAAAATTCAAGATACGAACTGTGTTGATGAGTTATCATTTATGTTTGGTTTAATCAGACTTCGATATAAATAGTCTTTTGCATAAATTCCAATTTTAGTCAAGTGGGATTTGGAACACGTACATTTACGGCCTGTCACATCATTTTCAATAAATCGATTTTGAACAGCAAAAGGGAATTCCTGTTGTTCAGCCTATTCCGACTTGATCTTGGACTTTCTTCCGAGCTATATTAAATACTACAAGGTGAACTCATTTCGGTGACATAAACTACAAATCTGTCATCGACTGCTGGAGGCTTCGCTTGGGTTCGAATGACAGGTGTGAAGAAAGTTGAGGCTGCTGGCTTCAAAGGGAATTTGAGGATTGAATTCATCGATTGTAGGTGTGTGGGTGATTGAAGTTGGAGGACGAGAGTAGAATGTGGCGGTCAGCCACCACCTCATTCGTACTAATGAATTAACTACCTCTTCCTCGGCTGTCCCAGATCGATACCACTCTGTCCTGACACTTGTGTGTCCTGGACCTTCTCAATCCAACTGGAAAGAGTTCAAAAAATACATGTTTGATTGGAGTTGATTTTTCACATTTAGAATTTATTTTTTATTTATCATATCATTCTGTTATATCATTAAAACATAAAATGTTTTATTAAATATTTTTACTTATTAAGTCAATGTAAAAAGTGTACACAAATGTAAACATATCCGACACGATCAACAAGTCATCCATTATTCCAAGATAAATTTTGAATTTTTATTGTTTTGTGTTAATCAGATTATATAAATATTTTTTATAAATTGCCAATTTTATGTTCAATATTTGGAACCTACATTTAGGAGCTTAATATTTTGCTAAATCATTTCGAAAGCAAAGGGGAATCGGTTCAGGTGTCGAGCTGACGGACTTAGTGAGCTATATTAATAGCTACAATGACTTTGTGAATGTTCAATCGCATCGTGCTTGGGGGTTGCTTGGGTTAATGACAGGTGTGAAAAAGTGAGGCGTGCTGCTTCAAAGGGATGAGGATTGATTCATCGATTGAGGGTGTGTGGGTGATTGAAGTTGGAGGACGAGAGTAGAATGTGGCGGTCAGCCACCACCTCATCGTCTAATGAATTAACTACCTCTTCCTCGGCTGTCCCAGATCGATACCACTCTGCCTGCACTTGTGTAGTCCTGGCCTCTCAATCCAACTGGTCCACAACCTTGAGTCGTCTCCATTCTCACTTCCCTTTCCTGCTTATACAACCATATTCTTACAACCACTATTGACCTAACTTTATATCTATAAGAGAAATATTTAAATATAAAATACTGTGTTTTAAGTCCAGTGAAATACCACTCATGACTTTTAAGTATAATTGCTTACTAAAAAAATAAATCAGCAAAGTTTTCCTAATTTAAATTATAATTAGTGCCACACAATAAGATTTGATTAGCTGTATTTATGTATATCCAAACATTTCTTCAAGTTTTATCTCATGGTTTCAGAATAAACATGGCATCTAAATATCCTTGTTTGTTGAAACCGTGATTATTTAGAGCATTGGTCGGAAACAGGGGTAAATTACCCCGAGTAGGGTATGTTACAATTTTTTGGGGGTAATAAACGTGCTAGGCATGTGGATGTGCTAAGTGAAGGACAGTTGGAGAAAGGAATGCATCGAGGGTTCCACGATCTTTAAAACTATGGAAACGAAGAAATATCAGTATTAAGAATTAGAGATTTTTCCAATATACATTTTTTGTTTATTTATTATCTGTAAATTCAATTGTAAATTGGTTAGTATACCAGAGCACTTCCAAGTCTGAGGTAAATTCATTTTACTACAAATTCCATTTGGTAACGGCCAAAAAAGTAACACAACCCCTGATTTAGAGTAACGAGTAGATGTCCACAACTAATCACCGCCCTGGAGACAATTTTTAGTGCTCACAGTTTCAGCTGTGGTAAATACTATAAATAAACTGATTAGTCTTGTGTTGCAATCAGCGTCATAATTCTTGGATTACAGTATGTAGACATTAGTTCTGATTCACCGGAATCAAAGGTGTGTTATCAAAGTTCCTTCAATATCTAAGCAGCAGGACAAAATTATTTCTCTAGACTTCAGGCTTTTCTATTTCTTTAACCAAGGTTTATAGAACTGACTCTGCAGACTTTCCCTGTAAATAGGTAATCTCCTCCATACGAAGATGCTTACTTACCAAGATGCTCATGTTACTACAGAGTGAACCTAATAATTTTACTTTTTAGTGTAGTATTACTGTTCTAATACTTAAGGTAATGAAATATTGGTGGTTAGACAATACCTAATAGGAAATTTGAAGTTTATTGCATCTCCAGTGAAATAAGTAGCCTATAAATTAGTTAGCTTAAAATTAGTAGTCTTTTGGACATAATCAACAAAAATATACCATTCCTATACATCAGTGTTACCTAAAGACAATGATGTTACTCAATGCAAAAGAACTATCTGTCATTGAGAAGTGCAGAAGCAATCAACATACAGATTGATTACAACACATTTGTTGAACAACCATTCATCACAAGCTTAAAAATATAATAAAATAATATATAATATATTATTTTATATGATATATAAAATAACTTGCAATAAAATAACACATCATATGGTTAATTTACTTTTCTTTTTAATTAAATTTTAAGAATTAAATTTGTTTGCATATCATATTAATCCCTGAAAATATCTCCAAATTGCATTTGTCAACATATAAATCTTCTTGACAATTAACAATGCTATTAAAAAGTTTCCAAATCAATGTTAACAAATTAAACAAGTAAACCAGGTTATCCGTTATCTAAAGTTGGGTTTTCAGTTTATATACCTATAGTGCCATTAGCAGTACACAGAATTTCATTAAATTGTTTTGTAGCATATAATATTTGGTTGACTTCACTGATAAAATTTATTGTTTTATACTTGATAGTATAACATATAAAACATTTTCTGTAACCATAAAATATATCATAAAGTTTATTCCAACAAAATGGAATTCCAACAAAAATATTTAGCTCTACGCAGTAAAATGTACTATTTTCGGGTTTAATTTTATTATACATTCCGTCAAACGGTGTGACCTATATCGTATCCATATCTCTCAGAATCAATGATAAATCAAAATGGGTACATTTAATTGTAAATAATACACTTGCAAAGTTATACTTTTAGTAACCCTTTCAATAATCCCAAAGTTTCATCACTCTAGATACAGTTCAACTGTTTCTAGTTTAATTTAACAGTTTAACAAAAATAAAATGTTTATAAACAGATTTTAATCTGAATAGGGACCTATGATGTCCTATGTCCTATGATGAGAAAGTCATTTTTTTTACCAAAATGTATTCTTAGTTATCATTTTTTTTCCTGAACTACTAACTCTACTGCCTTTAAATTGTTAAAACAATTGAAAGGCTATTTTTTTTTTCAGTAAAGTGTAAACAATTTTATCTAAGATTTGTTCTAAAAATCTTCACTCAACTTTACTATAAGTAAAAAAAAATATCAAATTGAATTACAATTTGTTATTATCAAAAATTTTTAACATTAAACAATTTAATAATACAAAATGTTTATTATTATTTATATTGATCTGGTTTCATTACGTTTTGTATTGAAAAAAACAACCTTTTTGTTATATTAAAAAGTTGTTTCATTTGGCTATTAGAACAACATGAATATCTTAATATGTCATTTGACTGGTGCAAGAGCCCAAATTATTTGTGAGATTTATAAATAGTACGTTTAAGAATCTTATTTAAAAATCAAAATCGAGTAAATTTTTGGATACATAGTAATACCGTATGATAGAATTGAAGAAAATGTTTGTTACACTTACATAGTGCCTCTGGACTGATTGGAGTTGAGATTGTGTTAAGTGCTGGTTGCTTATGTCTACATCTGAAATTGCTGTTAGTGCTGAAGGTATACCTCCCAGCGAAGACCATAGCTAAAATGTTCTAAGTCAATGTGTGCCCAGAATATTAGTGATGTGTATAGGGTTACAGGATTCAGAAGTTATTTTTGTAAGTTAAGTCCCAATTTTTCAAGTTTAGCCAAACCCCTTTATGATTTAGCAAAGTAGTCTGCTCTATTTGTCTTTAATGAACAACATTAAGAAATTTTTGAATCCTACAAAAAAATGTTAGCTCACTCTTCTATGCGGACAAGTTATTCACGAAATGAATGCATTACGAGACAAGTGCTTTGGGTTCCATTTCTGCTTTACTCAAAGGTGAGAGGTCAATATATACATCGGGTTTTATATTTCAATAAGTGTACATTAGACGCTGGAAGTTGATACTACATCTTCGAATTAGGATGTTTATGCATCATTTGTTATATAAAATTCTTCCATATTTACCTCTGCAGCATTCCTTTTAAAATATTTACAGATTGTAGGAGTCCGATGTTAGCACTGTAGAAAATAAAAATTATTCCAATAATTTCACAAAGGGTCCTAATCCCACAAAATTACAATTTTCAATTATTCTTTGATATATTATATTTTGATAGTTAATAAAAACACGTTGGACAGAATTTGCCAATCTACAAAATTGGGATAAAAGTATTAGTTAAATTCGTAGCTGTTTGGAAAATAGAGGATATAAAAAAATTGAGTCACACAACGGTTGACCATCGAAAGAAAAAAGGAAAATCGTGTTATTAGTTCCCGCAAGAGTGAAAAATCAAATCGTAAGACGATATCATAATGGTGGATCGCATATTTAGCTGCTGATAAAGTTTCAGAATTAATCATACGATTCTATTGGTTTCCTAAATTACGGGACAATATTAAGCATGATACCTTTAATTGTATTAAATGTAGTTATTACAATTCAATTTTAGGAAAGAAGGAAGGAGAATCACATAACATTTGTAAACGCCAAGTTCAGAATGTTCAATCACATAATGATCATTATAATTATATATAAAACTATAATATAATTATATAGTTTATATAAAACTATAAAAACTGTTTGTTTATGTTTGACTAAGGGATCACCTGCTATACTTATCGAATTTTTGATAATTTTTTCCATTGTTTACATTGACTTAGAAATTTTTTGAGCGCATCCACTGAGATAAAATTTAATGTTTATAATGGAAAAAATTTAAATAATTTATTGACTTTTCTGAGATAAAAGAGGAATAATATTATTACATGTAAAAAATCACCACCAATAAACATAAATATTTGTTGCTTTCGTTGGTGCGATGGATTTGTCTCACAAAATGCTATAATCAATCTATATTTTGTACTCTTGATCAAAAATCGATATCAGTTGTAAATATTTTGGTTTGTGAATTATAGTATCATTAGGTAAAGTTGATTGTGAGGAATGGTCTCTTTCCTAATGTAAGAGGAGTTGTATTTTGACAAGTATTCAGAATTTTCACTATTCTAGTCTAGTAGTTCATATCTATCTATAATTTTTAAAACTTTCAAGCTTCCAGATATAAAAGTTTTAAATTATACCGAATAGCTGGCTTTGACTTTGATTTGAGTATGTAAACTCACTAATTACTAATATATTTTTTCTCAATATACATTCAAAGCAACCATATAGCAGAGTACAATAGGCAGGAAAAAAATAACACTCCCTCAGAGTGAATTGGTATATATGATTTTTGACAAATAGAAAGAGAGGTGGTTTTTATTAAATACAAGGAACTTATGAAACTCCCAGTATAGTAATTCTATAAAAGACCAAAAATTTAAACATCATTGAAAATTGAAAACATATTTGAAGAAAAATAAATGAAATTATCCGATATCTTAAATTAAGAATTATCTTAAAACGACATTTTTTCTTAGATCTTTCTGCTATTTGACAGACCAAATAGGAATACTTTCAAGTTTTAAATGTGGAAATTTGTCTTAAATATTCAGTGCAGAAAGAGGTCAAATTATACTTATGATATTATATGCATCGGTGGTGTGATGTTCAAAAATAAGCATATACAGTGGAACCTCTACATACGAGCTACTCTACTTACGAGAAACTCGAGATACGAGAGGTATTTCGAGCAAAAATCTACGAGAGAAAATCCAATTTACGAGAATTTCCAGATGGTTCCGCTAGGAACCTATTAGTCGTACTAGGAACCTATGTAACTACTAGTCGTGCTATAGCTCTTTTTAATGACACTTGCCTTACACATTTCCGTAACATTTTGAAAGGGAGGCAGAGACAAACCTCCTTGGATAAGTTTTTCTTCAAAAGACCTATAGAAAGTGAAAGTGTTGCGATTCAAGCTAAAAGGGCAAAAGAAAGCGAAGAAAAGTAAAAACTGATACAGTAATGTTAAAAAGCAAAAAAAAAAGCAGAAAAAAGTGCATAAATAAATTAGTGCCGTAAAAATTTATGAAAAAAATTTAGTTTTTCATAAAGTTAACTTTAATTTTAAGTGGAAGTTCTCATAATAAATGCTCATAATAAACTCGCATTTTATTTCGTTAATATCATCTTATTTATCTTATTACTGTATTTTTAGGTTCAGTCACTATTTGAATGTATTTTTAGTAATCAGAAAGATGTGTTCATAGTTATTTAGGGTTAACTTGAATGATTTTGGGAGGCCGGGAACAAATTAATTGGTTTTCAGTTATTTCTTATGGGAAAAATTCGCTCTAGATACGAGAAATTCTAGATACGAGCACGATCCGGGAACGAATTAATCTCGTATGTAGAGGTTCCACTGTATATTGATAAGTGTATATATAATCACTACCTGTACTACATCCAGGAATGAGAGACTAATAAACATCTCCCATTCAGACATTTATATTATACCTAAATGGAACATTATTTATTATATACTCAAGAAGTATGATATTATGTTGACTTATAGTAAAGTTGAGTGTACACCACTCCAGATTTTTTTTATAAAAGTAAATAGTTTTTGTTGTGAACAATTTTTTTTAAAAATCAAAAGTTTTAAACTGTCTATTTAATTATTTCATGTGGATATTTACTATAAAAATTAGCATTTGATTAAATTAATAATTAACCTAGTATTAAATATCCTTTGATATTTATGTTTTGGTAAAATGTAATATAATTTTGTGACCTAAGAGTTACATATGCTACAGGTCTGAGGTTGATAGGGCGGGTATATAGTTGGGGTAGGCTGAGTGGCAGAAGGCCAAGAAAAGCTGCGTAGAAACAGTACATTAGGAGTAGTATTAATACGACCGCTCTGGCCGTGTTTACGTTCGGCCGGACGGCTAATTGGATTCTTGGCAGGACAGCCAGGCCAACTGTCTGTCATCTGGGTTGCATACTTTTGTAAACTAAACCAAGCGAAAAGCTTAACCCTGCCAAAATTCCTTGCCACAACTAAACTCCTTTCATTGTAGCATCTACCTAATTGTAGTGCTGGTATGCGGCATTTAACTGATAACAGTCTTTCTCTTTCCTCTCCAAGTCTTCGAACTCAGTTGTTACATTAACATAAATTCTCTTTTCACAACTTTGCTAATTGAACTCTGTGTCGTTTATTTTATTAAGTGTTAACACATTCTATCAGCGTTAATTTTCGATCTCTTATATACATACTTTCAATGGTACATATTCGTTTTTTAATACTTTCTTCATCCTTAATAGGTAATTATCAAAGATAACATTTGTAGATATAGAACAAGAACTATAGATATTATTACCTCAAATAACTTAAATTTAAAATTTAATTTATCAGTATATACATTTGTACATTTAAAAAAGAATACATTATAAATTGATATTCTTAAATTAAATTAAGATTGTATGAACATTTATTGTAGTAATTATATTAATTTCTGTTATTGTTACTCAATAATGTTTATTTATTGTATATTTTAATATTTGAATCGTTTTTCGCATTAATGTGGTACAGTCGTTTCTGATATTCGTTTCAATTGATTGAATGTTATTTTTAGACAAGGTATATTTGTTTCATTTATTTATTTTACTAGCAGTTGGGTCGTTCTTTTCCAATGTTTACTGTAAATTTATTATTCATTGATAATACAATTATTGCTTTTTTATGCCATTTATTGGACATTTTTTTAGCATACTTTATATATCTTTTGTTAAGATCTTTGGATCATTGTTTTTGTATATCTAAACAAAACTAGTGAATAAATATTAGAGAAAACCGAATAGAATTATGCCATAGAAGTTTTCTTCAGTTGTATCTTGATTAAGTTATCACAATGAATAATATAAAAAAAGTTAACTATATTTTATTAGTCCATAAAATTTTCATAGTCGTACTAGAAGTTATATTTAGTTAAATTAATATTGAAAGATCTATGAAAAATGTTATACATATAAAACCCTGTTTGCTTATTTAGTAATGTTTTGAGTAATTAGTATTGTCAATCGGAATAATATGTTTATAAGTACCTTAAGTACTTATTAGTTATAAGTACTTTACTTAAATAAAATACGTATATACATTATTGAAAATAGCACCAAACTTAGGTGATAACCGGTTTCTTACAAGCCTCTCAATTTGCCTACATAACACTTGATATGAGCGAAATACCTTTAAATATAGTTACTATTTTCAAGGATAAGCAGGGCCTTCGAAGGTTGTCTGAAACCCAAACTGCGAGGCCATACAGCCCACAGGATTAGCAAACAGCTCATCTTGAAGTGAACAAAAACAATATCCAAGGTCCTCACTTTGCTATGTAAACGAGAGACTTAACTCAAAAAGTTATTCATGTCCTGAAAATGAATGGTGATCATTCGATACATGTCGGCTATAGGAAGCATACTTTACTGTGTAGACGAAGTAACGAGAGGATTATCTAAGAAAATTGAGAAGCTTGTTAAGAAACAGGTGTTGTTTTCAATATTGTATGTGTTAAGAAAAGACTGCTCAATATATACAATTTAAATATATAAAATTTACATATTTATTTAAGAGTAAATTTTCTTCTATTAGTGTAGAAAAATCACCATGAGGATGATCGAAGAAGACCGAAACGTTGGTTTCAACAAAGATGTTATGAAAATGGATAATAAATCATATGCCGGGTTACGACATGTAGTCCACGGACAATGGAAAGAACTGGAAAGGATATCCAAAAAATTTGATTAGAAAGTAAGTGGCTAGAAATGTAATCTTACATATAAAACGAAGGCCCCTTCCCCAAATATATATATCTAACCAATTAAATGAAACGGTTCCACGAACTAAATAAACTATATTCACATAGAGAACACACAGAAATGAAACAGAAATTCACTACTATATTTCGATGGCCTTGTCATCAAGAAGATGGAACTGAATCTCTCCGAAGATTGGCAACGACTGGCTGGTGGCCTTAGAGAAGCACTCAAACAGTGTAGCTAACTTACGAAGGGAGGGGAGACAAGGACAAATAAAGAAATAAAGTCCTTATCTGTCCTTGTTTCCTCCCACTGCGTAAGTTGGCTACAGTGTTTGACTGTTTCTTCTAGACCACCAGCCAGTCGTTGCCAATCTTCGGAGCAATTCACTTCTATCTACCTGATAACGAGGCCATCGAAATATATAGTGAGTTTCTCTATCATTTCTATGTGTTCTCTTTGTAAATATCACCTTCCACTCGCAGTCCTGAACGGTACCTCTTCTTCTTCCCTTCTTCTCCCCTCCTGATGACGAACTTCAGTTCGAAATATTGATCCAGTAAGTATTCTCGTTTCTTTTATGTGTTGTCTTTTTCATTTATATATATATATATATTTGTAAAAGTTGGAAACAGTCCTTCATTTAAACATATATTTTTAAATAACGCCCCATTTTTGGCTTGTACTACAAGCCAAATATGAGGTGTTATTTATTTAACAGTATATATATATATATAGGTGCATTATACAATCGGGATTCGGTCAATTTTCTAGGTTCAATGTCAAACTCTCAATACAATGTTTCTATTTTATTTTAAAACCGTTTTCATAGGCCTACAAAGAAAGAATAATAAGAATAAAGAATAATAAAGAAGAAAGTCATATATAAACATCAACAAAGACACAATACGAAAATAGATTATTACGATTTGTGGAATATTACAAGCAGAAGTAAATCAGAAACAAATAAAACGACTTACAGAAGTAAAAATCTTTTGAATTATAAAATGAAGTTTTCATTGTATAAGTGAACTAACAAGCTTGACTGGTCAACCTTTGACTAGACTAATCAGATGTCTTTACAAGTAACTCAGCACTGTTCACTCAAAGGACTCTAAGTAAATCAAGCATCAGGAATTTTCACTTATTTATGATAAGTTATTTCACTTATCTGTTAATTACTTCTACTTGTAATATTCCACAAGCTGTAATAATCCATTTTCACATTGTTTATTTGTTGATGTATATCTATGATTTCTTATCCTTTATTTGTAGGCCTATGAAAATAGTTTTGAAAATTGTTGAACCGAATCTTCGGCATTGAGAGTCTGATTTGAACCTAGAAAATTGACAGTATCCCTATTGCATAATACACTATTCTATCATATGATGATATATTATTGAATTTGTCATATATACATACATATATATCCATTTATTAATTTAATTATGAATTAAATGTTTAAATACAAGTTACGAATACTTAAAAGTACGCGTCCTGCGTTATTGTGGTTAGCTAGTGCTCTAATCATCATATTCCAATATGAACAAAACCAATGTTCTGGTACATAAAGTTGTAATTGATATTTAGAGTGATCCAGCATTTTTCAAAGAATGTTCAAATTCATTGGTACAAGCTGGCAAGTGGCCAAGTTTGCTGTGCGCCAGTACAGTCAGTTGGGTTTTTGACTCTGACGAAGACCGCTTGTTACGGTTGAAAGATCTTAGTATTGTTTTCCCATTTCTTATTGTGGTTTGATCATCAATCGTATATATATATATATATATACATATTTTTTATATATATAAAAAAATATTCATCAATAGAAAAACTTTTTTAGAAAATATTACGGTTTAAGTAAAATTTCCTACTACTTGGCCAGTGACCTTTAACTTTTTGAATTTTATTAACGAAGAATGCGCTTAACTTAGTATTCGGTAAATTATTAAGTATTCTGTTGCAGTTTTTCGCATCATTCCTCCAAAGCTAACTAGAAATCTCTTTGCTTAATAGTATGGTTAATTAAATTTACTTAATTTTATAATTAAAAATAGATGGAGAAATAGCAATATAAATTCTCATGTAAGACATAGCATTCCAAAATTTTAATTCTTACATTCGGGTACGTATAATGTAGGTACCACATATTTACAAATTGAATAATTCATTACTCTTTTTCTTAATATCGTGAATAAGCTTTCTTTTTGAAATGAAACATGCTTCCTAAATTCTTTATTATTTGTCTGGTGCAGCCCAAAATAACTGTAGTTTGGTGTAAAACAGAAGTAGACACTTGTATGTAAACTACCTAAATATTTTCAACCCATGAGGCTTAAAAGATGTACTACTGCTATAAAAAAATGCTGCTCGCTGTATGTATATGATGTATGGGCTATAGAGAGGAGGAGGTCTTTGTGTGGGTGAGCAGTCCTTTGGGATGCTCTGTGGCATGGTCTCTAGCCTCAGGCACCCCATTACTCTTGGTTTTTACCAGTCGACCCGCTTGGCTCCTGCCTCCGACTCATTCAAAAACCTCTATATCTTACATTCTCTCCTTCAGTGCCAAATGTATTTTAATCCCTATAATTCCTAATACACTCTCTATAAACTTTCTACTCACCCTGTGGTTAATTCAACATAATATTACCCTTATGTAAACATTTGATTCAATTACAATTTTACAAAACTATTTCCCTTTTAACTGGTGTCCTACTGGGCCGCAAAATATATTGAAATTAAAAAAATCCGTTCTATGTAGACTCTCTCAAAATGTTATCTTTGATGAAAGTTAATGGTTTATCTATCTATCAAAGATTCAATTTTAATGGCTTTACTATTTTTTTTGTCCAACTTTTATCTAATTATTACAACTTGCCTGCAAAATATTTTTCCCTTGAATGTAGTTAATAAAAGAGTACATTATTACTCACAATATTTTCTTGTTAGTTTTTTATTATATTTGTTTTAACAGAGTATATTAAATAGATGTTGCTCTAGAATATCCTTAATTCTTAAGGAGTTCTAGAAATAATACAGATGTCTATCCTTGTCAACATTTCTGGTAAATTAGGCTTTTACTCATGCAGTATTGAGAGAGCATGAGAAAGAAGTTGTCATCTTTGGAGAGATCTTTTACTTATCATAACATCACTGTTTGCCAATCGTTATCCAACCCTGCTGGGCTCCGTAAGGGCAGCATTAAAGGTTCCTCTATCTTTTCTTGTATATATGAGAAGCTGAGCTTTTGATGGAATGTGGAACTAGTTGTGCTTAGTATGATTAGAGTAATCTGGCTTGAGCTCTAATGTCGTAGGCTTTTAAATAGCTTCTAAGGTGGAAGGCAGCAGTTACCAGAACTCGACATATTGGTTTACTGGGACTTTCAGTGCGCCAATGGAACCTTAGACATCCCACTTGCTCTCGCCTGCTTGAAGAGAAAGTAGAATCCATAAAAGAAAAATTCACCCATAGCCGCAGAGGACTCTCTGGTTTGAGCATGAGCAAACCTCACTGGCCTCCGAGTTCCCTCGCAGGACAGTAATGCAGTCTGGCTGAGCGAAAAGCCGGTTGGGGGTTCTAATAATGTGCTAGTAAAACTGCTTGATGCTCTCCAAAGAGACTGAGACACCCCCTGCGGTGACTGTCAGGCGAGAGACTCTCGTGAGTAGACGCTGGTCAGTTTAATCGACTCTTAGAGAAACAATTTACGAGTATAATTAGTATTGGACTTCAGATTCATGACAAATTCAATCTATCAATATAAATAAATCTAAAACAACAAAGGTGAACATCCCTCAGTTATTACGAAGGAATAATCTCTCCCGTAATTTAACCCCCACACTCCTCAGCGCGTCACGACAAGGTGGTGGAGACTCATCAGGGCGCAGTGATCCCTGGCACAGTTCACGTAGTTCGTCCACCGTTGACTTCTTCAACGCCGATTCAAAGCAATACATAGCGGATAGAAGATCACTAATTGTCCTCCCACTCAGACATCATCATCACACTCTAAATAGGTTGTTTTTGTTATACGAAATATCTATTATACATTCCATTCATATGTCTCACTATCTATGTATGTACTAATGATCAATTAATTAAAATGAATTTTTTTTATGAAACCACATATATTTATTATAATTTAAATTTCTTAACATAAACTTTATATAGCGTTACACTAAATTCTGTGTATTAAGAAAGCATTCATTCATCTATCCTGAAAAAAGTCATTACACGTGTAGTAATCCCGATCAGCATTTTAAAAGCGTTCTTTGTAATTTGCATTTTAACTATGCAAATAAAGATTATCACTGGGCATTAACGACTCACATTTAGAATTATTCCTCTTTTTTTATTCAAGAAACAGGCAATCGCGCTTTTATATCTTAAATACAAAGTTAATGCAACTCTTTATTACACATTAAGTTATCTAGATTTCTTTCTTCTTCTCTTATTATGTGGATAAACTTGTCACAGAAACCAGTAAGACTACAAATGTTAAAAATTTCTAGTTAAAAAAATCCCTTCGGAAGTCTTTTAAGAAATGCTACTTTCATCTCCTCTTTGAGGCGTCAGTTGTTTCACAAGTAATACTATGATAGATGAGTGCCTCTTAAAACAGCATAGTATATTTGTGGTTACTTGCTAAATCACACTATAGAGTCTAACATATTATATAGGTAAATCATCTGTAGAAATGCATTTCTATGAAAACTTCACTATAATTTTTACTTTACTATAAGTATAGTATAGTAATCATTACAAAATTTGATCTAGAGATTTTGACAGACTTGCATGTTTTGAGTCCTCAAGGTTCTTTTATACAATTTTTCGATGATATATGTGAGTATGTGTTTGCGAAGAATCCAAAACTTTGTGGGCATGCTACAGTCTAGACCAGGAGTAAATTTTGGATCTTCAGGGGGTGAATTGTGACCACCATTGTAGGTTTACACATTGAGGAAAGCTATTAAAGTTTTTGACCTCTTAATTACTCGTATAATTTAAAAAAAAAATTGATTGAATTATTATTTATTATATCCATCAATAATTGTAATTAGCATTTTATTTTTAAAATTCTCTAATAATCATAATCACTGTAAAGTTGTCAAAGTGTATATACTACTTTGTAAAGAAGAGAGAGTGAGGGGAATGGCATTGTGGGAAATGGCGAGAGGGGTGAATAGGCCAATGAAGGCTGAGAACCCCTGGTCTAAACCGTATGATAGATCGAATTCATAATTAAATCAAAGATTAAATAGGGCTCATCTAAACCGTATGGTGTAGATGTGCCCTATTGTTTGGTGACAATACTACATGGTGGGAAAGTCACTTTGGCCAAAATGTTCTTTTTTACTTTTAGTTTCCTAAACTACTAACTCTAGAGTCTTCAAATGTTGGTACCATGATAGAAATAACGAACACAATAACTAAAACAGTCCTCAGATTTTTAATACAACTGGAATTTTTTTTCCATTAAAATGTAAAAAGTTTGACATATGATTAAATCTGAAGCTATCTTCCATAACGATGGATCAAAATTAAATAATACCTAAAAATACCACTTTATATGAGAATGATTTGAGAATTTTTTTTTTAATTACATTAACCAAAAGGGGCGTTACGCTTCATTGTATGATTTCAGAAAATATTTTTATTTATTCAACAAACCAAGTAGAAAACAAGGAAATTTTTCCAAAAAATTCAACAAAAAATTAAAAAAAATATAAATTGTTTTATGACATTCCAATTACCACCATGCTACAAAAACTGAAAATTCATCTTGTAATAATGGATCACCTCATGTATTTATCGGATTGGTTTACATTAATTTACATTTGTTATATTAAAATAAAAACATTTAAGTGAATGAGGTGAAATATAATTGTTATTTAATAATTTAATAGAAATATTGAACGTATCAATGAATTAATATGATATATAAGAAAAATATATCTCATATATCGTTTCATATACGGATTGTATAGAATTTAAGCGGGAGTAAATTGAGCGAGTATTAATATAATACTTAAATATGACCCAAAGATATGAATCATAAACACGAGATGATCTACATCTGATATTAAGTTTTGTTCTATAAGTTATATGCAACATATAGACAGGAAAAAGCTAACACTCGCTCAAAGAAAATTGGATTATTATGATTTTTGACAAAGGGAAAGAAAAGTGATTTTAAAAAAACCGCTAGCATGTAATAAAATTCCGAATATAATAATTTAGAAAAAATCAAAATGTAAAACCTAATTTAATGTTGAAAAAAACATTAAAAATAATAAATAGAATTATCCTACTTGAAAACATTCTAATACACTCGTATATAAAAAACAAAAAAAAACATTCTTTAGTTCAATATTAAATTAATTTATTTGCGATGATTATATGCGTGGCCTCCGAAATTATTTGTACAACAAAATCGTAACACATAAAAACTCAACGCCAATTAAACATATTTTTAATGCTTCTCGTGGTATGATGTAATTTTCTAACAAATTGCTCTAATCAATGTACATGTTGCACCCTTGAACAACACTCAATATCAGATGCTTATAAATCATAACAGCTTTTTGTATGAATTACATTAATTAAAGTATGAATTGAACCATATTAATTGACGTATGAGGAATGACTCTTTAGTTCTATATTACTAAGCAGGTTCTAATGTTAAGCTAATTTTTCAAGTTGCAAGAAGTTTGATATTATGTCTACTTATATGTAGTAAAGTTAAGTGTAAGCTATTCCAGATTTTTTCTGATGGTCATATTTCTGGTTTGAAAAGTAATTATCTGCTTTTTAAATTAATTAGTTAACTAAACTATATGAGTATCTGATAAGATATTGAGTGAATATGAGGACCCTAGAATCAATTACTGTTAGGAGATAATGGTTGAACATAAAGGGTCAATAACGAGGGCGGTGTGTCTTATCTTGAGGAAGCCGCGTGGCCTGGTGGACGGAGAGAATAGAGTATCAGGTCGAGATCTACAAGTCAGCGTACTCCTAATTACAGATTATCTGCTGGTCCAACACCCTTCGACACCGGCTCTACCACGTCAGCCTCCCACCTTCCGGCCCTTCATCAAACATTCTTTTATTAGAGTGAAAGTCTTTATTTCACTTTGATAATGTTTATTCAAGCTTAGTGTTCGTAACTGCTAATCCTCCTGACGCCATATTAATTTCATAAAAACACACCATCTGCACTGTCCATGGATTTAGGGATTAAATCATTTCGGGAGAATTTGATTGTTTCGAGACTTCAATATAAAATATTCCTTTCCCTGAGGTAAAAATATATTCATTCAGAAGAGTTTATTTATAGAACTTAGTTATTTTTATTATGAAGAAACACGTTTTTAAAAGTATATTGTAGTGGTATACACATAACAAAAAACGCTATTCAAGACATTGAACATTTTAATTATAAAGGGATATAATTATATCTCTTTAGTAACATTTTTATTCTCATTTCAAAAATAATAAACAATTTTTAATTTCCAATATTAATTTCAATATTAATTGGTATTATTTGATAATAATATCAATTAATTGATATTAATTGAAATTAATTCCAATATAATTAGATTGTTGAAGATACTAACAGTTTAGATAGACATTTCTTAAATCTGTTTTAAGCTTCTCGTATTTTTCTGAGAAACTGAGATAGTGAAAAATAGTGAAGTTATTACAACATCAGTTAGAATGATTGATTTCAGTTCATTCTTTACTATATTTATAAGAACCATTCAACCTTTTAGCCTGTTGGTTAAGAAAATGTCCTAACAGCAAAAACTGTATATTGAAATGTACAATTTAACAACCCTGAGTTTTAGTGTATGAGGTCTGCGTAAGGACTGGGGATAGAATATCGAGTGCTAGCTGTTAAAATAAAATAACTTATTAATTCTAAATAAGTTCTAGTCAGTGAGTTACGTTAACACAGCTCATGCATTACAGTAATTACCTACAGGCTGTATAAGATGCCGTACAGCATGTAATATATTATATAGAGCATGCTAAATTAATATCTTTTAAAAAAAAACAGGCTTTCTAATTGAGATTTTCTTCAATGAGTACTAATGAAGTACTCACCCTATTAAGAATTTTTCGATGTACTAAAACTGTAAGTATTTATACCAAATGCAGAACGGTATTTTCTTAAACATGACGTCATTCCGGACATAATGTATTCTATACAAGATTACAGGCAATCTATTTTTTCTTTTACTACTATTACATATCACACGGTAGAAGAATCTTACCAGATTAACGTAACTGAAAACTAAAATGTTTAACCCTAAGTTTGAGTGAGATTCTTTTTTTGCTTTGTATATTTATTCAGTAGCTCATAAATAAATAACTATTGACATATTAGTTTTAACTTACGTGATTATTTATTTCTACATTTTACTAATTTATATATAGCTACGGTACATAAAACATCCACAAACACATGTTCTTGTTCGTTATCAAAAAAAAAAAATTTCCTTTTCCTTTTAATATTCTTTACATTTTCTTGATTAGTTCTGAATCTTCTTTTTTTAATTGTTTTATTATGTGTTCCTCTGTTATGTATAATTATCTGTTGGATACATATCTGTATATGTATTATATATAGTTCATATTATACATTAAAATGTACTATAAGATCGACCTCAGTAGAAGCGTTATTCCACGTTACATTGATAATTGGCTCAAGCAATTCACATGATCCCGATCACATATTCTCCAATACTTCAGAGTCTGATAGGTCCTCTCTCTTTTCTTCTGAAGACGGTTTTCCACAAAAATTTGAGTTTGTAAGTGTGTTTCTTTACTCTGTGAGTTACTACTTATATTTTAACCTCACATTAATATATATTTATTATCAACATACAGTTTATGGTAGCATATTATTATACATGTTATTTATCTTATAACTATTCATATAATATTCACCTTATATACTTATATATAAATATAATTCCTCCTGCCTCTTTTATCTGTGTGGATTAAACGAATGGAAACAAATTTAATTACACCAATTACTATACTCTTGAAACTTATTCCAATTGTCTATATTATCAGAAAGGTAACATAAAAATACTACTAATATTAAATAAATTATGTAAAAAAGAGATTTTTGTATAGCTTCTATTTTAATTGTTAAATTAAGCAAATTTTTAAATTATGCTATAATCTCTAAGGAAAATGTATTTACATTTGCTGTTGGGTTCCTGCCTTAACAAATACGTTGACCACTTAAAATTTTATGATAACATTAAAAAAACTAATAGAAGTTGAAGGGATGTGGTGGGCTGGAGGCCTGTATGAATGAGGAGGCAGCGGGATGAGTTAGGGCTGGAAGACTCCAGCGCCTCCCATAAATCTGTTGATTACACTCCCTCCTCCAGATATAATACCCTAACCTACATCCCGTATTTCTCTAACGACAGCTTTATTAAATTCATTATCGCAAACTTTCATCTTATAAAGGATAAATCCTTTTCAAATAAAATCCTTCGCATTCAACCATCGTTCATAAATTATCAATTTTAATTTTCACTAACTTATTTTTTTTTTAATACATAATGGAATAATATTAATTTGTTCATAACTAGGCAAAATGTTTTTGAGGATCTTGTATATACAAATTTCAATATGATTTTCCATATAAAAAGTAAATATGAGAGAGAGAGAGAGAGAGAGAGAGAGAGAGAGAGAGAGAAAGGCAGTGAACCAAATGTTAAAAATATTATTAACCATGTAATATGTGTGTAAGAATTAAATTTGTTTATTACTATTCATTTTATTAAAATGGAAGTTCAAATTTTAGTCATAAAATGATAATCATTGCCTAATTTATTTTGCAGGAACGTTGTTCTGTAAAATAATTTTACATAGATTATTGCTTAACTTAAAGAGTTTGCAACTCAAGTAGATAGGATAAGGTGGAAATAAATTCCTTCAAATTTGAGTTTTTTTTTAATTAGTCACTTTCCGAGCCATAATTCTTTCTTTGCGAAATCATTTTCGTTTCAAGTGACTAATTAATTAGTTCAATCGATTCTTTACAAAGTCAGATTGTTGGCATATTGACGACTAAAGATGTAATATTATTGCACCGATGCCTCGTGCCAAGCATGTTCAAGTTGCCGCGGGTTAGAAGACTCCGTCAGGTAGTGGTGTAGCGCACCTGAGCAGTACAAGGCCCGCCACACTAGGTCGCGCAACTAGTAGTGTGATTGCATTTAAATTAGTCCACGTAGCACATGTCAGCTCCAGTCAGAATACAAAACAGTATGAGGGCCACCTATACCGGATCCAGCTCTTTCTCGCAAATTCGTCTCCTTCATAAACTTCTACCCTCTTTCACTTGCGTTAGATGAATTTATCCGGTTGTAATTTAGTAGAATGGTGAAAAATATATATTCAAATGCATAATAAATAAGAAAGAATACACAAATAAGAAATATATGCTTATTAAAAAGTTGCACGTAAAAGTATCGTGAGTTCTTTTTCAGAGTTAATACTTTCAAATTTTTAAAAAAATTGTCTGAATAATTATTATAAACATTTATTTTGCTATTCGTATATACAAAAGTTCTTTTTCTTGAATGGTTCATATATATATATATATATATATATATATGATATATATAAAAATATTAAGTAAATAACATCATCAGTTTCCTTCAACTTATAAAATAATATATAATCGTAAATTAATATTTTTTTAAATATATATATTTATTTATTTTATATTTATATATATTTATATATTTTATATTATATATATTTATATATATTTAAAAATATTAATTTAAGATTATATATTATTTTATAAGTTGAAGGAAATTGATTATGTTATTTACTTAATATTTTATATATATATATATATATAGGTGTATAATGTAATCGGGATTCGGTCAAATTTCCAGGATCAATACACCTATTCTATCCAACGGTTGATATATTATTGAATTTGTTATATATATATAGACATCGCAACCATCAAACAGGCGCTAATAAATAATGGGTACTCCAATGGATTGTTCGAAGAATTATTACGGCAATACCTGAACAAGAAAAATACTCGAAACGAAGAAACTGAACCTACAGGAACCACGCACAAAATATATTACAAAAATCAATTCAGTGACCACTATAAAACAGACGAGAGGATTTTAAAAAACATCATCCAGAATAATGTAAAATGTACCAACCCCCAAGATCGTATAGAACTCAACATATACTACCAGGGCCCAACAATAAGAAACTTAATCATGAGGAACAACAACCAGCCCAAGGACTCTCCGTTGAAGGAAGCAGGCCTAGTGTACGAATACACTTGTCGAACCGGGGACTGTGAAACCCGTAACAATTCGTACATTGGCATGACTACTACTTCCCTATCACGGAGACTTACTATGCACTTAGCCGGAGGTGCTCCTCGAAACCATGCTGAATCTATTCATAAAACCAATATTCGAAGGGAAGACCTTGTGAATAATACAACAATCATACTAAAGGAAAAGGATCCACAAAAATTGCTAATTCTGGAAGCCATTTTAATACAGGAAAGGAAACCGACTCTCAACACCCAACTTAATAGTAGTAGCAGGGTACTCAAGCTCTTGGCCCCGATAACTTCATCTGCTGGCCACCAGATAACAGTACCTGCATAACCATGCCCTCTCCATCCCTACAACCAGCCAATCAGAAACTGAATACCGAAACTCACCATTAGACCACTCGTAGCTGATCAACAACTGCAGTAAATACCAACAACTCAGCAAAGAACCTCATTATCCAGAAGATGACTGACGAGCAGTCGAAACATGTCGATAGTAGTGATAATAGTAGTAGTGATAATAGTAGTAGTAGTAATAGTAATAGTACTAGTTGTGACTGTTGTAACAATAGTAAAATTAGTGGAAATGCAAGATGTAAAGACAATGGAACCATTGGTAATGTTCTATTCAATTTAGATGTTTGTACAAGAAGATTATTCAGATCCCTTGAGAAATACACAAGGAAACTAATCAACCGTAAATATGGCGTATTATTTAATCAAACCTGTATATATATATATATATATATAGGTGTATAATGTAATCGGGATTCGGTCAATTTTCCAGGATCAATACACCTATTCTATCCAACGGTTGATATATTATTGAATTTGTTATATATATATATATATATATATATATATATATATATAATATAACATATTTCTTTTTAAATGAATTAATAATATTAAAATTACTAATTTAAAATATGAAATAACAATATATGGTCAAGTTTTTGAACATAAAAATGTACAGTTTTCTATAACAAATTGAATTTTAGACTCTTTAAAAATTTATGAATATCCAGTAAAAGTAAGTAGAATATCCAGTCTACTGGATACTGGCCAGCAGTTATTTTACTGCTGCCAACATATACATGTAATTCCATTTTTCATATGCCATGACTTGTAGCTTATGCACAAGAACAGAAATTTTTATAGAAAACAATTCCAGAAGAAAATAAATCAATAATAAATCAGCACTTAATGAATGTCTTCGGGGAGAGATCTTTTGCTGGGCTTAACCGCTACCGTTAACTATTCCATATTGTTATTTAGTTATTTAATTCAAACAAATTTGGTTACTTGTTTACTTTTCATAAAGATTCTACTTTATCTTTTTTTATAAATAAAGTAGAATTTGTTTTATTTATACATTTATTTATATGTATTTAATTATTTATTTTATTTTTTCTGTCTCCCTTAATCGTAATACTGATTGAGTCCTCGCTTGTTTTTGGAGCGGCTCACATTTTTCTAACTGATGACAACGCAGTTAAAAGTAAAACCAAATCGTCATTTTTAATAATATGAAAGCTTTTAAAGAAGGTGAGGTAATACATATTATTAGAATAATAAAGAAATAAATAAAAGAATATATTAATGCTTTTTAAAGGAATAATCAACAAATAAACTAATCATACAAAGTTGAGGTGAGCTTTGTCAAAGTTTTCTGTTATAATTTTACATTTATATTACAAAAAAATAAAAAAAAATACCCAAACAATAATCACTATACCATTTATGAAGTAACGTATTTAAATTGTTTCCTTTTCGCTGTAGTATGTAAAAACTATATAAAAATAAAATCATAATAAGGTTAATTTGAAATATACATGGACAGTATAGAAAATATTTCACTTACAAAAAGATTATTTTTTTTATCAAACCTCTCAAGAAGGATACTGGTCGTTTAAGCTGTGGAATCGTTACAGTGCTGAGCTCCTTTATTCAGTGGATGGCATCCCATTTTCCTTTCGAATTCGTTTAAGAGAAATTGATTTAGTTATGACGGTTAGGTTTTTTTTTTTTTTTTTTGGAGAGATTGTTTGCATTCAAGACAAATAATTTGGTTAGGTAGATTTCATTTAGGTTGAGCCTCCTAATTCTACTTCAAATGCCACTTTGCTTGCGCGATTGTCAGCTGTTCATTTCTTACAACTCTAATATCCAACTCTTCTCCTAACCACTTTCAGTAACGTAGTATTTTCAATTTAACATTTTATTTACAATCTAAATAATTACTCGTGAAATCATAATATATTACAGAACAAATCTTGTAAAACATTTCCCATTGAATTTTTTATTACTCTAAGATAAGTACTGACAGTTTATCAAAAAATTTGGAGTGGCCTACACTCTACTTTACTATAAGAAAAAAATAGTGATTAATGATTATCGTATTTATGATAATTATGAATGTACAGACGTATCTGTACAAATCACGAATTCCAATTCGTGTCCCGTTGCAAATTTTTGGAGCAGTTAAGTTTCGTAACAGCATGATTGGTGCCCCTACTTTAAGTTCTAAGTCATGAGCAAGCAGTCGAGGAGCAGTCACGGAGTCAAGAAATTCATTTGGATAGTGAACTGCTTCCTCATCACTAATCAGTCTGATTACTGACTTGTAAGTTATTTTCTAGCTTGACATAGTGCAAGAAATTGTTTATTGATTTTTTCCTGCCTGCTCATTTTTAGGTGTGAGGATTGCTCGTCACAAAGCCAGTCATTCTGATTAGATGGCAGATCTTGAACTTCGGGAAACACCTTGTCAATTATCTCGGGCAGGGAGTTTAATTGCAAATGAAATTGAATTCAACAAACAATCCTACTTGCTATATCTGTATATTTTCAAAATAAACGTGTGTGAAGTTAGTCAAAGACATCTTAAAATTCCGTAACTTCTCTTCTAAGATAAATTCTCAACACATTCAAAGCTTAAATTTTAAGTTAGACATAGGCAAATCTAGAGTCAATGTTTCAGCTTGCTTTGACTTATGGTGGCTGACTTTACTTCTTAGAAAATTGTTTGCTTAAAAGTCCATAACTTCGATTCTACGTTGAATTTTCAATCCATATAAAGCTTAGATTTTAAGTTAGACATACACAAATTCACTGTCAAAGTTTCATTTTACTATGTCTTATGGTGGCTGAGTTTACTTGTGACAGAAAGACAGAAATTTTTCTAAGGGTGCATTCGGTTTCTCTAATATATGAAACGTTAAAATAACTTGAAATGAGTTAGTTCTAAGCAATTTACAGACAAAACCTTTCTTTTATTTATATAGATTATTATTATTTGTATTTTCAATATTATTTGAAGTTTTATCGTATATTATCTTTATAAATAAAAAAATGATTTTGTCTGTACATTGCTTAGAACTGACTCATTTCAAGTTTTCTTTACGTTTCATACATTGGAGAAACCGAATCCACCCTTAGAAAAATTTCTGTCGGTTTGTCGGTTTGTCGGTTTGTCGGTTTGTCGGTTTGTCGGTTTGTCCGCAAAACTTTGTCACAGGTAAACTCAGCTACCATAAGACATATAAAGCTGAAACTTTTACAGTAGATTTGTGTAGGTCTAACTTAAAATATAGGCTATGAATTGATTGGAAATTCAACGTAGAAGTGAAGTTATGGACGTTTAACGCAAAAATGTTTGTCACAAGTAAACTCAGCCACCATAAGACATAGCGAGCTGAAACATTGACACTGGATTTGTGTGTGCCTAACTTAAAATATGGGCTCTAAATAGATTATTAATTCAGTACAGAAGCGAAGTTATGGGGCTTTTAGCTGTATTTTCCTAACTTCACAGACAAGTTTGTTTTGAAAATACACAGGTGTGGCAAGTAGGTATTGTTAGTTGATTTTAATTTCAATTGAGCATATGAATATATTGCGTATTTGACATCATTGAAATGGTGTTTCACAGAGTTAAGGATGTACTATCTATTGAGAATAAATGTTTTGTAAACGAGCAATTCTCAACTCTTAATATGAATAGGGAGGAAAAATCAACAAACAAGTTCTTACGCTATATGAAGCCGAGGAAAGAACTTACAAGTCAGTAAAGAGATTGGATTAGTGACGAAGAAGCAGTTCATTATCTAATTGAATTTCTTGACTCTGAATTTATTTCTCCTGTACTGCCTGCTCATGAGTAAAAACTTAAAGTAGAGCACCAATCATGCTACAATTTAGTAGCAGTAACAAATTTCATGTTACGAAACATGAGTGCCCCAAAACTGTGCAACGGGACACGACTATGAGTTCGTGCTCTACACAGATATGCCATAGAGGCGGACATAATGACTGGATGTGGTATTGGGGAGTCTGTGTGTATACTTCACATACCATTGATTCCGAGCCACTGTCTGTTTACGTTGAAATGATTGCAAAGTCGGGTCAGAGTCTATTTCGCAATGACGTTAACTAAGTCGCAAAGGGAGACTTCATCTAACGCAGGAATACAAGGTAGCAAAACCAAGTTTTTCTCACATGGTCAAATGTAGTTTACATGCTCAACGGCCAGAGGTTTCAACTCTTTCTTCTACCATGAACCTGAAGGACAGACAGCTAATGTAGTGTATAAGCTGGAGGCATTTGTTTAACACTGTAGTAATAATGGTATTTTCTACTATTCTATAATTTCTAATGACATTTTGAAATACCAAAAATGACGGAACTTCTGATTCCTCCGTGGTATAGCCGAAAGGCAATAGGCACACGGCAATAAACCAAAACAGGAACTTCTGATTCCGTCAAAGACGGGTACGTTTGCTATGTATTATATATAACTGTCAACTTTTTTTTAATTTAATATTTGCTTAATAAATACACTGGTAATAATGTAAGGTATGGGACCAGAGTAGCCCAGTGGCTTGCGTGATCGCCGATGACAGTACTGCAAATGTATTATAAATAAATGTAACAAACAAATATTTTTTTGAATTTAAAATGTGGATAATATAAAAGATGGTAATAAAGTAAAGGGATCTAGCCAGGGTTGCCAGTAGCTTGCTTGCTCGCCGATGTCAGTAGTGCAAATGTATTATAAATATACACAACAAAAATATTTTTTTTTAATTTAATATTTGCGTAATATAAACACTGGTAATAAAGTAAGGTATGGAACCAGAGTAGCCCAGTGGCTTGCGTGCTAGCTTTTGACTGGGAGCACGTTAATTAGAACTAACTCATTTCAAGTTTTCTTTACGTTTCATACTTCAGAGTAGCCACATGTACCCTTAGAATAATTTCTGTCTGTCGGTTTGTCCACAAAATATTGCTACCATAAGACATATAAAGCTGAAACATTGATTGTAGATTTGTGTATGTCTAACTTAAAATCTAATCTTTGTATACAGAGGCTTTTTTTTAGCACTGTACTAATAATGGTATTTTCTACTATTCTATAACTTCTAATTGTAGTATTAGTATAATACTATAATTGATATTTTGGAATACCAAGTATAATAGAATTTTTGATTCCGTCAAAGACGGGTACGTTTGCTAGTCTTATATATATCAATATTATCTTATTTTATTTCTTACTACATTTAGCCTTAACTTTTATTAATGCATCATTTTCTCTGTTCATCCATCCCTCTGTTTTTATTTTATTTATTTTTTTTTCATATTCCCTATGCTACACTTATTTTTAAATTAATTTGAATCGATTTTTGTCTACCTTATTCTCCGTGACCGGGAGCGTATGCGGCAACATTGTTGGTCCCCAACCACCTCTGTACCAGTGTTGGTTTCCCTTTCTTATCTCTCCTGAAGACAGTGCAAACAAAAAATTTTTGAACATGAGTTTTTAATTTCTCTATATTTCTTATCTACATTGAACTTTATTTGTCCTTTTCGGATCGTATTTTCATTGAAAAAGTGTTTATATATGTTGCACAGCAGTTTCTACGGAGGGACTGTGTCTATGTCAAAACAGTGATTGAATGTACCACTTGACTTGGAAAGACTGGAGCAGGTGAGAGAAGGAGGGAGTATGCACGGCAGAGCAGTAAGCTATTATGATGGCCGGTCTGTTCTTGCAAGTGATTCAAGAATATAATGGAGGAGACCAGTGCAATCATTTTCAGGTAGCCGGCCACCGGCCATTGCTACTCCCGACCTGCCACTTCTATCGGCCGACCGCCATGTCCCACATACTCCCTCCCTTCCAATACTAAACCTAGCATTTGTGTACTCAATCATCCTTTTAACGTAGATATATAGCCTACACTTAACCAACAGTTTTTTTTATTTTTTTTAATTTTATTGCAGCATGCACCACATTGTATTACATGATCAAACCACAATAAGAAATGGGAAAACAAGACTAAGATCTTTCAACCGTTACAAGCGGTCTTCGTCAGAGTCAAAAACCCAACTCTGACGAAGACCGCTTGTTACGGTTGAAAGGTCTTAGTCTTGTTTTCCCATTTCTTATTGTGGTTTGATCATTGATTGTTATTTCACGTGTTTATGTGAAATCTTTTTATTGTATTACATGCATGCACATTTTATACAATCATTCTTATTTTTACATTATAATAATTTTTTTTTTCATTAAATAAAGGTTTTTTTCGTGTTAAGTGAATTTCATAAAATAATAGTATATAAAGTTAGCTCACAAAATATATACATGAAATTTCTTGCAATTAAAATGTTTTTAAAGTTCAAAATTGTACAACAATTTTATACAATTCACCTAATTTATCATCACACAATTAATGGATATATCATTGGCATTACCACAGTAGGTGACCAGCACCTACTCTTGCTGACAGATTTAGGACTGCCTTACAGACTCTTAGAATTTGGGTCCCCCCCCCCCCCCCCCAAGGAGAATACCCGTTACCCTGGGCTAGGGCTCACGTAGCCCTAGTACCCACAAGTAGATCACATACCCACAATTGGCCTCAACGAGCTACAAGAAAGGGCTGACCAGTACCAGTAGTGAGGGTAATGCCCCAATAATATTGATCTGAACAAGGGTGCATCAAACAGACAGATTAGAGTACTTTGTTAGACAAATCCATCATACAATGGAAGTATTGAATTGTATGTTTGTTTGGCATTGATTTTTTACCAGTAAAATTTTATTCTTCCTCTCTCATATTGTCATTAAATCATTTCAAACTTTCTATTAAATCTATAAATAACAATTTTATTCTAGTCGATCAACTTAAAAAATTTCAAAGTCAATCTAAAGAAATATAAACAAATCCATCAAATATAGCAGGTGACCCCAATAATCCAGGTAAAAAATTCTGTTTTTATAGCTTTATTGGTCTTTACGGTAATTAACATTTCACGACTTTTTTTTTAAATATTCATTTTTTGTTCAATTTATAGGGAAAATTTCATTGTTCTTTAATAAGCTGTTTAGCGTCAAAAAAGCATTTTCTGAAAACATGAAATTGACATTAAAGTTTTTTTGGGTTATGTAATTTTGAAAAAAATTTCCTCATCTCATCTCCCACAAGGTGCTCTATTTTTAGACATAATTGCATTTTGATCCGTGAGTCGATATGGCTTCTATCGTCCTCAAAAGCTTTCAGATTGAATGATAAATCAAAATTTTTACATAGTATTGAAAAAAAAATATATTTCATTAAAAATCTGAGAATTTTTATACTAATTGCCTTTTTAGCCTCAAAATGACTCAAAAAACATTTTACCTACTAATGAATAATTCATTTAAATTTAATTCCATTTTAGAACAATTACCAAGTTGTATTTATTGCTTGCAGATGGTCAAGGAATTATTGAATATAATGAATTTCATTCATTCAGGAACTAATGTCTCTATGATTTTGTGTTTAAGAAACCTTACAAAACACATACACAGGAGTGGGTTCTCTTCTCAATCCGCTGGTATTTCTTGTAGCTTTTAGGCTCATAATACTGAGCCTAATTGTTTGACTTGATACTGCTCACAGCCAAATCCTATAAAATGATTTTGCTTCTCTGAAGGGCGAGAATAAAAACAATTCCTACTTAACATCGTAATATTTACTTCAAATTAAATAATTGTTTACCCTCCTTTGAATGGCTCAGTGACTTTAAAACTAGACAAGCTTAAAAAGTAGCAGTTGGAGAGAATACTAAAGATATCCAGTACTGCATTATTATGAGGCAATTCATGACTAGATTCTGGTCAAAAGTAGTTTAGTGTAGATAAATCCAAAAGTTTCTGTCTTATGAGGCTACTTTTTTACATGTAAATAAATAACCATAAAACAATATCATTTCAATAGAGTTGAATAATATTGTACTCTTGAAATGGTTTTTGATTACACATTGTGCCAAAAAGGAACCGAGTTTTTTCCCACTGTTTCATTGATGCGACAAAATTGAAATTCTACACATAGCAAATTGTTTATTAATAATGTAACCAGCTGAAAGTGTTAATAAAACAAACTGCTAACTTTCATTTGACACAGTCGTATTAATTACTCTTAATGTTATAAAAATGCAAATGCTCAGGAGGCATTAACCACCGCTTAAACCAATTTCAAGACTGTTATTATAATGAGTGTAAATTAATCAAAGTGGAATATTTGTTTAAAATTATAACAAAGAATACTGTGAACACGTGGACTGTGATACTTGTGGCTGCCTTCAAGTCAACTCCGAGTGGTAATCCAATTCCTGACTCCATCATATATTTTATATTTATCCACTGAACGGAATATATTTGAGACAGCTTTTAAATCACTATAACTTCAAACGTTTAATATGCTTTATAATTTCTATTTATATACAAAAATTACCATTACCAATTACCAAATATTAAAGCAAATTGTAATTTTCATAAGAAATAAAAAAAATATAATTTAAAAGTAAGTATAATATTTCAGTAAATAAAAAATTAATTAAATTTTAGAATATACCTTTTAATAGTGAAATTCTTTTCCAATACTAGTATGTGTCGTAAAATAATGGAAATTATTACAGTTGAAAGTAAATATTAAGCACAGAACTAAATTAAATGTGTTTTTGAAATATGAAAGATTTCTAAATAATGTATGAGAACATTAAATAACAATAATAATAATACATAATAAAAAAAATAAAACACTGAATGAACATATTTCCACTTAAAGTAGGTAGCCAGTGATGTGCAAAGTGTAAGTAAAAAGGGTCAATTACAAGCGTTTCAGCGATTTCCATTTATTTAGAAAACCAAATTACTGCCCGTTTTAAAAAACTCTCTTGAAGCCAGATTCACTGAATAAACTCCATAATTCTATAATAGTAACTGCAAAACTCTTACTGATTAACAAAAATTCGTTTTTGAAACCATGAATATAAAGTAATGTTTACTGAAATTAAGATTATGTCACTATTTTGTGTCTTGGAGGTTCGTGCACTGGTTTTAATATCAAGCATGATTTTGGTTTTACGTAAATAATACATTTTCTATAATTTTTTGGAACAACTCTTATTGGAAAAGATTATCGGTATAAAATTGACACAAAAAAGCAAACTTCTTTTTGTCAGGAATCATATAAGACGTGTCAGTAATGTGCTTGCCTTAATCTTCCAAGCTCGTCAAAGTAGTGTATCAGTTGAAAGATATTTTAAAAACTTGATATAAGAAGAGAATAGTTAAAGTGCTAAATAAATCTTTGACCATTTGTCCTCTGATATTGGTCATTTCTTGCACTTTGCTTGTACCACATTTATTTGTGTTTGCATGTATTAGTGTTTTTATAATATGATTTTCAATTCTATAAATAGAGATTACAAGAGATAAAACTTCACGATTTTTGAACGTGATAGGTTGCTGTTATATTTTTTGAGTATGTTTTAATTTTATATTCAAATTGCGAGAAAAAGTTAAATATATGTTTATATTATGAACGCTTAGAAGAATAGTAGCAAAGTTTTATTTGTCGTGCGTGATGGAAGTAAACAAATACATAATGGATTGTGCGAGTGGCGTGGTTTGGGCGGCGTTATATCCGGACGCGGAGGATTTATCGAATGACGCTTGTCGCAGCAAGCTTTGTTCCGGCGTACTTCCTCTGACATTATGACGGCGCCGCCATCCCTGTGCCTTCAACAGCCTGCACTGAGTTGCAAAGATTTTTATCTTCAAACACGTGTTCCTGGTTACATTTTTTTTTTTTAAATAAGCTGTATAGTTGCAAAGCTGATATGAGTTTAGGGCTGACGGATCCTGTTGTTAGTCTCTATGATAAACTGTCCTCAGATTGTGATGATAAATTTAGCTAATTAAATATTAATTTGTACTTTCGAAATTTGTTATTTTTAATATCTCCACGTTAATGAGTTATGTATTAACCAAATAAAAGGACGTATACGATTTATTTGTAATTTATAAAAGGAAGTAGATTTTGTGATTGTAACATAATTATCAATAAATTATGTTGTAACAACATAATTATATTTCAATCAGTTGTAAAATAAACTGCAAATGTCATAGTACCTATATTCTATTCAGTGTACTTAAGTAAATTTCAGTTCACTATTAATATATATATATATATATATATATCTTTATAAATAAAATAATGATTTTGTCTGTACATTGTTTAGAACTGACTCATTTCAAGTTTTCTTTACGTTTCATACATTGGAGAAACCGAATCCACCCTTAGAAAAATTTCTGTCGGTTTGTCGGTTTGTCGGTTTGTCGGTTTGTCGGTTTGTCCGCAAAACTTTGTCACAGGTAAACTCAGCTACCATAAGACATATAAAGCTGAAACTTTTACAGTAGATTTGTGTAGGTCTAACTTAAAATATAGGCTATGAATTGATTGGAAATTCAACGTAGAAGTGAAGTTATGGACGTTTAACGCAAAAATGTTTGTCACAAGTAAACTCAGCCACCATAAGACATAGCGAGCTGAAACATTGACACTGGATTTGTGTGTGCCTAACTTAAAATATGGGCTCTAAATAGATTATTAATTCAGTACAGAAGCGAAGTTATGGGGCTTTTAGCTGTATTTTCCTAACTTCACAGACAAGTTTGTTTTGAAAATACACAGGTGTGGCAAGTAGGTATTGTTAGTTGATTTTAATTTCAATTGAGCACATGAATATATTGCGTATTTGACATCATTGAAATGGTGTTTCACAGAGTTAAGGATGTACTATCTATTGAGAATAAATGTTTTGTAAACGAGCAATTCTCAGCCCTTAATATGAACAGGCATGAGAAATCAACAAACAAGTTCTTACGCTATATGAAGCCGAGGAAAGAACTTACAAGTCAGTAAAGAGATTGGATTAGTGATGAAGAAGCAGTTCATTATCTAATTGAATTTCTTGACTCTGAATTTATTTCTCCTGGACTGCCTGCTCATGAGTAAAAACTTAAAGTAGGAGCACCAATGATGCTGCAATTTATAGCAGTAACAAATTTCATGTTACGAAACATGAGTGACCCAAAAACTGTGCAACGGGACACGACTCTGAGTTCGTGCTCTACACAGATATGCCATAGAGGCGGACATAATGACTGGATGTGGTATTGGGGAGTCTTCCGAACCACTGTCTGTTTCCATTCTAATGATTGCAAGGTCCCCTCAGAGTCTATTTCGCAATGACGTTAACTAAGTCGCAAAGGGAGACTTTATCTAACGCAGGAATTCAAGTTAGCGAAACCAAGTTTTTCTCACATGGTCAACTGTAGTTTACTTGCTCAATAGTCAGAGGTTTCAACTGATTGTTCTTCCATGAACCTGAAGGACAGACAGCTAATGTAGTGTATACAGAGGCATTTGTTTAACACTGTACTAATAATGGTGTTTTCTACTATTCTATAATTTCTAATTATAGTATTAGTATAATACTATAATTGATATGTTGGAATACCAAGTATAATAGAATTTTTGATTCCGTCAAAGACGGGTACATTTGCTAGTATATATATATTATTGAAAATGAGACCAAACTTAGCTGATACCTGTTCCTTAACAAGTTTCTCAATTTTTCTAAATAACACTCTCGTTATTTAGAAAAATTGAGAAACTTGTTAAGAAACAGGTATCAGCTAAGTTTGGTCTCATTTTCAATAACGTGTGTCAAAGAAGGACTGCTACCAAAATTTACGAATATATATATATATATATATATATATATATATATATAATAAATCAAAATATTAAAACGGTCCAAACCGGACATATATATAGATGAAAAAGGCAACATATAGAAGAAGCGAGAAAACTTACTGGATCGATATTTCGAACTGAAGTTCGTCGTCAGGGAGAGAGTAGAAGGGAAGAAGAAGAGGTACGTGCGTTCACTTGTACCGGCAGAGAGCGACGTCGTTCGAAATATCGATCCAGTAAATTTTCTCGCTTCTTCTATATGTTGTCTTTTTTCATTTATATATATATGGATTAATTTACCACAATGAAACACATCGTCAGGGAGCAAGTGAACTAAAAAATAATAAATACTTTTAAACTGGTTGATTGAATTGTATGAAGTTCTGATTAGCAGAATAATTAATCAGATGAACACTTCATCATCATTAAACACATTCAGGGTTACCAACAATTCTAGAAACTTCAATCAACCAGGTTAATAAGTATTTATTATTTTTTAGTTCACTTGCTCTCTGACGATGTGTTGACGAAAGGCCTTAGAGCATTGTTTCCAAATTTGTTTCATTATGGTAAATTAATCCAACTGTTATATTAAGTGCTATTTAGATTATTATTCATATATATATATATATATATATGTTAACAAATATATATATATATAACTACAAAACAAAAAACACTCACGATTCTCGATCATTTCGGCTGTCTTGCCGTCTTCAGAAGAGGTAAGGAAAAAGAAAAAGGAACACAAGAATGAATGTGTCTAACGACCGATACAAAGTAACACACAGTGCAGCCACCATGTCATCGTGGACCAGTTAAAGCTATGAGTAAATGTCAATAAAATTCAAATTAAAGTAAAGGAGGAGAGAAAGGAAAGAAGAAAAAGGAAAAGATGAAATCGTGAGAAACAATTAAAAAATAAGAAATAAGCCTGAGTTAACAAAGTAAAATACAACAAATAAAAAATAAAAAGTCATCTAGTCAAGTTAAGACTAGGGGAACATCTGTCTCCCAACAACCAAATGAAGACTTCCTCAGAGGCCCTTAAAGTGGTCTGGGTGTCATCATTAGAGAGTTGGCTCAAAATCTGGACCTCAAACACCCATTAAACGAAGGTTATGAACATTGGCGGGGATAGCAGCAGACAGCTGTTTGCGTTGACCAACGGATGACCTGTGACCATTCATACGGAGACTGAGTGACGTGGAAGTCAAAACCACGTAGAAAGGGTCACATTGAGTTCAGTCCAGATAATAAACGTAATTGCTGGATGTGTAGGAACTGATAAAGGAGGGAGGGTAAAGATGATTGTTCCCAGTCGATGTAAAATAAGGGTTCCGGTTAATGATAGGATAAGTAAGGCTCTTCTCCCTGCCACAATGCTTAGTAGCAAAAGTGTCATGTGGAAGGCGGGAACGCTTAAAACTTTTAAGGAAAAATTTATTGCCTAGATTGGGAGACCACCTAAAAGAGATTCGGGGTGTTCTGGTAAAAATACTAGCAGTGGTAGAGGAGGGTTACAAGAGAGGGAAGAGTTCCTTAATGACCGAGCGTAACTTATTATAAGTCGGAAAGAAGGTTGTCGTAAGGAAGGGGCTATTATCTTTGGCTTCTTTAACCATACTTTTACAAGAAGGATGCTTAATATATATTAATAGTTAACCAATAAAAATAATTAAAATTATTTATATTATTTTTCCTTTGGCCCAATGTCAATCAGTAAAATACCTTTAAACCAACTTTCGTCTACAGTTGCAGGTATCTTCAGGGCTACCTCAATACAAAAATAAATTACAGTATTATGAACAAATATATAAAACAACACTACCTGTATGATTATACATTACTATAGGTAATAAAACACATATGTATATGTGTATATGTTGAGACTGTATCGTTCGGTGTACGCATTCACGTCTTCATTCCTGTGTTCCTTCTTCTTTTTTCTTTTTATGCTCTCCTGAAAATGGCAAGACAGCCGAAATGATCAAGAATCGTGAATGTAACGTTAGGTTACGTTGCTGGCATTCCCACAAGGGAACACATGTAGGCCGAGCATTGGCCCTTTGTGATACCACACAATGAAGATTGATTCTACAGTAGCAGTCCTAAATTTTGCCCAACCATAGTCTATTTAGAGTAGAGATCTTTAACGTGTACGTGACATCGTACAGGCTCGGGACCGACGGTTTGACGTCCTTTTCCGAGGGACGACATGCTCAGATTTATTCACCTCCCGCATGAATAAATCGAGGGCCAGGTGGTGATCGAACCCCGGTCCTATCAGTTCAGAGGCGAGTACGTTAACCACTGAGCTAACCTGGCCCCCATCGTGAGCGTTAGTCTCTCTTTCATTGTGTTTTTTGGTAGCAACTTTCATTATATGTCCGTTAGGACCGTGTGTATTGAATTCAAAGTGGTATATGTATATGTATTCATACAATTTCATTGTAAAGTATTTTGAAAGTGTCAATGTTATTCTTCTTAATGGTGTTTCTTTGGAAATAAAAATACGTGTAATTACTCTTTTCCATGTAATTGGTATAGTGAAGGAAAATGCTATTAGCAGAGAAGGAGCTTTGATGGTGTTTAGTTTGTCCCTGTAACTCGACTAAATGCAGAGCAGTTACAACCATTGATCGATTTTCATTGGCCTGCCTGAAGAGGAAGATGTGAATATTAGTAATACTCAGAAAGACAGGAGAGCCGCAAGCAGGCAATCAAAAGGCAGCAGCAGCAGCAGCTTATTGCTGCTTAATTGGCGATTTTCTGGGCGGTTAGGCGCCACGATGGATGGTTCCTCCACCCCCTAATTACCTGCCCCGCACGCTATCCATCAAAAACAGTTCCTTACTAACTCGCCCCGACACTTTGTCACAGACTTGCTTCGTTAGTTTCTGTATTCCGTTTCACTCTCTTCCACATGATGTATTAGAGCTGCCTGCTGCTTTTCTTATAACATATCCATTTTGCACAACTCCTTTCCTTTCCCCATACTCTCCATACTAAATTATCTTCTTATCTTTTTCACGCACTGCTAACACTTTTTATTTAAAAATTGACATTAATATTGTAATTTTAGAAATATGTATTTCTATTGAATAACAAATATCTATTTTAACCGACTCCTCAATATTTCGGACACTAAACAGTTCTTTGTAAATAAATAAATTATCTTTCCTTGAAGCATAAGTGTCTTCAACTAAGGACTATTTCTTTCCATTTGTGCTTCATCTTAGTTAAATATAGATGGCATTTTATTGCCTATCGTATAAATATATTACACGTATTTACTGGTAAATATACTATATTTTGTATCAAACCGTTGTCTCACTAGTGAGTATGGTGTCCCATTTTCCGATCTCCTGATAATGGTTAAACCGTAAACTAGAGATTGTAAGTGCAGTATCTATTTATTATTGTCCTACAGTTTATATTCTTAGATATCACAAAATTTTACAATAAACACTTGAAATAAAAATTAACGTCTCAACCATAGTAACAAAACCAGAAAAAAGACTTGGATAGTTTACTTGATTTCATATTATGTTTTGAGATGTTGATACCATATTTGTGTATGCAGTGATAATGTTATCTCATAATTTATAATAATAATAATACTTATATATTTTTTATAATTTCATTTGTTTATAGAAAAAAAATCAAATTTAGTCCGTTTTAACCTTATGAAAGTTGAGCTAAAATAAAGAAAGATTCATTTAACCATTATGGTGAGAATTACAAAAAAAAAAGAGAGATACTGTAATAGGATATCACTAATTTCCTCCGATAGAATAGTCTTGAATTACGTGTGGTCTCCACACGCATATAACAGGAGACTGTTATATCTGAGTGGCTCTTCCTTTTGCGTTCTGGCTCTAATTGTGACATTTAAACAAAAGGATGCATCAAAATGAGTTCCTCCTCCAAGCGGTTTCTTCATCTACAGTTTATCTCTAAGATAGCTCAAAAGAATGTTCCAATATCAACTGAATTTTTAAATTTGGTGTAATTTTTTCCTGGTAAAAAAGTAAAAACATCCTTTTAGATCATTAGTAAGCATTTAGGTAAAATGATATATTTTTAATACATGTTGATTTTACTAAAGGGAACATTTTGATGGATTGATAGATTCTAAAACGTTTAAATTATTGGTATTCTATGAACTATATTTAAGGATAACAGTACAGCTTTTATCATTAATTAATTAGAAACTGTTAGTAGGTTATGGTATATATACATGATAGAAAATAGAAAATAACTTCAAAGCTATATTATAATTTTTAAAAAGAGTAAAAATAAAATAAACTTGATTAATAGATGACGAAGAGGAGCAAGGTAATGATTTGAATTTAAAACAAATGTTCTTGAGCCTTTGTGACAGAGGAGGTGTGGCCCTAAAATGCCTGCTTCCCTTACTTCTTTTTAATGAACTCTTGCGGAGTCTAATTTACAGAGTACAGGCTTGTGAGATTAGGTCTATGGTCAGAGCCTCGTGGCATCACTATTCACAGCCCCTACTTTTTATTCAAACAGTCTACCTCGATTTATGTCCCAAGTGTTTGGTTTTTCTCTGTTTTATAAACGCCAGTGATGTTAAAAAAAAACTAAAAGACAGATTAAGTGCACACACATGTATGTAGTATCCCTTAAAAAAAAAAAAAGATGAAAATAGGATATCCAAGCCTTTGTTGTTATATCAACTATGCGTATAAATTCACAAAGAAATGTAAACAGCCCGCTCTAATATAATTTATCCTCTTTAGAAGTGCTGAATACTGTATAATCTACTATATAGACCATGTTAAGCCTTCAGTGATCCTTTGTCCCAACTCATTTTTCTCCTACATGATTCATCAAACTAAATCAAGTTGATTTTTTTGCGTTACTTCCTTCTGCTTGACCCACTAAACAAGATCATTGATTGTCAGAGAAAATAAACATCGCCGCCGATGGCAATCTTTAGTTTCCCTTTCTTTCAATATTTAGTCCTCAAGTTTCCGAATTTTACTTGATCACAGAGATATTTTACAAATGGAAAATTATTTCTTTATTGCAGTTGTTTGTAAAGACGAGTTAGCATTTTTTAGTTATGTAAAATACTTTGAATTTCTCAAAAGCTTTTTTGTCAGCAATATCATAACCTATGTAACTATATAAAAAATTCTGATACATGTTGTGTTATCTCTATATATAAAGTTAGTGAGTTTGTTTGTTCACCCATTTTCCGTTGAGTTAGAGACCTGAAATTATAATATATATTATTTATTACCTGAAAAATATTAAATAAAAGAAAATTATTATTTATTTCCCAAAATTGGAGCCAGGGTAGCCAGTGGCTTGCGTGCTCGCCGACGACATAGCGCATATATATTATAAATAAATGTAGCAAAAAATTTTTTCAATTTAAAATTTGCGAAATATAAATTTAGTAATAAAATAAAGGCATTGAGCCAGAGTGGCTCAGAGGCTTGCGTGCTCGCTTATGACAATACTTCAAATATATTATAAATAAAAGTAACAAAAAAAAATTTTTTAATTTAAAGTTTGAATAATATAAACAATGGTAATAAAGTAAAGACGTGGAGCCAGGGTAGCCAGTGTCCTGCGTTCTCACCGATGACAGTAGTGCAAATGTATTATATATAAATGTAACAAATATTTTTTTTAATTTAGTATTTCCGTAATATAAACGCTGGTAATAAAGTAAAGGCATACTACTCGTAAATAAAGTTTAGCTAAACTTAACATTACATTCACTGACTTTAGGCAGTACGAAATTTGCCGAATCAGCTAGTAAAGTTATGTTATTCCTATAACATAGCATTCTGATATGTTGTTCAAATACTCATGATAAGTAGCCTGATTGATAACTTTGGGAATCGTTATACAATTTCATTTAGCATTGATATGCAATTTATATTATTAGTTCGCGTTACATGGATTTTGTACTTTACTTTGTTTTAATTTATATTCCAGCACTAAAGGTTGCTTGCTTAAACGTTTTGTTCCATTAATTTACAATTTTTTTTAAATCAACTGATTTATTTTCTGTTATATATTTTACAAAGTATTTTTAATCAATCACCTTGGAGTCGTGATCTTATGAAATAAAAAAATAAATGTTGCTGACCATAAAGTAGTTGATACTAAGCTATAATCAACCCCAAAAACCTTTAGAACACTGATACATATTTAATTGAAGAAGTATATGTTGTAATTTAAATGTATAGGGATGGATTAAAAGTATGTTTAGAACAAGAGTATTTTTTTCTCAAAAGTCCAATGTGCAATCTCGCTCATTACTCTAATGAATCTAGCTCAGGCAAATCAAGTTATTTCGTATGGCTGAGAATTTAGTCAATTATTTCAGTTATTTCGCTTGCAATGTATTACTAAATGGTATCCTTTAATTGAAAGAAAAGAGAAATGTGCCAGAAAAATAAAAGTGAAAGAGAATTAGTGTTATGAGAGTTAAACACGATAAACTTGGCAGAGAGAAGGGTTTCTAAGGAAGAGTGTGGCACAAGTTGGGCGAACAGTGAAAGTGGTAAGTAATTAGGTTTAGGAAGTTAATGGAGCAAGGCGTTTTTTGTTGGCTCTAGAGTTAGCAAGTTGGCAAGGGGATGAATATTGATGGAGAAGAGCGGAAGGGGTTAAGATGGACGAGGGCTCGACCTCTGACAAATGAAGCGCGACAAGCAAGCTGCCGACCGACCGGCTGCTGCTCAACTTGCTAGGTCTAAAGACGGCGGACGGGTGGCGGAGGCAGTGCTTGTGGCTACTGCCCGTCTCGGCCGCTAAACTCGTCCTCCTAGCCAGGTAAAACCACTACAGCATCGTGAACTTACCCTCAAGGAAAAGAAGAATCGAGAGTGATGACATTCCTGTTATTCAAAAATACCTAATTACGTATATTATTACGCACAACAAGATTTCAAAGCAAACACGTGAAATAAACATGAACGTCGAAACCATGTTTTGAACAATCAGAAAAATGACTAAACTCTTTCAATCAAAAAAAGTGGTCTGCTCAGAATTCAACTGATACCGAAATCTATGTCGCAGACCAATTGTTTTTGCTTGAAAGATCTTAAGACATTTTTTTTATTATCTTTCTGTGGTGTAAACATATGTATTACTATAAATAGTTTACTAGATATACTAAAAAAAATTCCTGTGGTCTACACTCAGTGTTACTGTAACAAACCATTACCACCAATATTGAACCACCAATAAATTAAATCGCTTTGTTTTCATTTTGACTACTAAATACTGGCAATGTTGATGAAACACCAATGGGTATGTTTCTTGGAACAATTGTTGAATCCATGGAGGTAACAATTGTTGAAGATTGGTAACTATTTAAACCCTATGATTATCGATTGAAGTTGGGAAACATAGGATAAGCCAGAAATATCAATCACTCATACGCTATATTTGTATCGCCCTAAAAAATATATTATTCATTATACCATTATATCCAATCAAATAATTCAGTGATGCTCTATAATATGTTTTCAGTTTACGAAAATAAAGGTTAAACGCCTGTTTATATTCTCAATTTGTTATGACCATCATTTGAGAGAGTCTAGAAAAACAAAATTAATTAATTATAATAATTATAAAATAATAATTCCTTTGATTGCATACTTTCTAGAATAAATATTACTTTAAACAATGATATAGGTTGTCCCATTATATCGACTTTTTTTTACAATATATTTTTTTTTAATTGATTATTAATCAACCTAATTTAAAATATAATACTTCTTATTTTACCTTTGCATTTTATAAAATAACGTTTTCGAACAAGTTTGACTACTGAGAATAATAGCCAAAATAGGTTAATAGTTGTCTTTCTTAATTTTTCAGTTTCTCTACCTTTATTCTATATACATAATTTTGTATTCATAAAATTGTTATCATTAATTACTCACACGAATATAAAGCAATACTAAGTATAAGATCTAAGACTTAAGTATACTAAGACCAACATTGTCAGTTTTACAGCAATTAGTTGAAATAACATTAGTATATGATAATTCCTACCTAAATTTATATATATATATATACATATATCAATGATTAAACCACAATAAGAATGGGAAAACAAGACTAAGATCTTTCAACCGTAACAAGCGGTCTTCGTCAGAGTCAAAAACCCAACTAAACCCAACTTTAATCATTGATTGTTGTTTCACGTGTATATGTGAAATCTTTTTATATACATATATATATACATAAAATGAAATTATATATGTATGAAACAGCATTTCGTTATATGTTTGAGGGTTAATAGCAATATCTATGAAATCAAACAACTCTAATAAATAATTAAATACAATAAAAAATATCAATTAACCACATTTAAAGTGCTAAATAAAGCTAGTAAATAAAGCGCTAAAAACAAGAAAGGAAAAATAATAATCAAAACTTCAACCATAAAATACGCTATCAAAAAATTATGAAGTTGCTAAATCAATACAACTGAAAGATTGCTTTCAAAACAAAGTTACTAAAACAAACAATGAGTAAAAAACTAAATATAAGACTTATGAATATGATAAAAGTGGGGTATATTAACTGAAATGTAAAGATTACCAACATTTAAAGAGTACTTTAATAATTATCTTGATAATTTAAACAAATTAAACCATGCAAAGTATTAAACTAAACGTGTTCAAAAATCAAATCGTATGGAAGCTGAATGAACTCGCTAAAGACGGGGCAAAATCAATAGAGAAACTAAACATAAATAAATATGAAAATACAGAAAATTATGTTAATTGTAATTTACTAAACAAAGATATCAACTAATAAATAGACATTTTTTTTTAAACCACTGATAAGAATGACTTGATGGACTTGACAGTGATGGATTAAATAAAAAAAAAATCAAATTAGGTGATTAAAAATTGGAAGATTAATGTGTTTTTTATTAATAAGATTAAAAATAATTTAGCCACCATAGATATAAACAGCACTCTTTGATGTAATATAACCCATGACTCAAAATGCCGCGACTCTGCGTTAATATTTTTGAAGACAGTTCTTCAAAGTTCTTCTTGAAGATGTGTTACGTCTACAAACGATTGACCAACTCTTAATAAATACTATGAGTAAGACGGATAATTTTATAACGCAATTTCAAAATTTTAAGTCTGTAAAACAGTTGGAAGGGCGAGGATAGTTAGTTATTGTTCAGATAGAAAGCACCTGTTCCATTACGGCTCACTTCACTGGACAGTAGGGTTCATTTTCATACGAACAACTATTATATCACAAATTTCATAGAGGTTCATCAAACGATGTGACTTGAAAATTACTGGAAAATGTTTTGGATATTTTGTAGTAATTTTTTGTAACCCATTTATTTACAAAGCCATTTTATACCCTCACACATCCAGATATCCTAAAAATATCAAAATTAGTTGACGGGACATTAAAATATGTTAATCGTCAAAATATCAAAAATAATTCCTCTTATCTCGCAAACCAAACTCAATGTTTGATGTTCAGTCGGCCCCTTGCCGGGACTGCTGTCTGATACGGGGGAAATTTTACTCTGCTCCAACCATGTCATAATAAAAACAAATTTTTATGTAAATATGATCTGCATATTTTGAAAGTGTTAAAACTTATAAGTCAAAATCAGAACACACGACATACAGTGAAAACGTGTTGTACTAGCAAAGCGCAACGAGTTTATATAATCGTCTCTTAATCTATGCTACCATTATATATCCAATAAATAAGGAGTACATCACTTATAATAGAAACACTTAAGTTATGATTCTTTTGAAACTACATTAAATATGAGGCCGACCTAAGTCGAGAGTGAGATTTAAACTCTCTGATTTCCAGGTTTCTGCTAAGATATCAATGTCTGTCTGGTCGGTAATGTAGCGAAGTCAACCCTCCTGCAAAAAGTTTTTTTTTCGTAAAAGTACTGTGTATAAAAGAATTTAATATGTATGTCGGTAAATGGTGAATTGGTTAGGGTTGGATGATTGAGTGACACTCCCTTAGCCTTTGAATTGGATATCACCTAGACCCCAGTTCTCCGCCTTTATTTTCTCTCTTCATACATTATTCTTCCGTGCAAACTGGGCTTCTGCAATTCGCAAGCATGCTTTGAGAAATGGCCATATGTTTCAATATAACCAAACTAGTTTCTGAAAATAGATATGAAAAAGAAAAAATTAATCATACTTATTTATTTCATGAAAGAGTTTCAAACAAATAAATAAGTTAAAAATGTGCTTTTCCAAGGAAATCCATGCAGCAAAAGTTCATTTCGATTCATTTGTATTGCTATTTCTTTGGTGTTTATTCACATTTTAAATATAGCGAAGTGCTTTTCCGTGGAATATATGTAGCTGATTTTTCAATACAAGTATAACAAGCATTCACTAATTGCAATATTTAAAAGATGGAGTGTGTTCCAAGGAAGGAGTGTATTTTGAACAGATTGTTAATAAAAGGAAGACATGGAGATTGTGGGAATATTTTCCAACTGATATGAAATGACGTGCGCGTTTCACAGCCCGTTGACATATTACAATGAATCAATAGCACTATCTGGAAGCTTTCAATCAGAGCCTGCTGGTCCTAACTCACTTTTTATCGCTCGCCAGCTATCTGTTGCCGCCCAACCCTTATCAACCTTTCCCCTCTTAACGGCTTTACCTCCGCAACTCCCTTGCTAATCCAATCAATTCAAATTCCATACCCCATATTTATCTCACTTGCCTCACATCAAACAACCTTTGACTTTCCAAAACTACTTCAAGCCCTCAAAAATTCTTTATATTTATGAATTTTTAATGAGCTAATTTATTTTTCGAAATATAATTAAAAAACGTTGGTTTGTTTAGGTAATGGAATTAATATTATCTTAACTATTAAGAGACGATACTTACATAAGACAGTGACGGAGCAACCATTTTTGTCGCCCGGGCCGTCGTAAGATCTGCCGTTGATAATACATTAATCTTCAAAATTCCACAAAATCCTCAAAATATCTATTTCCATGGGATTACAATCAAGGATCTAATTTTAGATTGGTGTTATTAGTCCCAGACTTTCATCTTATAACAGTACTCATATGCATATACAGTCATCATCAAAGAAACCAAAGATTTGTCAAAACGAAAATTTACATTATAGAAAAATTATTAAATTAAATTAACTGGCTACGGAAACAAATATATTAAAATTTCAAGCACCTTAAAAAAATAGTTTTGAAAAATTTAAAATACATTTATTTTTAATTGACAAATATTATAGTTGAAAAATCCGTTTAAAACAGTATCATACACATACAAAATAAAAACAATTACAATCTTAAGCACTTAGTTTGGTATAAATTTTCATTTTTTTTGACAGATTTTTATGACTTCAATTTTTTCTATTTTCTAATTTGACCCCCTCAAAACTTTTGACCTTCTCAAAAGGATTTGATAACGCAGTAACAAATAAATTTTTGAAAAGACCGTGATTTGGTATAGTTTTGGTATTGCTAGAGGTAACATTTATTTTAAATTTTACTGGATGACTGTATAGCGAAACAATGGTAAAGTTTGTACTTCATTGGAGTATCCACGGACAAATAAATGACTGAAACAAACCAATGTGTTTTGAAACTTGAAGGTATGTGATTCGGATTCTAAGAGTTTATTATTTAAACAGCAATGTACTTATGGTGAATAAAAGAAAGTATTTCGCTTTATGTAAACATTGATGAAACTGTTTTTAAATGAATTCTTAGAAAACATATCACAATACCTGAAACTAAAGCAACTTTGATTTTTATTGTGCTTTTATTACTGTAAAATGACAGTAGAAATAGTTTCCGATGACCTGTTCGACGTCATATTATAGTACATTCTTGTCTAGTTACTGGTTCAATTGGTTCTTTTGATTCATTTTTGTTATTGTTCAATTTTACCTAAAGTCAGTAGCCTTTTGGTTTCCCTCTTAGATTTTCCAGTTTGAAGTCAATTTTGAAGGACTATTTGATTATTAAAGGGATTTTAACAGTATAGAGACCATGAGAAAGGTGGTCGAAGGGTCATTGTGGTGAGTGCCAGAAGCAGCCTTGTAAACAGTCCGGTGGCTGGCCCTCTCAAAGACCCAACTCCTGCAAACTTGCTCAACTTGCATCAAAAATAATTTCAAACAAATGTTTTCTATTGCTTTTCCTTTTTCCAACAAATCTATGAACATTTTTCGTTCAAAAATTTTACTATTTGCTTGTGAAAAATATTACTTTTTTTATATATTTATAAAATTATTAGCTGCTTTAAAAACTGAAAACAAGAATTTAGTTAAATGACTATTTCGAAATCTCTATTATGCCGTAATAATGGATAAATCTTTCACCATATACCACTTAGTTGATTGTCTATTCCAGTTAAGTTCTTAAATTAACAGAAGATGTAATTATAGGACCATAAATTATAGTTACCTTCATTTAATTATTCTTGTAGTAGTGTTTCATCTGACTTATGTTTTTCCTCAAGCTAATGAAGAAGTTAAGATTCCAAGTTAAATGAGAGTCACTGTAAACCAATATTCTTAAGTTCTTGTATATTGTAAGTTTATAGCCACCAGTCAGTTCTACATATTTTATATTCCAGATATAATTTGTGATATAAATGTTCATGTACTAATTAAAAACTAATTTAAAGTTTGTAGCGAAACTTGGGTGCATATTCAATAATTTCCGGAGACTGAAATCACAACTGGACCAAAAATTCCGACTGAATTTTTGAGTTACCTCTGATCTAAATTACATAGTGATACTAGCAGACGTGTCTGTCTTTGAAGGGTATTTTACAAAAAATCAAAGAGGATACGCGGTAGTTCCAAAAAAAATTATAAAATAAGTAAAAATATAGTTATTAGCACAGCGTTAAGTAAGTGCCTCCCTCCATATATACAGCGCATTAGCTGTTTGTCCTTCAGGTGCATGGAAGAACAGAGAGTTGGAACCTTAGACTCTTGAGCAAGCAACATATAGTTAGTTGAAACACTTGGTGTCACTCACTTTAATTCCTACCGTAGACAGAGTTTGACCTCGCGACTTATTTACCGTCATTGCGAAACAGACGCTGACGGTAAATTGCAACTATTTGAATTGAAAGGGACAGTTGTAAGGTATCAATGGCATTCGTAGTCTAAACACTGAATCCCCAGTACCACACCCAGTCAAGTGCAAATGAAATTGAAATCAACTAACAATACCTGCTTGCTATATCTGTAAATTTTCAAAATAAACATGCCTGTGAAGTTAGCCAAAGGCAGCTTAAAAGTCCATAACTTCGCTTCTACGATGAATTTTCAATCCATCAAAAGATTAAATTTTAAGTTAGACATGTACAAATCTACTGTCAAAGTTTCAGCTTGCTACGTCTTAAGGTGGCTGGCTGAGTTTTCTAGTGATAAAATTTTGCAAACAAACCGACATACTGACAGAAATATTTCTAAAGGTGGATTCGGTTTCTCTAATGTATGAAACATAAAGATAACTTCAAATGAGTCAGTCCTAAGCAATGTATGAAGAAAAAACCTTTCTTTTATTTATATAGATTTTATCTTCAATTCAGTGATATTTAAAATAACAGATTGAAAATACTAGATAAATTGTAAAAAATGTTACTTGTGGAAATTAGTATAAAATTTCACTTAATATCGGTTCCATTTCAACCAAGATAGAGCAACCAATGTATTCTTGATGGAAGTTAGTAACAATTATTTGGGTAAAAATTGGCTGAACAGGGATATATTTAAACTAAATATCATTATAGTTTGATAAACACAACTTAATTTTTATAAAATAAAATACTACAATACTTTTAGAAAGAATATCCAAAAAACTTTGAAAAGTCACAATAAATGTATTTTGTTTACCCACAATGTATTAGTTAAAGAAATTAATATTTAATATAATCAAAATAAAACGAGTTTAAACAAGAACTTTTTAATGTTTATCAATTAATATTTCAAAGTAAGAAATTGATATTACAGTTTTTACTCTTAAAACTTAATAACTCAGTATTGAGAAGAACAATGTTAATTTCGTTCAAATCAGTTATGGAACTGTTGATAATTAATATGGAAGTATTTGTCTGTCATCTGTTCTTTGACTTGTTAATTTTTGTCAAAAAAAATGTTAATTGTTAAAAATAAAAAAGAATGGCATTTTACTACTAAAGTATTGAACACAAAGATATTACAGCCTTTGTGTCCTGTAAGATAATTTTTTCCCTGAAAGGCCACACTAATTCGTTGGACGGCAGGTAGTCTGCGGGTTGCACTCCCTGGTTGAGTCACATTAGGACCAAGTTACTAGACCGTGAGGACATAAATCCAATCTGGAGATGCAGCCAGACCTATTAAGATCTTATAATCCCTTGTAAAACCTTTACAATACTTTGTTCTAATCTGTAATCTGAATGTCCAAACTTTTGAGATTTACCTTCTTAACCGACATCAGCAATTTATTTTGAAAATAATTAAGTTCTATTTTTTTCACTAACCATTATTTTCCTTCAGAAAGAAAGTATGTATGTTCAAGTATGTTTCATCCAATCAAAATTTCGATTCACCATTTGTTAAGAAAACTAACTCTTAGAGAGATTAAAAGTAGGAAGTCGCAACTGTAAAATATACGAGTATTCGGAAGGAAATGTCTAACGACTTCTGTATGATTAATAATGCAAATTAACATATCTTAAAATAAATTCAATCCAGGTAAATTATCAAATGTTCAAATAAAATATTACGAAATAAAATAATTAAAAGTAAAGTTGCTCTGAACATAAACCACTCTGAGAGTGGACGATATATTGAACAGAGGTAGTTTAAACTGAGTGATTCCGCTTATTGAGGTTTGTAAGTTAAGCACCTGTCAGAGAAGGCCAGTGTCGTCAATTATATGCAGGGAGAGTTCTCCAGCCACTTGCTATTAATTGGTATTAGTTAAGATCAATTAAATTTAATAGTGTAGACTGGATGGTGGAGAGGTAAATGGAGTCCCTGCGAAGATCTGGCCAGGGCCTAACTGAGACAATTAAGTCGACAGTGCCTCGGCACAGTTAAGCCCTCTACACAGCTGTACTTAGACCAGTCCTCCACCAGACCCCAATAAAAATTTATTGTTTCCCATTTTCTCTTCACTCTAAACTTTGAAACTATATCCAACTTGTTGAATTTGTATAAGTTTTAGCCATTTTCTTATGAAGTCCATAGAGTAGCCTGCACTATGTTTAATATCTGTATGACGGGGTCGCCTTCTAGTTTCCTCAAAACTAACTTATTCAACTATTTTTACTTCTTATTACCTATTAATTACTTATTAATTGACCAAAAGTACCAAATTCAAAGAGTCATAATAAATATAGACCCTCTGAGCTAGAGAGAGCGAGGAGCAAAGTCAAACGAACACAGCCGAGACCACAACCAAGCAAATTTCCTAGACCACCATCGTTGATTTCAATAATAGTTATATAATTTTTAATTGATTTCAATAACTTCTTAGATTTAATTATTCAACTATGTCAAATTTTTTTCCGTTTTGTTTAAACAGTTTATTTTTGTTTCACTCATATTTTTAGATTTAATATTACAAACAAGTCATTAATGCTATTTGTTTCTTAATTGGCAAATTAAATGTCCCTAAGAGCTTTTGTACATATCTTCGTCTTATACCTCACATTCAACTATGAAAACAATGATTTTCAATTTATTGATTTAGGATTTATCTTTAACAATATAATAATATTTTAATAATTGGACGGAACCTTGCACAAGTATTTATGAGATTTTTTGCAAAAAATAATGTTTGCTTCCTTGAAGTACTCTTGGACCTGATCTCTATTTACTGGATGACTTGTAATGAAATAAATGTCCTCCTCTCAAGAGATGTCAGCATATTTTGTCAAAATTATTAGTACTGAAGAGGTTCAGATCAGTGGTGGGATTCAAATTTTTTAAGAACCGGTTCGTGCGAACCGGCGCTTAAAATATGTTGAGTTCGGAGAGTTAAATAGCTCAAGGAAGTTTTCCTGCTCATTGCTTGTTGCTTTAACATGATCACTAGCGATCAGTCTTTTTTTCATATTTTCTATTATTGCTTCCAGTAGCTTTTGACGAGATAGGCTAACAAATCTGTGGTTTTCAGTAAACTGGATCTCTTTGAATGCGTCCGAAGCAACCCTCTCATCAATTTCTTTTTCAAATGCCCCTATATTGTCCTTAAGCAATTCAAATGCTTTAATCGACCTCTTTATGAGGTTTTCCCCTCTGAACAAAGTTGTGCCTCTTGATTGGAGGGCATTACTGAGCAATGACATTTCATTCAAAATATCAATCATTTTTGATTGATTTGTCCTTCAGAAAATTTTTGTTACAAAAACGGGCAGCCATCCCTGAATTATTTATCTAAACAAATACTTCCTTTAATATGGTGATTTTAGGAAATTAGATCTAAAAACATTCAATCTTTGATTCAGAACTATATGTTAAAACTAGGCCTAATGTAGGCCTACATTACTCTTCAGTAATATGAGTAACTGAAGAGTTGCTCATGAAGTTAGACAGAACCGGTCTAATAACACAATCTGCAATATGCATCTGATACTGACAATATGCATGAATTATTATTTTCGTGTCTTCCATTAAAAGATTCTTTTCACTTTGGTAGATCAATATTTGTAATTATACTTGTTTAATTTAAAAATTTGCTTTAAATGAAAGCCAATCACAAGAATCAGTTATCTCAGAAACAAGCTACAGCGGAATGCTTCTTAACTTAGAGGTTGCGCAGTTTAGAGTTCCTATTACCGTACTACTTTATGTAATCAATTATTTGAAGTCTTATAATATTAACTAAAATTAGTATATCTCACCAAAGTCCCAAGGAGAAAATTCCGATTGTAAAAAGACATTCAAAATGATGTCTCAGCAAGAAATAGCATATAGTCCTGGTAAAAGATTGATGGTATTAAAAGAATTTTTTTTAATAATTCAACCCTGTCCATATGTTCAGTTTTACATTTCATGCATTTTTTATAGCCGAAGCTGTTTGATTTTTTAATAGCTCATCTTGTTACCTACTCTTCTTAATGTTCAGAACTCATTATATCCTGAGATATTGTTCTTTGTGCTACCTAACAGTATCTCAAATTACATTTCATTTTAACTATTAACTACTGTTAATAGCTAACATTCTTGATTTTTTCCCTTAAATTTAATAAATGGGCTAAACAAACCTATTTTTTTTTAATAAATGGGACAATAAACTTTAGCCTAACATGAAATAATGTTATTATCTGTCTCATCATAGATATATATATATATATATATATATATATATATATATGTTGAAGCTGGCTGTGTTCTGTGACCATAAGTCAAAAATAATTTCTAAATATTTAAACTCATTCACATTTAAACTCATTTCTAACCTGAGGTCTCTTTGAATATCCACATTTCTTGGTATGCCAGAAATGTGGATATTCAAAGAGACCTCAGGTTAGAAACAATTGACCAATTCACGAGTAGACTGGTGACCAATGAGGTCACGAAAATTCCAACCCATCCAAACCCCCTTATCCAAAGCCTATCCTAAATAACTCCCCAAACACATCCACATTAGAAGCTGTTATTAAAATAGAAGGCCAAACCCTTGAAAAAGACTGACAAGACATGACACAATGAGACCAAACGGCCAAGGAATGACGTAAACGGACGAACCACATAATAAAAAAAAAAATAAAATAAAAAAAAAAGTACAGACATTTACTTACTGACCCCACCACCACAGCAGGACAATAATTCAGCAGTAGTAGGTCCGTGACCTGGAACTGCTAATGCAACGTGCACAACAGTGCGCGGAAAGAATCGTTGGACTCATTCACAATTCTTGAACATGTGTTATTTAAGAAAATTGACACAGGCGCATTTTCATATTTCCTAGACATAACTAAACAAGGATTAATTTGTTCATCTTTCTATTGTTAAAATACGTTTTGACTAGAGAATACAAATTTTAGTGGTAGTAGGAGTTTGCAGTATCTTAAAGATGGTGGACAACCAAGGCTCCCTTAACATCAGGCGTCATTACCATTGCTATTTGTCAGTTTTTTAAATAGACTTTCGACATTGTCTAATACTAAACAGGTCGTTTTTATTCTAACATTGCTTAATTCCTGTGTAAGTAAATTTTCTAACAATTTTCTACAGAGTACAACCAACTGATTGTACAGTATTCATTTACAACTTTTAACTTTTCTTTACCTGATTTAACTATTGTGATAATAATAGATCTTTAATTAATTTACAAGATCTTTTATATCAGAAAAATAAAACATCATATAACTTCTGCAATATATATATATACTGTTTACATTTGCTCCTCAACCTGACGGTTTCGGTTTGCCTTCATCTTCGGGAGTATACTATCATCTACCTTCTGCTTTTTTTAGCATCTACTCAACCGAAAGACCTTCGGAAGTAGACGTAATGTTAAACTGTTCTAGCTATGTAAAAGATGTGACAGTTGACTACGTACTCTTAACATAATGTAGTAAATAATACGCGTAGTTTTGTTTACTACATATAAATGGAGAAATAATATAAAAATATAGAAATAATTTAAAATTAAAGATTTAGTCTTGAGAAGCTTCTTGTTACAATAAAACTTTAAGGAGAGAAGCAATAAATGTTTGAAGATAAAGCACAGAAAAGACAAGATGAATTAATTAAGTTGATTGATAATGGCGAAAGCGAAGTACTGAACGTTCTCCACACTAATTACCGAGATAACAAACTCAACAAACGAATTGACAACTCTGCACTATCCAGCTTACTTTTAATGATAGATTGGATCAATTAGTATCAAATTATTATTAATGAGCACATTTTTAATTACTGAATATTTCATCTAATCGAAGTGTTCAAGTAATTGAAAGTGTCGTGTTGTAACTGAAAAATAGAGCAATTAAGCCAAGTTCTTAACGTTTTTAATTATATTTTGTCAGAGGGATGTTTTAACGATCTGTTGGAGAAAATTAAACTGTCAAAAACAGACTTGCTCTTTTTATTATTTCTTTTTGCGTGGCTTCAGGCTATATGTAAATCACCTGGGAGCCAGGCTTTATGTCCTGACCACGATTTGGCACAACTCGTAGACCATATTACTATTATAAAAACAAGTTACTTCAAAAGAATGGAACTCTTGAATTCAATATAAATACATTTTTAAAGTAACTGAATATTAATTATTTAGAAATATATTTCCAAAACTTGTTTTTTATTCAAAGTTTGCAATAGTTTTTTAAAAGTTCTAGCACTCAAAAATTAATTTTCTGGCAAGTTTGAATAAAAGCGAACCTCTAGTGTATTACAGACAAGTGGTGCCATTAAAATCTCCATGATTAACTCTTCAGCTTCATTGTAAGATATAACCTACCTCATTGCATATTTCTTTCAATCTCTCTTACTTCAAGATATCTGTTTTCTTATGTACATAAGAGGACCAACAACTTACTGGAGCGTTTTAGCAGTAATTTGTGATATTTATATTCAGTCATGGTAGTTAGTTAATGATTTTTATTTATTAAATAAACTACCATCAATAGGTTGGTTGGTTAGGTTTGACCCATTGACCCTTTTTGATACCACACAATGAAGATTGATTCTCATACTATACAGTACTCTAGTACTGTACCTGTTTAACGAGTACCTGACATCGTATAGGCTCGGTGCCGACTGTTTAACGTCCTTCACCGAGGGACGACGTGGTCAGATTTATTCACCTCCCGCGTGAATAAATCGATGGCCAGGTGGGGATCGAATTCCTGTCCGTCCTATTAGTTCAGAGGCGAATACAACTCTGTTTTCACTGGACCAACCCTTCAGCACCACATCTTTGGTGTCTTCCTGATGATGAACACAAAGTGTTCGAAACGCGTTTTTGTTGTTGAATAAAACTTCATTTATGTAGGAGACTTTTGTTTGTTTATCCATTTTACCTCAGAATGAGTATATAGCACACAATTACCGATTGCACAACTAATGACTTATTATAATTATATCTTCCAAATCGAATGTGTAACCTTCGTTTATGACGAGGCGAGCTAAGATTGTTTCGTTCTTTAATTTCTTATTGAATAAGAATGTTAATAAAGACTTCCTTTTAGAAAACGGTTTGTTTCTCTTTAGAAACACTTGTCACAGTCCTTGCATTATGATGGCATAAATGAGGTTACTTTGTAACTCCTTCTGTATTTTCTCTTTCAAATTTGGAAATAATTTGTGAATTTTTATTTTATTATTATATGTTTGCGTAATTTCCGGTACATTTCGTTTGAAAACTTCTCGAATTGATTTTGATAAACACTAAATATACGGAAATCTGAAATGTTTATATTTAAAAACTTCCAGTTCAGCATGATCCTCATTGGAATATTCTGGTTGTTGGCTTATATATCTAAACCAATAACGTTCAATTAAGTTGTTGGGGAAAACTTTTTTTCTAAATAATGACTTCACGACTTCACCCTTTTGTTATTCTTATTTAGGAACCATCGACTACTCATTTCAATAACTTTCTTAACAAATTTTGAATGCAATTCAATTTTTGGTTCACAGCATGAGAGGAGAGGTAGTTCAGGATTCTTCCAGCACTGGTAGGTTTTTTATACGAATCCATTAAGATATTGCCATGTTCACCTCGTATAACTTTTACATCTAAAAATGGCTTTCCATCTTTCTCAACTTCACAAGTAAATTGTGGGTGACTATTTCAATAGTAAGATTTCCAGAAATTTGTATATCTATCTGCTTTGTCTGATATTCTCAATTTTCTCTTATGTCTAAATACCTTATATTGTATTTTATTTAATGACAGAAAGAGTTTAAAGATAAAATATTTTGGTAAGGAGCATTTCTTAATTATATTTCCTATTGCCATGTTTAATAGGCTTTATATTTTACATTTTTAAAAGACTTAGTTTTCTTGTTAATAGTTCAAGTTCACTTTTCATCAATTATATCTTCATGACTTAAGATATGCGTATCAGCAGAAAAATTAGCATTATATGTCAAAGTTCAATAACCTTCTATTGTTCTTACTATATCCATTTACGTATTTTAAATAATTCTGTTCGGCTAGATTTGGATAAAGAATGCTTTAAGTTAATGTAAGAAAAATCAACTATTAGGACAATAGTATGTATTTAAAGTTAATTTTTACGTTTTTAGGGTCATACTGTGTCCACAATATTCCAACATTTTTACCGTAGCATATTTACAGTAGGTAAAAGACGTATTGAAAATTTTAATATCTTATTGACAGTACTTTGTGAAAGATATAATTGTGCTCTTAACAACGTTATGCTATCATACAATTTCATCAAAAACTACCATGCATGGTATATAGGTCCTATGAGAAGCTATTTTTTTTTGTCTAATTGCACTATGATTCGTTAGTGAAATTATTACACCAGTAACATGTTCACAATCTTCCTATCACTTATGTACATATTCCAATTCCGTTGAGTTAGTTCTTAAAGAAAAAAATAATTGTCTGAAATTTACATCATGGGAAATAAATTGGATTTTCTTTGACGCAATATTGCCCAAAAACGAGCTATTTTTGGATATAACATCAATAATTGTTGAGTGTCATCAAACTTTCACATACAGAAAAAGCAAAGCAGCTTGTCATTGAAGGAGTATTATTTTCATTACCTAGTTATTATTATATTTACAACCTATTATATATTAATTATATTACGTATTTATTAAATTCGCAATTGCCTCTTTACCCATTAATTGATAACAGTCTTCTTACTTTACTATACAGAGGTTGAGGGTGGTTCATATCTCAAGATTTGACAGAATTAAATTTTTGAGGTCTCCAAAGTCCTTTTTTGGCGTTTTTTCGATTATATCTGTGGGTGGTGTGTATTCAAAAGTTATGTGGTCCATTTCATAGCTGCTCACCAGGGTGAGGGAAGGATGCCTAGCACAAATTATTACATTAAATCTATGTGTGTACATACTATACTAGTACATACGTAATAGCTGTCAGAAATATAATTCTCAATGTGTTTAACAATTTCATTGTGTTGGGTAATATTACAGAATGAGAAAGAAACATTTTTGTTGTATATAATAATATGGTGACTATTTTCTGGCCACCCACCTCTCCGTTGATCCAACAAACACAAAATATCTTACTAAGTATTATCCTTCCATGAATATTTCTTAGTCTTACAATATGAAACGAGTAATATTATATAAAAATTGACAAATGTTCTACAAAAAATTATTCTGTTCTGTTTGCTATTCTGCATTTCTATTTCTTAGCTTATATGTATATACATATACCACTTGATTATCATCAACATACATTCTATATTCTGTTGTTGATGAACATCAAAAAAGTTGAATACTGAAAGGTTACACAAAGCATGAAAATAAAAATGCTTTTCTGGCTAATTTTATCTTAATTTATTTTTTAAATTATAAACACGTTATTCATCTCAAGAGGAATTTATTTAAATAAAAATTGTATACTGTTCAAAAAAGAACTGACAGAACGAAATTGAAATCAATAATAATATTCAAAAATATTGTAAGAAGTTCAAATATACAAACGTTATTTGCTTCTTAATAGTGACCTACCACCTTAGAGCCCAGAGCCACTCCTCCTCCCCGTAGAATCTGCATGCAGAAAAAATGATAATTTGTGTTGAACAGACGAATGAATGTTGATTGGGTAGGGTTCTGCTAGAAATATTAAGGACTGGCGGCCCTTTCTCGCAGCACTGAATGGAATTTGAAGGTAGCGACCGTTAGTGGTTTGCGTGCCTTGACCGAATGCCTGAGATCGCACCAACCATTCTTGAGTGACCCACTGTCTGCTCGACTTGAAGCTTGTCAATTGTTTCAACCAATCGCCTAAACCAAGAGCTGTTCTGACCGAAACTCAATTTAATTATTCTTCATCACAAACTCTAAATCAATTTAATCAAATTGTTACAATTCATTTTTAATAAAAAAAAGCACTAAACATATGCATATTGTTAATACCACAGAGAGTAGGAGAAATCATGTTATTATAGAAAGCTTTCTTACCTCACCAATGTTTGTTGAATTCTTATAACCGGTTCAAGTAGGACTTAACATAGTCAACGAATCATGGTTTAAGTACTTATTAAACAAACGGTGCTAATATATGCCTATGCTTCCTATTATTAATATAACTCATTCTGAGGTAAAATGGATAAACAAACAAAAGTCTCCACACAAATGAAGTTTTATTCAACAACAACAACGCGTTCGAACACTTTGTGTTCATCATCAGGAAGACACCAAGGATGTGGTGCTGAAGGCATGGTTAAAACAACCTCAGAATGAGTAAATACCACACAATTACGGATTTCACAACTAATGATTTATTAATATTTTTTTATTTTACTTATTGTTTATTCGATTTAATTCTTTTATAATTTGTATTGTCAAGTCCAATAAACCAAACAAAACAGGTTTAAATATTATACCGTTTTGGTGATTAATTTGCTCATTTATTAAACTACTATGGTTTTATTATTACATATTTCAAGATCCTCTATTATGATTAATATTCCTCTTTTCTGTTCCATTTTTACTTTACTATAAGTAAAGTATAGTGATCGTGAAAAAATTCGATCTCGAGATTTTGACGGAATTACATGTTTTGAGGTCCCAGAAGTCGTTTTATGACGTTTTTACGATGATGTCTGTGTGTGTGTGGGTGGGTGGGTGCGTGGGTGGGTGGGTGCGTGTGTTAGCATGGCTTGTTACCACGCTACGGTCCAGAATCTTTGATGGATCAAGTTGATATTTTACACAAAAATGGGCCTCATAAAGACGAAGATCCCTATTGTTTGGGAAGAATTATGCATGATGGGAAAGTCACTTTTTTTGCCAAAACCGTTTTTTTTTTAAACATTTATTTCTCCTAAACTGATAACCCTAGAGTTTTGAAATTTTGATATTATCTTTGAGGTTTCAAATGCAACAAACGAAAAATATATTCAGAATTTTAAAACAACAGGAAATATTTTTTTTTCAATAAAATGTAAAAATTTTGACTTATAATTCAATCTCAAACCTTGTGAGAGCGATACCAGCCATACTGTTTGACGGACAAGAATGAAACTATGCCTACAAATAGAACATTATATGGAAAATGAGTTGAGATATTTTTTTCTAAAATTACATTCGCTAAAGGGGCGTTACAGTACGATTTGTGTTTTCAGAAAATGTTTTTTTGACGCTAAACGGCTCGTTAAAAAAAATGAAAATTTGACCAAAAATGGAACAAAAAATTAGCAATTCATAAAAAAAAATCATAAAGTTTCAATTACGGAAAAGAGCAATAACGATATAAAAACTCTTTGTTTATCCTAGACTATGAGATCACCTGCTATACTTGTCGAATTTTTTGTATTTTTTTTCATTGTTTACATTGACTTAGAAATTTTTTGAGCAAATCCACTGAGATAAAATTGATGTTTCTAATGGAAAAATGAAAATATATTATTGACTTATAAGAGATGTAAGAGGAATAATATTGTGTAGGTAAATGATAACACTCATTAAAAAAAAATTTGTATATATGTTATTTGACAAAGGGGAAGGAAAATGATCTTATTAAATACTAAGAAGCCATAAAATTCCCAGTATAATAATTCTGTTAAAAACCAAAAATGTAAAAGATAATACAAAATATAAATCTTTCGTTTAGAGATTAATAACTGTAATTATCGTACATCTTTAATTAACAAATCACCTTAAACCAACATTTTCTTCGCTGTTTAAGATGTTTTTCAGAGAAAAAAAGGGTATTTTACTGTTTTAAATTTGAAAATTTTACATTAATATTCAATGTAGAAGGATGTCAAGTAAACGATGTAAGAAATCTACTGGCTATTTGAACAATAGCCATGTTCTCTTGTAGGATAATATTTCGTTTCAAGAAATGTTCACATTGGTTTTTCAAAAATGTTATTACTGCTGTAGTTATACTAATGAAATTATTTGCAAATAATAAATTATTTGTGATGTACAAAAATAAGCTTATAAATTGATATGTCCTTCAATCACTATCTGTACTACCTCACGAATGCAATGCTAATAATTATATCCCATTTAGATATTTATGTTACACTTAAAGGATACGTTATGTTTTATATACTCAAGAAATTTAACATTGAGTTACTTATAGTAAAGTAGAGTGTAGGCTACTCCAGATTTTTAATAAATCAATTCAATGTTTAATTTTTTATTATCTGCTTATAAGCATGCCTATGTAAGTGTCATATTATTAAAAAACTGTTGGTATGACGGATGTTTACTAACCTCTGTAGTACCAACTATATTACCACATAGTTCATAGTTTAATTTCTTTGAATTATGCAAATAGTCTTTAAGGTGTTCGTTAAATCGTTGTTTTAATGTTGTTAATTTTTTTAGTTTTAAACCAACCTTTAAATTATATTAATGTAGCAATTATTTGGCTAACTGCTAACTCCTATATTACAGCCCCATACGTTTTCTTTTTTTACCTAATTATAAGTACAGCATAGTAATGATAAAAAAATCAATGTCGAAAGTTCGACAAATTAGCGTGTTTTGAAGTCGCTAGAGTTTTTTTCTGATGTTTTTTCGATGATGGCTGTGGGTAGATGTAAGGGTGTGTATCAAAATAATTTTGGGCACGCTATTAATCACACAGTTTCATGAATCATCTTCAAATTTTACACTAAAATGGGTCCTACTGCGTAAATGTGTCACACTGCTTTTGGAAAATATTTGATGATAGAAAAGTCACTTTTTTGAGTAAAATAACACTTTTTAATAACACTTTTTAAATACACTTTCTCTCCTAAACCACAAGCCCTAGAGTCTTGAAACGTTGGGATTATTATGAAACTAAATAAATCTCTTAAGACATCTCTTATGTGTCATTAAAGTGAACTGCAGTCTCAGCATTCACGATCTTCAGGCTGAGAGAATAGATTTCACGAACTAACTTCCTGCTAACAGAATCTAACGTGAAAAGGAGTTGGCCAAGTGACATGAGATAGTCAAAAAATTCCAAAATATCCTGATTACCACAAAGACAATACAGATATAGAAAACTGAAAACTTAACTTGACTTAATGGATTACCTGTGCTATTTTTCAGATTTTCTTACATTGGTTCAAAAAAAATTTCTTACAATAGAGTCAAACAGAATTCTTGTTTGAATGTTATTGTTTTTAATAATCTAATTTTCGTTGTCCCAACATGCACATATTTTGTAAAGCTGTCCAGTTGGCTTTCGTCCCTCGTCGATCAACTAACGACGACCTTTTAAAGGGTCTAAATGTTGAATACGAGTCCTAGTATCTGTTTTACATTCCTTTTTCTCAAAGTTTTTACATTATACATATATATATATATATATATATGTTTGTGTTTGTGTGTGTGTGTGTGTGTGTGTGCGTGTGCGTGTCATATGCAAACATATGCGTGTCATATGTTAACCACTGCATATTACATAGAAATACAATAATCTCATATGCATAAAAATCAAAGGAAGCTGAGAGTGAATGTTATTTAATGTAGTAAATAAAAGAGAGGTGGCCTAAGAGAGTTGGGCAGGGCTGTCTTATGACTGCGGATTTGTCAGTGGACAAGGTGTGAAGTTGAATTTGGCTGGGATTGGATGGAGTTGGCGCGAGATTGTCCGGCGTGAGTAAGAGACCATCCATCGGCCTTGAGCTATAGATTCGCAGACTAACGACATTGGCTGTCTTGATAGATTGCGGCCACTAAGCCGCCACTCCGCCACAGATAACTCACCCGCCTAGGCATTCCTCACTCCCCTCACCCAACCCTCTCATCAAACAGGCTAACATCCTTTTGCTCCTATATATTTGCACTCAATATTAAAATCCTTAACTCGTCTTAAGCTTGTTCTTATTTTTGATTTTTATAAGAAATTTCAAGTGGTTTTATAATTTTACGGAATAATGGTATGAAGGGATTTGAAAAGAAATATATCTTTGACTTATTACTAGGAAACAAATAGAAACAAATTCTCACGGCTTGAAGCCATTTCAGAATAAAATAGGAAAAACACAAGGGTGAAAACATGAAAGGGTTTGCGGACCGTTTGAAGAGACCTTAGTATACTCGTATATATATAGGTATATATAACAACTTTTCACATAAACACGTGAAGTAACAACCAATAATCAAACCACAATATGAAATGGGAAAAAAAGACTAAAATCTTTCAACCACAACTAGTGGTCTTCTCAACCAGAGTCAAAAACCCAACTGTTTTTTGGGTCAGGTTCAGTTGGGTTTTTGACTCTGACGAAGACCGCTTGTTACGGTTGAAAGATCTTAGTCTTGTTTTCCTATTCCATATGTTGGTTTGATCATATATATATATATATATATATATATATATATATATTATATATAAGTTCAAAATCAAAGAAGATAAAACACAGAGTAAAGAAACACAATTACTAACTCAATTTTTTTTTTGAAAATTGCTATCAATGAGAAGAATCTTCGAATGAAAAGGGATTCTCTGAAAATTTGAGTAGCGAAGTGTGTTTCATTACTCATTGTATTACTCTTCTTTGATTTGAATTTGTATTTGGATCGTATTTTTAACTTTAAGATAGCTAAGAACATATTTTCTACTCAAATATATAGTTGCTGCTTAGAAGGCATTCAATCTTTCATAAAGAAATATAATATATTAGTTGGGTATGTTAAACATGATAATCTAACAATAACTTGGAAAACAATTGTCTAAAAATCCAAAACGAGATTGCTTCTATGTATTGTAAACTATACAATATATGCTATACAAAAAGGGTCTTCTTGAGTTAAGCAGCACAAATATTTAGTCTCGAGGAAGGTTTCGTCCCAACATATTAAGAACATGCATGACATTAAAAACTGGAAGAAGTTAAGGAATTACTATTTTTGTCATCCGACATAAAAGCAAATTTTGTTGAAAGCGCAATTATCAAATATCACTAAAATAAGTGTAATTAAAATCAGTTCAAGAACTTCATTAATTAAACCAAGAGATGGTTAGAGGAATTAATAAACAAATTAGACTTTTATTCAAAATTGAACAAACCTTTTTCATGAGAGCGGCCGGTTCTCTACTTGTATACTGCAATAACCTAAACTTACCTTTTTCCTTCCTTTTCACTTTACTGACCTCCAAAGACATTAATTAAAAAGTTTCAGTATTTCTGATTTCATATTTCATTTTGGTATATCACTGTTAATACATATTCAGGTATAAATCATTATTTTTTTTAAAAATAATACTTCGGTTGAAAATTCCCTTTCATACTCTTTATCAACCATGTTGTATTAGTACCAAAACATAAAATTATCTACCATGTTAACATTTTACTCTGACCATCTTAATTAATATACCACAATTGGAGTCCTCAGTTATTATTATTAAAGACATCATTATATTGTTAGCACCGCACTGGTTAGCAATGCCATGAGATTATATGATATGCGAATCTCTGTTAAAGTCGGGCAGCCAGTTTTGCGCTTATGAAGTACACTTTGAAGCGGAACTAATCATATTCAAAAAATCCTGGGTTTAAATACCTACCAAACAGCTGATTCCAGTTATATCCCAAATTTCCTATTATTAGTATTCGTTTTATTTTACTTATTGTTTCTTTTAATTCTTTTATAATTAATTTTATAAATTATGACGAGTTCATAAGCAATCTCTACGGATTTCTTAATTGGATATGGTTCAAAAGAATTATAACACTATTCACTAGAGTATCCTTTAAAAATATTATTAGCATTTCACCTTCAGTATTTGACACCATCTCAAGTAATACAAAGTATGGGACAACGAAAAAAAACAGAGTTGATAAATCAAGTATTACTTACTTTAAATTGTTTTTAAATCCGAAGTCTTTACTCAGTGAATAAGTAGTTTAGAGTTGATATTATGATTAATTTGGTTAGTATGACAATAATTTTTATTTGTAAAATTATGTAGGAATGCTTAAGAGATGGTGAACATTAAAAAATAAAGACGAACGGCAAGAGAGGAAGATAAAGTTGTGATGTGTGGGCAGGGAAAGGAGATGGTCAAGTGACCATTAGGACGCAAATGGGATGATTTAGACAGACAGGGCTGGCAGTTAATACTAGATGGCTCAATGAATTGCCGAGTGGCTGGGCGCCCTAGATAAGCTGAATTAACTACGGCCATGCACTCCTACTCGGCACTGACATACGGCGCACACCATGCCTCATGCACCACAGTAAAAGTGTGCCTCCGTCCTGTCATAATCTTGACAAACAGACAGTCATTATGTCAATCATGAGTCCAAACTAATACCGTCCAAGTCTATATATATACAAGATTTCACATAAACACGTGAAATAACAATCAAAAGGATTAGTTTTTCTTTTTCATAATTTATACTTACATTTATAAAAAAGGTTTTAAATAAAAATTGAAACGTTGGCAATGAGAGTTTAATTTGAACCTGAATGAGTCCCAAAAAACTTAAATTTTGTTTCTATTCCACGGTCGATACTTTTATCAAGATTTATATATAAATATATATATATATGAACAACTGAACCGACATCATTCATATATATATATATATATATATATATATATATATATATATATATTATATATATGACATCATCAGTTCATATACATATGAACTGAAGTACTGACCGAGTCCCGATAAACCTTAGTTTTATATATATATATATATATATATATATATATATATATATTGCCACAGTAAAGCACACAGAAAGAACTACAGAACTCAATTCTCTATTTCGACATCCGTTGTCATCAGGAAGAAGGATGAAGTACTAACGTTCAGAAGCAAACTGCAACTCAACATGTATATACATAGATTAAATGAGACGGTCCAGCAGACTTTTAAGTAATCCTTTGTCTATCTGTGTGCTACCTTCTTTTTAATTGGTATATATATATATATATATATATATATATATTTAAATAGTAGAGCAGATTCTGCATTCACAAGTGGTTAGAAAGAAAGAACAATTACTGAAAAAAATTTTGAATGCAGGATTTGCTCTGCTATTTAACAGTATTGCTTGATGAAGATCTGCTGCCAGTTTATACAAATATATAATGTCTGTGTGCTTTCGTATATAAGTAATTATATAAATTTGTTTGACGAACTAAATAACTAAATTCATAGAAGAAAAAAATATATAAGAGGTCCCAGTAATTGACTGCTATATTTCGACTGCAAATTCATCGGGTAGTAAGATGTGAGCTGCTCTGTAGAGAAGCGGGGACTGAGACATGAATATATTATACATAAAGAAAAGGAGATTTACCTAAAAGTTTCCACTAGAGAATAAAAACTACATGGTCTCGAAATGTAGTGGTGAGATTTTTGTGATCTTTTGTATGTGAGTCCTTTCTATGACTTAAGTTTACAAGTGTATAAACCATGATAAAAGTATAAACCGTTGAATGAAATAGAATAAAATATATTAATCAGTAAAAGATCAGCTTTTAATTTCGTTTTATTTAAAGCTTTTTTCATACAAAAAACTATGAAATTGGAAAACAATGAACTGTTACAGTAGAAGTTTAAAATGAAAAAAAAAATCAGGAGATAGTTACAGTTAGGAAATTGTTAACACAATTTTTTATTTGGTAAAAGTACAACTTGGAAATTGAAAAACAGTGCTCTTTTCATTACAGGTTTAAAAGAAATAAGTTTAGGCATGAACTTTTTAGAACAACTAAACAACATATAAGTTGTGTAAAAATGTTAATTTCTAAACTTACCATTTTAAACCTCTAATGTAATAATTCATTTTTTTTCTAAATTCAGACGTCATAATTCTTTCTGTGAAAAATCCTTTAAATGAAACTAAAACGTCGGCTTTGATAGTTTTATTTGAACCTGTAAACTGGACGATTTGTAATAATTTTATTCATTATATATATATATATATATATATGTGTGTGTATAGTTAATTCTAAATTAGAAAACCAAAGCACTTGTAGATGTGATTCATGAATTAATTATCAATTATTCTGAGCATGGCGATGTGACACAGTTAAAGAGCAGTAGTTAGCAGTAACAATGAATAATACTGTCATTAAAATTATTATCTAGTGCAATAACTATTACGAAGATATCATTCCAATTACTATTTTTCATTATCATTACAAATCAATTAAGAGGTCTGTTAAAAAATAAGTAATTAATTAAGCATAGTTTACTGTGTTTAACTCTCCCATATAAGGCTGCTAATCATCAAGTTTACTTTTATAATATTAGAGTATATAATTCACGTTTATGGAATTAACAATAACGAAATATATGTAACAACAATAAAATATTGCAATCTTGTGTTAATTTATTCAAATTAATATATTTAAATGTATTAATTTCCATGCAATGCAATAGTTTTTTTGAATTTTTCTAGATACTCGTCTTTGTACTTAATGTAACATATCATATTGAATGATAAATAAGATGTATCATGGGTACGATAAATTAATATATTTATTTTATTAATCAAAAATACATTGATGTAGTGCTTTTTAATTTATTCTTAGAGTAAAAGACATAATTGATCAAAGAGATCTGATCAGAGTCGTGGGGATGCTTAGTTGAAGGTTTAAACTTGAAAGCGTGCGCACCTTGTGCTAGATGAACCCCTACATAAATCGCTGTAATTGACATTGAAAATCCCTTGAGATTGTTGCGCTCAGGGACTTTCTGGTCAGAATCAAACCTTATAAAGAATAGCAATTCCTAAAGGACTATTCCTTTCCTTCTTTAAAAAAAGAAAAGTGTTTTCTTTCCATCGCAGACAATGTAACAATGAACTCTTTTCCCGAACGTCATAAGTGACATATCCACTCTTGATTTATTAGCAGCTATTGTATTGTTTTGAATTCACAGAAAGTCTCAGGAGAAAGCTGTATTGAGCAAGGAAATTAAGAAATGTTTAACAAAGTATTGCATTTGAGTCCAAGCTTTGATATCGAGTTTTCGTTTTATATTTGGTCTGGAAATCTCACAAATATAATAACCGTTGGTGTAGAAAAGAAATTTCCCATTTTGGGCAATATTGAATTATGGAATAGATACTTTATTGCAAATTATATCAAAACAATCACTATTCTGCCGAAATAAACATCAAATTTTTATTTAATATTGTCTCTATACTCCTTAGAGTAATTCATGATTACATTTCATAAATGTTGAATTATTATAATAGGCAATACAACATTAATAATTTGGTATTAAAGCTATACCTGTTTTGATTTATTCATGTTCCTTAGCCTCCGGCCATACCATGATAAAGCAGAATAGGTTGATGTTTTTTTAGCATCAAGCCCTTTCGCCACGTCACGAGAACCAACCGTCCTCTCACTAATGATACACGACGAAACGGTCCTCGTGAAGTGCCCAAGGTGACGGGCTTCCACGACCTACATCAACGAAAGCTTTGAAGCTTATGCCAGTTAGTCTCTAAAATGGACTGAGGGTTACTTGATGATAGGGTTCATCAAGGATTACAGGGAAAAAATTAAATTCGAAAAATACAAAGGAAACAGTTAATAGCGGGTTGAGTGATAGCGAAGATTTGGTAAGTTAGGGGAAGATTCAGAAGTAGCAAGGGAAGGTGCAGAGAGAATGTCGGAGAAGCATCCAGACGATAGCCCATCGCGGCATGCTGGACACACCCTTGTCCTCCACAAACCAGCCACAACTAGACATGTCCGAATAAATTATATTCCCGTTAATCTCTAGAGAGACTGTTGGTTACTTGATGAAAGGAATCATCAAGAATTACAAGGGAAAAGTGAAAGGAAAAAATACAAGTACGACAGTTAATAAAGAGTGAGAGATAGCAAAGAATAAGTAAGTAAGGGAAGGAGTCGGAGATTACAGTAGAAGAGACACAGAGAAGGGAAGTAGAAACATTCGGACGGTGACACGCCGCGACAGGCCGGGTAGACCCATGCCTACCACAACCCAGCCACAACAGTTCCACCCGAATACAAATGACAAGGAGTCTCTTAGAGACTGGTAGTTTCGCAGGGGCAGAACAAAGTCTTAAAAAGACAGGCAAGAAAAGATGACTTGGAACTCCGCCCCATAGACTAGCGCGCGACAGGGTGGGTTTACTACCTGCGACAACCAGCCCACGGACAGGGACACCAAGGTAGCAGCTAAAGCCGCTGTTGTGCCCACAGTGAAGGCACCTGTTACCTATAAGGGAGGACGGCCTCCTGACCAGCGCGCAGACAAGCAGGCTTGCTACCCCCGGACGCCGGAGCAGGTAAGCACCCCACCCAGGTTGTGCCTTTCTTAGTTCAAGCCATTATTTAGGCATGTTAAGCCCCCCCACCACGACAAGGTGAAGGCACGTAGGGGGGGGGGGGGGGGGGGTTAAAGCTACACCGCTTTAATTTACCTTATTCTTAAGTGCATGAATAAATTCTTAGTTACAATGTTAGCTGGAAATTATTATTTCGTTACACACACGAACACATGTGAGTCTCTATTTATATATTCTCATTGAAATTTATTTGTTGGTAATCTCTATTCTTTACTTCTAGTCAAATCACAAACATTACTGATTTAAAGTGGTGTATAATATTTGAAATGAACAAACGTCTGAATGATCTGGTTGGGTTAAATTCTTCATTTTATCGTCGACAACATAAGACGTTAGACATACAGCATGATGATCTGCCTTAAAACTATCCAGGAGGTCTAAGAAATACAGAAATAAGAAATGATTATGAGAAGATATACTTAATGCATATTAACTTTTATAAAATATATTTATTATTGTAATAAATATATTTTGTTTATTTGGATGCTTTCTCAATAACTCTGGTCGCTTTTACAGGGAACGCTTTATACCTAGCAAGATGTTTGGATCTCGTTATTGCGAAATACTTTAAAGAAATACATATTCTCATTGGGTCAACTACTTCAGCGGATTCAACAACATCAAAGCTGATAGTGTCCACTCTGTTCCTTAGAAAATGTTGAAATCTTATTTGTATATATTTATTGAAAATATTATTTATTGATTTATTTTTCTTGACTTGTAATTATTATGTTCTACACTGGTTAAACAATATTTAAACCGCTTACTTTTATCCCCTTGTTTGAGGTCAAACTACCCTTTGCATGCCGTCAGCTTTTTTAAAATAATATACTGTAATGTCCTTAAAGAACTGGTTTAATATTTAATTTATTAAAGTGAAATATTTTGACGATAATAAGAGCACTAAACGGTTTGGTATTATTATCCACAATTGTCCGTTAAGGGAGTATTTTTTTCAAAGCGAAATTTGGTACAATTGGATTGGTAGCTAATGTGAAGGGCTAACCCTAATGAAGGTCTCAAGCTAATTACAGCGGTCCGACTCCCTTTGTCCTTTGTCTTGCTCCCTTTGAGGTGATCTTTACAATTCCCACCCTCAACCAACTATTTTACCCTAGCTAATCCCTTCCTCCCTTTCAGCCGTCTACTCAAGAATTCACCTCCCCCAAACAGCAACCGTTTTTGTTTCGTTTATAACAACTCTACGATTAAGTCATACTCAAAACAAATGGCTTTTTCATTCGGTGCATTTTGCATACTTGTAGGTTCACTGGTGTGATTAACTCTTTTCTTTTTAATTCATAATTACATAACATTTAATATATTCTCTCCGTTATCAATGGCAAGATTTTAGCCGTTAAGTGCTATATTATTAAAATTTACTTATATCTGCAACTCTAACCTTCTATTGTGATATAAAGTTACACTTCTTTCAATGATGTGACCAAATAATATGGATTATTTACTCAAGTTAATGACAATGACAACCTTAATCCGTAATTAGTAATAATTTAATCCTAAGACAGATAATTTTTGTATAGCCTGATTTTCCTTCCAACGGCAGAGTCTAGGAAATTTGATTGCATTTTGATAGCAGTTAGACAAGGATTGAAAATAAATAGTCCAACGAGTTTAAACCAAACTAAGCCAAATGTTTTTTAAAGCATTAAAATTAAATGTTTTAGTTTATGTATTAATACAAAAAGTTTGAATATGCTTTATGTATTTTTGACTTAGAAGGTGTTTAAGTTGATAAAGATTTATGGTGGTTTAATTGTGCATGTTAAATTCACGTTTAATTTATCCGTGTTTTATTTAAATGATGAAATTAAAACTCTATAACGAACGATAGCCGCTGTTAAAAATTAAACTTTTATGCTTGTTTTAAATACATTTTTGGGCATTATGATAATATTTTAATAATTTGATAATGGAATCATTAATAAAACTAGTTTTAAAAATGGTCTTAAAATAATCTCAATTTTACTCTAATTATATGTAATTGATAACACTTTTTCGTGTTTATAATATTAATAAAGCATATTTAACATGTATGGCCTTATACGATACAAAACATCGTTTATCATAAAATAAATATAATGCAACGAAATAAATAGATGCTTTTATTGACACGTAATAAACTTTTTTTTATAAACTTTAACAACAATGCTAAAATATAATGATTAATTTGATAATACAACAGTATCATCAAAGTTGTTAAAATTCATTTCGAAATATACTGAAATGTAACTAAAATTTTAAAAATTATATCTTACTTTGTACTAACAATAATAGTGTTAATAATAATAATCAGACTGATAAGCTATGTATTAACGCTTGATCCACCAACAGTTCAGTAAAACGTTCATATAATAGCTTAATATAAGCTCAGAAAACTCTCCGAGAATAACTGATTACTTCTTCCTCTTCGCCAAGCTAACAAAACATCCAACTATTAACCTCTCTGCCACGAATTGTAGAAATCATCTCTCTCTTATTATTACAATACGTAATTATTATCACAGCTTTTTGATCACCGTGAAACTATCTTCAATAAACAGATAAAACTCACGACGCAATGTTTCATAAACTCATTGCAAGCAATTATCTGTCACTTTGAAGACAGCTGGTTGTATATATTGAGCTGATAGGATTCTCGTGTTCATCCCTATTTCTAAAATGGTTTATTCAAGATTGTTTTAATTCATTCCCTTTCATTTGACATATAAATACACAATATAACTTCCTGCAGTACGTTTAATTAGTAGTATATAATACTAGCTTAAATATACTTAATAATTCAATGTTATAATTTTACCTATAATAAAGTTGAGTGTATGTCACTCAATATTATTACTATCATGATTGGCTAATTACTAGTACTATCTTTCTATAGGTTAAGCATTACTGTCATATTTTATAATATAAATATGTTTAAGTTTCATTCAAATTTGTCACATAACCAAGATTTTTAAGTATTTTTTTATCTCAGTAGTTGACTAATAGTGCAGTAAAAAACCTAATTCTCCCTTATTATACAATGTACAATAAACCACAAGATTTAAGTTAAACGATGTTTAAAGGTAATGGTGTATGCTTGAAATTCGAATGCGATGATTATTTAAAACTTAAAATATGTATTTAACTTTGTTATGTGATTACAAATTAGCATGGAAGCTTCAATGTACATCAATAAAAAGGAAACAGTAAAGAAACACGACGATGAACAGTTATCAAAGATATATGCTGTTGAGTTTTAAAAAGTCTTCTAAATTGTTATGTGAAGGAAAATAATAAACTCTTCCCTACACTTACTGAAAAGTGATTGAGAACCATTTCATGAGAGATAAAAAATGAATTACAGAACTCCTTAAAAAAAGAAATGTAATTTAATTATAGTCAACGGTCTTCAATGTCTTAACAACAAGAAAATTTACTCAAAATAAAAACTTTGGAGAAAGTAGAACTTATTGATAGTTTATTGGTGATGAAATCCCTTTTTTAAAAAAAATACATTTCTTTAACTGTAACCATTATGATACTTCAGTTGTGGTGAGATGTTTAATGGAAACCGAAATATAGCATTGCATGATATTGTTATTCTTATTCTTATTGTTATTATTGTTATGCTATTTAGCAGAAAAACGTAACAAATATTTAATATATATATTCTGAAATACAACTTTCTGTCAGATTTTTATTGGTAAAACCAAATGTATTTTTTCGATTTTGAAATGAAAAATCGTCTCTTCTCAATCAGCGTCTGTTCAATTTTCCTTTTTCAAATTTCCTTCCACACATCTCTGATTTTTCTTTTCAGTCTATCATACGGTACCTATTCCCACCTCCTGAGGCTCCAAATGGTTATGATAATTCCTATAACTCTAATTATCAATCAATAAGTTATTAGCGTCTAGAAAATTACTTAGCCTACTTTACGATAGTACAACAGATAAATGAATAGATTATTATAAAAACTTGATCAATAATGCTACCATATTTGCAATGTGCTCCAAATATTCATTTACCATCCAAAGTTAAATATCTAGAACAATATTAGGGAAGTGCTAGTCTCATTATGCATTCCGAGATATCTATTACGAGCAAGTTTGATGATCCATAGTGTATCTTACCTCCTTGTACTTTCAAGATTTAAGACAACGTGTCCAATTTAAAACTTGAAAATATCCCTATATTGCCTAAAAATGTGAGAAACATGTAGGAAAAATATCGTTTTTAGATAATTTTTAATTTAAGATGTAGGATAATTTCATTTATTATCTATCAAAGAATGTTTTCAAGTTTGAATTGTCTTTTACATTAAAAGTCTCTTATAACATTATTGCGCAGGGAATTTTATGGCATGCTAGTAGTTTTTAAAAAATCACTTTTCTTTCCCAACCTCATTAATATGATTGAGTAACCCCAAAGATTATGCCGAAATTTCCAAATTCTAGAATTAGTAGTTTAGGAGAAAAAAAATGTTGCCTAAAAAGAGGTTTTTCGCAAAAAAGTGACTTTTCCATCATACACAATTGCTCCCAAACAATAGGGCTCATTTACACTATGAGGTTCATTTTTGTGCAAAATATCAATTTGATCCATAAAGGATTGTAGACTATAGCGTGGCCCCATTATTTTGGATACACATATATCATCAAAAAAACTTCATAGAGCGACATCTGGGAACTCAAATAATGTAATCCGTCAAAATATTGAGATCGAATTTTTTCACGATCACTATATTTTACATATAGTAAAGTAAAAACATAAAACACATTACAAATTTGAAATTGAAATACTGTTTATCGGACGAAGCATTCCTTTTTAGAGTTTTATGTAAATAGTTGATACTGAGTTATAATGACATAGCATTTCTATCTACTATATAATATGTATACGTAGAATAAGTGTTGACGGCTTTCTAAGATATCATATGTAAAAAGAAAGCATTAGAACCTCTCGAGTCTATGCTTTGCTGACTATCAAAGACCACAACGCACTCTCACATTAACTATAGCCAATTTTGATGAGGGCCATATCTTATGAGATTTCCTAGTATAGCATTTTATAGTAATTAAGTCATATTAATAATATTGCTAATGATTAACATTAGTCTGATCTGGTACTTAAAGTTAAGTTAAACCATTTAAGTTGCCATTACTTTCGGTACGTTATTTGTACAAAACGTAGCATATAAGACAATATTGCAAATGTAAACATCGCTTTATCTACGCTCCATTTATTGAAACTGCTAATGTTTTTCCAAAGAAATGATATTTATAAGGATGCTTTTCTGTTAGTCATGCAAGTGGTATAAAGGTAAGTAGGAAACTGTGTTCATTAATATCCAGGAGTCGCAACAACAATTTAATCCGTGTATGATTCAGGTATAAGCACAAGTAAGTTTTGTTTTAAAACTACATGAACTTGCAGTTTAGTGTTTTGTTATTTAATTTGTGTAGCAAGTTGCCTAAATTTTCGTAATTAGTTTACGAGGAGGAGACAGTTTTCTCAGATTTGCTTCCAGTCTTTAGTATGCCATTATTTATCACCTTTAAAATTTGACTCCAATGTTCAACTTTCTCACTTCGCCCCACCCTCCCATACATACACACATTAAGTAGACACTTATGACTTACATACAATGCAGAAAGCAAAACAAAGCTTTACAACCCTGTGAGTACCTTCAAAGTTATATGTATGGTAAGTGCAAACTAGCGTATCATTCACCTGATCCTGGAACACTAAGTAATCACAACTAGGAGGGCATTGTGTCAAGTCTTTCTGTGTCATTTGACTCATCTTCGTAACGGTTTTCTTATATATATAATATATATATATATACACTTTTTTGTTGGAAATACGATCCAAAACGGACAAAGATAGTTCAACATAGACAAAGAAGCATAGAGAAATCAAAAGAACACAGTTACAGTCTCTAATTTTCGGTTTGGACCGTCTTCAGGAGAGATAAGAGAGGGAAACCAAGCGCACTGGTTCAGAAACGGTTGGAGACCCTCCAAGACGGTCAAGACGGTCTCCAACCGTCTCTGAACCAGTGCGCTTGGTTTCCCTCTCTTATCTCTCCTGAAGACGGTTCAAACCAAAAATTAGAGACTGTAAGTGTGTTCTTTTGATTTCTCTATGTTTCTTTGTCTATATTGAACTATATATATATATATATATATATATATATATATATATATATATATATGTGTGTGTGTGCAGAAAAATCACAATAAATAAATACGTGATGCAATCAATGAAGTTTAAACCACAATGGAAAACGGAAAAAAATAGAAAAAAATGCTCTGAGGCCCTTCAATGTATGTCATTAGAGAGCAAAGTAAAAACTGAGAAACTAACATAAAAGTAATGATGTTACTTTAATTAATAAAATTAATAAAATTTCAGTTAATAAAATTACTTTTATGTTAGCTTCTCAGTTTTTATTTTGTTTGCTCTCTGATGACATACATTGAAGGGCCTCAGAGCATTTTTTCTATTGTTTTCCGTTTTCCATTGTGGTTTAAACTTCATATATATATATAATATATATATATATACAATTAAAAGAAACGGTCCAGCAGACTTTTTTAAATAAAATAAATTCAAAACGAAGGAAACACACATAAAGACACAGACATAACTCACATCGATATTTCGACCATCGTCGTCATCAGGAGGTGTGAAGAGCGAAGAGTCCCGCAGGAAGTCGCCGCCTTGCCTTCCTGCGGGACTCTTCGCTCTTCACACCTCCTGATGACGACGATGGTCGAAATATTGATGTGAGTTATGTCTGTGCCTTTATGTGTGTTTCCTTCGTTTGAATTTATTTTATATATAATATATATATATATATATATATATATATATATATTATTGAATTTGATAGCAGATTCTGCGTTCACGACTTTCTTACTTATAGCTTCTATTTTCCTTACAATTTTCTTTTGAGAAGGTGATAATTGTCAAAGCAAACTAGCAAACGACATTCAGAAGGCTGGAAATAACCACTTCACTGAGGATAACTATATTTAATTAAATACTAAACTAGATTAAACTAAGATAACAACAAGCTTTCGGCCCCATGGGTCATCATCAGGTTCTTAAACTACTTATATTAACCAAATATACATATTACTGACTACTTTGGCGTTTAAATGCCAACTGAAAACTGCTTTCTGTCGAAGTGAAAGTTGGTGGTGAGGGTGGAGTAGGGGTGAGTGCAGGTCAACAAAAAACTTATGGCCCTTCAACTCAACCGAACTCGGTCATCGCCCTCTTTTCTAACTTAGTTAGTCTGAATCTTTATTGATTTTCTTTTCGATATTTAACTGTACATTTATTTCATAAATAAACTGAATATATCTGTATAATATTTTGTATTTGATGACTAACTGTGATAATGACAGTGACACTGTGTGTTTCAGTTACTACAGAAGCAGGAGCAGCTTCGCCGGTCTGGGCAGAGGCGGCGTGCCGCCCCCCAAGAGACCTCGCCTGCTTGCCTCGGCCAGGCCGGCCGCCCCCGCACCGCCCCCACCCCCTGTCCACTACCCTAAGGCCAGTCCCTCAGTGGCTCTCAAAGCCACCACCTCGCCCTCGCTTGATCAGATCAAGACTTACAGTCAGTAGTTGTTCTTCATTAAGCATTCCCTAAAGTTACATATATTCTACATCACATGTATTCTAACAGAAATAAAGACAAGCTTTAACTCATTCCATTCCATCTACTTAAAATAATCTTATCAAACATTACAGGAAAGGAGAAATTTAGATTGAACACATATGTTGGTAGCATTCAGCCATCATATAAACACTAAGGAAAGAATAAACAATATACTCCAATTACTACTAACAATCAGTTCTTCTTTTATCGACTTCTTTTAAAAGTTGTCTTGCTTTCAGAATGTCTTGTGACATTCATCATTTCATGGAAATTTATATTTCTACGTTATTAGTGAGGCAAATCAAATCGTTTATACAGATAATCATTTATGTATTACATGGAAAGTAAGCGAAAATAAATATGAATAGAGGATATCAAAGAAATCGTCAAAATTTATAACCTAAATGAAAAAGAAAGTCAGTTCTTTGACAATGAGCAGTCTTACTTTATCATTTTGTCATTGTGATTCTGGTGAATCCTTTGATTTTAGAGATTTCAGTCGTTGTGTTTAATGTTTCATTTTTATATACATGCAAGAACAAGTGTTCTTGAAGAACCACTCAAACAGTGCAGCCAAATTACGGATATCCAGTGTAGACAAGGATAGATAAAGTAAATAATTACAAAACTTAATAATGAATGAATGAAAATATTTAAATAAAACTGTTATCACATTGTAAAAACCAAAATAAAAATAACTAAGTAAACAAAAGATGAATTAACAGACTAAAATAAATAAGAAGAACAATTACCGATTGAGCTTAAACCGAAGAGAAGATCTACCTCCCAGAAGACTAATAAGTGCTGCTTTGTAGCTCTTAGAGTGACTTTTCAATTGGTTTGATTAATCTACCTAAGAACCTGTACTCGGAAACAGTCATTGAAACTGAGTCAGTGAGAACTGGCATGAGAGTTGGAAGGTCACTGCGTTTGCCAGCGAACGACCTGTGATTATTCATATGCAGGCTTAGCTTGGTGGAAGCCAAACCCACATAAAAAGCATCACAATTGTTGCAATACAAACGGTAATCGCAATTACCAGAAGTTCAAGCGCTATAACTATAAATCCATATATATATGTATATGTTTGTATACAATATTGAAATAGGACATTTATTAAGTTATTTAAAATTAAACCATAGCTTCACTGATGCAATATGATTTACTTTTGTTATGGTTATTTGAAGTATGATGGTAAAAGAAGGGGCAATTCCCTAGCAGTGAGAGATATAAAAAAATCATTCCTTAGATCCACTTGTATCAAAGTAAATACTCTGCTATGGAAAGATTCAAGGATCTTGAGATGTCACCCTGCTTCATTCTGGATGCTGCAAACACTCTAGAGGTTTAGGAAATAAAACACTTCAACCTCATTAACAAGGATTAATTTCTATTATTTGCTTCTGCATCTATAAAAACATTCTATTTGGTAAGTTTTTATATCTTATTCTCAAACTCTTTTTTTGTGCATTCAGGTTTGAGCATCTGGAGATTATGCATAAAAAAATCCATCTCTTTCAGTTTTCAAATCGCACACTCAACCATCTACGATAAACTAGGTTAGTTTGATTTAATCAAACTAAACTTTGAACTTACACATAAAATCACTTTCATTTAAACAAAGATATCATGTTTAAAGATATCAAAACACAATGTTTTGCAAACTACAGAATTTATTTTACGACCGTTCTAAATTAGCATCATAAAACAATCTATCTTACTTCAACACTGATTCAATAGTAGAATTTTTTGAGGTACTAAACATATTATACTTTTTTCTAATGTAATTGAACATAGGGTTCTTTGTCAAAGAGTCAGACATTCTAATCTATAAAAGTCTGTTAGTTTTTATAACAGAGAGGTGAACTTCCCTCATAATTCAATTAGCATCCTAATATTATCCTCTGACAAACCACATTCTTCTTATATTCGGGGTTTTATTTTTGTTTTGTCCACAAAATATTCATGGCATTCAAAAAAAAAATAAAACATTATTAGAAACCATTATAATGGTTCTTTAAATGCTACTTCATGAATTGAATGAAATATAGCAATTTATGTTTGATTATTTCGCAGTGATATTTATTATTTATAATTTTATAAAAAATGATTATATATACCTGCATTTTTTTTAAAGATCTTCATTTTTACAGGTAATCCAGACATATTGATTTGTGGCAACTGTCGAGAAATGTTCTCTGAATTGCCTGACCTATTAGACCACAAGAAGGAGTTCTGCAAGTTACGCTTCACCTGCAAGTGCAGCATGATGAACGGACACAGCAAAGGTTTCGTCTACATGCTTTTTACAACTATATCCCTATTTATGTAACTAATATGCCATCACTTTAATACCCATGTGTGACAGATATTCATTTATGTTTTTTTTAAATATGGTAAAGGTGCTTCATAATCATATGACTTCAATTAATTGGCTAGCTGACATTTTAAGAAGGCCTTAACATATTTCAATCCTTACTCTGAAATTCAAAATAATAATCAGATTTTGGTAGGAAGATAAGTGCTTATATGTATAAACAAGGGGGGATCAATTGCCTCATGGACCTTGAGAATGTAGTTAGATATTTAGGAGAGATTAACTATAAAAAACTATCGTAAACCTTACGTTTATTTAGCTATTTATTTTGCTAAAAATAGTAGAGTGATAAAAATAAAACAAATAACAAAAAGAAGAATTTGATGAAATATTTAATTAAAACGTTTAAATCATCAAGAGCAAGAGGAAGCATTAGCTACCTGTTTTGATATTAGGACGCGCGACCGGCTTATTCAGCCATATCACGAATAATAGCGGAACAGATCGATGCTTTTAGCGTGAAGCCCTAGCCGAGGATAGAAGAATGTTAGCCTCCGAGGTATGTCCGAGGTTGACCACGCGGAGGCGAGCTTGCACGACCCTACATCACAAACAATACTTATATGTAACACAAAATAAATAAACCAAGACCTCGCCAAAATTAGAAAAAACAGGAAGATAGATAACGGCTAGCATTAGCTACCAAGGATAGGAAAGGTTGCCCAAGTGAGGTGGGGTTCTGACTGAATCCTTCGGATACCATGCTCCTTTTGGTGGGAGTAGACGCTCTACTGAAATGTAAGGCGTCCATGATATATTTAATGTGAAACAGACTTTCTTAGAGAAAAGGATGAAATAAAAACCAGTGTAATTCATAATAACTGATAACAGGTATCCATGCATCAGTGTTTATGTATGACTTAGGAATGAACGCTATTTACCAGCTATAGTTAATTATTTTACAGTTCTAAATTTTACCGATGGAAAGAAGTACAAACGAATTCAATATTATGTTAATGTTAAGAAAATCAAAATTAATAAGAAACTGATCAGTAAGAGAGTTTTATGTCCTCTCATAAGTGAGACAAAGGAAAGGAAAAAGTGAGACACTTCTTCTTCAAATTGTATGTCCTTAGACATTTGTATAGTGCTATCAGTCCTTCAGACACAGAGAAAACACTTTTTCTTATATTTATAAATATTTATTGTTATTAAAGTTTTGTCATATGAACAATCCGTCATTATTGCAGGCAGATTCGATATACGTTATGCAAAAATAAATGTCAAACTGTAAGTTGTTAAGAAAGGGTGAACTATTGTTTGCTGCAGAGGCGGAAGAAAACTGCACCATGCTGCTGTGCGTGCAGTGCAAGGATGGGTTCATGAACGCTTGGGACTTAATGGTCCACGTGCAGGCTGCCCACATGGTCAACATATACGAGATGGGACCTAGAAGAGATGACTCCAAAATCACTCTACCTTCTCACTCTCAGGTAATCCACTTCATCAATACTTCAGCAAATCTCATACCTGCACCGGCAAACTTATCCACAAAGAGTTAGTGAGCTTCAACAAATTCACGAACACTCTTCAAGTCACTCCATTTCATAAATCAGATTGATAATATAGCAAATAAAAGGCCATATAATATACATATGCGGAATAATTTATTGGAAAATATTGCATAATGGAAAATCTACTTTATTTCCTATTATTTGGTTTATCTTTTTCTTCTGAGCTACTAATTCTAGAGAAATTACAAACCTAGTGTAAAACTAATTTAAACATTAATTTAAAAAAATCTACATTTTAACTACAGGAAAGGCCAGTCTTTTGCAAAAATAATAAAATGTTGACTTACGATTAAATCTGAAAGATTTGAACATTTTAGACACCCATTTTTCTTCTGAACTGCAGAGTTGAGAGAGTTATAATTTTGCTTTTAATATTGAAAGATTATTGATCTAACCAATAATTTTTTATATTTTTTCAATAACATGGTGTATAATTTTTGTTATATAAATGGAAACATTTTGCCTTAAGAGTAAGTATGAAAAATTGCAAAAAGAATTATGGCCACACAAATGTATGATGGATCAAAGAGTAAATAGTTCATTATAAGAGGATGAGCTGCAGAGTTTCTTCTTTACTAAAATTACGTCATATCACAGGTTCAATACAGAAGTATTTTGTGAATTGAGAATTATTATTTTTTTCGCTATAGTGCAAAGAATACAATTATATTTTATAAATAGTGTGTTAAAATTATTATGTAATGCAAATTTTTATAATGTTAGTTTGCAGTATTGATACTGGAAATATAGTCCTAAAAGCACAAAACTGTACCTGTCCTACTTATCGGGTTTGTTTTACCTTACATAGAAATTGTGTAACTAGACTGCGTGAAACAGATTAGTATACGTTATAATGTCTTCAAAAAATTTGTAACATGCTTTCAATGAGTTAACTTGATAAATAAAAAGCGAAAATACTGAAATTATTATATTATGTAGACGTATACATTTCAGCCTAATAGTTGCGTTTGCATGTGTTCTTTGGACCAGCACATTACAGCCTTTATTTTATTATAATGATTTGGTTAAATAATTTTAAGTATTTATAAATATGTAATATATATAGTGTTACTAGTTTGTCATATTTTCGTATGCAATGAAATATGCATCTATGAGATCTATACCAATGCATTTAAAAGATTTTTCCGTTCTTTACTAACATGACTAATGTTCTAAATTGTTTACTATAAAGTATATTGATTATAAAAAAAAATTTTTGCAAATTCATACACCATGAAGTCTACTTACTTTGGATATGGACAAATATAATGAAAAATATAATAATTATGTTTTCTTATACTGTATCTGTCTGTTTGTGGGTCGGTCGATGTCAATCGGGAATTTTACAAAACACTCCGCAAGTCTGAAATATTTTAATCACATTTCACAGACTTACAATTCTTGTTGTATTATGACACTGTTATTTATTTCTGAGTAATGTTGAAGTATAAGAATGAACTTTATTGTACTTTATGTCATAACAGGTAAAAGTTTAATCAGCTGTGATAGGGATAAAATAAATGTTTTAAATTATGTCAAAATATGATTATTGTATGATAATAGTGTCATAAGTTGATTACCTGTAAAAGAAAATCTATCACTAAAATAGACTTATTTTAGAAATAGAAATCCTGGAGTTGGAGCGCTTTCGGACGTTGTTCATCTTCGACAACGTTGTCCAAGATGGACAACGTCCGAAAGCGCTCCAACTCCAGGATCATCTTACGAGGTATGACGGTTTTACCTATTTCTAATACAAATCATACTAACCTCAGTGGCATTAACAATATGCATGTACTAAAATAGACATATACTAGTTTCAACCTGTGGTGCCTTGTCAAACCGTGCTATAATAAGGATTACATTTTCGTTACAAATCACTGAATGTAGATAGTTACATTAATATAAACCAGATAATGAAACTGATCGTCCACGGGCTTGTTGATACGTTTACTTGTATTAAGATGTTTCCTATACCTAGATGTTTTAAGGAGTAGAAAACATGGACTATTTCATTAAAGTTTTCTCTTAGGAATTGATTCAATTCGTAGCAGGCTCTTTGCTCATTCAGGCAGAAGTTAAGATTCAATGTTCTAAAAATGATTTTTATTATGGCTCTAATTTACTTGTATGATTTTTATTACGTAGTACGTGTGAAAATTAGAATAAAACGTAAAAATAAGTGAAGGAATCTGTTTGGGGTTCCGATTAGGGGAATCAACAAGGCACGTAGAAAAAGAACAGGGATCTGGCGAAGAGCTGCCAACTAGCAATAAAAATGCTTGTTGTGTGGTTGTACCAAATCTTTTATGGAAGCCATGAAATCCTTAAGGCGATAAAATGGGAAATGTAATAAGCTTCATTGGTGTATAAATGGCAGCTGGATTCTTATCTCATACAACCGTTAAACCTTCTTCCGTCTCAAGCATTCTGTACACAATTTTACATTTTCAGTAAGTATATTATGCTCTGTCTATTTACATATTTACGCTGGTTTTATGACTACTTGAAAAAGGGAAGTTAATAGAGAGTTAAAATGTTTACCATTGCTTGTTTTTTTATGTACGATAATATTGTTATTTAAATACAAGGATAATAATTTCAATGGAATAAATAATAAATCCAGGGAATTATATGTTTATATAACTATTTCAGAACGTTATTTATTATTATTAATACATACAGTCTAAATGAATAGCTCAACAAAGACCAAAGAATCACTCTCATCCAGCCTTGAATCGAAAGTTTAATCAAATAATCTTAAATTCTTTCTCACCCGTCAGGCGACTCGCGCAGGGGTCATCGCAGAAGAGGTCACTAACAAATAAATTTAGTTAATTGAACTAAAATTTGAAGGAACTTTAAAATAGTTGTAATAAAACAATATCTTATTAAGAGTTAATGAATGCTTTAAAATATTCAGAATGACTTTAGAACCTTTTTCAATCCAAAAGGGGTTAGATATTTCAAGAAAACTAGATCAGTTTATTATTATTATTAACAAAGTGCCATGAGGTAGTATTGTAGAGCAAATCATTTATCAGAATGAGCAAGTAGCAAGCTTTTTATCTATTGAATGGGGAACAAAACATAATGTGAACACACATTATGTAAAGGTAAAGGCAGGTTGGAATGCATATACAGTTGAATCTAAAGATGAACATACAACGCTACTGAGTATGCCCATGAAAACCAATATGTATTTTAACTATAAGAAGCAAATACTCTCATGGCTGAAAAAAACAGTATAATTTACTTTTGAAACTACAAAACTTAAATGTAGCTAGCTTTTCTGTTCTTAGTGTTGTGTAAAAGTTTTTAATTATTCATCAAATATACAATGTTTCAATATCTAGACCAAAACAAATCTATCTATAAAAAAACGTTATGTGTCTATCAGACAGTTCTGCACACCTAGTCGAACTTAGCAACAAGAAGGAGAGAAAGTATCACCTCTTCGGTTTTATACCTTCCTAATTTAAAATCACCTCAACAACACTGTTATTCTTCTGAGAGAGTACAGTGTGCTCCAAGAGTATCTTTGTATCATGTTTGCAAGGTCAACAATCAAAGAGTCGTTTACATTCAACAAGGTCAACTTACTCTCAGAACAATATAGAAAAATCTGTGAATAGCAGCCAACAACTCGGATAATAACAGGTCAAGAGGAAAAGCCATGTTCTCTGAAAGTCTAAGGTAACTACAACAACAGTTTCAGAATACAGATGGCACTTCCAGGAAATATCACGACCTAAACCTCTTCATCACATTTACCTATATTCCTCAGTGTCTAGAAATTACACACCCTGCTTCTCGACCAACAACCATACGACAGATCTGATATTTCAGTAAAATGTCTTGAAAAAATTTCACAGTATCAAGAAAAGGAGGTGATGAATTCCAATGTCATGAGCAAAAGAGCTATCAATGTGGATATGATGAAGATTTCTAATTTCACAACCTTTTCATCCTGAAAGAGCAAGACAGACATACACTGTTTAGGATTGTGACCAGGTTATCTCTGCTGAACTTGCACCTGAAGTAGATATATTATCAGAACGGCCCCAGAGGGTACAAGTCAGACTCCTGGAGCAGCTGGTGTGATCCATCTGTACTGCAAACTATGTCTGCAAAGAATCTCTGCGCCTTGGAGACCTTCTCACAGTCAACGATATCTTTAAAGAATCTTGGAGAGTGATGGGCAGAACACTAAAGCTGTTTCAGAATGTTGATGACCGAAACATAATCTGCGTTTATACAGAAGCTAGCTCTCACCAAGCTCTGCCCTCAGACACATTACTGCCGAGACGCAACCGGGAATATTCAGCGGTACGTCCAGGAAACCATTATTCAGATTAGCAAGTTAAAACTTTCTTACAAAATTATTGCTAAAATTGTTGAAACAACTTATCTAATATCAGCGGAATCGTGTAAAATATTGTCTTGATAAATAATATTTCATCAATAATGGGAAGTATTAATTGATTTGTATAGAGTATTAGTGATTAAGAATAATAAAATCATAAAAAGTAATAAACTAAATAAAAATAATAAATAGTCCAACTTCAAATATTCATTTGTAAATACTTATCATATTAAAGAGCTTTATATTTTTGGATATGAACATTATAATGTTATAAGCTATTGCATGGTTTCTAACACGCTTTTCTCATTATCTTTGCACACCATTACCTTATTTCAAATGACTGTCACAAATACACCACCATGTACACATGCACACAGTACATATGTGTGACAATTGGCCAAATAGAGGTGGAAGATAAATTATTATAACAGACACATTCATTCAACAATGGCACAGCAGTCTAATATGAATTAAGTAAAGTATACAGCACAAGCGAAAAGTCATAAAAAATAGTACTGCCCTAGCTGAACCTCCACAACCATCATTTTTCCACTCTGTAATTTCAACAAACCATCAACCTAGCTATGTTGAATGCAAAACATTTGTAGTCGTTCGACTATAACGGAATGAAATGAAGTGGCATAATAGCATACCTTTTGAGGCTATTACAGGCAGCAATCTTAGTAATAAACATGGTAGTAATTTAACATTGGTAAGTGTTAAAATAAAAAAACAAATCATTTAATAAATGAAGGAATAAGTGAAGAGTTTCTCTTACGAATTTTGAAAAAGCTATTTAGAGTTGTGTATTTTATTTACTGGTCTTTATTTCAGTGGACCTGAACTTTCCTAGAATTATTGTCTTAACTATATTGAAGCCTACTCATAAATAAAAAAATTTGAAACTAATATTGTAGCATAGTTTTCTTTAATCATTATTAAAAAATAAGCAAAACGAAGTGTGGTGATGAATTATAATAATTTAAATTAATCATCATCTTGAAGCGTAATGAGTGCATGCAGCTGCATATCTATGAGACTAAATTAAGGATCGAAAGGAAGCCCAACACTTTGAAAGTCATAGCAATGTAATGAATAAATTATATGAATTTCTGTTTATTTGTATAGCTTTTCTTAGCGAAAATTTACAATTAACCTAGACTCACCGTCAGTAATGTGGCGGTGCATTTTAAGAACTAGATAAGTGTATGTTCATTACGATCAAAATCTTATGTGAGATACGAGCATGTATTATAAGTATCTGTACTTAGATCAGTAATGAACTGAAATTTCGGTTACTCTTTAGGGAAAATAGTACTTCACATATCTTCAAATTAATTAGAAAAACAAAAATATGAACTAAATCAAGACAAGTAATGACTACAACATCTAACAAAACAAAATCATTATTGGAAACAAGTAAAATTGGAAAATTAATTAGAGAGAATTCCTTTTTCTCTACAGATGGTTATCAATGAAACCTTAAGTTTACAGCTTAAAATGAATGGCTTTTGAAATAATTAAATTAGACCTTCACATTTTTTTCTGAATCTTTAATGAAATTTAGAGTTAAAGAAGGCAGCTAAGAGAGGTCTAATGAACATCTTTCTGAACAAGTGAAATTTAAGTCCAATTGAAGATGGCGTATCAGAGGATACTTTTCATCAATTTTCATTAAGTCCTTTCAAAGCTCTTTTGCCTAATCCGAGACCATTGTTCTAGTTGACTGTGCGAGCGCTTGTTGGCAAAACAATTGTAATCCTTAGTCCAACATTAATAATAGTCCCCATTCAACCAGTCAAATTCATGTTGTTTTTATTGTATTATAAGAATTATTTCCAACTGTTCAAAGATGGAATCTTTTCCTCAGACATATATTGAGTTGCTTTTCTCTTTTCCTGACTTTCTTGTTCATTTATTCACAGTCGCTGTTGCACACTCTCTTTTCAAGAGCCAATTATTATTTTCACTCTGCTTGCAATTTATGGGTGTTTATTATTTCTCTCCAATAATTTTTCTACTCCGAATGCACTCTATTTCAATGTACTCTTTTCTCAAATAATATTAAGAAATGACTTTTGAAGATAGATGCCAAAGATAATTTGCACGTAGAAGATATGCTGATTGTTTACTCAGATCACTTATTTTTCCCCACATAAAAAAATAGTATTTTTGGTGTTTTGTGTTTTTTGTGTGGAGACTTAATACTTTTCCTAACATGAGTAAATTCCACACTATAATAGATGCCGAGTTAATGAACTTATTTTTTCCAGTGATAAGTTTTTATCACACGCTTTACTGCATACTTACTTGGATGCAGTAAGTTGCTTAAGATGTTCCACTTATTTTTAAAGAAACAATTTCATTGACTTTTCAGTTTCCAGTGTTTTTAATACTCTAGCAACTTTTCGTTTTTTTTTTATTTTTCATATTATGTACCCTGGTCATATATTCATTGATTTTTAACTCCAGGTTGTCAACTTTGCAGCTCTGTAAGAGGGTTACATTGTTTAAATATTTAAGCAAATAAATTACACTACGTAAATTTAATGTTTTGAAATTTATGTATTTCACACCTAACATAGGTTACCCAATACTGATGTTGCTCTCTCAAATAAGGGTTCTGATGTTATCCAAATGCTGCAAGGGGTCTTACAAGAGCCTTACAATAGCAAGGAGGCTATAGCACACAAGGAGGAATGTTCCTAATTTTAAATGAATGTTTCCATTATTAAACGAGAAGATGTTAACTTATTAATATGTTTCACTAATTTATGCATACTTGATGAAATAATAAACAAGAAAATGGAAACAAAACTAAAATTTTCTTTTAGATTAATATGTTGTTGTATAATCCTTTAATTCAATTTCACAGTTTGGGAGATCAATTAGATTTATTTAAAGAAATGTATTTTTGTTATTGTCTTCAAATAAAAATGTTCTTGAATATCTAAAAGATATTTACTAATAAGGAACCAATAAATTAATCATAATGAATAAAAGCCTAAAAATGGAACATAGTATTTGTTTGGGTGTAATCTCATAATTGACAGTTATGTTATTTTCTGACCTCTGATCTTCTGATTTTCTGACGCTAATTACTTTTCATGATAGAGTTTACTATTTAAGTAAATTAGTAATATGTTCATCTACCTCATAACTATAATGTCTATAATTTTCGTCGTTTTTTTTTTTGTTGTTGTATTAGTCTCAATATATATATAGTTCAATATATACAAAGAAACATAGAGAAATCAAAAGAACACACTTACAGTCTCTAATTTTTGGTTTGAACCGTCTTCAGGAGAGATAAGAGAGGGAAACCAAGCGCACTAGTTCAGAGACGGTTCGAGACCTAAAACTAGTGTGTTCTTTTGATTTTTCTATGTTTCTTTATATATATTGAACTATATTTGTCCGTTTTGGATCGTATTTCCAACGAAAATGTGTATATATATATATATATATATATATATATATATATATATATGAATTAGTTTCAACTACTCAAAGGGACTTCTTCTGCCCGATGACGTTTTTATCTCTTTTACTCTTTCCTTTGTGAACTATATATATATATATATATATATATTATATACCCATTTCTTATTGTGGTTTGATCATTGATTGTTATTTCACGTGTTTATGTGAAATCTTTATATATTTAGCAATGATCAAACCACAATAAGAAATGGGAAAACAAGATTAAGATCTTTCAACCGTAACAAGCGGTCTTCGTCAGAGTCAAAAACCCAACTGACAAAAACCCAGTCAGTTGGGTTTTTGACTCTGACGAAGACCGCTTGTTACAGTTGAAAGATCTTAGTCTTGTTTTCCCATTTCTTATTGTGGTTTGATCATTGATTGTTATTTCACGTGTTTATGTGAATATTTATATATAATATATGACACATAATCATTTATTACTACAGTAATGTATATATGACTTAAAAAATTTTTTGGACTAGAGTTTAAAAAATCAGGATTTTTTCAATGTTTTATACTTTTAGTTAATTAAAGATTTTATCTTTAAAAATAATTTTGATTTAAAAGAATTGACAGTTTAGCCGATAATATTTCCTTTATTTTATTAAAATATTAATTTTAGAGTCTGACAGAATAATTAGCTCTGTAATTTGGACTATAACAGTTCTCAAGCGATTGAACAACCAGACTGTGGCCACAATTCGGCGCAGTCCTGAGCCTTTTTAAAAAAAAAAAATAAAAAACGTAATCTGCTTAAGGACGACCGCTGTTAGCCAGATATCCTTCGTAAGGGCCCATTATTTATTCTCTATTTACCTTTTGCTGAAAAAAATAAATCCCTTGACTTAGGGCTGTGGCGGGGTGGTTTGTTTTTGGTGGCCTCCACGCTTATCTGGCTCGCCTTATTCCTGCTCTTCTAAATTAACCTTTAGTTAGGTCGTTATCTGTTTCCGTCCACCCTCCCCTACTTCCCACCTCACAAAGAGATACCCCCACCTCTCGCCCTTAAAATCTAAAACTTTTTTCCAGTCTCGTTTTTTTCATCCAAACAGCCCCTCATAAATGGAAGAGATTATCAGTTAACAAGATTTTAGTCTCTAGTTTTCTTTGTTCAAACGATGTTTCTGAGTTTTGTATTGTTCATTTCTGCTTCGCATGCAAAAGGCTTCCTTAATTAAACATTACTTTACACTCAAACAACCCATCACTGCCAGAGACCTAGAATCAACGTGTATCTTTCCCTAGCCTTAAGTATCACACCAGTCAGCAAATCTCACAAAAAATAACGCCTTGATTAACCCATCATTTATTAACTTTTTTCAACATTTATATTCATGGATTATTCTTGGAGCTTCTTCTTCCTTTTGTGAACAGCTTAACCCATACTCGCGGTCGAATTCCTAAATAACTACAGTTCAACCTCTTGATTGAGAAGGCATTTTGTATCAAATATATACTCATCACATCTTCTTCATGTAAATCGTTTTGAATGATTATAGTAAGGTATGCAATATTCAGGATTATTATATGACGTAATATAACATAACTCAATTTTGAAGGATATTACCTAATATATTTGTAAAAAATACATAAAATAGATATTGAAATAATCTACGTCCAAAACTGAATTTCATAATATTGTTAATCGTATTTAATAATATATACAATGTGTTAACATGATATAAAGATGCATTTTTTCATTCTAATTCACTTCTTTTTATCATTTTTCTTACTGTTATTTATTTATGGAAAAGAATCGAAGGGCTTTCATTAGATTTTTATTATGACTGTCTGATCTACCCGCCCGGGTGGTAGATTATGCCCGAGCATTTTGGATATGGGCGGTAGATTATGCCCCAGCGTTTTGGATATGGGCGGTAGATTATGCCCCAGCGTTTTGGATATGGGCGGTAGATTATGCCCCAGCGTTTTAGATATGGGCGGTAGATTATGCCCCAGCGTTTTGGATATGGGCGGTAGATTATGCCCCAGCGTTTTGGATATGGGCGGTAGATTATGCCCCAGCGTTTTGGATATGGGCGGTAGATTATGCCCCAGCGTTTTGGATATGGGCGGTAGATTATGCCCCAGCGTTTTGGATATGGGCGGTAGATTATGCCCCAGCGTTTTGGATATGGGCGGTAGATTATGCCCCAGCGTTTTGGATATGGGCGGTAGATTATGCCCCAGCGTTTTGGAAATGGGCGGTAGATTATGCCCCAGCGTTTTGGATATGGGCGGTAGATTATGCCCCAGCGTTTTGGATATGGGCGGTAGATCCCAAAAAAGGACCCTGATCAAAATCAAAATACGTTAGTTAAAAAAAGCTATATACGATGCATACGTCTAAATGTCTGGTAACTAAGTGTCTCCAGTTTTATTCCTATAGCGGAAAGACAGACAAACTTTAAATGTTATATATATAGAGATTTATTATGGGTGGTAGATCCCTAAAAAGGGATCTATTTTTTTAATATTTTTATTTTTTCTATAAATAGGTTGCAATATACCCTGCATATCCATTGCGGACACGTCATCTGGGGAAGTTATGTACTGAATAGAAAAATTTTGTTATTTACCGTAGTTAGTTTCCCCGAAAAAAGGTATAAAGCACCCATTTGTTTCTTTGTATTTAAATGTTTCCAGTTCTATTTCTATTGGGAACAGGCAGACAAAGTTTGTATTTTATATATTCAGATTAACAGTTTGATATAATACTGAGAGTAACTGTATTATTTCAATGGTTGAGTATTATTTAAGTACATGAATCTCACCTAGAAATTTAAATATTTGGCTTGGCAAACGACGAAAGGCTAGAACAAGGCAAAAGCAACCTGTAAGTTGCTGTCTTGGCCAACCACTGATGTACGCTTCATTGCTATACTTGCATCTTTTCTTAGCTTCTTAAGATGGGCTAGACTAGGAGAGTCAAACTCATTTTGGTCTGTGAGCCAAATACAGCTTATTCCAAAATTACATAAAACTAACAGTAAGTTAATTTTTTCCCTGCATTAGTCGTAAAACTAACAGTAGTGAAGAGAAGAATAAGTCAATTATTAAAACCATTATTAAATAAATTTTCCTTTTAGTAAATACATTATGAAAACGTAATAACTTAAAAAAGTATGTGTAACTCTAACAACAACTTTTTTCAGTTTAACATTTTTACTTTACTATAAGTAAAGTATAGTGATCGTGAAAAAATTCGATCTCGAGATTTTGACGGAATTACATGTTTTGAGGTCCCAGAAGTCGTTTTATGACGTTTTTACGATGATGTCGTGTGTGTGGTGGGTGGGTAGGTGGGTGCGTGTGTTAGCATTGCTTGTTACCACGCTACGGTCCAGAATCTTTGATGGATCAAGTTGATATTTTACACAAAAATGGGCCCCATTTAGACGAAGATCCCTATTGTTTGGGAAGAATTATGCATGATGGGAAAGACACTTTTTTTGCAAAAAACCGTTTTTTTTAAAACATTTTTTTCTCCTAAACTGATAACCCTAGAGTTTTGAAATTTTGACATTATCTTTGAGGTTACAAATGGAACAAACAAAAAATATATCCAGAAATTTAAATTCACAGGAAATAGTTTTTTTTTAATAAAATGTACAAATTTTGACTTATAATTCAATCTCAAACCTTGTGAGAGCGATACAAGCCATACTGTTTGACGGACAAGAATGAAACTATGCCTATAAATAGAACATTGTATGGAGAATGAGTTGAGATATTTTTTTTCAAAATTACATTCGCTAAAGGGGCGTTACAGTACGATTTGTGTTTTCAGAAAATGTTTTTTTGACGCTAAACGGCTCGTTAAAAAATAATGAAAATTTGACCAAAAATGGAACCAAAAATTAGCAATTCACAAAAAAAAATCATGAAGTTTCAATTACGGGAAAGAGCAATAACGATATAAAAACTCTTTGTTTATCCTAGACTAAGAGATCACCTGCTATACTTGTCAAATTTTTTGTATTTTTACTTTACTATAAGTAAAGTATAGTGATCGTGAAAAAATTCGATCTCGAGATTTTGACGGAATTACATGTTTTGAGGTCCCAGAAGTCGTTTTATGACGTTTTTACGATGATGTCTGTGTGTGTGTGGGTGGGTGGGTGGGTGAGTGTGTTAGCATTGCTTGTTACCACGCTACGGTCCAGAATCTTTGATGGATCAAGTTGATATTTTACACAAAAATGGGCCTTATAAAGTTAAGATCCCTATTGTTTGCGAAGAATTATGCATGATGGGAAAGTCACTTTTTTTTGCCAAAAACCGTTTTTTTTTAAACATTTATTTCTCCTAAACTGATAACTCTAGAGTTTTGAAATTTTGACATTATCTTTGAAGTTACAAATCGAACAAACGAAAAATATATTCAGAATTTTAAAACATCAGGAAATATTTTTTTTCAATAAAATGTAAAAATTTTGACTTATAATTCAATCTCAAACCTTGTGAGAGCGATACAAGCCATACTGTTTGACGGACAAAGATGAAACTATGCCTATAAATAGAACATTATATGGAGAATGAGTTGAGATATTTTTTTCTAAAATTACATTCGCTAAAGGGGCGTTACAGTACGATTTGTGTTTTCAGAAAATGTTTTTTTGACGCTAAACGGCTCGTTAAAAAATAATGAAAATTTGACCAAAAATGGAACCAAAAATTAGCAATTCATAAAAAAAAAATCATGAAGTTTCAATTACGAGAAAGAGCAATAACGATATAAAAACTCTTTGTTTACCCTAGACTAAGAGATCACCTGCTATACTTGTCGAATTTTTTGTATTTTTTTACATTGTTTACATTGAATTTTTTGAGCGAATCCACTGAGATAAAATTGATGTTTCTAATGGAAAAATTAAAATATATTATTGACTTATAAGAGATGTAAGAGGAATAATATTGTGCAGGTAAATGATAACACTCATTAAAAAAAAATTCGTATATATGTTATTTGACAAAGGGGATGGAAAATGATCTTATTAAATACTAAGAAGCCATAAAATTCCCAGTATAATAATTCTGTTAAAAACCAAAAATGTAAAAGATAATTCAAAATATAAAATCTTTCGTTTAAAGATTAATAACTGTAATTATCGTACATCTTTAATTAACAAATCACCTTAAAACAACATTTTCTTCGCTGTTTAAGATGTTTTTCAGAGAAAAAAAGGGTATTTTACTGTTTCAAATTTGAAAATTTTACATTAATATTCAATGTAGAAGGATGTCAAGTAAACGATGTAAGAAATCTACTGGCTATTTGAACAATAGCCATGTTCTCTTGTAGGATAATATTTCGTTTCAAGAAATGTTCACATTGGTTTTTCAAAAATGTTATTACTGCTGTAGTTATACTAATGAAATTATTTGCAAATAATAAATTATTTGTGATGTACAAAAATAAGCTTATAAATTGATATGTCCTTCAATCACTATCTGTACTACCACACGAATGCAATGCTAATAATTATATCCCATTTAGATATTTATGTTATGCTTAAATAATACGTTATGTTTTATATACTCAAGAAATTTTACATTGAGTTACTTATAGTAAAGTAGAGTGTAGGCCACTCCAGATTTTTTTATGTGTGTTATGCACAAAACTAATCACAGTGATAGTAATAACTGTGCATATCATTTAGTCACAGCTTTGTGGAACTTAAATACACTGTTTTTTGACCATGTGGAAAGCAACTTGAACAAATGACTATCAATATTCTCATGAATCGCAACTGAAAATGCCAAAAATGACTTCACTTAACTTTTTAGTTGGTTGTCTAAATCTGCCGATATTTACGAGGTCCTCTTTACCTCTGTATTTCTTCTCAATCTAATATTGGCAATAGCATGTCGCTTCTCAGGGCACACAATGTCGACAGCCATCACCTTGCAGTTTTTGATGAACTCTCCATATCTGTACGGCTTTGATGCTAAAGCTATATGACTCGCTATACTTAGTTGACTTTCATCACTGGCTTCTCGTGATTGTTGTTTCCTTAGATACACCATCACTTCATTTATCTTCTGATATCGCAGTTTTCCGTGCTATCAGATGTATTTTTTACCACGCTGAGTTTCTTAATGGTGCCGAATATTGTATTCTTTAAGAACCGAACTTGCTGCTGGCACACGAGTTTGCCATTCATTTTTGTGAACATATAAGAACATCTTCATTTCCTTCGAAAATCAGGCAGGCACTCCCTGTCCACTTTTCTCCTTTTTGACTGAGATATTTTGCTGGTGAAGGCGCGAGACAACAGAAAAGTGGATATGTGCCAACAGACGCTTAACAGACTTTCAATTCTATCACCTCCTTGTGTTAGCTCCGCCACAGAGTTGATTTCATGTTACCTACGCGTGCTAATATTTGGGACCCTAGCGTACAATATCAGAACCACAGGTTTAAAGAAAATTAGAGTAAACTCATCCTTTTTTTTTATAATAATGCAGATTTCTCCTCCGGAATGTACCTAACCTACGGGTGGCCGGATCCATTTTGACACCCCTGGACTAGACATTGCAGGTATTAAAAAATTACCTACACCACCAACGAAATCAAATTGAATGTTATATCACTTAATTATATTAGCCTAAACAATCTGTAGTGGTCTACACTCAACTTTCATATAAACTATAATGAAAAAAGTATATAAAATATCTACCGTAAACCACTATCAAGCTCAATGACCATCAATATATTTGATATATTTCAATGGGCCTATCACTTGAATATATTATCAATCCTAGTGGTAAGAGTATTAACAAACTCACTAAAAATAAATTAAATTAATTAATTCTCGTTAATGTCACTGTCTTCATTTGGTTTATTACATCAAAACTGTATTATTCATTATAGCACAATCTGACATGTGGATCAGGTGAAACGTAATAATTGTTGATTCTAATGTACTTTTTTCATTAGACATTAGTCAAATTCGTAAAATAAAATGTATGCAAAAGTCATAATAAGACAATATCAATATAAAATTTAAGATTTTGAAACCATCAAACGTTTAAAATTTAAAATTTATGCACGTTTTAACATAAAGTCTGATAAAGAACCTTTACCAGTCTTCAGTATGACCCAAAATCACCACCCTGAATTTCATAATGGTGCGGAATATTGAATTGTTTAAGCACCAAACTTACTGTTGGAACAACGGGTTGCCCATTCACTTCCGTGAACGTATAAGAATATCTCCATTTTTCTTGGGTCATACCACACCAAAACAATAGGTCTATCAAATTGGGGTTAAGATTTGTCAAACTGTACACAACTTAAACTGTTTACAAGAGTTTTCATAACTCCCAACCAGCTGCACTCAAGCAAAACAAATTGAATTGAATTCAGAGGACTTCAAAATGTAGACATCTGTAAAACTAGCTAAAAATAGTTTTTTTCATTATCACTAAACTCTCGAGTAACAGACAAGAAATGATCATATGCATGTAAAGAATAGAAAAATATCAATGAAGATTTAGCTTAATAACCACTAGCTTAGCTTAGAACTAAAAGTAATAGCTTAGAACTATGTTATTAGACAAAGGGTATATCAAAACGTGTAAATCCATCAAAATGTCGAATATGTTACCATATATTCATAATTAATAATTGCTCAGAAATGGAATTAATTTTGTTAAAAAATAAAAATAATCCTTATTAGATTCACCAAAAATTAATTCTCAACGATAACTATGTAGTCTGTATAACATTATAGTCTGTAACCTGATCTGAAAACACATGACAGTAGAAAAGTAGCTTTCCTTTAAATGCAATATCACTCGAAAACTATACAGCACCTCTACATTATATTGACTCTTTTTTAGTATAACAGTAATGTATAACACGCTTACACGTATACTAATAGGTACCACACGCTTACAATATTACACAAGAGAGTGACTGTAATGTATCCACAAACTTTTGGACGCTCACCCATCCACACACGTACACAGGCATAAAAATAACTTCAAGAAGCAGCTGTGACTTCACTGAACTTTCGCTTACCAAATTGAAACTATTAACCCCGCAGCTTGTACCAAAAAAATAATAATATAATTATTATTATATATTTAATTATATGTTAAATATAATTATTATATTTAATTTTACAGTTTATTTTGTTCAAAATACAAAATATTTTGTTTATTCGTTTTCTGATATCCGTATTTTATATTTTATTTTATATTTTATATTTTATGCTTAGAATTAACTTGTCAAAGTAGAAGAATACAATTCATAATTATATATTAAAGGTTACCTAAGAAAGTAGGTTATAGGGATCAAAGGATAATTTTAAACAAAAAAGAGTTAATTACTCTTTATTAACTTGAATTTCTAATTTGCGTCACTGAAAAGAAATGCAAACGAATTAAAATTTATCAGTTCTTAAGGTAATAATTATTAATATATATTTTAAAGCCAGTAAATTTTATAGTTTATTACTCTTACAAATTTAGAAGTAAGCACGATGAATAAACCGTCAACACCAATGTTCTTTAAGATGCAATTAGCGATACCGATTTTTATTATTAGTAACTTACACACTAAAATAACCTGTTGTTTTACATCCGTGTCAATATAATGAGGACTATTAAAAGTTCTTTCATCACTACTCTAGCTCAGTTGTTTAAGTTTTTGATCTTTAGGAGTCATTTTTATGCGTATCGCAACCTAACACTAAATTTCAACTAAAATGCCAGATTGATGTTTGTGTTGATCAAAATGAAAAGCAAAATCTTTTTGTTCCACCTCAGGTCTAGCAAGGACTTCAAAATAACTTTCAGAAATTATAACTCCAGTAGTTTTTGAAACATCATGCCCATACACAGACAGGCTGACCAATATGTGGAGATTATTTTATTAGGCTTAGGGTATATCAAAACGTGCAAATCCATCAAAATGTCGATATTTTATTTTCATGATTACTTTAATTGTAGTAAAGTAAAAATAACGTAGTTAATTAAAATATAGCAATCACTAAGATTACGATTAAAATCGTGATAGGCAAAATTCAGGATAACAGCTCCTGATTCCATCGGTATAATTCAGCGCGTCGTCCTTAGGTGATTAACTCTGGTTAAGAGATATAGACAGGTTGTGTTAGCCGGCTAAAGATAATGACAATACAGGTGTATGATTAGAGTGAACGGGCAACTGTCCTGTGACTTCGACGATGCCTCCTCTACTGGTAGAGAACGGCAATATCAAGCCCCCCCCCCCCCCCCCCAAAAAATCATTCTCTTAGATAAACAAAATTGATTTTGAGATTATGAAGGATTTGACAATTTGACTTCCCTAAATACATATTTACCCTTTTTTTCTTTTTAATATCTAGATATAAGTATATGTTTGAGTCGGTTTGAAACTAAAGTATTACAAACTATTCATAATCAGAATGAAATGTGTTGTATACAATTTTTAATCACGTATAATGGAATTATAAAACATTGAATTAATAGTATATTTAATGAGTATTGGTGATTTTTACTTAATGTTTAAAATGTTTAAGTATTGCTACATTTTCATTATTTTTAGAATAATAAAGATTGTCGCATTAAAATGTATGAGTTAATTAAAATGACAGGCAATGAGCGTAGTAATACGTTTGCTGATAGTGAAGTAGAGCGTAGACCAAGTCAGATTTGTTGTCTAGATTATAAAGTCGTATTCAAGCCGACCTCCAAAGAGTTGTGAGTGTTGGCCCCATGCCTTTTCTTGTTCAATGTAAGTTTGATTAAATTTCTGAACGAAAAACTTAAAACCTTATCAACCATCAAACAACTTCAACATTCAATTAATAGTTTAATCAAAATAAGCATTTTTTTTTCAAAATTGATTAATTTATAAAGGAATCTTATAGATGGGATGTTATTAAAAATAAATATTAAGAAATATTAGCGTATCAAAAGAGAAAAAATGTATTGCGCAAAGTAATTAATTTATTTGCTGTGCTTCATCCAAACTCTTTTTAAAAAAAAGTTGATATAAAATTAATCTGTTAAAACTTTTATCAGTGATATCTGGGATCTAATAAATAAACTAAAATTAACAGCTACATGTGGATATTTTTAGATTGTAAGTTAAAGGAAGTGGTAGGCAAGGTTGAGTTTACGAAAGTTTTTACTTTAAACACTACCCTATACGGAAGTTACTGTAAAGTGTTCTTTTTTAATTAACTAGTGTATGGCAAATTGAAAGTGATTTTGCGAGCGAGAGAAGGAAAGTGTGAACTAGTGGCCCGGAGCAAAGTGACGAAGCGAGTGAGGGTTGTGCCCACTCCTATAATGGAGCCAAATTGAAATGTGTCTGAATTTGCATTTCTATGCCTTGTTTTAGCAGTCCACTAATGCAGGCATGTCCTCGAAATTAGCTGCACCTCGCACCGTCCTCCAAAGCCCTGTCCAAACAAGAAATCATAATTGGCAAAGTGCTCCCATGTTTGCCTACAATATCGACATTTTTAATATCTCTTTGCAATCATTATATTTTTACTGATTCATCATTTACTATCTGACATAGAGTTTTTTCTGATCATTCATTCCTTTTTTTTGTTATAATAGGAGAAAATATTAATGATTTTACTCTTATTGTGTTATAATTTTGAATGGTATTCATTTCATAACCACAGCAATACATTGATGGAAGTAATGAGTGTTACTCAAGTGATTATAATTAAAAATTATAATCTATCACATAAATAAAAATCAATACTAATATTTTTTGTGTCAATTAAATTTCTGGAAACATTTAAATAAAATTAACAAATATATTGTTTACAAATTAATTATTAACTAATAACTGTTAACAAATTTATTATTATTAATTATTATTTGATCGACACACAGAACATTAACAATAACTATTGTTGAATTCAAATCTCTACCTTTGTAGAGATGCTGAGACTGAACATTCTTCCAAATGGCTTATCGAAGTCCTGGTAATCTGTTTATAAATACTTTAAACCATCATGAGATAATAACATGTTCAAGCTGTAACAAGTACAATATTCAATAGCCAATAAGTACTTATGTACTTATAAAACTCTGATGACCGATCTTGTTTAATTGTTTTCTTGCCACTATGCATTGTCTGAATAAATAATAAAATGTTCGTAATTTTGTGGGATTCGAACCCATGACCTTTTTATTGGAAGTCTCGTACGTTACGCTCTGGGCCATTGGGGGCTTTATTTAAAAACCTGATGTAAATGATGTTTTATGGATATAAGTCAACTAAAGATGAAGCCTTGGATGTTGCGCACTGGTGAAACTTGGAATACCTGTTAATTTCAGTTTATGCTGGATCATTAAAATAAATATTAAAAAAAAACAGTGAGTAATATATGATTTTACTACTTTTACTGATTTTATATGATTTTAATAGTGGCATTAAAAGAAAGAAGAATGAAAAATAAAGTCTCTCAACATAAGTCAGGTAAAATTACTGACTCCAGACGTAAAATTTATTTCTGTTATAGTACAAACCTAACCATTTTTTTTTTGTAGGAAAGATCCCATTTTTGGAATCTTATTGTTGTTTAGATGTTGTTGTTTTTTTTATTACATGTATTTACTTTTTAATTCTCAGTGCTATTCTCTGTGCCAAGGGGACTTTTTTAACTTCACTTCCAAAACATAAGCGTAAATTCCAAAAAGGAGCTCCTCTCATGTGTATGAGAAATGATGATCTACCGCGCATATAAAATTAAATAAGACTAAAAACTGAGAGCTTTAAAAAAAAGTTGTTGTTCGTAAAAAAAGGAATAGTTTTAATTCCATGATTGAAATTTATTTTATCTAAAGAGGGTAACATTTCTTTTTCAATGATTCAATTTCCGAATCAGTTAGCATTTGCCATGACTATTCATAAGACTCAAGGAGTGACTCTACAGAAAGTTTTAGTTCAATTAGATAAAGCAGTATTTTAAGATGACCAGTTTCATGTTGCTCTCATTAGGGTCATTTAGAGTTTATCTGCATCTACGTGAACATGATTTCAATAAAAAGGAAGGTGATGGATGACTGAATTGGTCAAGGTAGTCTGGTATTTATATAAATCTCTGAAAAAAGTATGCTTGGGATATAAAGTTGTCACAGAGAAGAAAATTTCTCCTCTACGACAGTGGTGAGCACGATATAAGGCAATAATGTTTAAGCTAATTAGTGTTGATGCTAGTCTTTCAAATCAAAATTGTGATTGAAGTAACTCATACTTTTGTCTACTTCGAGGAATGAATGAATTGATGAAATTATTTACGGATCCTGTAGCATCAGGATTTTTAAACAACAGATTTAAAAACACATTTTCACCTCAGCAGGAATGTTGTTGAACTTTTGGGTTGGGAGACAAAAAAAAATGTTAGAAGTAAATATGGTTTTTGATGATTTGTAAAAAAGAATTAAACATGGTTGTGAAGGTCTAATTGTTATAAAGAGCAAAATTTATGTAATTTTGAAGCTGTTCGCGGGCTAATTATGTGAGGTTTGGCAAATGGGTTGAAAGTTTTGAGTAATGAGAAATTTGGAATAGAAATGATATTATAATATTATCTCTCTAAAAAATGTACCAAAGAACTCAACGGCTTTTGCCATTAATGTTTACTAACGCGTTCATTAAAAGGTAAGGGCAAAGGGAGAGCTTCTAAAAGATGGCAGACAAGACTACTGTGATCTCGCAGGTCAAATGAAGAACCCAGCAGTCGTAACCAAATTCTCGAAGCAGTGCTATAATCTGCTATATTTCAGTTTGTTCGAAAGGTATTAAATGGCATGTTGAGTGAGTTTGATGTTGTGGAAGTGATTTTAAAATTAAGTTGATCTGAATTTGTACTTTTATTTTAACAAACTATGGAGAGACATGACTTCTTCTTACTATTGTAATTTTTTTGAACAACCATATGATTACCGTAATTTAATATTACAATAAAAAGAAGTATTAAAGAAAAACGGCATATTATTTGAGTCCATACTAACTATACTGAATGTAGAGCATCGTAAATACACAATCTGCAGTTTCGCAGATATATACTGGGGTATGAGAGTATTACTCCTGACAGCAGAATACCATTTTTCAGCACTATTGAAAACAAAGGATTTGAAATGGAATGTATACTCCTTCTAGTCCAATATTTCCTGCTGGGAGATTTAAATCTCAAAATTATCTTACACACAACGACCAATCATAATAAAATGTCAACTGCACATCTGTATTTTTTTAACCGTTTGAAGTTATATGCTGTCTTTTTACACATAATGTAAAAGAAACAGCTGAATAGCTTCTTTTCTTTCAATATAGAAACTAAAAATAAACTAACAGATGACATAATGTCAACATGCACTCGTCTTAATTGATTTATCTCTCAACTTCTATTGACTTCTTTAATTTTCAAATTAACTATACTGTAATAAAAATTGAAGTAGTTTCATTCTGGATAAAACACTTCAAGGCATTTAATGATAAAATTTTCTAAAAATTGGTTGTGTAACAATAATATAAATCTTAGACGAAATATTTATGTAACCCATTATAAATAAACACTGGATAATGTAAAGCAAAATAAAAATTTAGACAAACACATATATAAAAAAATTCAATTACTCAATCTAAACTCTACAAGAGGGAGCAAGTGAAGTTAGACACTCGACTTTTCCCAGTTTCAATGTTAGTCCAGTCAACAGGCTCTAATCTTTTTCGTTTCTTTTTATAACTCTGTAGTTACTCTGTAGTAGAAAGGTTTGATTCTCTTGAGTAAGACGGTTTTTAAACCCCTTCATTAGAACGAATTGAATAGCATAATCATTCTTTCACGTTGTATACATCTCCTGTACTAACGGCCGAACATTCATCATCTTATTTGGCCAAATTTCAAAATTCGTTTTCTTATGTAGACTCCATCCTGATAATTTCAACCTCCTTTTAGGAAGCTATTTACCTAGTGTTAGGTAAATAATTGATTTATAAATTATCTACTTTTACTACTTGTTCCATGATATGTACAATATACTAGATAATTAGTACTGCTTCCCAAAGATATATTTTTTCTAACAAAAATCAAATACTCCAACGAAAACTGTAGTTGTTATACTTTTGTGGACTCCAAATAAAAAGTAAATGCTTAAAAGTTCAGAGAAATAGTCGGAAATTGGTCCACTTATATAAAAAGATGAATTCATTTTTTAAAATGTTATTAATAATTTTAAAATAGTAATTTATAACAGTTGCTTACCACTGCTTTTCCCATTAAAAGTATCTTTTGTTTTCTCTTTTCTTAGTTCATTTCTTGAAAGTTATATTTAGTTTTCTATGTTCTCCCGTAGAATAGTTACGCAAATTTAAAGTTTGCGTAAAAATTTTTTTAGTAAAAATGGCTGGAGTACTTATCAGGATTTATCAGAAAAATTTGGTTTAAGGGAAAAATGGTTTGATTAAATAAGTAACATTCATAGAAATTTTTTGTTTCAAGCCTAATGAATAAGAGAGGAGAAATCTGTTTTCTCCTCCAAGATATAAGCATGCTTTGCGATGCACGCTTTTTCTTTTGCCCACCGATACAAAAGCCAGTAAGTTACTAGTTGTGATGATACTTTTGCTAACTCATATATTATTAGCCATGTGATAAACTGGACTTTCCAAAAGTGAGGTATTTTTTCTGTTGTTAGGTGCTCATACCATCTAATGAGAAACTGCAATCATTTGATCTCAAAAGTCACATTTATGAGAAACGTCAAAAAAGTTTTGTTTGCCAAATGATACTTTTTGAATCAAAACTACAAATTTTACTCTCCAAAGCCTGAAGTCTAAAGTACTTTCCCATCTATTCTGTTAAATATCCAAACATTTCGATACAGACAATGATTTTCATGTTCCTTTTCTTTTTCACAGAATTCTGGTTCTATGTTTTGCAATACAAATTTTAAAGAATAAGCTGAATAATGTAATTAATAATTCAAATTATTCTGATCAATTGATAGTACAGATGGTGGACGCAATGTTCTCTATGATACGGCAATCATACTTTGCAAGCATTATCTAACTTCTAAGTTACGCTCTGTTAAAACCTTAAAAAGGATTTAAGGCACCGATAAGTATATAGCTATACTGCTTTTATGGTACGTTTACTTGTTTTATAGTTTTGAACTAATTCAATGTTATTTAACTTATTTTTGTCAAAATATACAAATTAACAAAGAATATAGTTTTACGTCTGTACTCTAATATTGTTAAATTTTTTAAACAAATTGTTTCCAACTGACTTAATATGCCTACTAAGAGATTAATTAGCTGTCTTATCTCCCATTCTGATGATGGAGTCGTTAAATCGGTTTTAGATGTTCCCCATCTTCAAGAAAGAACTTTGAAGATTTTGACTTAAAATCTTGGGTTCTACTTGTAGATTTATAACGCTCAAACCGATCAATCGACTCCAGCATCAATATACAAGGTATGATGCGTATGGATCTCTCAATGTAAATTATATTAACATCTGAAATACTAGGAATATGCAGAGATGTTATTATGTCCAACAAATACACCAAAAAAGTTTATTCTTTATTGAAGTATGATTATTAATAATTTGGCAAAGAGGGATGATTGTAAGAGTCACCTTTAAATAAGGCCTAACAATTGAGAGAGGAGCAATAGTTAATGAACAAATGAAAAAGTTGTCGCTCATTAAAACTTTGTCTCCTCGAGTTGTAACTTCAAACTTTATTTAGCAAGAGTGACATAAGCAGGGAAAAATAATTATGAAAGAAAGCAAATAATCATAAAATGGAATAAAGAAGTTAATGAATGAAGATGTTTTAAATATCATGATGGAGAAACAGCCTGAGGAAACTTCCAAGGGTACAAGACGGTAACCTGTACATTGGAATTGAAATATGACTGGTGCACTGTCACGTTTTTACTACCTTCAGCTAGTGGCAATATGTACTTTTAATAGTAGCATTGAAAGATATTTGTAAGGAATAAGATGTAGAGTAAGAGGTGCAGAGCGTGACTGTCTTAATGAAAACAACATAAAATCAAACGTGATAGCTTAAATAGCTCTTTTAGCCTCCCACACACATTCTACTTTTACTCCTTTGTAGCAGTGAGCTACAGGTGAGTAATCCATAATGAGAGTCACTGAGACATCTATGAGATCAAGGTTAGCAACTATAGTAACAATTACATTGTGAACAGTTTTATTGGCCTTTTATAAAGTTGCACATATTTATCAATAACGATGATGAGTATAATGAAATAGATAAGCAAGATATAAAGAAAAGCTGAAGATGTGGAATGAAAGATAATAAAAAGTTAACAGTAAAACTTCACAACTTATCTGAATTGCTAAATTTAGGGAAGAATGTGAGTCTCACGATAATAGTTTTACTAAGAACGATATAGACACTAGAATTGGAATGATTGAAAGAAATTAGAACAAGTATTTGAAAATTCAAAACAAATAGAACGTTTAATGAAAGAGGAAGACATCATAATTGAAATGGAGTACAAATTGGATTTTGAATACAAATTACTTCAATTTCAAAGCAAACTGTAGAATGGTTAAAAACAAGAGAATAATGATAACGAAAACGTACACAATAACTATGACGACAAATAAGAGCATTACTCAATGGAATCAAATATAAATGTATATTATATCAAAAGAATTAAACATTTTACCCACAAATTACAGTACTTCATTCTGTTATAAGAAATCACTGACAGGGAAAAAAGTTTCTTCAGTTTGCCTTCACTATTACCGCAAATACAACAAAATCTGTATGACCTAAGAGCATCTGAAGAAAACAGGACCATCACATATGTAAACAAGTTAACATTATAAAACAATACTTAGATCTGAAACCAAGTGCCTGGCTAATGCGACATTCTTTTATAACAAATATACAACTACACCCATTTAGAACTGAATTCAAAAAATTTTTAGTTAACTATGAGTTTGCAAAATGTGGTAAGGCAGATATTTTTTTAGTTAACAATTTATTGAGAATTAAAACATGGGATAATAATATCCAAATTGCTTCAAGAAACGAATACGAAGAAATAATTTTAGGAAATAATTAGCTTATCAGTCATGTTTAAATTAAGTAAGAAAGAAAAGAAATGGATAGATAACAAAGAAAACTAGTATACGGTTTGACAATTTAGGTAGAGAAAATTAAAAATTCGCTTATGGGAACAGAAATGAAGGGTGTGTGAAAAATGCAAACAACAAAGTTGTCTTGAGTATTTTATCAGAAAGGGGTTGTTTAGTTCAGCTTATAAGAAGCAAAGTCGCATGCTATGGTTTCTTTATGAATATATCAACGTAGATACAGTCAAGGTAGTAGAATAAGAAAAGAAGGGTGGTAAAGTCAAATCGAGTGGACCCAGTGTGTATGAGTTGAATAAAGCAGAATGACAAACACAACGCTTTTGCATGTTACATAATGGTTCTGATGTTGACGGGGGGTGAGAATTCTAATATGGGTCAAAGTTCTTCAGACAGGAACGCTTTTCGTTATAATTACTAAATAATTATTGGCCCTAACTCATGATGTAGCTCTAAGAAAGGTTTTAACCTCATTTTAGTCTCAAGTTTTCTCTAATACGTTGATAAAGCAAAATAGATAGGTATTTATCAATGGGTATTCCACGGGAATGTTTAAACTACTTGAACAATTAGCTTTAAATTTTCACAAGTAGAAATAGATGATTAACATAAAACTAAAGAGGTTTTGAACTCCCTGAATATTACCTATAAATGTACTGTAACTGCTTTTGCAAAAATATTTATACCTATCACACTGTATCAATGAATCCGCTGTTACTGAAAACCTACTGAGATAAAATTTGTGTAACTTTATCATTCAGTTTTACAATTTAATAATAGTTCTCTCGAATTATTGAAATAACACTGTGTGAGTAAAGCTAATACCTAAAGTCACACAATTATATATGAGTTCATTTAAGTAGAATGACAGACATAACTCTTTTCCATATTACATAAATAGCACGTTGTTAACGTGGGTGAGAATCTAATAGCTGTATGGATCATCTCTCGCCGATTATTAGTTACTTAGTAAATAAATATTTTAAATTCCAAATCTTAAATAGATTTTTGATTTGAAAATAAAATAGTTGATGTTATTCAATATTTTCAACAATATTATTGGTTGAAGAATAAAGCGCATATATTGTAATATGTGATATTCCTCCGCTGGGCTTTATTTTCTATAAAGAAATATTTTAGAAATTGGTCTGACTCAATTGGCAGAACATTGAAGAAAATCATGTTGCTCAATACTCTATTGCTGGAGGGTTAAGCCTACATCAGAAATATGATTTTAAAAAATATTCAGTGCAGATATTTGATCTTTTATATTTCATAATACAATTTTTACTTTACTAAAATAAGGTAGTGGTTTGATTTTTCTCTGATTACGTCTGTGATGCAGCTCTTGTCCTTTCATTCCAAATATAACTGTGCCTGGTCTTATGTCTGATAATGTCATAAAATAGTATATACAGTTATATACCATTTATCAGCTCCAGAAGGCCGATTGAAAAACGAATAGTACGAGTTCCAAAACAAGTTTTTCCATTAAAAATAATGTAAAATGTAATCAAATTTAATCAGTTCTAAGACTAGAAAGTGACGTTTTTTAAAAAAATTTTAACATTAATTTACAACAAAATATATTAAGAGAGCAGCTTATATGTAAAATACTCGTAAGAGTAGTTTACCACAAGTATGTACATAAATATTTTTACCTTGCTGGTGATTTGCAAATGACTTAATGAACGTGGTTGTCTAGGAGAGAGAAGGAGGAAGGTTATTATTTTTTAAAAAGAAATTATCTAATATGACTTGTTTCTTTTCGGAAGTTTCCGAAACTTCAAAGTTCTACTGACTACGACTTATCTCAAGCGTGTTCGAGTGTTCGCGTGAATTTGTACGACAACCGAAAACAAAATATTCTGAATTTTTTGATCAAATTCCAAATCGTACGAGTTCTGAATCGTTTGAGATACAAGGTATGACTAAATATAGTCGGTTTCTGTTTTCGTAGCGACTGTCATCTATTCCTGATGACTATATCCAAATATAGTAGTAAGTGCCTGTGATTTATGTTATGTGTGTTATTTTGTGAATCTAATTTATATGTATGTATATATATATATAAGTGTATTTCGTATCAAGATTCAGTAAATTTTCTAGAATCTCTAAAATTGACCGAATCCTGATTACATGATACACCCATTTATCAAACGGTTCATATATTATTGAATAGATACATATACATGACCATATACATATACATGCAGAAAAATCACAATAAATAAACACGTGATGCAATCAATGAAGTTTATACAGCAATAGGAAAAGGAAAACAATAGAAATAAATGCTCTGAAGTCTTTCAATTTATGTCATCAGAGGGCAAACAAACTAAAAACTGAGAAGCTCAAAAAGGAATTGTTTTCCTTTTTCCATTGTGGTTTAAACTTCATATACATATACATTGAATAGATACATGTTTCAACATGTTAATTTAAAAAATCATTCCATAAAATGGGAAGATTTTATAGAATGATATTGAAAGAAACTTAGTAGGGAGTGCCCTAATTAAGTATCATTTTAAATAACTCATCAATATAAGTCATGGCCTATTTAGACTAGATTAATTGTTAATTCAAAGCATAGTTAGGCAAATGTGAATGTGGGTGATATTCAAAGTTTGTCAGACATGAGCTCTGACCGTATTGTGGATTCTAATTATGTAGTTTACTATTTTGTTTAATTTATTTTTTCTCATTGTATTTTTTCGTTTATTTATTTATTATGTTTTATTCTATTTAAAAAATAATTAAATTAATTTTTATATTTAAAAAGTATAATTTTTTTTTCATTATTGCTTACCTTGCATTTTTTAAATTTTACTACATTTTTTAATTTATTTTTTTTATTTTAATTTTTTATTTTTTTCGCATCAAACTATATTGATACTTGAATGTTCCAGCTGTTTCGTTACATTCTTGGTTCTTACTTTGTTTGCTCTTTGATAGCATAAAGTTATATGTAGAGCATTTATTTCTATTGCTTTCCTTTTTCCTTTGTGTTTTAAACTTCATTGGTTGCATCATGTGTTTATTGTGATTCTTCGATATTAATATATATATATATATATATATATATATATATCAGTTCACAAACGAAGAAAAGCAACACACAGAGAAAGAGACACACTTACAAACTCAAATTTTCGGATGATCCGTCTTCAGGAGAAAAGAGAGAATGGGCGACCAAGCACGCCGGAAACACAACGGCAGGAAACCTATATATATATATATATGATCAAACCACGATAAGAAATGGGAAATCAAGACTAAGATCTTTCAACCGTAACAAGCGGTCTTCGTCAGAGTCAAAAACCCAACTGAAACACTAGATGCAGAAAACATCTGGTGAGGGGTTGAGAAGAGTGGGAGGGAAGAGTGGTATTTTAAAAGAGTGAAAGCGCAGGAAAGGACTAATGTCCGAAAGGGATGTTTGGGGAAACAAAGGAGTATAGTAAGAAAGAGTAAAAAACTATCCGCTAGGTGTCAACCCTCTTAAAAGAGGCTATTGCCCTCGAAACGAAAGCATCAAGTTTAAAGAGACCGTTACTAATGTGTATAATATTTGATCAATTAAATTTAATTAGAGACGATTCAATAATATTTCTTAACAACATTGATTTTTCATAGGTAATAAATTTAGCTCCTGTCCAATCAATATGATGATTTGCATTTTTCATATGCAAGAATAAGGCACTAATTTATTTCCTGTCTACTTACATTGTATTGGTGTTGTTTTACATGTGTACTTACACTTTAATGATTTACCAGTTTGACTAATATAAATTTTATGGCAATTTTTGCACGGAATTTTATAAATACCACCGGTCTCCAATTCGCTGGGAGAGTTTTTTATTAACATATTGCCCATGTTATTACGATTGGAAAACACTATATTAAAAACAAATTGTTTGGCTAATCTTGGAAGGGGGTCAATTGATTCATGATATGGCAAAACTATAGAATTTGACGATGAACGGGGCTCTGTTGAAATATTAGTGAAGCTTTTTTTAGCACCCTTCAAAGCTAAGTCGATATAAGAGGAGGGGTATTTTAATGAAAGGGTAATTGACCTAATGTTGTTAATCTCTTCATTAAGGAATTCAGGAGTGCATACTCTTAACGCCCTCAAAAACATATTTCTAAAAACAGAAATTTAAAATTTTTTTGGATGATAAGAATAAAAGTGAACATATGCAAGTTAAATACTACCTTCAGGAATGACAGACTAATAAGCATCTCTCATTTAGACATTAATATTATACATAAATGGAACATTATGTAATCTATACTCAAGAAGTTTGATATTATGTTTACTTATAGTAAAGTTAAGAGTAGGCACTCCAGATTTTTTTTTTTGTGATAAACATGAACAATTATTTTCTCTTGTAATAAAATATAACTTTGGCTTAAGCTAAAGAATATGTTGAGAAAGTTGATTGTCGCGTGACTGAGTTTTAATGAGCAGAGAAGCTGAGGCTGCATGAATGGCTGATGACAGTGATGTTGGCTACACTTGCAGATGCCACTGGTTGCTTCAGCTTGTTGAAAGCAGTGTATGTAAACGAAAAAGTTTGCTGACTCTGTTCCCTTCATAACAGCATGTCAACTAGAAATTATTCTCTCTTCCATCACACCTATCGCAGAGTCCCCCATCAACATGCCAAACTCGTTATTAAGTCGGCCCCACTCGAGATTACTTTATCAACTCTAATTAAACTTATCCTTTCTTATTATATCGTCTAATGAACTTTTTACTGAGTTTAGTTAAAAATTAGTTACTAGAATAGTGAACAATTTGAAATGTAATAACATAACAAATGCATTCTTTCCATTAATATACATATGGCCTAACTAATACGTATTGCTAATAAATGCATTAATTCAGCACAGTATACATTATGCACGACTCATGCATAAGCAATATACAGAAAATATCAACTTTGACCAGGATTTTGCCAAATATATTATTTCTCCAAGGAGTCTTCACCATGATTCCATTTACAACCAACAATTACTTGTATGAGGCAAATGTATTTATGGGACTACAAAATAATATTAATAGAATAGAACTAATTAGATGCTACAAACTTATATTTCACCTAATCGAACAACCTAAAAAGTGAAGAAATGTTAACTACTGCTGTAAATCATGATTAATTGGACTTATGTGTTTTACTTGTTGGGATAATAAAGCGTTTAAGTCCCTACAAAATGCAGAACCCTCAAAACAAAATTGTTTCCATGATTCTTCATGTATCCTTCTCTAGTTTAAAACATACAATTCATTCAGACCAAAAGTTGCTAAATTCCACTGTAAGTACTTCTACAGAGTTTTATCTTTCAATTCTAAAGCAATAGTTTCAAATATTGAATTTACAAATATTAAATTAAACATCCCTGGAAATTCTAATGCTTCAAGAGATTGTGCCTGAGAGACATTAAATGAACTTTTTTCCAGCATCATTTTTAGCATATGCTTTTCTGTCTTACTTTTCAAGTCAAGAAGTATAATAATATGCATTATCTGTAAACAATTGTAACATTTTATATTCAGACAACAATTAAAACGAAACCCCAGCTCAATGTACTATATACTGGCTCCCTAAATGCCATAATATTCCCTACCATTGTTCTAAACATACTAAACATAATTATGAATCTTATTATCAACTGATAAGGAAACTAAGAGTATTCTAAAACTCTCTAACTAAATAATTTATCTGTAAGAGTTCTCAATTATGAAATATGTCACCTTTATATTTGGAAAGAAGAAATAAAACTCATTAACTCAATAATTGGACTATAATAAAGGTTATCATTTTCATGAAAACTGCGTTGAAAAGAGCGTTGTTGTTTAACAGAAAAGATTAGTGCAATAATAATTTCTTTACAATTATTTGTTTTTCCTTAGTTAAAAATATTCTTTTATTTTCATATTTCATAGTGGAAGCTTAATATTGCACTTTTGGCCCAAATCCGGAGCTTTCTTCCAAATATTGAAATTCCTTCAGTAATTATTCATTGTTTTTAAGTAAATTGAAAATATTTGCTTCTATTTAAAGATTAAGATTATAAATTTTAATCTTAATATTAGCTGTTAATTATTCTCAAAATTCTCAAAACACTAACACTAATATTATCGACTACAAGCTTAAATGTCTGACACCATCTTCATGAGTAGATGGCATTAATTCCTTGTAATCTTCTTGGGCAATTATTGAATTTATTATGCGTTCCAACAACAATATTAGACGTTGGTAACAAAATCAACCATTTTTTTTTCTTTCTTAGTGAAACAAAAAGTAAATAATTGTTGGTAGAAAAAGGACAAGATTTATTTGAAGATTACTTCAAATAATGGTACTACTCAGGAGAGGGGTTTGACTTAAATACCAACTCCTTAAAGATTGCTGCTTGCATATATATTCCAGACTAGGCTTTTATTATAAATCAATAGTGAAATAGTCAAGTGGAGATAAATCTTGTCATAACCTGTCCTTCCTATAACATTAGACATCACATTGTTTTGACTAGGAACATAGAGCTAAATTTTTCAATATAGACTCCATTCTAAGTAAAATTATAGTCATTCTAAAATTGTATGTATTAAATTATTAATAAATTTAAATGCATTTATGTTTGCCTGTATTCAGTGAAAGTAACGAGTGTAACGTTAAGAGGCAGGCTGCACACTAAAATATGTGCTATAAAGATCTTTGCAGTCATGCTTTGGTCAGGTAACTATGTACAAACATATAGCAATTTTAATACACAGGGTGTTCCTAAATGGTTGATCCCATTTTGTAGGCCAATAATATTGACAATTTTTGTTGATATGATCCCACATTTCCACAGCTTATGTAAAAACGTTTCAAGTTTTTGTGTGTAAAGAATTTTGTGTTGAAATGCAAGATAAACTCGAAGAAGACGATTTCGATGATCGGTTAGTTTTTAGTGATGAAGCCACGTTTGACACGAGTGGCAAAGTTAATAAACATAATGTTCGCATTTTGAGCGAAGAAAATCCTCATGGCACAATTGAACATGAGAGGGACTCACCAAAAGTTTATGTGTTTTGTTCAATATCCAAGAAAAAAGTTTATGGGTCATTTTTCTTCAAAGCAAATGTGAACGGAGATGTTTATCTTCAAATGCTTCAAAATTGGCTAATTGATCAACTCATAGAAAATGAAGACGAAAGTTTCATTTTTCAGTAGGATGGGGCTTCACATCACTGGAAGCTCACTGTATGAGCCTACCTCAATGAGGTTCTGCCAGACAGATGGATTGGCCGAGGTAGTGAAGAAGACGATTTGCTTCTGAAATGGCCACCACGATCACCCGACCTTTCTCCGTGTGATTTTTTCCTCTGAGGTTACGTGAAAGGATTAATCTTTGTACCTCCTCTTCCAGCTAACATTGAAAAATGAAACAGATAATTACAGCTGCACTGGAAACTGTTACCGAAGTCATGCTACAGCGAGTTTGGCACGAGCTCGAATACCGACTCGACGTAAGCAGAGTCACAGGCGGCGCTCATATTGAACATTTATGAAAATCTATCATAGAACCAACAAATATTTGTACTTTTCTTAGTAAATTTAACAAAAAAACGTATGACCTTCAACATAAAATGTATTTAGTTCCATTATGATCCAGCAAGTAGTTTCCAAGATATGGGTGTTTAGAATGGGGTCAACCATTTTGGAACTCCCTGTACTTTTTCAACTTGAGTTATGAAAAAGGTTATCTCAGGGCAAACAGTGTAGTGTGCTCAATGCTTACGACTTAAACAGATTATGAACTAATGGCAACTATTAATCTGGTTAATGATTTCAGAGGTAATACAACAAGTTCTAGTTATTTCATTTTAACCATGAAAGTAGTTCATCCTTATAAGTGTCTCAGGTTGGTTGGAAAATAGTCAATTGTATTGTGCCTTAATTAGCCTTAAACTAAGTTTTAATTAGTTAGTTTTAAAATAACCACAGTGAATAACAAAGTTACCCTTAATAAGAAAGATGTCAACTTTGCTCTTAAATTAAGACGATTATCCTAAACTGAGATTAATGTGGCATTTTCTCTTTTAATGTTACAATAACGTTTAGTGTATACATAAACTTTGTTAAGGCTTCATGCAGCTGCAGTCTAAAGTAATCAAAGGAAATTGATTTTATGCTGATCCAGTATGCAAAGACAAAATCACATTGTATTACTTGGATTTGTCATTTTGTTTAATTCAATCAGCTTATTAAGAGGTATTTACCAAATAATCGCAGTACAGTGAATCACTCCACTCTATCAGGCAGAAGCACGATTTTGTGATTAATAAAGCTCCCGCTGATCCCTCCCGTTTCCATCTATCTCCCTATTAATTTCTTGTTTACATTTATTCACAATATACCAGGATTAGGTGAGCAAATAGTAAAACGATGTTACAAAACCAGAAAATGTCCCCAACCAGCTTCCATCCGAAAAATATATTATTCCATATTGCTCCCTCGTTATCTCTCTTCTATAATTCAATAAATTCCATCTCTTGCCTAACACCATAAATATGTTGAAATGAAAACATGTCTATATTAAACAATGAAATAGTGAAAATTAATTTAATTTCAACAATATATTTGATTTATGCTTGCTAAATTTATTTCTTTTATTCTGAAAGTTTATTGCCTTTCACATATGCAATAATGTTAACAAAAAATTAGCACTTCTAGTACTTATATTCACATTGTCATCAGTCTACAATCATGCACCATTTATAGACTCCTTTCTGATAGGTGTGTCGGAAACTACGGTTGTTGATGTCATCTCAAGCCAGACATAAAGTCCCTACCTCGCAAAAACCAGGAGGAAAAGGTTTGAACCCTCATATTTGGCCGATGCAGGCAAGTGGTGCTAATCGACCGGTACTTTTATTTCTGCTGAGGCCTTGGGTTTAGAACCAATAAGCACGGACAAGTAGTTTATGATTGAGATGCTGAGCACATTAAAAAGGTTGTTGAGCAAACTTCCGAACTAAATAAAGCAGTAGGTTGTTAGAAATATTACGGATTCAAATTATCGGGATCCTAGAGAGACCTTGGAAGGCTCATGGATATGATTTATTAAAATTTTATGGACAACCAAACTATTCTGGTTCATATAATATTCACTATATATCAGATCTGTCACTGTTTTTATTGAGATCAGTGAATAGTTTATTCATTTGTTTGACTCTAATGTGACCTTCCGATTAGAACGTTGATTCAAACATGATACCCATGTAGGCAATTATTAATGATGCTGACTTTAATTCTAACAACAACGTTATTTCTTCAGCACTAACTATAAGTTATAAGCTATAATTAATAAAATAATAAATTGAGCTTTAGAAAACAACTGAGACTAATAAGTATGACAATAAAAGTTTTTAAAAAAGTTTAAAATTTACTTTACCGGATGGCAAACATAGGTGGTTCTGCTGAGAATGAAGTAGGGATTGTAACGTAAGCTGCTTAGCTTCCGACGTGATAACTTTCCACGTATGGTGGGGATTAAAGTAGCAAAGTGCATCAGAGTGAAGTAAAGGTTTGCGTCAGTCGGAGGGCAGAGATTACTTCTAAGGAAGGATGTGTCAGTGGTCAACTGGAATTAAAGCAAACAGGAACCTTCATTGGGAGAAAAACAAGGGATTTGAGAGAAGAGTAGCTGAAACTGCTGAGCTCTACCCCTTGGTAAATATGACGTGAGCAAACACACGGCACCAAGACCGGCCTTGTTTCCAACACCCGATAAACCTCTACTCACAGCTTTATACGAAATATACCAGTCCCGCCTCATCCTTGACAACTTTCTCCCCCTGTCTCCACAACCTAAACAGTTTTCTTAGTCTTCAGTCCTAAGCCAAAAGTATAAACCCAACTCTCTAAAAACGGTTCAACAATTTTTTAATCACTCTTTAACCCATCAAACAATTTCGTCTACAATTAATGTAAAAGCTACACCTTTTTGAAGTTTTCTCTGTACACAGCTAACAGATTTTCAGAAACTAAAGAAAAATCATATTGTTTACTAGTTTTTTTTTTGTTTTAATCAATTCAAATTTGTAAATAAGTAAATAACTGGATATGTTAGTTCTGATTTAAATAATCCGAACTAGGTGATAGCCATCTGATAGCGTTGCTCATATTGTTGAGTTGGAAAATAATTTTAGAATGGACGCGAAATATGTTCAAGAAAATGCTTTGCAGCTGGAATAAGAATTCCAACCCTTTCATCGGTTTACGAATTAATAAAGATAAAAATAACATACATTAATTCATCTCACTTGCACCATGGAAAGTACTTCTTACACGGTATCATATTCACATTCCATCTTTTATTCATGTTTCATTTACTGATCCCACATGATATAAAAGTTAACATATATTATTTAATAAGTTCATTACATTAAACTGTTTACTCTAACATTAATAACATTCCTAATCACCGAACCTGAATTAAAGGGGATGGCTGTTCAATTGAATGCCCTCCCAAGGAAACTTCATAGAATAACTGCCCTGGCCTCTCCATCTGAATTCAAATTTCAAACATATTTCACTCTTGTAATTTAAAGGATTCTATATTTTTTAAAAAAAATATATATAATTAATGAAGGTGATTTATTTTATTACAAAGAAAATCTGATAAAAATTATTTATTATTCTTAAAATAAACTTTTTTTTTGCAGGAGCTTGGGTCTTCTCCTGAGAACAAGACAGGAATCCTGGAGGCTATGGATTCACCAGACCCTCAACAGAATGGCGTCTCGCCTGAACCCGTACAAGTGGTCAGTACACCATGATTTTTCTGCGTTACATTGTTCTGTTTTGAGTTACCTGATTTCAAATTACTCAGAAATTTAAACAATGAAATCGGAGCTATGGAATTAAGGCTCCAAATATAAATGTAGCTTGAAGCACAATTTTACCTAAAAGTCGGTGAATAGAAATTATAGCAAACTGGAATGAATTGAAATCACAATATCGCAGTTCTTCTAATTCTATTTCATTGTTATCATTATTATTATTTCATAAACTTCACTAATTCCTCTTCATAATTATACTCAAATAGATTAAAAATGTTTTACTTTTTTAATTTTTATTACAATACTTTTTTTAGCACTTAATGAAATATTTTAAAAGCTCTCTGAATGAGTGTCAATGAAATTAGGTAATTTTTAAGTACTGATTTTTATATTTAACTTGATATGCACTCATTTGTGAAGAAATAACGATTTAAGTGTATCATTAGTATGAGTATCTGAAAAATTGGTATCTTTGATAAGTTTATTCCAATTTACTGTAATAAATTTACTGTAACTGCTAGTATTTGAATTTTCTTACCATTTCTATTGCTTCTCCCGTTTAAGTATAAATTAATATTATCATTTTGATTCCGTTTTTTAGATATTAGTAATGCCTTACTTTTAGCGCTGCTGAAAGCTATTTTATTATTCCTTTCCCATTGACTAATTTGACATAGTCTTTATTTCTCTTTTCTTTTAATTTTACTCTACTATTATCACCAATGAGCACTAAGTAACAATCTGCAAATACAAAGGGTCGTCAGAAGCGAGTCGTATAGTATATCCCAGAAACAAGGGCAACAGCGAGAACCCTGTGGGAACCTTTTGAAATAGTTTTTTATTTTTTTTTTATATCTTCTACTTGCAGAGTTCCTAAAAGTAAATTTTTGATAAATTATACAGATTTGTCAGTCACGTAAACAATCGTAGTTGTTTCAAGATAGCTAATTACCAGGTAACATCAAATGCTACTTGCACAGATAAAGAAATAAAGTTTGTATCGTTTTTCCTCTTAAGATTGTAGTCAACAGTGTTTTTAAATCCATGTGAGCATCAATAGTACTAAGCTGAGGTCTAAATCCGAATTGCTGATTGCATAAAACTTCTTTCTGGGTAGTCAGTAAGTTATCCTGTTAACTAGTTGTTTTTCTATTATTTTACCCCTATGTTTAAAAGACTTATCGACTTAAATTTACAAATGTCATTACTGCCCTCTTTACGTGTTTTATTTGTAATTATGATGTTTGCACTCTTCCAAATAGTGGGAACCACCCCATCTCGTAAACACCGGCCCTACAGATCCGTAAAAGACAGAATGAGCAAATTAAAGGTTCTTACCATTACGATGCTATGGAGACCGTCTTCCCCAGGTGTCTTCTTTGGATTTAAGCTGCTTATTGTGTTATTTATTTCTTCGGTGCTGAAAGGTAGATCATCTTCGGTATTTATATCCATCCTGCCTTGTTTTCTTATCTTTGTAGAAGATAAGACTTCCATTAGAATTATTTTATGATAGACCTTGTGTGCAGTCAATCATAAAAAGTTGAAAACATAAGTAATAACTATTTGTACTACAGAGAGACGACTGATTAGTTTTTTCATTGCTCTCTGTAATATTTCAATATATGTTACGGACTGAGACTGTTGAACTCTCTTAGAATATTATCGCCAAGGATGTAAACCATAACGTAACCTGTGGCAGTAGATTAACTGGGGAGAGGTAGCCACTCACCACATCAATCAGATCTTTAAAAATAATTGAAATATTTATTCTGTATGAAACTCTCAGAGATTTTTATTAGCAAAACGACATAGGCTTTCCTTTGATAATGATAAATATTAATTTTTTATTTGGATGGTTATTTTTGATATTATATTTGTATGTATTTCAAGGGGAAGTTATGATATAATAAACAGATGAAACAACTATAATGATGAAGAGAAATCGTTATAAAACGTATTTACAATTATAGATTAATAGAAAATTAATTCATAATTGGTAACAAACTTTTAAAAATAAACAAATAAGGCACTCGCAATACATTAAAAATCTTACAGTGTTAACCATACCATATGAATATATGTGTATATATGCATACCATACCATACATGAAATGTATGGTTTAAGTATCGTCAGAGAAAAGATGAGAGGGGAATCACAGCAAGTAGGCAGAAAGATGATTAGAAAACAAATGAATTTAAAAAATATCGTCGATTATATGTCTGAGAATTGGTACTTTAATGCAGCCTTTGAAAGTTAGGCGACGGTTGTTAGCAATGATGGCGCAGGCTACTGCTCTGTCCTACAGAAGCTCTGTGGTCAAGTTTGCGAATGCTGAGCATGATAAAATAGATACCAACATAGAAGGCCCCATATTGTCTACATTCTAGTCGGGTCGCTGTTAGCGAGAAGAGCAGAAGAAGGGAGCAAGTAGAATAGTTTCGATCACAAAGAGGTACTTAGTCTTTCTCTGCCTCCTTAGATAGATACCAACATAGAAGGCTCCATATTGTCTACATTCTAGTCGGGTCGCTGTAGCGAGAAGAGCAAAAGGCTAGCAAGTAGAATAGTTGCGATTCACATAAGAGGTACTTAGTCTTTCTCTTGCCTCCTTAGATAGATACAACATTAGAAGTGCATCCCAGTTTATTGTTCTACATTCTAGTCGGAGTCGCTGTTAGCGAGAAGAGAATAGATAGAAGTGAAGCCAGTAGAATAGTTGACGATCAAAAGAAGATACTGTTAGTCTTTCTCTGCCTCCTGTAAGATAGATACCTAAATAGAAGGCCCATTATTGTCTACATTCTAGTCGGGTCGCTGTTTGCGAGACATGATGCAGAAGTAAGGGAGCAAGTAGAATAGTTGTCGATTCAGCAAAGAGTACTTAGAATAAAACTTTCATCTGCCTCCTTGAAATACCAACTAAAGCCCATATTGTTATTATTCTAGTCGGGTCGCTTTAGCGAAAGATAATGAAGATTTATGATTCAGTAGAATAGTTGCGATACAAGCCAGGTACTTAGTCTTTGCTACTCATCTTAGAAGATACAAGATAGAAGTCTTCCTATTGTCTAACATTAATATAAGTCAGAGAGTCGTATATGCGAGAAGTACAGATAGAGGTGAGCAAGTAGAATCATTTGTACTATCTTATCAAAGAAGAGTATTTGTCTTTCTTCTCAACTTAGATAAGAATTACAACAAGAAGCCCCATTAAATATTGTCTACATTTCTATGATAAACGATGTTGTCTGCATTAAGTTTAGCGAGAAGAGAATTTGAAGAAGGTGAGCCATTAGTAGAATAAGTTGCGATTCACATAATGATGGTACTTAGTCTTTCTCTGCCTTCCTTAGATTATGATACCAACATAGAAGGCCCCATATTGTCTACATTCTAGTCGGGTCGCTGTTTGCGAGAAGAGCAGAAGAAGGGAGCAAGTAGAATAGTTGCGATCACAAAGAGGTACTTAGTCTTTCTCTGCCTCCTTAGATAGATACCAACATAGAAGGCCCCATATTGTCTACATTCTAGTCGGGTCGCTGTTTGCGAGAAGAGCAGAAGAAGGGAGCAAGTAGAATAGTTGCGATCACAAAGAGCTACTTAGTCTTTCTCTGCCTCCTTATCCACCTATATCTTTATTATTCTTCTCCCTAACGACAAACTATCTCTTCAAAATATTGATTCCAGTAAATGTTTTACTCTATTCTTTGTCTTTATACTACAGTTTTGTGAAGTGCAGATGGACAGTTTTTATTGTTCCTGAACTATTAATATAGGCAGAGAGAGAGAGAGAGAAGTAAAGATAGGAGAGTGAGAACGAGGAATCATATTGGTACATACATTGATAAAGAAGAATAAAATGTGTTGCTTAGTTTTCTGGTAAGAAGAATCTTGAAAAAACCTCATTTATTTTATTTCTATCGTGGTTGTATTTAGTACCATTCATTTCAAAAGTTTAGGAGCAATGAAAACGTGCTGTGTTTGATTTAAGGGAAAAATTTAATATAGAAATAAAAAATTTCAATTTTTTCATAGTTTATATTTCATTTGTGTATGATTAATTTTAGATCACCATTTCAGTCATAAATAATTGGTATTTATTGTACTATCAGGTAGTAATACCTTACCCAATTAATATTGGCTAAGGTATTACTAGGAGTATACTGATTAAATGTCTTCCTTAGTTAAACATAATATAAAATAAAGATATATATAAAATTAAAGATATAGGTTTCAAGTTTAACATTTGTAACTTTATATATTAATTAATAGAATGATAGTTATTTCTGTTTATTTTTAAAGCTTTATAGTGCATAACAGAATCGTAAACGAAAACTACATATAAAAGTCATTATCACACTTATTAATATGAATTGAAAACGAATGCCTATTTGTTCTTTTCATTTACAAAGTATTTGTGTACAGTCAGTGAAAACATATCCGTACGGTCTTTTGCAAAAAACTTAATCGTTAATAAAAATTACTGGGCTTAAATTAAAAGTAAAAAGAAGAAAAATCTGAATGTTAATTGGGAAAAATTAACTAAAACAAATTGTCGTTAAAAACTAAGTACTGCAATATATCTAATATTTATCTTCATTTCTACCATTTGAAAATACTTTATGTTGGCGAAATAAGTGATTTATCGAGTTGAGTGGTGTGATGGAAAAAGCCAGCTCCTAACCGCAAAGGGTTGCCACCCTGTGATGATGTTTGTAGAGAATGTGAGTGTGTTGGTGGATACTTTAATTTTGCGCAGGCCTGAGTGCTTAGAACTGCGGATAGGCAGAAGATGCCCTTCAGAGCGTATTCCACACATCGATTGCCTACTCGCCTCCATCAATCGTATGAATGCATGGTCCTTGAGTGATCTCCTCTCACTTCCTAACTCTACCCCACTCTGTTTCAGGTCAGGTCTAACGGGACTCTAGAAGACCTTACTCTCGCCTCGCCCTCCGACTAGAGTTCTCAAAGTCTCCACCAGTATTGCGTTTCGACCAACTATATTTTTTTTTGCCATTTATACAAGTACAATTTGTTTTCTTGTGTTTGAAAAAAAAATCAAACTTTTTTGTCTTCTTTCATAAATAGATTGTTTACTGAATATAGTTTTATATGATATTTTTCCTTTAAATATAGACTTCTATTTAATAAAGAAATGGATTAAAGTTTCTAGTTTAGAAGTGATGATTGTTTGAATGGTATCGTAAGGGCATATCAGATTAGATTGGTTGTTCTCAGGCCTAGTTTTACTTGTTTTGTACATAGTTTACATGTAAAGAGTTTATTAAATTATTTCAGTTGCCTTCAATAATTAAAATTACCCTTCAATTAAAGATTGTATTCTTTAAGTGTACATGTCTTCATATGTTAAATTTGTAAAAGAGTTATCTCCACTGCGTGTCAAAAGACAAACAAGAAACTGAATTTATGAATGGTGGACAATCAAGGAAACGACTCAGAAGCCAGTGGCAACAAGACTTAAGAGCTGCTTTTACAAAAGATGTAAATAAATCTAATGACACTCTGATCATTGCTGTACATAAAGGAAAGACAGTTGTGAAATGGCGTAGATTGTCAAGCTTTCTTAGATAGGTCGTAATCGTTTCTAATTAATGGTGTTATCATGTGGTTATTTTAATATAGTGAATTATCGAAGTTAAAGTGTCTGTTAACATATTTGTTGTAAATAAATATTATATAGAGTAAATATTGTATACAATATAAATTAAAGAATCGAAAGAAAATCTGATTTTTCTTCTTCCTCGATTATCATGGTTCAAATGAACCCAACAGAAATTATTCAACTAAAAAAATGATAATATTTATATTATCACTCAATGAAAAGGTGTCTTTGTCAACAGTTTTTTAGGAAAATTTTAAAATAATACATGTACATGCATTTTTAAGAGAGCTTAACAAAACTATATTGATATATCGATCACTTGAAAACAGGTTTAGGCTAAAAACATTACAACTATGAAAAATGTGTACATTAAGTGCCTACATGATTGCAAAATTAATTTATTTTGAATCATTTAGTTACCGTGACTTCTTTTGATTGTCTTAAGGAACGAATACTTCAATTGTTATCAGAGACTAAAACCTAGCTACTTCAATGCTTTTGAAAGTCCTACGATCTTCTTCGTGATTGATTTGCTTTCAACTTTAATTTGGAAATGTATTGTCTTCAATATTTTGTATTCATCAGTTAAACTAAAAAATTATGCAGGTTTTATAATGTTATAATGACTGAAAATGTGGCGCAATTATCATTAGGACTACAAATAATTTAGTTATGTGTCTGTGATATTACCGATTTGATTTTGCACTGGAGATAGTAATGTTCAATGCACACTCAAGCTTATTTATGTGTAAGGATCTTTATCACCCTCTCTGACGAATGATGAGCATAACATCAGCCATCTAAAACAGAAAAATCTAGAACCATGCTATATTTGAACATCAAACTTTCGCAAATATCTGCAAACACATTAACCACGAAACAATAATAAAGCCTCAACTCTTTAATTGTACTATTTCTTATTTCAATTTTTAAATTTTACAGTACATTTTTTTTCCTGCATTATTTCTCTTTCTATCTCTTGAAGATTGTTCAAGTATTAAACATTTCAAACATCTTTAGCCTAGGTTTCATCTATATTTTGAGACATTCTCAGAGGTAAATCAATCACAGAATTGATGAGAATAACATAAAAAAAATAAACAAAAGTGCATTTTTAATATATAAGCATAACCTTGGTATTTATGGTCAGCTATCTGGGTGTCTGTTAGATAGTTCTTTGTTTTAGTCACATCAATACAGCTGCTCCTAACGACAGTCGTAGTATATATTCTTTCCCAAGAATGATTTAGCCAGAGCTATATTTAATGCACAGAGAAACTTAAAGTAAATTGCATTAAAGAAAATATAGTGAACAATATGTACTTTCCTTAATCACAGTAATATCTTTGCCTCAATATTTATCATTAGCTAATGAAAAAAAAACAATATCTTTGAACGGATTAAAAGTTTTCTGAGCTTTATTCCGATTGGACAATGGTCTTTTACTGACAATTTAAATTTTATATTTTTTATGCTAAAAATAATGTTGAATAAATGATAGGAGCTGTTCTCACATTATTTGAAGTAGCTGCCGGAGATCAAGGTCCGGTACGATATTGTACAGCCTTGCAGCAGTTCAAGTGTTCAGTCCGTTCTTCGCCGTCACCGGCTGGGGATCCCACCACTTCAATGAGGTATATGCATATTCATCCTTTTGTACAGTTCATGAAACTTAAACTAATTTTAGTTAAAATGGCCTCATTATTTGTGAATTTTTCGTTGACCAGGCTACATAGTTCCATTTCCTAGTTATCTAACTTTAATTAAATAGTTTCAATAGATTAATTCAAAAGTTTTATTCTTAATTTACTGCAAGTGAAGTATATCTATCATGAAAAAATTTGATCTCAACATTTTGACGCATATACATGTTTTGAGACCCTGAGTCCACTTATGACATTTATGATGATTTGTATATATGTACGCCTGAGTGAGTGGATGTGTGTTCAAAAGTCCATGGCTACACGTTTCATAGATCAAATTAACATTTTACAAAAATATTTTCACTATATTCTCCATTGTTGTTTGCAATATTTTATTATAGGAAAGTAATATTTTTGGCTAATAAATGAATTTAGACAACATATTTTCCCCTTTAAATATGAGCTATAGAGTATAGTAAAAGATTGTACGGAAAAAACTTTAAATTTTTCAGTAACATTCAAAGTCAGTTTTGTGTTAAATTGTAAAAACGATTCGTTTAAGCCTCCTTTATTCCAAAGTGGAATACCGAGACTCTTGTCAAAGCCCTAAAATCGGCTGCTTTGAGCGAGGTTTTTTCCAGAAGCCATAATATAGACTGTACGTCATAAGCAAAACCATTGGTTGATCACTTTAGTCCCCCCAATGAGACTAATATGTTGTTTCATATATAATAGTTAATATAAGTATAGTTATAAGTAGTTATTATAATTTTTAATATACATTGTGCAGAACTAAACATGTTTTTCGTTTTTCCTTCAATGTAGTTGGTATCACTCGCAAGATAATAAGAAGAGTATAATCGCACTTATTAGAAGATCTTGGAATAATAAGAAACGAGAAAGTAAGCTGTTATAAGTACCTTTGTGATTAGTGCTTCTGGAGTCAAGAAATTTGACTTGATTTATGTTGAAAATGTAATTAATTCTCCAGTTTCGAAAATTATTACACATTAAAAAGTAAAAATTCACAAGTGTTTCAATATCTAATTTATTTCTATTATCCCTGTGAGACATCCAAGTTACAGTAGCAACTTGATTTTAATGTGGTAGAATTCAGCTGAAAATCAATAATTAAATCAATTAAATGACTGTATATAAAATATTAATTTATGTGATAAAATTTGGTAGGAAGTTTTATGAATAAATATAATTAGAGGAAAGGGGCTGAGATGATGAGAGAGTGAGAGCGATCAAGGAAGCTACACAGGCTGCTTAACTCAATATTGTCTAATACAATATCCAATAATAAACTGAGATAGGCTATCAATTTCGTGACAATTGAATCACAAAATAATCTAGTGGATTGCTAAGTTCTATCAGATGCAATCTTGGCAATGCCGCTTTCAAATCCTACTATATGGTATATCAGACGCTACTGCCTGGAGTAGCATTGTGTCTAGGCGGAATCAAATTTGTGATCACTCCTAACTCCTACTAACTCTCAAGCGGCTAATCAATCTTGTTACATTCCCTTTCAACACTTGAATCATATTACATCATTATAATATTACTGAAACAGCTTTGTCTTAAATCACAGATATGAATTAGAAGAAGTTCAGTAACTGAATACTAAAAGACTCATATGCATATTATCTCAATTTTCAATAAAAATATTTTAAACATAAATTGAAGTGATATGGATCACTTCAAAAAATGTTGAATCAATCAGTGATGTTCTTCATTGAGACTAGAAGATTGGTAATCCAGGATGATTAAGTTAAGCGCTGAGATAGTTACACTTTTCTGGTGAATAGAAACCATTCTTTAATATTTAATTATTTAATAAAGAAACGGAATTCTTTTAATTTTAATTGCATATGAACTTGAGCTAAGTCATTCGCTAAAGTGAAATTTTCTAAAAGAAATTTAAAAAATCTGGAGTGGCCTATATTCAATGTTGTCATTTTCAACATATATTAATTTAAGTTAAACTCCTTGACTCCAGAGGCACCAATCACAAAGGTACTTATAACAGCTTACTTTCTCGTTTCTTATTATTCCAAGATGTTTTAATACGGGTGATTATACTCCTCTTATTATCTTACGAGTGATACCAACTACATTGAAGTGAAAACTAAAAACGTGTTTAGTTCTGCACAATGTATATTAAAAATTATAACAACTACTTATAACTATACTTATATTAACTATTATATATGAAACAACATATTAGTCTCATTGGGGGGACTAAAGTGATCAACCAATGGTTTTGCTTATGACGTACAGTCTATATTATGGCTTCTGGAAAAAACCTCGCTCAAAGCAGCCGATTTTAGGGCTTTGACAAGAGTCTCGGTATTCCACTTTGGAATAAAGGAGGCTTAAACGAATCGTTTTTACAATTTAACACAAAACTGACTTTGAATGTTACTGAAAAATTTAATTTTTTTTCCATGAATTTTTACTTATAGTTATAAGTAAACATAATAAGGGTGGACGCCAGCCCAGAGTTGGCCCCCACCCAGGTTGTGCCTTTCTCAGTTCATACCATCATCGAGGCATGTTAAGCCCCCCCACCACGACAAGGTGAAGGCACATCGGGGGGGATATGACTTTGTATCGGTCGGTCGACGCTTTCATGTCTCCGCCGCCCCACAGTTTCTTCTTCTTTTTCTATTCTCCTGAAGATGGCAAGAGAGCCGAAATTATTGAAAATCTTGAGTGTTAGTCTCTTTTTTGTGTTTTCTAGTCGAAACTTGAATTATATACATTCTACACTATTTTTCATTATCGAGGTTTGATCCAGCATCAAACTATTCACAAAGAAAAAAAAATGTAAGCCCTCGATTCGTCTAGATATCCTGAGGGCTACATCAATTCAAAATTAATTACAATTTATATGGTATTAATTTACATTATATGGTATACATTTAACTTTTGTATTTTTCATTTGTTGAAAGATTGTGTATTGTTTTTTAGCAACATGCTTATAGCCAGATATTTACGATACATCGTCTACATCACTCGTAAAGATGTCGCTTAGAGCTGCACTGTAGTTGATTAGATAAAAATGTAAACTCTTGTCAGCGAATGAAAAATAACAAGGTAATAGTGTATATTCATATAAATAATGTAACTTATTTTTTCATATCACTGTAATTAATTTTGTATTGATGTAGCAGTGTGAATCAATTCCTATGCAATAACTTTACTATCTGTACTATACCTCTTCAATTCAATTTACAACTATTTCAGAATATTACCCTCTTAGTGGTATAACACTAAACACCTCGTTTCATTCCTAGTTCATCATCTTAGAAATTAATACACGATGGGAATATTTGATATATTCATGGATTCATGCAGTTGCACGAAGGTGTTTGAAAGTATAATATTGTTTAAAATATCAACAGTTGTTCCATGGTTGGAAATACTTGTTTTATAAACGCTTTATAATGCGCGGGGACACAATTAATGTTCAGATCATAATCCAGGGTATATGCCCATAAAAACGACATACTTTGTCTAAGACGGTAAGTTTGGCAACAAAAACCAGTAAATTATTAGCTTCAGATCTATGCGAAACAGTTTTCAAAGTGAGTCAGTCCATCAGCCACTTTATCCACATACATTTGTGTAACTAGCAAGGAAACCTTCAATTAATAGGTCTACTAGTAAAACTCAAATGCAACATTTTTACTTTACTATAAGTAAAGTATAGTGATCGTGAAAAAAATCGATCTCGAGATTTTGATGAAATTACATGTTTTGAAGTCCCAGAAGTTGTTTTATGAAGCTATTGAAATTTTGTCATTATCTTTGAGGCTACAAAAGCAATAAAAGAAATATAACATCAGATTTTTAAAAATTAAGAAATTTTTTTTCAATAAATTGTAATAATTTTGACTACAATTCAATCAGAAACCTTGTGAAAGCAATACAAGCCAAACCGTGTAACGGATCAAAATGAAACAATACCTAAAAATAGAACTTTATGTGACGGATGAGTTGAGATACTCTTTTTCAGAATGACATTAACCAAAGGATCGTCAGAGTACATTATCTGTTTTCAGAAAATGTTTTTTTGACGCTAAACGATTTATTAAAAAAAAACCGTAAAAATTTGTCAACAAATTGAACAAAAAATTAGAAAAACATAAAAAAAATTCACGTAATTTTAATTATAGCAAAGATCAATAGCGCTATAAAAACTGATTGTTAATCCTAGACAAACGGATCCCCTGCCATACTTGTCGAATTTATTGATATTTATTTACATTGTTTGGCTGGCTGCAAATAATTCCATTGTTACAGGATGCAAAACTGGCTAATTACTGATAAATTTTTTCGCAATATACATTTAACAGAGTACAGCATTCAGGAGAAAGATAATACTCGCTCTGAGTAAATTGGAGTTTTGACAAAGGGAAAGAAAAGAAATTTAAAAAAAAATACACTAGCATGCTATAAAATTCCCAATACAATAATTCTATAAAAGACCAAAAATGTAAAACACATTTCAAAATTGAAAACATTTTTTCAGAAATAATATACGAAATTATCCTACATCTTAAATTAAAAATTATCTTAATACGACATTTTGTTTGCATGTTTATGGCATTTTCCATAAAAGGTATATTTCAATGTTTTAAATGGGAAACTTTTTATTAAATCTTCAATTTAGAAGATGGTCAGACAAACTATAAAAGAGATCCACTGGCTATTGGAACAAAAGCCATGTTTGCCTGCAATAGATTATTTCATAACACGAAATCTATACTTTCGCTTCTCAAAAATGTATTTTACTGCTGTAGTTATACTAATGATATTATATGGTGTGCTAAACAAAAATAAGCATATATATTTCTAAGTGGATGAGTCACTATCAATACTATGTCCAGGAATGAAAGACTAAACATCTCCCATTTAGACATTTCTATTATACCTAAATGGAACATTATTTATTATATACCCAAGAAGTTTTATATTATGTTTACTTATAGCAAAGGTGAGTGTAGGCCACTCCAGTTTTTTTAATTTACAAGTTAAATTGTGGCTAATTATACGTTTATACAATTATAGATCTAAAGGGTATAAATCAAATAGATATGTAATGAATAGTTTTAGTATGTCCAGTATAGTGCATTGTAGTATACTGTGTAGACTATAGACATCTACAATAGACACATAGAATAGCTTTTTTTAAGAAAATAAAGAAGACTAATATAAATGTTGTGTAATGTACTAATGCTGTTTTTTTGTTTGTATTGAGTGATGTACATTTTCTTGTTGAGGGCCCTTCCATTGATATGCACAGTTTGGCCTCTGCACATGGAAACCACATTGCAAAAGCTTTGCAAAACCTATGTCTACAAAAAAGGGTATAAAATACAAGTGAAGAACTTTAGTAAGAAATTCGCAACAATAACTATTAGTTTAACACCATTACAGTCTACTGAACTCATTAACGACAACCAATAACTAATTGGCTCTATCAATAAGAACAACGTATGATGGTAAACATGAGCTCAGTGCTATATACAAAATCCATTCAAATAATAATATTCAGCTTAGTTATGAAAGTAAAAACATTTATGTCGTAATTTTTAAAAATCATAGTTTATTTGAAAATTATAATAAACAGATTTTAGATTAGTGTGCTGCTTAAAGAGTGTTAGATGAAGAATTGGATGGTGGCACCTGGTTAGTTGAGAGGGACTACCTCAATGGTTAGCAGCTGTACTTAGTTGAGTAATAAAAAGTGTTAACATTTTGGAGTTCCTGTTTTTGATAGTGCTCTCCCTGTGTGGGCAACTATGCTTTGATGCGAGTTGAATGTTAATATTCACCGACATCACTGGCAGCAGACAAGAGTTAAATTGGATGTTAACCCCAAAATAGAGCTATATATTTCATTAGTAATGGGCAGGCGGAGTTTTATTCAGGGTCGATGGTCAGTCCCCAGGAGGTCCATTCGTAATTAGTCTTCTTTAGTTGGAGGAGCGTCTCCCGGGGACAATAGAACCAACACTGGTCTGCTTATCGATTCGCGTGCCCGCCTCTAGAGAAGAGATCACTGTAATCCAAGGGTATAGCTCATTGTTAGAGGCTTCAAGAAGAAAGTGTCTCTTCACTCGTAACAAACTTGGACCCCACTAATGTCCATTCTTTGACTGCGCTTTAATTGTTTCAACCCTAAAGAAAATAATAATGTACATTAAATAATTAGTCACTTGTCCACACATTAATACTAATGAAGACTATTTAATTAAGTTAATTGTTTTCAAACATTGCAAATATTTTCACAGAAACTCTTAATTTGAATAACTGCCCTTATATTATATTGATGGGAAGTCAACTCACAAATGAATTAGTTTGATGAGTCTCATTAAACTGAGTGAAGAGTTATAGCGTTATCGCCAATGAAATATTCACTTTCAATGACATTATAACAGGTAATTATTAATACTCCAAAAGAGTTTATCAATAATTACTAAAATTATATAAAAATGGACATACCGACGGATTTTACACAGCTCTGATGGTTTTGTTCTACCATTTACACTGCCTTAATAGGAAGTTAACTAAGTCTAAGTCTTAACTAACTTAATAGTCTTATTTAACAAAGACTAAGACTTCATATAACTAAGACCAGTTTATTTTGCTGTGAATGAACAAGTAGTTAACTTGTTGAGTATAACTGTAGAGAGGTAACAGAGGACTTAGTGAAAGGTTATAACTGCATGCTCTCTATGGATTGATCTGAACAATATGATTGTTCAGATATGTGTAAATATTGCACCAATACAAACTTAAATCATCGAGTCATATAGTTTCACACCATCATATTATTTTCAATGTCTTTTAAATTGTCCTATACACTGATATAGAAATCATTCAAAAATGAGAACTGTTTTCCCAAGATTATCTCCTAGCTTTCAATCATAGGTCTTACTTGTCCTTACCAATAGTCGGAGTTGATCATACCAGTAACCTCTTGACACTGTATGGTAATATCCTAAGAAGATAGTGAGACTACCGGTATACTGGGAATATCCTGAACTGTCACTACTATTCTCTCAAAATAGACATCATGACAATCTACCCCTTTCGGCTAGGATTCATGGCTACAACATAAAGAACACCAAATAATCAGTCATAATGATCATTTAAAGGCATTGGCTCATACTGCAGATGTAAAGAGAGAGGGGCTTCATTGGCATCACTTGGGTCACACATGCTCACTCAATTTTTATATATGTATAAATTGATAAAAGTGTCGACCGTGAAATAGAAACAAAATTAAAGTTTATCAGTACTCGGTCAGTTCTTCAGGTTCAAATCAAACTCTTATTGCCAACATTTTGGTTTTATTTAAAACCCAGATGTATAAAATTTTGAAACTTCATTTTAAAATTTTTGAAAAATTATTCTAATGTAATACTTAGTTTTTTTGTTTCAAAAGTGTATACTTCTGTCTAAGTATTTGAACCTGAAGAACTGACCGAGTACTGATAAACTTTAATTTGTGTGTGTGTGTGTGTGTGTGTGTGTGTGTGTGTGTGTGTGTGTGTGTGTGTGTGTGCGTGTGTGTGTCTAAGAAATTGAGAAATATGACAAAAAACATTCTACCAGTTACTGTGTATAGTATAGATAAGTATATAAACTATAAATCCAACAACTTCCACTAGTTAGTAGTTTGTTGAAACTGATAATTAACACAAGTAAGTTTAGTTATAATTAAAAAAAAAGATCTCTCTTCTGAACAATTCTCTTATAACCTCAGAGTGAGATCCAAGTTCACTGCATTGATTAATGCAACTTAAAAAGATTTAAAGTAGCATTCTTATGACATTTCTTCTAATTGTATTTTAAACTGATGTAAACAAATAATAAAGTTAATTGTAAATTCAAATAATTTTTTTATATAAGTGGTATATACTTTCAAAAATGTATAAAGACAAATACGAATAACGTTAACAGATGTATTTGTATTAATAAGATTAAATATCGTTTTATCATTCATAAAGAAACATAATATATTTAAAGAACAGTCTTCAAATTATTTATCATATTTTCTATGAGTCACATTTTAACAGATTATTAATAATACTTTTTTGTTTCGTTATAAAAAATATTTATTAAGCTATTTGGCTGAGTTAAATAGAAAGTATATCGTTTTGGATTGTTCAGGTCTGTATTTATTCCAGAACCAAGTTCACAGGATTATGGCCTAAGTTCAAGTTATCTTCGATTAAAATTATGAAAGTAGTATTTATAAGTTTTTTTTTCTTTGCTATAAAGTATGGTGGTCGTGAAAACATTCAGTCTAGATGGTACCTGCCTTTCAAGATGATGTTGCATGGTCCCCAAATTGTTGAAAGATGGATAAAGAAGAAAGTTCTTAGTGTAAATCCCACTAAAACGGTCCTTTTACCTGCGTGAAAGAGAAAAAGAGTTCACCTTAAACTATCAAGGTTACGTACATACTCTTGGAGGTTCTTTAGGAGAAATATTAAAATGGAAGTCACTCATAGATCGACTGGTTAAGAGATGATCAATGTTCAGCAATAAGAGATTATTCTGTATCAGATGGAGCCCAACACGGAATCTTCATTTTGGCTTTACAAAAGTATCATTACTGCATGGTAAAATCAATAATATCTTATCCATCTGTCTGTTATACAAAAACAAGCATGTATAGTGACTACTGGATCAATCACGATTAGTATTAATGTCAGGATTAAATACTAATAAGCATCTACCTGTTAGATATAAATAGCAAAAATTATTCATTTTCTCTTTATTTTACATAATGAGAAGACTTTTATGGGAGATAAAATAAGAAAAAAAAATAATAAATTGAGCTATATGTTGGTTAGATACAATGCTCTTCAGAGACAAATAAATCAAGAAGAAAGAAGTTAAAGGATGTGAAAAATAGCAGAGTGAAATTTCAACTGTACCTACATTTGTATAGCCTACCACGAGTATATCTTCAAAGGGAGAATTTAAAAATATGTGCAGAACATCTATTAGCACTTTATCTAATTAACTACCATGAATGAAAACTGTATTTAACATCATGCGAAGAATACAAACTCTTTGTCTAGAAGAGGTTGAAACCTTTGATCACATTTTATCTGTATTTGAGCAAATAGCGTTGGAATGGGTAACAATTTTTGTCAAATTCTACCTAAAACTATAGAAGTGATAGTTTCTTCGGTAGATAGTTTTGTTACAATGTATTGAAATATATAAGTATTTTCTCCTGGGTATGAAAATCAAGATCTCTCTCTATTGGGTGTCAGGACATGCAGGAGTAGAGGGAAATGAATGAGCAGACATAGCTGCTTGTGTGATATAGGACAACACACTATAAAAGAAATTCTTAGGAAAGAGGACAGAGAAAACAGGAAGCAATGCTGGGATTCTCTTCAAGGACACAGACAATCAAAGATAAGTTTGAGAATAGGCAAAATCTTGGATTGTATGGAAAGGAGCAGGAATAATCTAAGGATTTTAACCGGATTTCTAACGGGTCACTGCAAACTTAATGGCCATCTGCGAAGAAAGGGCATTATGACTGATAGTTTATGCAGATTCAGCAAGAAAGAGACACCGTTCCACTTGCTGGCTGATTGCCAAGCCACTGTACTACACAGAGGCAGGTGATTTGGGACACTCAACAAACTCTAGATACATTTAAGAGGGTAATTAAAGAACTTAAAATCTGAAATTTAATTTAGTTACAACCATGAGATGCACAATACGATAGTCATGGCTGCCTACGAGTGCTAAGGGATTTAGGTCCTCAGTTTAATAATTTTAATAGCATGTCACATTGATCAATGATTTGACGTTTCTTATAACTACTGAAATGATAATAGAAACATGTAAAAAAAATGATATGGATTAAAATGTAACACAAAACATCAGCTGCTTGTTAACAAGTTTGATATTATGTTTACTTTTAGTAAAGTTGAGTGTAGGCCACTCCAGATTTTTTTTATTGAAATTAAAACATTTTGATTTGTTTTTAATAAGCGATATCTCTAGACACTGCAGAATGGCAAACACACGACTGCAGTAATTGATCACAGATAAGTGTTGGTGTCAGAAAACAATTTATTTTAACAATTAATTCTCTTTGATTGAGGCGGTGAAGCCGAGGGCAGAGTGGCGCAGCAGTAATAAACCGGCTCAATATCTGCGTATAACTCACCCACCAGCCAGCTCTCACTTCAACTAATTTGAATCACTTTTTCAATTAAACAATCCAAAGACCGGCTTACTATCAGACAAGCTTCAAAATTAAACTTGCTCATCCAATCCCCTCGCACGCAGATTTGGTCATAAACCGTACTACCTCCAGTGTCAACAATGCATTATGATCTCGACCAGCCTGTGTTCGATCAAAGTGCCCCCGAGACCATCAAAATTAAACGAATTGGGATTCAGATATTCATCTAAAAGGGAAAAAACGACCAATATTTGCAAAACATAAATCTTTTCATCGAAAAAAACACTGTTTTGAGTAACGATTTGCCAACAAATGTTGAATGTATTAACGTGCTGTACTCTCCTTGGACTGATCAATTGAAGTCTACCAAAAGTTTCCTATAACTTGCAAGTGTCATAACTGTGATATCGTATTTATATCAAATTTTGTTTTACTAATATGTTTTAAATTATTATTTCACTACTTAGTTTTGACATCTTAAATATTTATTTATCTTTTTTACCGGGCCTTCATTCTCTTTAAATCTTCATAATTCTCGTTCCTTATTTGAATAGTCGGAGATTAAATTCAACTGATGCTGTTACTGTGAAACTTGCATTTCATTAAGATGATCTTAACGTCTATTTCTCTTAGGCAACATATTATTTTTATGACGTTAGAAAATTGTAATTTTAATATTCTATGAAATAATATTAATATATATTAATATTCCATAACATCCATACACTATTTCATTACACAGTTACAGAAAATAAAATACAAATATAAAACTCTGGAGTAGTCTACACTCAAATTTACTATAAATAAACATAATATCATACTTCTTCGATATATAATATATAATGTTCTATTAAGGTATAATATAAATGTCTAAATGGCAGATGTTTATTAGTCTTTCATACCTGGAGGTATTACAGATAGTGTTGATCCACTTATCAATATATATGCTTATTTTTGTATATCACACCGCTGATAAATATAATATTATTAGTATAACTACAATGGTAATAACATTTTTTGAAAAGCGAAAAAGAAGATTTCATGTTACTAAATAATCTCTTACATAAGAACATAGCTTTTGTTCCAACAGTCCGTGGATCTCTTGCATTCCTAAGGGATTTAGGATGCTGGCCTCCTTCTACATTGAATATTTAAGACAAATTATCCCATTTAAAACTTAAAAATATTACTTTTTTTCTGAAAAATGTCAGAAACATCTGAATTAAAATGTTTTTTAAGATCATTTTTAATTTAAGATGTAAGATAATTACATTTATTATTCTTTAAAAGAATGTTTTGTGTTTTGAATTATATTTTATATTTCTCGTCTTTTATAGAATTATGGGTATTTTACAGCTTCCTAGTATTTAATAAAAATCACTTTTGTTTCCATTTACCAAAAATCATATATACCAATTCACTCCGAGGGAGTGTTATTTTTTCCTGTACTCTGTTATAAGGTTGCTGTAAATGTATATTGAGAAAAAATATATTATTAATTAGCCAGTTTTAAATATTCAAATCAAGATCAAAGCCAGCTATTTAGTATAATTTAAAACATTAATAGCTGGAAGATTGAAATTTTTAAAAATAATAGATATGAACAACTTAAATAGTCCAAAACTGGATTTTTGTCAAAAAACATAACTTTTCTTTCTTGAAGAAAAAGAGCCTATTCCTCACTTTTCTGTATTACCCAAAGATACAATGATTAATAAATACAGAATAATTTACAACAGATATTAAGTTTTGTTCAAAAGTGCAATTTTGTTAGACAAATCCATCATACCATGTAAAGCAACAGAAACTTATGTTCATTGGTAGTGATTTTTTACATGTAAAAATATTATTCCTCTCATATTTCTTATAAGCCAATAAATTATTTAAATTTTTCCAATATACTTCTAAACATCAATTTTATTTCAGTGGATTCACTGAAAAAATTTCTAAGTCAATGTAAATAAATATCAATAAACTCGACAAGTATTGCAGGTGATCCGTTAGACTAGGATACATAATCAGTTTTTATAGCTTTTTTGCTCTTTGCCATGATTGAAATTTTATGAATTTGTTTTATAAATTGTTAATTTTTTGTTTCATTTTTGGGAAAAATTTCATGGTTATTTTAGGAGTAAAAAAAGTAGTTTAAAAACTGGTTTTTGTTAAAAATAGTGACTTTCCCGTTATTCTTAATTGCTCTCAAAATATAGGGCCCATCTACGCTATGAGGCCCATTTATATGTAAAATATCAATTTGATCCTTCAAAGATCCTGGACAGTAGCGTGGCCACAAACTTTGGATACCTACCCACCCACCCATACACTCACAGACATCATCGAAAAAACTTTATTTAATGTCTTCTGGGACATCAAAACATATGATTCCGTCAAAATATCGAGATCGAATTTTTTCACAATCTCTATACTTTACTTGAAATAAAGTAAAAATATTCTTCTTGAATATCATAACCATCTCTATATAGAGTATTCAGTAGGCCATCCACAACTAACCACTAGAATAAGCTGATAGATCAACTCGCTGAGAGTATCTTTTGGTGTTCACAATCAGTACAAATAGAATTAAGTAGTGGTAGATCCAAAACTTGGACTAATTATTCTTTTACTGTAACCTGTCTACAATAGTTAGAATAATTTATCCATATATAAGTACTGATTCATCAATTCGATGTCGCCTATCATGAGTTCCTTCTACATTCAAGAATTAAACCTGAGTGACTCCTTTAAAACTTCAAAATGTTTCTATTTTTTTAAGACAATGTTAGAGAAAATGTCAGGTTGTACGAATCACGGAAGAAGTAACTAAAAACCAGTATCCGTTTTGTAATAATGAATTTAAAATTTATGTACTCACATATTAAGTGTATATGTATATACATATATTGGTATATTATGCAGTCAGTAGGGTTCATAAACACACCAAGAGCTATATCTCACATTAAGTATTGTTCAAGGGTGCAACATGTAGTTGGATTTGTCGAACACTTTGTAAAGAACCATCCAGCATATTGTGGAAAGTATCAGTTGTCTTTGATCTTTTACATTTAAGACTTGTATTCTTCTTACATATCATATTAACGTTTCAAACTTTTCACTGAATTTCTAAAAAACTGTTGTACCTTCATTCGCTTAAAAAATTTAGAGAAGAATTTGTCTCTGTAAACAAATTTAAACTAATCCGACAAGTTCAGTAGACAATTAATTATTCCAAGATGAATTATCAGTTTTTATAGTTATATTGTCCTTTGCAGTAATTGAAAATGTATGTAACTTTTGTGAAAATCTCTAATTTTATCCTTAATTTTTTTCAAATTTACATTATGTTTATCCGTTTAGCGTTAAAAAACATTTTCTGAAACCATAAAATATACCATAGCCTTCCATTTTGTTAAAGTTACTTTGAAAAAAACTATGAACTAATTCTCATGTAATCTGCAATTTTAAGATATAATGTTATTGTTATTCGTCAAACGCTATGTCTTATATAATACTCTCAAGCTTTCATATTCAATCATAACACAACATGTTTATATTAAATTTTTTAATTTGAAAAAAACCTTTTCAGTTATTTTAAAAATCTGAGAACTTTTTGACTGATTGTTTCTTTCTTTTCCATGATAATGGTAACATTGCAAGACTACAGTTAGTAGTTAAGGAGAAGAAAAATGTCAAAAAACACATTTTGGCCACTAAAGTAACTTTGACATCATACAATATTGCCTCCTATCAAAGGGCTCATCTACACCGTAAGGCCCATTTTTATAAGGCTATAATGATTTTAATAGATATAAGAAAACATGAAATACTAGATCTAAAAATAATTAATTTTTTTAAAAATATGAAACTTAGGGCTTGATTCTCATCGGACTCAAACGCTCCGTGGTCAAACCAGTCATATTGTACATCCCATTATTAAAGTTATATTTCGTAGAACATGGGGTCATAACTTGGAATCTTCTCTTTGGCCTTACAAAATATTATTACTGCTGTAATAGAAGTGATTATATAATAGGCATCTGTTTTGTGATACACAAAACAAGAATGTATAAGAAGAACCGGGTCAATTACAATCTGTACTACCTCCATGAAGGAAAGGATTAATAAATATCATTCACTTAGACATTATATCAAAATGATTAATTTTCTGTTAATTTTTCAAGATAAAAAGGCCCCAATAGAAGATAAAATATCAAAAAAAATAATAGATGAAGCATTAGTAATCTTCAATAAAAGATCTCTCGTCTGATTTTCTGATGGGTCATAAATTATTAATGAAAACAGTGTAAATAATTTTATGATTTTATCTAATTACCTGGAAACAAGGTAATTCCTAGTAATGAGTTAGTTAACAATTTGGAAATGTTTATAGGGTAAGACGCCTCGAGAGCTTCGTGTTCGTCGACCGATATATGTGGACGGCAGGGCTGCACAGTTCCCTGAGTTGCAAACGAGATGACTTTCTGAAGATCTTTAGGATCGGTCTTCGGATGTCATCACAGCCTCCTCTACTCCAGGGAATACTTCTTGCAGGATGATGTCAATCGACCTGAAAAAATAAGTTATAAAATTAGAAGAGTTGTTTTTTTTTTGTTTAGTTACTTTGCAAGTTCGTATGTAGTGGAATGTATTTGATTAATAATCGGCCTTAAGAGTTGTCTGGCTTGTGCATCTTCATATTGCCATGGCGATATCTCAAGCCATAGTTTCTGGGGATGAGGGGAAGACTGTTTTAACCAGTCTTGGCATTTACCATACTGACCTTATCAGCTTTTAGCTCTCCTTTTAATTGAATATATATATATATTTTATATATCAAAGATCAAACCACAATACGAAAATGGGAAAACAAGACTCATAAGTCTTGTTTTCCCATTTTCTTATTGTGGTTTGATCTTTGATTGTTATTTCACGTGTTTATGTGAAATCTTTTTAACATTATATATATATAAACCAATTAAATGAAACGATTACATGAACAATAATAAACTATATTGACAAAAAGAACACACAGAAATGAAACAGAAACTCACTACTATATTTAGATGGCCTCGTCATCAGGAAGATAGAAACGAGTCGCTCAGTCGTTCTCTGCCTGCGGAGCGACTCGTTTCATCTTCCTGATGACGAGGTCATTGAAATATAGTAGTGAGTTTCTGTTTCTTTTCTGTGTTTTTTTTACAATATAGTTTATATATATATATATATATATATATATTATATATATATTAAGCAACAATATAACTAATGAGAAAGGTGGAAAATAAATCAAATAAAATGTTACAAAGATAAATTAAATTACCTCTTAGATATATACGCAAAGAATTTAATTGTAAATATATACACACACACATATATATATATATAATATATATATATATATATATATATATTTGTAAATTTTTAACTATATATATCAACGTCTAAAACACAGTAAGAAATCAGAAAAATGACTAAGATCTTTCTACGAAAAGAAATATGTTTTAAAATATTATAAAAGTAATATTAATATTATTCACATTAATCGTATATATTCTTTGAATTATGGTGCTTTGAAAGCCATGCATTGTATGGGTCGCGAAAAGTTTTTAATAAAAAAGTACCAGAGACGTGATGTCACATGACTGTAGAGATCATGTGAGTTGTATAGCTGCATTGTGTGTGTGCACATACCACCTACATCAACAGACAACGTCTTAACAAAGAACGGCTGGGACGTTAGAGTAAGACGGTAATGTGAGCAGGCCACGCGCAATCCCCGCGAGCAGGTGGTCCATCTGAGCGAGGTTCATGATCCTCCCTACTGTGTTTTTATGCAAATTAATATATATTATGTAGATTCTACTATTTTTAAAAGTTTTAATTAATCATAAAAATAATGATTAGTAGTACACAAGAATATAAATTGTTGTAAGTATGTAAACAATTGAATAATCTAGTGTCTAAAATGATGCTAAATCAACTCAAGAGACAAGCATACAACTATTGAATTTTGAAGTTCAATACAACAAACAAAGTTTATGTGAGTGTCTTGCAAGTATCTGAAGTAGCTGATGTGTGCAAATGGTCCTGCACCATCAGTCAAATCCATTCTGTAAACTATAGGAAAAACAAACTGTCATTAGCTTCAAAAGAAGAATACCTTCAATAAATTCAAAATAATGTGGCTATAAATACAGTCGGAATAAATTATGGGTTACTTATTAAGGTTTTGGAAGGAAATAAAGCGATATTAGGAACTGAATGATTTGGCAAATGCAATATGATATGGGGCGAAAAGTGGAGCGACAAGCAAGCTCTTGGCAACACCAATTAATGTTGTATGGCAGTTTGAAATTGACGGTTTGGGGTTGGAGACGAATTTGGATCGGAGGCGGCTGGCGCGACAGGAGATATAAAGTAGGAGAAAAGGAATTACCACTCTGCAGCCCAAATTGCATTCCACGGCAAGCACTAAGCGCGCACCCGCCCTCCATCGCCTAACAGAGTTTTAATTTGATCGCTGACATTCCCCTTGATTCTTGATTCTTCCGACAATCAATCTCTATCCTCTTCTTCTCTTCGTTCTGCCTAACGCTCTTCAATCATTGCCTTCATTTCATCAGTTAATTCTATTTTTTTTTAAACACATTTAAAGAAATAGAAAATGGAAAACCTTGAAGCATATCATCGTCTTCTTGTAAAAGCAGGACAATGAACTCTTGCGCATACACTTTCTCCAACTCACATCCTGAAGCAATTAACATTTATTTCAGACTGTTTGAAAACTCAAACATGCAATCAAAGGTACTATTTGGCAGTTAACACAGAATTCCAAACCACATAACACTAAATCTATCGATGAGCAAACACTATTCATCAACAGTAACTTTTACCAATATAGTTAATAATTTAATGACTTCATTCCAAGTTTAACATACTCAAATTCACATAAATATCCTCTCTGTAAAAGATTGTTAGTTTCAAACTTTGAATCTGGTTGGACTTCACTAATGTTTGAACATGATTTCAATGAGCTTTGCGTAATAAAAAATCTAATTTCATGTTTGATACAACATAAAATTTATATTACAAAAAAATACTGCCATTAAATAATTTTGTATTATTATTTGATTCTTTAAATGAAAATAAAATGATTATTAACTTAATACCAAAATAAACTACCCTCAATTACAAATCTGTAGTCAGACCATTTAACGAGTAGATAATTGCAATAATTATCATGTTATCTTACCCTTATTTATCAATGCTGGCTCTATGACATTTTTGGCAAAAATTTTGGTAATTCATTGTTTGTCATTTAATTACCGTTTGTTTGTCGTTTTTTATTTACTGGTAATTGATAAGTGAGCGAAATGAGAGGAGGGCGCCGCTAATTCCAGAGGGATGTCATATAAGGCCTTCAACCTCCTCGGTTACTTCCCCTAACTGTTCAAAACCGCAGTCAGTCTCTCTTTTTCTCTCACACACACACACACACACACACTCGCGCTCTATTTTCTCTTAAGCGATCAACACTTATTACACTGCTCCCCCAAATTTCTGACTGTACTTTTTTAACACACATACCTATATGCTATCACTAGTATCACTGAATTGGAGCTTGTGCATTATGCTCTCGCGATTGGGAATGATGAGAAAAGGAGAAAAAGCTGAGAACAGCCTTTAGTGGTAACAATTTCATTTGTGGTATACCCTTCACTAACACTAGTTATTTCTGCGTTACATTATTGTAGTCCATTTTATAGATGCTGGATCAGTACGTCTATATACCAGCACTGACTCCAGGGACTAGGAGTATGTGTCAACAAAGCTACTTGTCCATATCTATGAAGCTGCAGAAAGTTATTCCTTTAAACCTTAACTTTCAATTCTTATAACCAATATGTTTTCCCTGCTTCTATCGATTTGACCTTCTGACAGGTGTGTTATTCTTTATGAAGATTTCTATTTCCCTTTTATATTTTGTAAGTTCATGAAATATTTATAGGAAGAGAATACCTAATACTAGATTTTAAGCTTTATTACATATTGGAAAAGTAACTAAAATTTAGTGGTTATAAAGCTATAGGTTAGGTTAGGATAGTGGCTGTCCCATGGGAGAGCACTCAAAGGTCAAATAATACAATAAACATTCTACATTTGGACTCCTAAATTGTGCCTAACTAAGTGTATTTAGAGTAGGAATCACTAACGAGTACCTGGCTTGTAGATACTCAGAACCAACGGCTTAATCTCCTCTCCGAGAGATGCTTTGCTCAGATATTTTTTAACCCGCGTGAATAAATCGAGCCTCAGAGTAGATATCGAACACTGATCTACCAATCCAGAGGCAAGTACGTAAGCCACTGAGCTATGCTGGCCCTCTGCTGTGTTTTTACAACAAATTAAGAAACCAATAGTTATAACGCTGTTATAAAGAATAAAAAATTACCTTTCCATTTTTTTTCCAATATTAATCACAGTTATTGAGTCTTTTATAACTACGTTTGTTATTATAATTTTAAAAATTTTATTCTTCTTGAATACCACAGAGTCTCTTAAAATATATATATATATACAATCTTTCCTGAAAATTTTAAATAATAATTCTATTTGACTCGATACTGGGAAGCAATTTCTAAATCAATGTAAACAAATCTAACAAGTCCTCAATTTTTAAAGCTATATTTCTGTTATGGTATCGGAATATTTGAAATCGTTTGATACCATAGTACTTTTAACTGATTTTTTTCCTCAAAAGCTCATTTTTCAACAGTTAACCGTTTAGCTTAAAAAAAATATGTCTTGAAATAATAAAAAAGTACCATAAGCACCTTTTTGTCTTTGTAATGTCAACAAAAATGTATTGAGTTCGTTGTCTGAACAGGTGCTATTTTTGGAGATAATTTGATTATGATCCGTCAAACGGTGTTTCTAGAATCATGTTAGCTTTTGCAATCAATTGTAAGCCAATTTTTTTTACATTTTAACGTAAAACTGAACTTTTTCGTTACACAAAAATCTGAAGTTTTTCAGTTAAAGCTACTATTGGTTCCATAATAATCCCAAAAGTTCAAGACTCTAGAATAAGCAGGTTGGGAGAAATGAAATGTTCACCAAAACATATTTTGGTCTATGTAAGTAACTTCCTCATGATTCCATATTGCCCAAACCAATAGAACCACATGCACCATAGAGGGCATTTTCATATAGAATATGAATTTGAATTCATATCAAACGATGTGACCTGTAGTGTGCCCACAAACTTTTGGATATGCAGTCACCCTTACAAATACATGCCCACACATACATTTGAATTCATATCAAACGATGTGACCTGTAGTGTGCCCACAAACTTTTGGATATGCAGTCACCCTTACAAATACATGCCCACACATACATTTGAATTCATATCAAACGATGTGACCTGTAGTGTGCCCACAAACTTTTGGATATGCAGTCACCCTTACAAATACATGCCCACACATACATTTGAATTCATATCAAACGATGTGACCTGTAGTGTGCCCACAAACTTTTGGATATGCAGACAACCTTACAAATACATGCCCACACATACATGCATGCCGTCAAAAATAACTGTAAATTTGAGGTACTACGAAATTTTTAGACCCTTTTTTTTCTAATTTACTCTATACTCCTTAATTTAACCAAAAAACTTTTCTCGTTAAAATAATTTGCAAGACCGACCAGTGAATGTTAAAATTAAAGGAAGGGTAAACACCAACTTTGCTAATTTTATTTCTTTACAGTTTTTTGAGATTTCTAATCTTTCATTGACGTACGGAGAAAAATTTTACCAATGAAAGTTGTAGAGGATAAAATTTTAAATTGACTGTGTTTTCAAATAAGAATATTGACCGTAAAGTGAATTGTGTTAAAAATATTTTAATCTAAATTTTTTTTTCATGTTTTTGTATATTTCGTCCGTTATAACTATTGCAGGTATAAACAATATCACGATCTGAGAAATTCCCTTTATAGATGTTGTCAGTAAGTAATGACACCTATCTGGTTATTAGTAGCTTTTAAACAGAGAACATATCAGTTAAAATAATCTAAAATAGTGTACACTGCTTTAAAACATTTTTTTTATGACGTCATTAAACAACGCAACTCATAAAGCGTAAATGAAACATAAGTTTCTAAATAACCTACTTTTGTGGTTTTAGTGCAGGGTTATATATAATAACCCCTGAGAGGAATTAGATAATAAGCAGGCAGATAGCCCTGCCTTTAGTATATTGTATTCACTTTGAATTTCAGGTAAATATGTTTTATGTGATCTATATAATTCGAACATTAGACTAATCGGAAAAAAGAATTTCCTTAGTTTTTTTTTTAAATTGGCAGGTTTATTATTTCTACTTTTAGTCACCTAAGATCAAATTAATCACATATAGGATTACCCACATTTAACATAAAGAAATGACTGCATAAGAATGTACAAAAATTGTACTTTGTTGTATAAAGTTAACTATCTCAGTGCCTCGAATAGAGTCATTTTATTTAAAACCATGGATTAGAAGTAAAGGTAACGTTAAAAAAAAAGCATGTTTAATAAAGGTTTAATACATTCAGAGTGATGAAAATTCTTATGAATTGGGGGTTTTGAAAGAGGAGGGTAGAAAGGTTGTGAGGGGATGATAGATGTCACAATTTACATAACGCTAGCCAATTACACGGTATGTGGGGGTCCCAGGGGGTGGAATTTCAACGGCCGCCAGAGAGCGGCAGGCGTTATAAAATACTGTCCCCTGCCAAATATACGGCCACCTCCCCACGTCCCGAGCCCATTAACAACGGGCCAACTTTTATAAATTCCGCAGTCCCTTTCGAATCAGTCATAATCTCTGCTCAAGTGTTAAGCCCTTCTAATTTTGGATTGCTTAATTACTGAACGCTATGTGTCAGATATCCCTATAACAAACTACCACTATTTTATTCAGATAAGTTTCATGTTTGAGACAGCACTTAACATGATATATGAATGACGGCTCAAGGCCACAACAATACTAGAATGTAATCGCCTTTGACCTTTAATCTCTCCCTACAACTCAATATTACTGGTATATAATATATATTATTTTATTCTGTAACCTATGCATCATATATATTTGGGTATACCTTGACTTGGACACTAAAAACAATGTAATTCCTGATATTCACATAATAAAACAAAACCCATGAGGAATTCGCGATCGATAAACTACTTACTGTAAATGGCTGATCCTTTCATGTTCTCTCCAGTGTATTCCAGTTTAATTGAAAGTAATAAATTATTCCGCTACTTTATCATATATTACCATATATATTTTTAACAATTCATGTATTTCTGGTTTCTGATAATCCACAAATGAATTTTTTTAAAAAAAAAAATAGGACAGACAGAAGTCTATTACTAAAATATTTCCAAATTTTATGCCAGGTGAGAAAATATAATTAATTAATGCTTAATATCATTTGTTATATCATCATTACTGTATTATTTAAAATAATATACACAAAATAATTTAAAATGTAAAATAGGGCACAACATTTAATGTTAAAATGTTAACTCAACTACAGTAAACCATTTCTAGTTCGTGGTTCAGTTTTCGCGGAGTCCTGAAATGTTCAATTAAACATTAAAAAATATAAAAAATATTCAACTGTAATTGCAGTAAAAAATAAAAAAAATACAACTCGTCATGAAAAAGTATAGAGTCAGTACTAGAAAAGAAAATATACAGGATTCTTCTTGTACGATCGAGAAAGATAACAAATAACCAGTGACTTGCTGAGTCAAAATATATTCTACAGTATTAAATTTGAGGTTAATAAAAGTTATTTAAAAATATTCAATAAGGACTAAAAATTAATGAAAAATATTAAAACATAATCAATTGTAACAAGAGAATAATAAAAATATCAAAAATTAGAAGTAAAAAAATAGGCCTTTTCATCTATAAATTAAAATAAAGGATAGTTATGAATTTTTTTACTTTACTTACTTGCATTATTATTTACTGTACAATAAATTATGGGTATAATTCTCTCTCTCTCTCTCTCTCTCTCTCTCTCTCTCTCTCTCTCTCTCTCTCTCTCTCTCTCTCTCTCTCTCTTTTCACTCTTATAGTCGGTAAAGATGTAATTTTTTGTATTAATTATTTCTTATTTTTTTTTCTTTTTTTTCATTTTTATTTACAACACAGTACAGCATTCAGTAAAGTCAGGATTCTCTCTCTGTTGGAAAAGTAGTTGTTTGAGCTTTAGAGGCTTTTATAAAGGCGCGTCCATTATTCGCGAATTTTCGCTTTTCGCGGGTGTCTTCGGTCGCCATTATCCGCGAAAAGTGAGGGTTTACTGTAATATATATCATTGAGTAAAAAATTGAAAAAAATTATAAACAATATTATTTTAATAAGCTCATTAATAGGAAAAAAGTATTATTAATAATATCATTATTATTGTTAATAACCTAACAACTTTATTTGCAATGGATTATATTATCATGGTTGCGATCAAGGGCCATATGCAATCATGTATAATGTGTAAAGTATATTCATGTATAATGAAACACTAATATATTAGCTCGAGTCATTTAATTGAAATCATTTTTTAAATCTCTTCTCACGATTTGTTTTTGATTCAATTTCTAGCTCCTTGTTTCCAATATTTAGCGCATTTTGGTAAATGTTTGTTATGAATGTAACCACAACCTAGATTTGGTCTCTCACCTGAAATCATTACCATCAAAATAATTAATGTGCTTTAATACAATAAAACTGAGCATATATTACATATGTAATTAATACGTGAATGTGAAATATGTTTTAATACAATAAATTAGGTTTTAATATTCTTTTATGTAAGAGAGTTTACAATCACTCAATGATAAATTTAAATGGCGTTATATGTATACTTAGGTGTGTTCTCTAATCGGGATTCGGTCAATTTTCTAGAATTAAAAATCGAACTCTCGTTGCCGACGTTTCGATTTGATTTAAAACCTTTTTCATAGGCAGAAGTAAGAATTTTTTAACTAAGAAAATGAAATTTACATTATTTAAAGGAACAAACAATGTTAACCGGATAAAACCTTCGACTAGACTGAAAAACAAAACCTTCGGACAGTCTAGTCCAGAGGTCTTCAACCTGGGCGGTACCGCCCACTAGTGGGCGATTTCAGATTTCGGGTGGGCGGTAGAATAATTTCATTTTATATCAAAAACATCCAAAATATGTATCTTTAGCATAACGCACCGAATTCTTCAATGGAAACCGATGGAACGAAGTGTCACTATCCGCAGTTTTTCTGTTCGTGCTGTTATAAACTGAACATGAAATGACCATGGTATGATGCAGAATGACGTCACTGAAGTCGCAGAATCAAAGCACGAAGCATCGTTAAATGACAGCTCTCAACAAGAACGGTAGGGCTTTTGCCATGCAGCTACACTGCTCGCACGGAATTAGGGAAATTTACCGAGGACCGGTGGTTGTCAGCACTGATTATTAACTCAATGATCTGTGGTCATAGATAAAGTAGGGGAGATTGTCAGCAGTCAGCAGCGCAGCGCATGGCGTTGTCTGAATGAATAAAGCGCCTGTAGTTAATTTATGTCAGTGTTCGTCTCGGCACACTAGTGATTCTGTGTTATCTTCCTTCGTCGTGCGGGGCTGTGCTTGACAATATTTCTAATATTTTCATATTGCTGGATTGTGACATTATTTTGTGCTACGTATTTTATACCCATGTCTCAAAAGAAGAAATATGTTCGTGGCTATTTCCCAGATTATCTGAGGTTCGGTTTCATGGAATCTATTACAAACAAGCAACTTCCAATGTGTTTACTGTGTCATAAGACATTTTCTAACGAAGCGATGAAGCCAAGTCGATTGCGAGAACATCTTGTTAAAACGCACCCAAACGATGAAAGTAAGCCCATTGAATATTTTCAAGACCTTTATCAAAGATTCACGAGTCGAAACACTTTATTCTCAATACAGTTGGATGAGTCTACCATTGTAGATAATAATGCGATATTGATGGCATATGTACGGTACTTTGATGAAGACACAACTTTACAAGAAGAAATGTTATTTACTTCAAATCTTATTACAGATACAAAAGGATTATCAATATTTACTGCTGTAAAATCGTACTTAGAGAAAAATGATATACCCATGCACAATATTGTTGCATGTGCTACCGATGGAGCCCCATCAATGATGGGCCGATACTGCGGTTTTGTTGCTTTTTTGAAGGAGGAAGTGCCAAATGTCCTATGTATTCATTGTGTGATACATAGGCAACATCTTGTGGGAAAACATTTGAGCACAAGACTTCATGAATCATTAAGTGTGATAATTAAGACTATAAATAAAATTAAATCGAATGCCAAAAATGATAGAATGTTTCGGCAGTTGTGCCAGGATAATAATAAGCAATTTATTCGGTTACTGTTATACACAGAAGTTCATTGGCTTTCAAAGGGTACATGCTTCACTCGTTTTGCTGAATTGTATGATAGCGTTGTTCAGTTTCTTGAGAGTGAACACGAGATTGGTCTCTGCGCCCAATTAAAAGCAATCAAACATGACGCCTTTTACTTGGCATGGATTTTTAAAAAATTCAATGAAATAAATCTAAAGCTTCAAGGAACCGACGTAACACTGATCACCTGTAAGGATGCGTTGTCATTATTCATAAAAAAAACTTGATATTTTCCGTCATAATCTCTTGCAAGGAGAATTTCATCAATTCCCAGAACTTTTAACAGTAAAAAACCATGTAACACCAGAGGATATTGAAAGATTCGGCAATCATCTCAATGAACTGAAATTAGATATGGAAAAACGATTTTGTGATATTTTGAACTTGAAAGGTATGACTGGATGATAAATCCTTTTACTGCAAATGCTGCCAATGTTGATGTAACATTCCAAGAGGAGCTATTAGACATGCAGTTTGATGAAGAAAGCAAAACTAATTATAATAATGGTGGATACCAGAAACTCTGGCAAAATAAGAAAATGTCAGACCGTTATCCAAATATGTGGAAAATGGTAAGGAATTTGTTGCTGCCTTTCCCTACATCATATTTAGTGGAATCAGGCTTCAGTGCCGTGAACAATATCATCACCAAACAAAGAAATCGTCTGAGAATCAATGAAAGGGGAGATCTCCGCTTGCTGTTGACAAAAATTGAACCAGATATTCAATGTTTAGTCTCACAGCATCAAGCTCAAGGATCTCATTAAACCATATTAACCCGTGTCAGTTTTAGGTAACGGTAAATAAAAGGCACTATTCATACTTTTTATGCTTCGATTCCAAATTTTTATTTCTGTTGCTTGATATTCAGTTTCATATGTCGAATGGAATATTGTTTAATATGCTGAATAAGTTTAATATGCTGAAAACAAAGCTTAAAATGTTAGTTTAAAACAAGCTAGTTCTAAAAGATTTTGTATTGAATACTTCATTTGTTAATTGTATGAGTATATTTTGTAAGGAACTTTTTACTTTTATGGTATATGTCACAAATCATACAGCCAGTTTAAAATAAAGGAATTTCAATCCATTACATTGTTTTGCCTGTCTTATGTAATGTATTTACTTTCAGGATCAAGGTGTATCAACGATGGGGGACTTTTTTGATAAAATGTTAGTGGGCGGTGAGAAATTTTACTTTTCCAGAACTTACAAAAATGGGCGGTACGTGGAAAAAGGTTGAAGACCACTGGTCTAGTCGAAGGTTTTGTCCGGTTAACATTGCTTGTTCCTTTAAATAATGTAAATTTCATTTTCTTAGTTAAAAAATTCTTACTTCTGCCTATGAAAAAGGTTTTAAATCAAATCGAAACGTCGGCAACGAGAGTTCGATTTTTAATTCTAGAAAATTGACCAAATCCCGATTAGAGAACACACCTAAGTATATATATAACGCAATTTAAATTTATCATTTTCATGGTAAAGAAACATAAGATAGTCTATTCTATCAAACGGTTGATATATTATTGAATCTGAATATATATATATATATATATATTAGTATAAATAGGGAGCAAACCTTCTTTTATACATATTGTGTTGAACTGAATTGCCTTAATTAAACATACAGTTTACCCTCAGGATAAACTTAACATTATAATATATTACAAAAGCTCCACCACATGCAACCTCATCATGAAAAACCAAGAGACGACAATAGACCAATTAAAGGAAACCAATCTTGTGTACGAATACACTTGCCCTGTTGGAAACTGTGAAGTCCAAAAGCATTCGTACATAGGAATGACGACCACTACATTATCCCGCCGTCTGACCATGCACCTTGGAGCTGGAGCAATACGTGAACACACAACTACAATGCACAAACAACAACTCTCTAGAAAGGTGCTCACGGATAACACCAAAATATTCAGACTTTAACAAGATCAAAAGAGATTGCAATTATTGGAAGCACTTCTGATTCTGGATAAAAAGCCTAAATTAAACCAGCAGCAGACAGGTAGCACACGTCAGCTCAAACTGCTAGGTTGAATGCCCACCCCCCACCCCCCCCCCCCTAACTTAAATGTTCCTAGTGTTAGACTTAGGGATATTTATTTTTTAGTGACCAATTTTATTTAACTTACTGTTATGTTTACATACTTGTTCCATGAAAATGGTTTTGTTTTGTAACGTTTTATAATAATTTCTGATGATGGTTGGAGACAACCGAAACATGCATGTTATGTTATGTTATGTTAATCATTAAATATTGATGGCTTACCAGAGTTTCGCTCAAATAATCCACCAGCTAAATCAAGACGATTTAAAATTAGCAAAGAAATATGAAAAACTGCTCAAAAAAAAGGTATGTTTAATAATGGCAATTCAGTTCAACACAATATATATATATATATATAAAGATTTCACATAAACACCTGAAATAACAATCAATGATCAAACCACAATATGAAATGGGAAAACAAGACTAAAATCTTTCAACCGTAACAAGCGGTCTTCGTCAGAGTCAAAAATCATTCTGAAGTCAGTTAGTTGGGGTTTAAACTCTGACGAAGACCGCTTGTTATGGTTGAAAGATCTTAGTCTTGTTTTCTCATTTCATATTGTGGTTTGATCATTGATATATATATATATATATATATATATATATATATAGATCAGTGATATGTAGTGAGATTCAAGGCTGACGTAGCCGTCTCTCTCAGATGAAGGGTGAAACAAATTGTCAGAGGTATGTTCCAGGTTCCAGCGAAGTTAATTGACATTGAGAGTAATTAATACTTGGACAGGTGACACCACTTGCAGTTAGTAGCCACGGCAATGTTACTCGTCCAAGGTTTAAAAGGATGTCGAACATAGCGGCCACAATATCGCCGCTCGAATACCTCCAAGGTGTAATGTCTATAAATGAGATTTATTCATTCAACACAGTTTATTCAATATACCATTTAATTATCGACACTGCCAATGATATAGTTATATTATGTCTCAGAGCAAAAAATTAAAAGGCATACGGCTTTGCTGAATTTAACTATGTAGAAGAAGAGTAAAAGAGAACAAGAATGAACGTATACTCAACATAAGCTGCGCCCTTTAATTAAGGCAAAGTTACTGTATACAGCACCTCGTGCCGGTTCGAGAGGCTATTGTAACACCCAAAGAAGTAATAGACATGCGTAAACAAAACGTACTCAAAGCAATTTAGAGTGCTTTGATGATAGTAATTATTGAATTCAATAGAATCGTATTGAACTTACTGCTGTAACACATAACTTTGTTTACATATTAATTCTAATTTTATCATTATAGTATTAATATACAATTATTCGTGTGAGTGAGACTCTGAACCCCTTTGTGAAATACCACTTTTGTATATAAATAAATGTATCAAGAAAAGTTGTACATATATTGTGATGATCCTTTAGTCGCATAATGATTAAGTAAAAAAATAAAATTAACTATGGAAAAAATCATAAAATTTTTAAATAAAGAACTTAGAAAAATAACAAAACTAATAAAATAAACATTTAAAATAAGGTTCTATGTTCCACATTGGCCAAATTTTGGGATAGTTGGAGTCAGTGTGATGTAAATCATGTCCAACTGAAAGGCCAATATAAAACATTTTAAAAATGTAATTTTCCTTGTATTTTAACAATACATTTATTTATTAAAGATATATATATATATCAATCAATGATCAAACCACAATAAGAAAATGGGAAAACAAGACTAAGATCTTTCAACCGTAACAAGCGGTCTTCGTCAGAGTCAAAAACCCAACTGACCCAGTTTTTGAAAGATTTTAGTCTTGTTTTCCCATTTTCTTATTGTGGTTTGATCATTGATTGTTATTTCACGTGTTTATGTGAAATCTTTATATATATATATACCAACAGAAATATGTACTGTTCAAAAGCAATGGAACAACTTTTTCTCAAACAGTTTACAAAAGTTTCTTTTCAATAAAATAATATTGTTGTTTGTACAACTTATGAGGAATGTAAATCCCCCTTACCTCGAACATTAATGCTTTTCTACTAGCTTTTTGAGTACTTGTTCATGTTTCAAACTAAAAAGTTTTGAGTTCCTCAGAACGAAATCGGAGTGATATTTGACTCCAATGAAGCAACAGGTAGCACAAGACAGGGTAGTCTGTAGGAGGCATGAAGCTTTAAAGGAACCTTCTGCGCACTCCTCTTGCCCTAACCACAGGGCTTCCTTTGAGGTACTAAGGGAATAGGGGGGGGGTCACTTAGAGATTAGGTCCACAACTATTGTTTTCTTTAGGAAATGGTTCATAACTTAACATGTTTCACATGTGGTTTACCTTTAATAGAACTCGGATATATATATGAGATTTTGAAATAGGACTGCTGAGTCTCTGAGGGGGCAAAAAGAATTGTCGGGACCACATTTCTATTTTCCTCAAAATATTTCATCATATAATTGTGCTTAATTTAATTTATTTACTTTAGTGCTTAATACACATGCTTCAAATTTAATCAAAATGCATATGTAGACAATGTTTTACACTTGGCTTTGGCTACCCAGAATTCCATTTCTTTTCTCTGAAAATGTTCTATAGAATAAACTTTTAATATGTATATTTCTCCTCTTCTCTTGCCTCCAATTGATATATAGACATTAAGTTACACTATATAGATAGTGCGGTAGTTCACTACAGAGAGAGCAACATTATTCATGTTTAGCAAAGTTAAAATGATATTAATATTAACATTTATTAATAGCAAACAAATATTAATAATCTAAAACATTTGATTAAATGTAGTCAGTTATATTTCGATATTCAATTACTACCCATACAATGATTAATTATAAATCTCCCCATTAGAGTTTATTTTGAAATACCTCGAGGATATGTAGAATATAATCTAAATAGCATTGCCCTTGTTGAAGAAAGGAAACTATGATTGACGGAATTATTTGGTATCAGTAAAGATTTTTAGCATCATACTAACCATCAGCGCAGTACTGGCGTGGAAGCCGACACTTTCCAGCTGCAACAGTAATCAATATTATTTGCTACATCATTACCATAAAATTATAATGTCCACTGTAAAAACTCAAGTTTTTACCACATTCCTTCAGCATTTACTTGAACAGAAAAAAATTGCTTTAAATACAGTCATATTCAATTTTGAGGGTAATGTTATTATGAATTATACACTTTGATTTGAACTAAAACAAATTTGTTTAAGACAACAGGTGGAGCTTCTTTGTTTTTGATGATACGGTCCGGTAAACCTATTGACTGATAACCAGGAAGACAATTAAGCTGCTTAGCTCAAGTTACCTTCTCATCGTCAAGTACTTGACGTATGTTTATGTACAGTTTTCAGGCAAAAAAAACAGTATATAAAACATTCTTAATCTTCACTACATAAAGTGATTCAGAGAATCAGTAATTATGAGTAAACTATAGTAATAATTAATGAAAATAGTAAAGATTAATAAACGTAGTGAGTCAGTAAATTCCTGTTTTCTCAATTAAAAAGAACTTTCTAGCTGACGGAAGCATACTTTTATAGTTATACTTCGTAAATAATAAAATAAGTTGGACACTAATATTATAAGGACTTAAAAGGAGACTAAAGCTTGACGTGCCGGCAAGGTCTTGGCTGGAACATTTCCTAACGATTGGTAACTTTTATCACGATTTATATTAAAAGATTTTTATAAATACTTTATCGCAACTACATTTATTCTTTTAAATATGTTCATTCTGATTTTATAATAGTATTGTGGAAATTAGTGCTTCTTCCTAATTAGTGTTTGTCATGACACCAATCAAGTGTGCATAAACCGTGTCGACGAGTTTAATAAAAAAGTCAGTTGATTTGAGAATAAAGAAAGGTACTTAAAATCAACAAGCTATTAAATATTTATTATAAATTGGTCCTGCTAACACGATTAGTGGAAAGTACTGTACCTTAAGTACTGAGAAGTCAGTAGGAATGAAGGTCTAAACCCTCTACGCTCTGCGTGAAATATTAAACACCGGCTATACGGTTGGTAAGGATTGTTGAGGCCACTTTAGTTTGTTTTGGTTTCTGGTGTGTTGTACAAATCTCATCAACTTTGAATTGTGTCTCTTATATAAAAGCCTAGGACACACTATGAATAAAACACCATGAATAGACAGCCGCTATGTTTGTCTTAGTTTCTGGTGTGTCGTTCAAATCTAATCAACTTTGAATTGTGTCTCTGATATAAAAGCCAAGAACATACTATGAATAAAACACCATGAATTAACAGCCGCGATGTTTGTCTTGGTTTCTGGTGTGTTGTACAAATCTCATCAACTTTGAATTGTGTCTCTGATATAAAAGCCAAGAACATACTATGAATAAAACACCATGAATTAACAGCCGCGATGTTTGTTTTGGTTTCTGGTGTGTTGTACAAATCTCATCAACTTTGAATTGTGTCTCTGATATAAAAGCCAAGAACATACTATGAATAAAACACCATGAATAGACAGCCGCTATGTTTGTCTTAGTTTCTGGTGTGTCGTTCAAATCTAATCAACTTTGAATTGTGTCTCTGATATAAAAGCCAAGAACATACTATGAATAAAACACCATGAATTAACAGCCGCGATGTTTGTTTTGGTTTCTGGTGTGTTGTACAAATCTCATCAACTTTGAATTGTGTCTCTGATATAAAAGCCTAGGACACACTATGAATAAAACACCATGAATAGACAGCCGCTATGTTTGTCTTAGTTTCTGGTGTGTCGTTCAAATCTCATCAACTTTGAATTGTGTCTCTTATATAAAAGCCTAGGACACACTATGTATAAAACACCATGAATAGACAGCCGCTTTAGTATGTTTATGTTTGTCTTGGTTTCTGGTGTGTCTTACAAATCTCATCAACTTTGAATTGTGTCTCTTATATAAAAGCCTAGGACACACTATGAATAAAACACCATGAATAGACAGCCGCTTTAGTCTGTTTATGGTTTGTCTTGGTTTCTGGTGTATCTTACAAATTTCATCAACTTTGAATTGTGCCTCTTATATAAAAGCCTAGGACACACTATGAATAAAACACCATGAATAGACAGCCGCTTTAGTATGTTTATGTTTGTCTTGGTTTCTGGTGTGTCTTACAAATTTCATCAACTTTGAATTGTGTCTCTATATAAAAGCCTAGGACATACTATGAATAAAACACCATGAATAGACAGTTTTTAATTTAGATATTCCATCTTTTAATGTAAAATAAGCATTCAAAAAATCAAGCCCGGTTTCCCTATCTCTTGCTCTATCATAATAGTATTTATGTATGCACATAAAATCACAACTTGAATATAGGTTACTTTTGGAGTGAGCTAAGTTGATAGAACAGAGTAGCATTAATCGGCATCCTACACGTGTCTGCGGCTGAAATATGCATGGAGCCGCTGCGAAAGCAGGTTGCAAGCCATAGCATCTATTGTTAATGAAGCGTCATGTTATTGTCACTCCTAGCTCGACTGCTAAAAAGCCCTTCATGCCGAGAACCAATCCACTCCAGCTTCTTTCTACATTTCAATCAACACAGCACTCGGACTGGCTCATTCATGTTATTCATCAACCAAAAAACACATTCAAATTCAAATGGCCCGATATTATAAGAGATTGTTCAGTAACCACCATAGATAAAATTATAAAATACCTATTACTGAAAAAATAAACAAAAATGTACATATAATTATCATTAGGAATTCAAAAGTAAATATAATTTTTGAAATCGAAAGCGTTCTTCAAATAACCCTTAATAAGTAAACTTACATCATGTAAATTTATTTTGTTATAACTTAAAACATCATGAAATAAGTATATGGCGTTTCTTTTTTTAAAAATTAACTGTTTAGCATTACTTTGAATTGTGTACACTTTATTTCTATAGGTAACTAAAAAGATAGATATGAGATAGTTACCTATGAGATAGGTAACTTCTCATACGTTTTGATTCACTTTAAATTTAAGGCAAATTCTTTACAATGACGATGTGGCAAATGGTTTTATTTTACCTTTGTTTAAAATAAAAGAATTTTTAAAAATATCTTTAACAAATTAATTATTATTATTATTATTATTATTATTATTATTATTATTATTATTATTATTATTATTTCATTTGCAAGGAGCTGTTGCGAGCTAGTATTTTCAATAAAGTAAATAAAAGTTGTGTGTGTGTCTGACATTTGGTAGCGGGATATTGAAGATTGGGAAAGATACTTTAACGTACTTCTGGTTACTTATAACATAGTGCTAGCACGACAGGAACTAATTTTAACCTGCTATTCTATTGATTCTAAAACCTACAATTTTATATTAGAAATTGCCTTAATGTAATTATTGAATCATAAAAATTGCATGACTTTTCAATATTGATAGAGTAAATATTATACTAAACAGGACACTAATTGTAGTCATAGTCAAATTATGTTATACTCGTAGCAAGCATTACATGTTTGTTATAGCCTACAAAATGGAGATGCGATATTAAAATGAATCAAGTGATTATATTGATGGCTAATGAGTTTGATAATCCGTTTACGCGAAAGCCACATAAAAATAAAATGGATTATTAAATTGGTGGTTAAGGGTTTTGATAATAGCTTTACTGATAGTAAAGTTGACTGAAGACAATCACGATTCTCATTGTAGGGTAAAAAGCTAATGAAGCAGTCTCCACATATAAACATATTTACACGATTAAATTTTTATATGTGGAGACTGTGTCATTAGCTTTTTACCCTACAATGAGTAAATACCACATAATAACTGATTGCACTACGTTAGAATCACGATTCTGTGGTCCATATTATATTTAAATTAAAAATGCACGAAATGCCAGATATAGCTAAACTGTTTAACATTTATATACAGTATACATCAAAATATGCTTTCAAAGATAATTATTTATAATTTTGAAAGTTGTTAGTTTCAAAATATTTTAATTTTGAGTACATAATTGTTTTCGATATTTGCTGAGTTGACAATAAAATAGAGATGACAATTTCTAGTATTGACAATAAAACAATGTTTTCTCTACTGTTGCAGTTGATTGACTGTTTTCTTAAAAATGTTGACTGAATAGCTCTGTGATGAATAAGTCGATTTCAAGATGGTCTACTCACTTGGATTTGGCGTCAGTAGATCAGAGTAGTTGTCTGGCACTCCCACTGCTGGAGACACTTCAATCACCTGCACAGCTGGACCAAACTTATCTGAAACAATTCTTCAGGTTAATCCCACCCAACCAGCCAATATCAATCACTGCCTCTGCAACAACTTTCTAACTGAGGTCCCACATACGCAAGCCTTTTCCAGTTATCTTCAAGTCTTTGGGTTTTTTTTTTTTCAGTTAAACTACATCAAACCTTAATGTTGATTAATTACAGAAGTACTTAGCGTATCATAAAATGCCGAGTCATCCGAATGTAACTTCTGCAAAAAGAAACAAACCTTCCTCAGTTGATGAAACCAGTTTACATTAGTCTTCAACAGTTTAGACAAAGATTTCGGTTTGAAGATTGTTTACGGTATTCCTTCCAGTTAACTAACCAATATTATGAAAGCGTACATGAACAGCTGAGCCACTTATCAAAAGAGGTCTTGAATGAAAAGAGGTCAACTAAGTGCATTAAATACCGTCTCCACAGAGAGATTTGATAGCCAATCATAATATGAACTGAATTCGAGTGTACTATTTTTTTGTATATTATAATTGAATTTGTTATAATAAAACAGATCTACCATAAAACATACAAAATGACGCACTGTATTCCTCATACAGATTTTATTTTGAACTACTGCAGCCCTAGAGTTCGAAGATTAACACTGTCGATTAATTAAAGTGAGTAAAGGATCACGAAATTAGTGAGAAAAATAAAATGTCAAGGAAATAACACCCAGTTAATTAATGCAGAAGGACGGAAATCATTGCCTTCATTTATTAGGACGACTGAAACTTAAAGCAAATACTTCATGATATCCACGTAGTACCAAGTATATTCACACTTTACTCTCCAGTACTTTACTCTCCTAAGGCGTGAGAGATTTCGTAGTACATAAAATTTCTCATAAGAAAAACAATTCTAGTAAATATTGTCAGGTCAATAACATACAAATTACGGGATACGTTTGAATATCTCTCCTCAGCATACCCCAGGAAGGTACGGATACAAGTAGTTTGTTCTGCGAAGTTTTTAACGCTTCAATATTTCGTAATTTGACTGATAAACCTCTCACCTTACTGGAGTTGTTTTAATTTAATAATAATAGATCATTAATTAACTACTGCTATATTTGTTTAGGTTGATACAGTTTTTCAAATATGCAATTTTGATAATTGATGCCCTCAAACATAATTGACGTAATCAGTTCGCACGGCATGACTATTAGTTTCAAAAACGTAGGTAACAAAATAATTGTAAAATCCCTTTGACTAAAGAAATATATCTCACAAGTAAATTATTTAAATTAAGTAACAAACAGACATTTTTACTAATTGTTTATATTATTTCTTCAATGTTGTTAAAAGATCAAAATTTCGTTGATTTAAATTTATTATTTATGAATAAAATTACTTTTAAAATTAGTTTATTTCAAACGAAGGTAAGTTCATTCAAAATTTTGGATATATTTTCCCAATTATAACCAATACTGAAAACCAAAATGATTATATACCATACCCTCAGTAAATATTTCATTACTATTAGTTTAAAATCCTTGATGAATTAAAAAACGAAGTTTACCTCTATTGAAGCTGAAAAATTATATTTGAGCCCATAATGAATTAACAAATTGCAAATTTTGTTAAGTTGAGGCGGTTACTTCACTATTGTGAATCAATCCTACAATTATGCAAAGAAGATTTTTTTAAAAAAGTCATTCCATGATCCACTTACTCAAAAGAATTATCACTGCAACGATAATTAGTAAATGGTAAAATGTGTCCATTTCAGATGCAGAGACAAGCCACTTGCACACCTGTTGTTCCTTTTTAACTTATTTGAACAGTACTTTATTGACGACTTGAATCATCCCTGTGTCAATGGAAAAAAATACCTATGATCGACAAAATACCCTACCAACTTTGTGTATTGTTAAATCCGTTTTCCAAAAACCTCTGAAAAAATTACATATAAATCATTTACCCTCCAACCCTCATTTACTCTCTTTGATAAAGATCTTAAACAGTCTGTCAACGCTTTAAGCTGCTTTTACTTTGTTATATTCTAAAAACTCACTTTGTCAAATTTTAAACAACTAATGCATAGTTCAAAAAATTTCAGAGTTCAAAATACTTCAATATAAATTCATCGTATACAAAACATTGCCTCTCAACCACAATTTTTTCTTGACATCACTACTCCTAGAAACATGAAAGTCAAATGAAGAAGGTCCTGTAATTCATCCAGTTGTCTTCGCTGATACCTGGTCCTAAGTTCTGTCTTGCCTCTCCCATTGTTCTTCCAAACACTTTATTCCTTTCATAATTCATTCTAGCGCAACTCTTCGTATCTCGACATATCTACAGGATATTGCTTGCGCACTTCTTAATTAGTTGTAGGGTGAACGTGGTCTGAAATTATAGTAGCCAGCTCATTAGTATGTATTTTAGAAAATGTATGTACCACTTTCATTTTCCAACTCACCAGAGGTACAGAGCTATTAAAATACATTTTGTACGTTTTACTGATAAGGATAAATCAAAACTTTTAATGTCTTTGAAAATATTTATTGATTGCATAAAGTCAGTAACTCTTTGTAATGAATGGTACTGCTAGTGAGGGATACACTTGAATGTAAAGCTCGTATTATTGTTATCCTTCCCTTGTTTGAATGAAAACTGCAAACAGACAGAGCAGAAAGTAAAAACCTCCGTAACGGAGGGCTTTGCTCCCCACAAGAGCATAAAACACATATTTTGGTTTCTAAAAACAATGAGCGGGCTGTTTACATTTACTTTGTGTAAGCCTGTTCGTATAGTATGGCCAATAATCTTTCAAAATACAATGGACATTGTATTATTATTATAATATAGAATTATTATTATATGTCGAAATATGGTTCATTGACGTTGTCAATAGTAACATACATGTTAAATATGTTAACAATTCTTTTAGCTTCTCTATCCTCTTCTTTGCAGTGATTTTGATTCTTTCAGGTAAACTCTATGATGCACTGAAATCGGTTTGATTACGTCTTGATTTATTAACCAGGGTATAGAACAGCCATATACTGTTAAACATTAAAACCAGTATCTCCATCAGAGAGATAAAGATTTGCATCTTGAGAGATATTAATAAAAGCATCATTGTTTGTATTAGTGGGTCATTAATCTCTCTATCACATCTGCCAGTAAATTATTCTGTAATGGTTAGTAACACAAGTGTATTATTCAACAATTTTATATACACATTAGCAACGTGAGTGAGCAGTGAGATTTATGTCAAGTGAAAAAAAGATACTTTTTCATATCTTAAGAAAACACAAGTTTCAAAATAGTGCATCAAAAATTATGAAATGTGTACATTGGAATTGCATGGCAAGTGGATTCTTTAAATGAACTCAGAGAATACATGAAATGTTCGTTATATTATTATTATCTATTCTTCTTTACCTTCAATGATGCAGATATCTCCTTATAGGTGGACGGTGAATGGGATCTCAAGTGTTCCCCAAAACGTCGCTTGAAAGATGTCATACATTTGGTTTAAGGATGCGCTCTCCTTAGTTTCCAAATAGTTTGAATTAAACTTAGTTTGAATTCACTTGTTCAGCAATGAAATAATTTTGTAAGTCGAAGATGGGGTAGTAATGGAGTGATTATGCGCTACTAATAGTCTCTAGCACTAAACTCCGACTTGCGGCCTTCGCGAGGCTACCCTGTTAACCAGCTATGGTATATACAGGGACAAACGAAAGAGGAGGAGAAGGTGGCCAGGGGCTGGCCTGACCGCCTTCGTTTCACAATCCTTCGAACTTCCCAAATCCTCTGCTCTTATCCCAGCCCCAATCCAAGGCGTTATGCGATTCGTGTCGAAGGATGGATGATTCAGGGCTCGCTTAACGGAGCCTCAAGGGTACCAGGCAACCCCCTTGAGTAAATAGCCATACTCCAGTGAGTGGTGCTCTGCCGGAGCGGACAAAATACGACCGATAGAGCTTCAGGGATTTTCCCCTATATGACACTAAGGAGAAGGAAGTCCGGAGACCCTCCGTAAGCGCATAAAGTCCAAAAGCGCTATCTAGCGGGAGCCAACCTCCCACAAGTGCACCTAAGGACCCGAAGAAGGAGAAAGGAAGTCACCTTCCCCCGAAACCATAGAGAGTCTGAATGAGCATTATCAATGATGGTTTGTGCATATTCTGCAAGGAAGAGGAAGAAACACCGATACACCTGCTGGCTGACTGTCAGGTAACCTTGCTTCACAGAGGTAGGTGCTTCGGGACTCTACAAAACCATAGATAAACTTGGAGGCGCTGAAGCTAACTGCTGGGGAATACAGAAGAGGGGAAGTACAATCGTTTTTTTTAAAGATGCAGTGCTATAGTCACCCTCAAATAATAATAATAATAAAAAAAATCAAAGATAACTCCAATAGTAATTCAAGCATGTTGTGGATTTTCATTTTATTAATGAATTTAAATAACCACCTTTATACCTGAATGTAAACTGATTCATGCAAGCAGTATATTCATGAAACAATAATTTGTTATTTGCTAAAACAGTCAGTTTGAAATCAATTATTGTCCAGGTTAAGACAAAGCAATGTTATTACTACCGGAGACCATTCCCACTCAATCGTGAGTACTCCTTCAAGCAGACCTAAACCCAACTTTTATTTCAATTAATTGCTCGCAAATCACAGACTGACCAGAAATATTTACAAATAAAACAACTTCACTGATCAGACCATTTCTTTTAGCATTATTTATGAATAACAAAAACTCTATTGTGATAACTGTTTAAGGAGAAAACTATATTTAGATTTCATTAATACAGTACTTGATTCCAAAATGAAATAATTTTATCACAGTAAAACAAATCAGGTTTTAATGCTGCTATACTCGAAAGTCTAAGTAAAGTATTAAAAGTGAATTTAAGATTTTTACCTTTTCAATTTACTTAATTCATGTTTAATTTGAGGAGATTGTTTAGGAGGGTGTGTACCCACAAGTTAGCAAGCTAAGGTCTCACCGTTGACAGACTTCATCAACTAAGACAAAAATACAGAGTTTGACGTGGAAAATGACCCTATAAAGGACATTCATTGTCAGACACATTAATCAAGGCTACTTTGTGAAAAGGGTACTAATTCTTTCCTGGTCTTCTCTTCATTCTAGAAACTAACATCCTGTATTTAGTATTGCCTTAATACAAGCACTGTATGATGCAAATGTAATTACATATAATTGCGAGAAGGAACATAACACTACAAAGAACAACTAACTTCCATCCACTAATCTGATTTTCTAACATTAATTTTTCTAAAGCCTACAACAGCTCAAAGTTAGTAACTCAATAGAAGTTCCGTTGTTTCCACCACCCACGCTTGTAGGCTCAAGTTCTACTCTAGTTATTTGCAGTAGGTTTTTTTGTGGGGGGCCACATTACCGGAATGTCTCTATATTCTAACTCGCTAATTTTATTAGGGAAAGGATTTTGGTCCATTACCTGGCGTCGTAGGTGTCAGGGCAGACACTTTACGTCCTCTTCCAGAGACATATACACAATTCCCAACTAACACACGAAAAATTTTCCACCAGATCCAATTTCCAATCTGTTTTTATAAAACTGAAAATTAATTATGCAGGAAAAATAAAGTACTTACTGTGGTCGATATTTGAAAAACAGGACGCGGCTTCAATATATATCTGGCCGAATACACCCCTTGCACTCCATCTTCTCTTTTATCTTCTCCTGATGACGAACTATTCTTCAATTTAATTTATTGCACATAGTAAGTATTTCTTGTGTATAATTTTTGTTTTTTTTTAATTTTTTAAACAACAATAAATGACCAATAATAAAACTGGTTAAACCAGGTAAGTAATAACACCAGAATGATTTGGTAAAGCCAAATTTCGTTTGTTCCCCGAAATCAGTGTCAATTGACGCTATTATGCTACATTAAAAACCTACCACTAAATTTATCGCAAAAAGCTAGTGACTAGGTAAACATCTTAGAATAGTTTCCCTATACAACATGATCAAAAAGATCTACTAAATAAGTGGACCCACATTTCCACTGATGGCTGTTTTAACAATCTGGAAGGACCTGTGGTGGTTTTAACTACCATTTGTTCCAAGGCTGATAAGCAGTCGCCACCGTCACGAGTGACTTTGATGTAAAGCAACATCAGTAATAGAAGCGTCAGTTTAGTTTAGTAGTCCATAAACTTAACCTATTAACAGCGTTTCTAATTCCGCAAGAGCCTCTTTTAAGAGACCACAGCAAGCCCGGACACAACTTGCACCTGGAAATAGGAAACGATATTAGGACAAACTGATAGCAATGAGATGGATATTAAACGACAGTCTATTCCTAGCCATGTTGGCCTAAGAGCAATGTTGGAAACTAGAATATGGATTTCCTACAAAAATTGGCCCTTCCCTCCCACAGTCCCGTTTCTAGTCATAATTAACTTTAGATTTGATTTCATCAAAGTTTCTATCTCATAACCTATCCAAGCAGTGAGCTTAGCGTCCTTTGACACAGTAAATTATTGAATAAGTTCAAATGACAATTCTTGACCATATCAATTTCAATTAGATGATACAGTCGTACCGAAAAATGCTAACATTTTATTGAGAAACTGAATGGCTTTACTCCTATTTGATCAGCTTGTCCTGGTTAATGAGATTGTTAACACTACTAGTTATGCGAATAACCTCTTTCAGGGAAGAGTGTGCTGTAACATGTACATAGGGATATTGGCAAATCGTTTAGTTATCTTCGGCTAATTGCACCACTCTGGTTACTGATTCTTTATTTAGTACGAATTTTATTCACTAGCAGTTTAGACCATACTTTTATACTCTATTCCACCAGAAAAGTAGACAAGCTATAATAGTGTTTGTCATACGTCCTCTTTTTTAGATCAGTATACCACAGCATGCATGAGTTGTGTTAGATAATACCAACTTTAAGAATACATACCGAAAGATATTTGAATTATGGTTAGTACAAGGAAATTTAAATCCTTATATAAAATATTATACGTAATCTAATTCGTAGTATAAACAAAGAGGATAACTTTCAAATGACTAGATCATTCTTTACAGTCGGTAGATCAGTGCTCTTCAAACTTTTTTCATTGCAACCCATTTTGCATTTTATACATTTTTGACGACCCCTATAAAAAAAAATGTATTAATATTTATTACTACAAAAATTAAGTAGATAAAAAACAAAAGAGTAACATTAGCTTTAATCAGACGGATGTGCTTGTATATTTTCGCACGAGTTCAAATCTTGGTTCGATTTTGGTGACGGCGGGTCTCAGTAATGACAATAACATAAGTATAACAGAACAATTAATAGAAATCACGTGAAATGGATATCTCATGTGTAAAATGTTTACTTATCAATACATTCATAATGTATTAGCAGCATCTCGCGACCTCCAGTTTGACGAGCTCTGGGCTAGACAACATGAAAATTGGCACAATCATTGCTTCATCCAATCCACTCATTCCAATACGTCAGTACATTTTACCCTTTTAATATATTACATATTTACATATTACATATTAATTTATTGCATATTTCATACTTATATGAGTATTTAACACATGCCTCATTTCCAATATAAACACAGAATTTAATTAATAGCTATTAAACAAAATGTGAGTTAAGTACCTTGTGCCATTAATGTTAGAGAAGCAGCAAGAAATGTTTGCTGGTCCGATTCTACAATGTCCACTATGGTTCATTTGACCCATGCAGATCATAATTTAAGTATACTTTAATATTTATATTGCTAATATTAGCGACACTAATATTAGTAATGAATAGCAAATTTAGAACCCTCAAATGCAAAAAACTCGCTAACAGGTTAGCCTAGTAGCAACGTGCTTGCCTCTGGAATGGTAGGTCCGGGGTTCAGCACTTACTCTGGCCCTCGATTTATACATGCGGGAGGTGAATAAATCTGAACACAACGTCCCTTTGAGAGGAGGCTAGATCGTCGGTCCCTAGATTGTACGATGTCAGGTACTCATTGAAGATCCCTACCTTATATATCCTTTTTTGAGTTAGGCAAAATATAGGATTCCCAATGAAGAATCAGTCTGAATTGTGTGGTATCACAAAGGTCCATGTGTGTTCCCTTGTGGGGCTACCACTGCAACCTAACATAACTTACATCTCAACAGTGTTTTGTTCACTTCTCCATATTACACATAATTTTTTTTTAAGACGTTTACTACCTTTTTGAACACTATCTATAAGTGTTAATGAAATGGATTGAATCACTCAGTAACCTTCTTACTTCACTGTTGCCCGATATGACTGAATGGTTAGAACCTTGATTGATAATCTCATGAACTTTACGTTTACCTTGATAACAAAATATAACCTCAAAAAAGTACTTTTTTACTGATTTATTATTTTATTTAAAACTACAAATGTTGATATAAAAAAAGAATGATATTTAAAAATAGCATAGAATGATGGTAGTAAAAATAAAATGGTGACTTTATCGACGAGCTCTGCCTCTTCCACGGCCTCTGCTGCCACGACCTCTGCCTCTTCCCCTCCCTCGAGGAGCAGTCCCACCTACAACAAACAAATGGTGCCTGTAAGATCTTGTCCCAGAATAATATGTGCACTTCTCATCCCCAAACACTGTATACAACTAAAACAACCATAACAAGTACAAGAGTTGTGAGATAATATCCTTATGGTAAATATTGAAATTCTGCTCTATAATCATTCCATATCTACCATCAAGTACAACTAAAACAACCATAACAAGTACAAAACTTGTGAGACAATATCCTTATAGTAAATATTGAAATTCTGCTCTATAATCATTCCATATCTACCATCAAGTACAACTAAAACAACCATAACAAGTACAAGACTTGTGAGACAATATCCTTATAGTAAATATTGAAATTCTGCTCTATAATCATTCCATATCTACCATCAAGTACAACTAAAACAACCATAACAAGTAGAAGACTTGTGAGACAATATCCTTATAGTAAATATTGAAATTCTGCTCTATAATCATTCCATATCTACCATCAAGTACAACTAAAACAACCATAACAAGTACAAGACTTGTGAGACAATATCCTTATAGTAAATATTGAAATTCTGCTCTATAATCATTCCATATCTACCATCAAGTACAACTAAAACAACCATAACAAGTACAAGACTTGTGAGACAATATCCTTATAGTAAATATTGAAATTCTGCTCTATAATCATTCCATATCTACCATCAAGTACAACTAAAACAACCATAACAAGTACAAGACTTGTGAGACAATATCCTTATAGTAAATATTGAAATTCTGCTCTGTAATCATTCCATATCTACCATCAAGTACAACTAAAACAACCATAACAAGTACAAGACTTGTGAAACAATATCCTTATAGTAAATATTGAAATTCTGCTCTATAATCATTCCATATCTACCATCAAGTACAACTAAAACAACCATAACAAGTACAAGACTTGTGAGACAATATCCTTATAGTAAATATTGAAATTCTGCTCTAAGTAATCATTCCAAATATCTACCATCAAGTACAATTAAACAACCATAACAAGTACAAGACTTGTGAGATATCCTTATAGTAAATATTGAAATTCTGCTCTAAGTAATCATTCCAAAATCTACCATCAAGTACAACTAAAACAACCATAACAAGTACAAGACTTGTGAGATAATATCCTTATAGTAAATATTGAAATTCTGCTCTAAGTAATCATTCGAAATATGTACCATCAAGTAAACGTAAATCTTAATATTAATATCTCAAAAATATATAAAGAAGCACGATGAAAAATCTTAACAATTACTAATTAACTGTTTACGTAAAAATACTGCAACTAAGTCTTTACAAAAATATAAGACATCACAAAAAGGGTACATTATTCATGGGTGTACAGGTTTTGAGAGTCATGCAACTCTTTTTTCAAATAATTCATCTTTCATGAAATATAATCAAGTATCTATATACTTATATTTCTTTATAATAAAAAATATCAACTATCCATTCCACTTAAAAACTTAAACTTTATATCACTAATAGCCGAAATATAATATCATACTAATATTAATAATATTAAAAGATAATAATAGCTGAAATAAAATAATAATAATAACCAATTCACAAATATATATAGTCAATGGGTTAGTTCCACTGAGGTTAGTAATATTAGAATTAGTAATAATATAATCCGTCATACCTCGTAAAGTCTCAGAAAAGCTCAGACGGTTTCTGGTCCGTCTGGATCCCATCTTCAAGAGCACCTAACGGACAGTCAGTTAGGTGCTCTTGAAGATGGGATCCAGAAAGATGGAAATCTGAGATAGTACAGCATTGGAAATATGGGTGAAAAGTATTACAGACCAAGTATTTTCAAGGTTTTTTTATCATTATAAACAATTATGAAATTTTAACCAGTAAAAATTAGACAATATCGTGTTCATATTAATAGAATAAATTATACACAGTTAAGTCAAGTGTCCTTAAAACTATTAGTATATTTCAATTTCAGTTCATAAAATGTTTTTTAAAATATCACAAATATATTTCAGAACATATAACATGTGTATATGATTAATATAATTATGTAGGTTCAAAGGATGCAAGAAAAAACTTATGAGATAATTTATGCCTGCACAACCTATGATGTTGGATGTACTTTGTTAAATAAGTCATACATAAAGTTAAATAACTTTAAAATGTGTATATAATATCAGACTTCTTAATAATAAAACCTTTATTTTTCACTAACTATTTAGCACTCAATGTTTTTCTAGTCAAAATGTATAAGTAGAAATACTTGATTTTGCAAAAATAAGTAATTAGATTTGAAACATGTAATTAGGGTGAAAATGACATGCAAAATACGAGCACTGAACATCTTTACCATAGTTTAAGTCAACATTAAGTGTGAACTCTTTTAAAAGAAATTGTTAATTTATTATTGTGTTATTTTGATAATTATGATTATTATTCAGATGCTAGCATTATATTTATTTACATTTAATTATATTATCACACTTTAATAAAGCAATCTCTTCAACAAATACAATATTTTAAACTGATTCATTGAAAATATACATTTAGTTATTATTAAAAACAAAAACGAAATTGCCCACGAGAACATAAAACATAAAATTACAGAAAAAACACAAACAATAATCTGCTATATTGTGATCTCGTCACCAGGAGAAGAACTCTCATAACTACTCTGATAATACTGTAATTGTCAGTATAATAATTTTATAAAAGATCAAAATATAAAGCATAATTCAAAATTGATATCATACTTTGAAAAAATATAAATAAAACTAGCAAATGTACCCGTCTTTGACGGAATCAAAAATTCTATTATACTTGGTATTCCAAAATATCAATTATAGTATATTACTAATACTATAATTAGAAATTATAGAATAGTAGAAAACACCATTATTAGTACAGTGTTAAACAAATGCCTCTGTATACACTACATTAGCTGTCTGTCCTTCAGATTCATGGAAGAACAATCAGTTGAAACCTCTGACTATTGAGCAAGTAAACTACAGTTGACCATGTGAGAAAAACTTGGTTTCGCTAACTTGAATTTCTGCGTTAGATAAAGTCTCCCTTTGCGACTTAGTTAACGTCATTGTGAAATAGACTCTGACGGGACTTTGCAATCATTTGAACGGAAACAGACAGTGGCTCGGAATCAATGGTATGTGTGGTATACACACAGACTCCCCAATACCACATCCAGTCATTATGTCCGCCTCTATGGCATATCTGTGTAGAGCACGAACTCAGAATCGTGTCCCGTTGCACAGTTTTTGGGGCACTCATGTTTCGTAACATGAAATTTGTTACTGCTATAAATTGCAGCATCATTGGTGCTCCTACTTTAAGTTTTTACTCATGAGCAGGCAGTCCAGGAGAAATAAATTCAGAGTCAAGAAATTCAATTAGATAACGAACTGCTTCTTCATCACTAATCCAATCTCTTTACTGACTTGTAAGTTCTTTCCTCGGCTTCATATAGCGTAAGAACTTGTTTGTTGATTTCTCCTGCCTGTTCATATTAAGGGCTGAGAATTGCTCGTTTACAAAACATTTATTCTCAATAGATAGTACATCCTCAACTCTGTGAAACACCATTTCAATGATGTCAAATACGCAATATATTCACATGCTCAATTGAAATTAAAATCAACTAACAATACCTACTTGCCACACCTGTGTATTTTCAAAACAAACTTGTCTGTGAAGTTAGGAAAATACAGCTAAAAGCCCCATAACTACGCTTCTGTACTGAATTAATAATCTATTTAGAGCCCATATTTTAAGTTAGGCATACACAAATCCAGTGTCAATGTTTCAGCTTGCTATGTCTTATGGTGGCTGAGTTTACTTGTGACAAACATTTTTGCGTTAAACGTCCATAACTTCACTTCTACGTTGAATTTCCAATCAATTCAGAGCCTATATTTTAAGTTAGACCTACACAAATCTACTGTAAAAGTTTCAGCTTTATATGTCTTATGGTAGCTGAGTTTACCTGTGACAAAGTTTTGCGGACAAACCGACAAACCGACAGAAATTTTTCTAAGGGTGGATTCGGTTTCTCCAATGTATGAAACGTAAAGAAAACTTGAAATGAGTCAGTTCTAAGCAATGTACAGACAAAATCATTATTTTATTTATAAAGATGATCCTAGAAACCAGAGATCATAATTTTTGAAAAATTGTAACTCATTTTTAAAGAAATACAAAAAAATTGTTTAGTTTGTATCAGTGTAATATTAAATTGATTTACTTGTACTTTTCATGTGCGTGGTCTCCGTAATTATTTGTACAACAATATTATAAAGTGTTCTGGAGATACAACATGGATATATATCAAAATAACGCCTGTAAGTAGAAACAAAATTAAAGTTTATCAGGACTCGATTCAGTGTCACGAGTTCATTCTAACTAGACAGTTGTTGTTCAAATCCACAGACTATTTTTCTTTGTAATACAATTTCTCATGTAATACTATGTTATGTTTCAAAATTTTATAATTCTTCCTATGAAGAAGGTTTTAAATAAAAACCGAAACGTTGGCAGTGAGAGCTTAATTTCAACCTGAATAACTGACCGAGTCCTGTTACACTTTTAAATTAATGACGATTTCATGAAAATTAGTATTTGACAGCTCTGTTTTTAAATTTAACATACAGATTATAAATAGAAATATATTCAGCCATTTGATTTTTTCAATTAATTTCTTTGCTTAAATAATGAAATTCTTCCTCATTGAAATGCTTAAATAGTGGTAATAATGAGATAAAACGACAGTTATAGAATAAGATGCAATGACTTCGGACACCTCTACATTGGATAAACAGTTAAGGACTCTGAGACAGCGAAATAAAGTACACATTCACCATTTAATCAGAGAAAGGCTAAATGAAAGAAATTTTGAAATTTTTAAAACAACAAAAAACGTTATTAACAATTTTGACTTACGATTGAATATGAAAGTTTTTGAGGAGACAAAAATCATAATGTTAATTATTTATTTTTTTTTTTAAATCACAATTCATTCCCTTTCTCAAAAATCATAAAAAACAAATTTACACTGAGCAAGTGTTAGCTTTTTGCTACATGCTATACTCTGATATAAGGTTGCTGTAAACATGCATTGAGAAAAAAATATATCAGTAATTAGTCGGTTTTGTATATAAAAAATCAAATTTAAATCCGGCTTTTATTAAAAATATAATAGATGGAAGCACAAAATTTTTAAAAAGAATAAATATGAACTATTAGACTAGAATAGTGAAAAAAATGGATATTTTTCGCCAACTACACAGCTGCACTTCTATAGAACAAAAAGGTCCATAACTCATATTTTAATATCCCAAAGATTCTTTGACTCACTAAGTCAAGAAAATCTACATCGGATATTAAGTTTTGTCCAAGGGTTCAACATATAGACTGATAGTAGCATTTTGTTAGACAAATTCACCATACCATGGAAAGCATTAAAACTTATGTTAATTTGGCGCTAATTTTTTACATGTCAGAATTTTATTCTTCTTACACCTCATATTAAGTCATTAATAATTTCAATTTTTTTCATTAAACCTCTAAACATCAATTTTACTGAAGCCGATTCCTTAAAAAATTCTAAGTCAATGTAAACTATGTATATAAATGTAAATAAATCTAACAAATATACCAGGTGATCTGTTAGTCCAGGAAGAATATTCAGTTGTATAGCTTTATTGTTTTTAAAAAAATTGAAATTTTGGGATATTTTTTTAAAAATTGCCATTTTTCGTTCAATTTTTTGGCCAAATGTCATGGTGTCTTAATGAGCTATTTAGTGTCAAAAAACATAAATGTACCAAATGCCCCTTTAGTTAATGTAATTTTTAAAAAAAAATACCTCCCTCATCAACCACATATTACTCCAATTTTAGATATAGAATCATTTTGATCTGTCAAACATGGCTTGTACTTCTTCATAAGCTTTCAGATCGAATCACAGTCAAAATGTTTACATTTCATTTAAAGAAATACTTTCAGTTGATTTAAAAATCAGAGAATTATTCCAGTTTTTGCTTTTGACGCTTCCATGATAATGCTATTTTTTTTTTAATTTTTAAATAGTATATGTGGCCTATTATTAAGGAGCAAATATACAAGATGAGAAAGTCGCTTATTTTTGCTAAACTGTATGTTTAGATATTTCTTTCTCCTAAAATACTAACTTTAGAGTCTTGAAATTTTCACATTATCATTGAAGAAACAAAAACAATAACTGAAAAAAATCCTCAAATTTTAAAACAACTGGAAATATTTTTTTTGAATAAATGTAAAAACTTTGACTTATGATTCCATCTGAAAGCTTGAGACGAGGATGCAAGCCATACCTTTTGGTATGAAATCATACAGGTATACCTCGGCCTACGTCGTTTCTCTGTTAAGTCAATCTCAATTATACGTCGGTTTTAAAAACATACATGGAAAATAAAAAAAAATAAAAATAAAGTATACCTCAGATATTCAAATTTACGTTTGTCTGCAACAAATTTTGGAATCATAACATCACTAGAAAACTACTATAATTACATGAGATCATATTGTTGTACTATAAATAAAAACAAATGCTCATAAAATTGTTACGTATCATGCAGTATCAAAAGTTATTTGTTTGCAAGCTTACAATAGATTCTTAATAGCCTTATATTATTGAAAATTGCATTTATGAATAAAGTATTATAGAGAATTTAGGAAAGGTTTTTTTTTCTGTTCAGTCTTAGCCTAGAGTCTAGCTGATTGGAGTTTCGAGTTAAGTCACCTCTTCTGATCTCAATTAACAACGTTTGGTGAGGTATACCTGTACTTAAAAATAGAGCATTATATAGGGAGATGAATTGAAGTATTTTTTTTAGAACTAACATTAACCAAAGGGGTATCATGGCTACTTAGATTATTTAAATCTTGATTCTTTCTGACCAATTTAGATTATAAAAACAGCCATCTAGATTATACATTATTTTCTGGATTATTTTAGACCTCTCTTTAGATATTTCTAGATTGTAATGTAAAATGCAATAATTATATTGAATTTAATACAACTTTATATCAGAATCAATTCCGTTCCGTATACCTTTCGTTCTAGTACAGTTCTGATCTAGTTTTACTTCTGGGCAAGTGTGTGCCGGACTGCCTTAGGATAGCGGTCAAAAGTTTTCAGTCTGTTTTTTCCTCACAACAGTACCCTGTTAGGACGGAGTTTATTTCTAACCGCACTTATCACACTAGGTATAACTTACATACAACTAGATAGAATGTAACTAAAATATACAAAGCAAACATTACACATTCTAGGAATGAATATAATAGTATAGCAAGAATATTACGTATCTAAGGCAATTTAATTTCATTCAGAACACTTGCGATGGAATATTAGATAACAATGTTTTGAAGTCAGGCACAAATTGATCTGTTATTACTCTATTTTGTTTGATTGGTCAATTGTTTCCTGTAGTATTTATTCTTTGTATTATTAAACTTTACTGATAAGGATGTAATTTTGGACAATCATAGATTAAATGGTTCCATATCTGGTCAGTCAGTCCATCACATATGCAATTTGAATTTTGAATATTAAAGCTCTTCAAGTAATGTCCAGTACGTCCATATCCGGTCAGTTCCTGAGTCAGTCTGTAATCTATTTATGAGTCGTCAAGCTTCTTCCTTGTCTTTATAGTCGGAAAGTATTTTCCTTTGATCCTGTTGTTTCATTCCTATTCTCATCTTTCTCCAGTCGCGCATTGCAGTTCTTCTTCAGTTAGGATACGTTGCTGCTGTGTAACTGACGACCATGTCCTCCACCGTAGCTGCTTCTTTCATCTTATTTCTTCAGTAATAGGCCAGTCACTGTCTCTGCTCTTTATTGTCTCAATGAATGTTTCACTGCCAGTTTTAATTAGTACCTTAATGAGTTATGCTCCTATACTCCTAAGAGTGAAAAAGTGTTGTTCAACTTATGATTCGCCTTCCGATGCCGAAATAATATTCGCTGAATATCAATCAAGTGACGCTATTCAAGGAATATCGTTAGTACATTCAAGCAATGAAGAGGATGATGAGTATTTCCAAGAATTCTTCCATTTATCAGGTAAATTTATTTAGCATGCTAAATATTATTCCATTTAATAATAAATTATTTTTCAGATTATTAAGCATTTTTTTTTAGATTAGTCTAGATTTTTTTTGTTTTTTTTTTTGATAAGCTATATTATTGTGCTGAAAATAATTTGGCAGCCCTGATGGGTATTATGGTACATTTTATCTTTTCAGAAAATGTTTTTTGACGCTAAATGACTTATTAAAGACAATGAAATTCTGCCAAAAAATTGAACGAAAAAAATGGCAATTTATAAAAAAAAAATCTTTAAATTTCAGTAATCATAACAGGAATAAAGCTATAAAAACTGAATACTATCATCCTGTACTAGTGGAACACCTGCTATACTTATCGGATTTGTTTACATTCATTTACATAGTTTACATATAACATATTCTTAAGGTGAATCCCGAATAGTGTTAGTTACGATGGGAAAGGTTTACTCAGAACAGATATTCATAGACAGTAGAATGGCATTGGACACAATGATTAGATGTACCATATGCTGCTACCCAGCTGTTGTTAGTCATAATGCGCTGATTAACGATCATATAACTATAAAAAAAGATACTCCTCTCAGATTCGCCAGCCCCCTTTTGTTGGTGAACGAATCTACAGTTGATATCGATGGGCATAATAAAAACATGTGCCCAAGAAATACTTCCTTTCACTTCATGTAGTATGCCAACGTCAATAAAAATGATATATATATATCAGCTCAAAAACGAAGAAAAACAACAGACATATATATAACACTATTTTTCTTTTTTATCGTGGTTTGGTCTAGCTTCAATAATTCAACACCTTTAAGCCGACGTTTCGTCTATATTCATAGCCCTGAAGATGTCTACAAATATAGACGAAACGTCGGCTTAAAGGTGTTGAAGCTAGAACTATTGCACTTGTATTCCATTTGATCTAATTTGCTTGCACGACTTCATGGAATAATAGTTTCCTATGCAGAATGGTCCAGTTATATCATCGGTACAATCTTTTTTTTTTACATAGATTTACATTGGATTTAATATATTCCTTTCTTCATTGGTTAATTCCTTATTTTTAAAACTAACTATAAACTTTCATGCAGCTATACATTCATGTGGCCTGATTATAGGTAGATGTTTATAACATTGCAATATACAATTTTATTTTTAAGTTTCGATACGGTTTCCTTTATGCCTCAAATTACTAACTCCTGTGAACGCTAATAGGAATAATGATTACACGGTCAGTTGTCTTAGTTTAGATCTTTCCACAACTTAATCTATATTAGCGCTTAAGTAGTACCACAGCTGTTTGCATTTCTTTCCTTCGAATTATTGCTATGGAATACAGCATATTTAATTATCTAAATTTTATTCATTTAAAGCAAACATTAAAATGGTTTACTAAGTAATGGGAATATACTGCAATTACATTACACTATATAAAATACTGCCCACTTAAACAATTCTGTCATGCTTAAGTGTCTATTAACACCCTATTTCATTCACAATATTACACTATAATTAACCCATACTACCTCTAGCTGCTTCCTTCTTTTTAGACTTCGCTTTAGGTGTATCATCCACCAATAATGTCTCTAATGGAAGAGAATCTGGTAAAATGTAATATCTAATATTATTTCCTCTTATGCTCAAAGTATCTAATTGAACTGGATTCTTATTCTTTACAGTCATTTTGACAGCCTTAAGATGTGTATTCATAGCTATGTCCACTCCTGAAAAAAAATAGTATTGATATCTTTCAGATACAATTATGACTAAAAATTCTTCCAAAAAAATGTAAAGAATTGGATATACCTGTAATGGTTCCATGAACTTGAGTACCATTTTTAAGTTCGATCGTTACAGTTTCATGACTTAGTTTCATTAAAAACCTACAATTTAATAAAACAAATAACAAATTTATTATACCACAAATATAAATATAAAAACTCTTCTACTTACTTAACCAACTTCATGACTATATTCTGTAAAAAAAAAACAGTAAAACCAAACCCGGCTTGTAAATAAAGTAACCTTACCACATGGGAATCTCAGTGTATACTTCAGGTAATATTCTAAAACAAAATGTCAATAATTCTTGTTCTCAAAACTTTTAAACCATAAACCTACTTATTTCTAATTCATCAAAAAAATATTTTCAAAACCTTTAAAAAATCTAATTTATAATTTTAAATTGAATTAATGTTAGGATGTTACAGAGATGACATCCATAAAGGAATTAATTATAATGCTGTAATACTTCTAGTAGGGTCAACAATTCAAAACTAAACACTTGCATGACAGTAATAAATGAATTGAAAGGAAGTTCTAAGAAAATAATGCATTAAAATTGTTGAAATTGAAATATTGTTGAAGGAGAAATTATATAGTCAAAGTATGGAACTATGAAGTTTTGTTTGTCTATGAAAATTAATACTCAGCTCCCTTCATTATCCTTTAGTGGTAAATACAGCTATCTTACCTTTCAAAAAAATTATGCACTCATTTTACCATCATATTATATAAATGGTTACCTTATATTAAGTCATAATCACTTTTAAAAAAAACTAGCGTTTTAGTTTCGATTCAGAAATTTCTTCTTTTAATAATGTACAATTATTTTGTTTATTAAGGGAAAACAACATATGATTTCTTAACAACTTGATTTTTATTTTAGTTGCATTGGTAAAACTGAAAGTCAGTTGAATCTTCGCGCCTAATTCTTCCCTTTGCTTTGTTATAAGTAACGTTATTTGAATGAGATATTTATTTCTTTGTACGTGTAATTAAAATTAATTAACACCATGCTTGATCCAATGCAAGTTGCTGTGAGAATAAGGCCTATGGTTCAGACGGAAATTGAAAATGGTTGTCGTTCTTGTATCGAAAGGGTCAAAGGTGAGCAGCAAATTATGGTTGGGAAAAATTCTCAAGGATTTAGCTTTAATTATGTTTTTGATGAATATGATGGGCAAAGTGATGTATACAATACTTCAGTTCAACCGTTAATTGAAAAGTTGTTTGAAGGCTATAATGTGACTATACTTGCCTATGGACAAACAGGGACAGGAAAAACTTTTACTATGGGAACTAATTATTCTGGTGACGGCGAAATGGGTGTTATACCCCGATCAATTATTGATATTTTTAATACAATTAGTAATTCTAGTGACAAAAACTCATATGAAGTTAACGTTTCATTCATAGAATTATACAATGAAGTACTCTATGATTTACTCACTCATAAAACGAGAAATCAGAGTATTGTTGAATTAAGAGAGTTCGGAAATACAATTTGCATTCCTGGATTAACTTTAAAACCAGTCAATTCTGCTGAAAATGCATTGAAAATTTTAATTGATGGTTCAGAACTTCGTATGACAGGTGCTACAGCCATGAATGCTACTTCATCTAGATCACATGCTGTGTTCTGTATTAATATCAAAATTATACCTAATGATACAACAATGAGCTCTGTTGTTTCGAAATTTAATCTAGTTGATTTAGCTGGATCGGAAAGAGTAAAGAAGACTGGTACGGTGGGAGAACGGTTTAAAGAGGGTGTTTGTATAAATAAAGGGCTTATGTCTTTGGGAAATGTAATATCTCAGTTGGGAGAAGGAACTTCATCATATATTAACTATAGAGATAGTAAACTTACTAGAATGCTTCAAGATTCTCTTGGAGGAAATTCGTTTACACTTATGGTAGCTTGTGTAAGCCCAGCAGATACAAACCAAGAAGAAAGTATGTCTACACTTCGTTACGCTGACCGTGTGAAGAAAATAAAAAATAAACCAGTAATTAATACTGATCCTTTAGCTTCTGTCATTGCTGAGCTGAGAAAGGAAAATGAAGCACTTAAACTTCAGATCGTATCTAATAACTTAAAATCTGTAAATGTCCCATATAATTATGATTATACCGCATTAGAAGAAAAATTGGCCCTGGAACGTAAAAAATCAGCCCAATTGAATGATGCTGTTAACCAAAATACTATTATGCATGAACGTACGCTAATGTTGGAAACTATGATAGATAAAATAATGTCACTTGTTGATGATTTACAAAATACTGTAGAGGATAACCTAGAAAAAGGTTCTATAATAGATGGAAAAATGGTAATTGATAAATTACATTTTATGAAATTAGAATTTCAACGTACGGAGAAAACTATCATTGATCATTCAGTTAAGGAAAGTACAACAACAAGTGAACAAAGTAACTATGAACTTCCTGATGATGTAAAGGAACAACATATACTTTCTCAAGCTATGGCAAACCAAGAAATTGAAAAAATTACCAAGACTTTACTTCTGAAACAAGGCATTTGTGAGTCTCTTACTGAAAATGCAGCCAAATTTGATAAATTTATTGAATTCAATACCTCGATTGAAGAGTTGAAGCAAATGGTTAGATACCTACAGAAAGAAAAGGAACATTTACTTAAGCAACTTAATTCAGATAACAAATTTTCTAATGATAAAGTCAGAACTAATTTGCAAGGAAAATTAGGTACCCTTGAAAAAGAGTTATCGAAATCTCTGAAAAAGTTAAGAGACCAAGAGAAGTTATTAAAACTCAAAGGAGAATCTGATGAGAAAATTATTAGTTTAAAGAAAGAAATTCAGGGTTTGAAATCGATGAAAATTCAGTTAATTCATAGTATGAAGTTAGAAAATGATAGATTCAGGGATTGGAAGAATGAAAAGAACAAGGAAGTGTGTCAACTTCGAAATCTGACCAACAAACAAAATTCAAAAATAGTTAGGATGGAAAAAGAATTCACTCTGCGACAGGCATTTTTGAGAAGGAAGTTGGAGGTGGCTGCCTCAGCAAAGAAAAGAATGGAGGAGGCATTAAATCTAAGGAATTTAACATGTGAAAAGAAAAATGTTGATCCAGAAAAAATTAAGGAGTACATTACGGTTGAACTAGAACTTTTAGAATCGTGTTTGTATGCCAAAAAATCACTTCAAAATTTGGTAGATGACCGATCACATGTCACAAAAGAAATAGTAGCTTTACAAGAACAGCTAGACTCTGGTACTTTAGAACAGAGTGAAAATGAGGTGCTTGAAAAGAAGAAGAGTGAACTTAAAAATGATGTTGAGTTACAAAGTGCTCAAATAGCTGATTTGCAACAAAAAATATTTGACACCAACGTTGAAGAAAGAAAAAGGTACAGGTGGGATTGTATTAAGTCAATATCAGAGGCCAAATTTGCTCTATTACATTTGTTTTCTTGTCATTCAAAATTAAAAAAAGAATCTATAACTTACACTGATGCAATAAATAGCCTTAAGGAAGAATTAGAGGAAAAAATAAAAGAAATTTCTGAACTAAAAGAAAAAATGAATGCAGTTGATCAAGAGAAAAATAAATTATTTATTGATTTGATTAAAGAATGTGAAGTTAGTATGTCAGACTCTACCATGTCAAGTAGCAATCAAGAAACGATGGATATCGCCAACACCACTTTCATTAGCTCAGCTACAAACGAAGTAGATCCATCACTTGTTGATTCAACTAACACAACTGGTCGAATGCCCAAGAGAAAATCCTATTATACAGAGTTTGTTAACTTTGTGAATGGTTATGATAACTCTCAGAATGTAGTACCAGACCCATTGGACGATTGTAGTAAAAGAAAGAAGTTTACTCGAAGGACAAACTACTTTGAAAACTAACATTCTTATTTTACTTTAGAGTTATATTTTGTGAATTCCCAATATATGTTAAATATCAACTGTAGAAATAACGTTGCATTTATTCATTGTATGGACTATAAAATACTTTTACGCTGTTGTGTTAAATTTCTATATCTTAAACTTTTTTTTTACTACAGTTGGATAAATTATTTTACTTCTTTTTATAGCGACGGGTTATTAAATACATTGCGTAAATATTAAGTAGAAATATGTAAGTTTGTTAGTTAATTTTATTTTAAAAAAAATTTATGAACTGAAATTGAAATATACTAATAGTTTTAAGGACACTTGACTTAACTGTATATAATTTATTCTATTAATATGAACACGATATTGTCTAATTTTTACTGGTTAAAATTTCATAATTATTTATAATGATAAAAAAAATACCTTGAAAATACTTGGTCTGTAATACTTTTCACCCATATTTCCAATGCTGTACTATCTCAGATTTCCATCCTATGGAAAGCTGCAGTTATATTTGTGACCCTATAAAAGTAAACTAGCCTATCTTACCTTTCGTCTTATAGGCCGGTGGCTTTCGATACTAAACTAATCAATCTGTAAAGGCAACAATACTGTTCCTATGCATTTCGTGATGAGGATCAGATATTCCATAGAATCTAGTGATAGAATCTTAACAGATCACAAACTAGCTCATGTTTGTGCATTAACAAACAATCTTCTAGACCAGGGGTGTCAAAAGTCAAAATGGACGGAGGGCCACATAAAAAGTTTAGCAACAAGCCGAAGGCCGGACTGATCAAATGTTTATTGATTTTTTTTAAAAATAAGCACATATAGTGTAGTGAACCAAATTGAACTGAAAACCTAACAAATATGTTAGGATAAATAAAACAATACTTTCTTATGGTTTTGTCATTCTTATGGTTTTGTCAATCATTTTTAATTTTCAACAGCACAAAAGACAAATTTAATTTTTATATAAATCCCCTTAACGTGAATATTAAACGACTGAAGCGGTATTATTCAAGGCAGCATCAGTATATTTTCTCATTTAGACACAGGTTTTCCAGCTAGCTACGTGATCATGTACTTCGACTTCCACCTTGTTGCCTTCCGTTTTGCCATTTTTGAAGGGTATCTGAAAGTTAACTTTTCCTATTATGCCAATGACTGGTGATAAATTATGAAATGAAGCCACGCTCGCTGCTTCATTGTGGAAAATGTAGTATTGGTGCGTGTAAAACTTCTGCAGCATGCGGGTCGGTTTTAATAATAAACTAATATCATCCTGCGGGCCTTGACTCTGACATATGGGTTCTAGACTAATCGGAAACTATAACCACTTCCCTAGCAACATTCCGACGTTCTCTTATGTTGAAAAACCTCAGCTATTAAAAGCTATAAACCTTACAATTTTATTTATGAGAAGTAATGGGTCTAAGCTAAAAGAGTTTGTTTGGTGAGTACAATTAAAATAATTATTGGTCATACACACATTTTGAGGTCTGGCGTACATATATGTGCACATAATTTCTACCGTAAAGGATGTTATATTAGTTAACGATTGTGTAACACGTGTGAAGACTTCTTAAGGTACGTTTGAGATCTTCATAACGTGTATATCTAATACATTTCAGTATATTACTGTCAAAGGTATAGGAAAATTCTAAAATCTATCTATAGCAGTGAAATAAAAAATGGCTTTGTACATCAGTATTTGATTAATAAAATTATTTAGCAATGTTTATTAATCAAGCAGCTAAGGCGTTCACCTTTCTGTTGAAGTACAAACTTTGTGTATCCCGAATCTAATAAAATAATCTCTGAATCGGGTTAAATGAATATTGATTTCTAATATACAAAAAAGGATTCGTTTAATTAGAAAAAAGTGTTACAAAAAAACCTCATTTGTAAATCGCAACTCACTTGCGGACTTATATTATATAACTTAATTTTACAGGTATAGAAAACAAATGCTTTATAAATTTACCTTAACATATATTTACAAATTAATGTAACATGTGATAATTATTTACAACACAACGTCCAAAAAGTCACCATTGCGTAGCATCGTCAGTAGTGGAAACCATATCATCCCACAACACTTCTACCATTTGGACACTGCCATCCTCAGCAACCGAAAGGACCTGCTTCGTAGGATCCGACCCATCAGGCATTTGGACATACAGAGTACCATCTTCAGCTTGTTCCACTTTCTGAACAATAATTCCGTTCTCATCTACCATACAAATAGTATTGGTGCCATCTTCTGCCTCCAGGGCCTGAAGAGTGACTTGTTCACGGGTAGCTGGCGCTGAGAGCACTTTTAAGCCAGTTGCTTCTGCTTCACTATTTCTGAAAGTTGCTTCTTCAATGGAAGTTGCCATTATTTCCACTGGTTGCTCGTCTTTTTTTATGTCTTTTTTAGATTCTTGATCTGATACAGCAATACTGTCAGGTTGGGACATCTGTTCATCCGATTCACCTCCATTGACTCTTGCTTCAATTTTCGGACCTTCCTCATTATTTAATTTATCCCCTTCGACTTTCGATTGTTTTGATAACACCTCCACAGTAGCTGACGAGACTGGAGTAGTATATTTACATTTGTTACACTGCAACCAATTGCAGTTCTTACCACCTTCTTTTCCTATAGTTTCCAATTCTTCATTTGATTCTTCCATAAATTTTCTTTTCCTCGTCTACAAATTTCAAACAAAATTACATACACCAAATAATTATCATAATAAATTAATATAAAAATAACCAACCTGAAAAGAAGATGGGGAATCTGGTTTGGTATCTGCAAAAGATTGAATTTTCAATATCACAAGATATAATTTGTTTTCAATTTGAAAATCATCATATTTCTATGTATTTATTTTTATATTAAATATTTGTATTTTCATGCTTTAAAATCGTAATAAAGACACAGGATTTTTAAACTTATCATAATTCAAAGAGATTTTATAATAATGTAAAATCATAGTTCCAAAAACATTAGATATTTTAAAGAGAAACTTAAAAGTTTGAACTAGTAATGGAATTAATTAATTACATCGAAGACCTAAGTTTATTGCCAAGATTTCTAAAATGTTTGGTGAGTTATATGGTTTCGCAAACTATTTTTTTATTTCATTCTTATAGACCATGCACAGTCAGCAAACAGGCGAAGGGCAAATCCTGCTCTCGGAGACCTTTGAAGAACTTAAATCAGTCCTGTCATCATGAAAGTGGATTATAATTCTCCGCTATAACCTGAACTGCTCTAATGCGACGACCTTTAACAGCATGGCCTCTGATTTAATTAAAGCATTCGTAAAGGATAATATTTTAAAGAGTATTTCAAGAACATTATCGTCAACTCCTTTTCATCGTTAGATAAATCCCTTTCAATTCTTTGGGTTAAATATTTTACTTTCTTGATTCTCCATGTATATGTAAAAGTGTTGCTCTGAAGATATCCTGATGAGAGGCCTAAATATCTTCTTGGGCTCTTCCAGTAGTTAACAAATTTATTGACCGCATTCAACCCAGAATGTCATCGAAAAAGAGGAAAGTGGATTATGAATTTCTAGCGTTCCAAGAAAAGTGAACCAATGACAATTTTTTCACACAAAATTAAATAAAACCAATATTCAAAGTTCCATTTTGAAGTACGTTCACCATTCAAAATAGAACTATATTCAAAGTCAGTTGCTGTTATAAAATAATAAATTGTAAAAAGACTATCTATATTTCAAAACACTCCTCTCTTTATGATAATTTTCAAGATGAACATAGAAAACAACAAGACAAAAACTGATTAAAGATATGAAAGAACAACAACATTCGTTAAAAACGTCATTATTTGTTTTGACGTTTTTTCAATATTTCGTCAAATGACAATATTATTCATTGCTTGGCAATGTATACTGTCAGTGAGAAAATGTAAAACGTACGTAATACTATGCCGATGATGAATTTGTGAAAGAATAAATACAAGCAGTGGCTGATATTTTGTGTCCAGCTAAGAAAAAAAATTGATAATTTTAGTTTATCCCGTAGAACGGTAACGAAAATGTATTGATGTATATATTATATATATATATATATATATTGAACTTGCTACCAATTGTCTTAAAATAACTTGCTTCCAAATTTAGGCATTTCGAATAACTAATATTCGGAATCATTAAATCTCCTTAGCCACTCACTAAAGTACTGCTGTGGCAAATATAGCCCAATTTGCAGTTCTTGTACGTAAAATTGATGGAATTTTCAATATCACAGAAGAAATGTTTGGTCTTCAGGAGATGAAAGACAATACTACTGGAGAGGATATTTTTCAAGAATTTAATTTAAAATGTTAATAACTAAAAACTTAATGGTTAATCAACAGATAGTGCACCTGCAATGGTTAGCAATAAAAATTTCTGAACCTAGAACGAAGTTAACATCTTTTGACAGAGAAACAAAAGATTTTTCCATGTTTCGCTGCATAATTCACCAAGAGAATTTGTGCACAAAGTGCCCCAAATTTAAACACTTGATGACTAGTTTCTGCTATCAACTTTATAAGATTTCGAGCATTCAATCATAACTAGTTGAAAGAATTTTATCTTACCAATTATAATAATTTATTTTCTCAATATATTATAATACTGTTATTTATAAAATTGAAATTGTACTTTTATTACAAACATATCAGTCATATAAGCCTTTACTTGTAAAATGTTTACCTTTTGGGGAAGTTTTTGACGTTGTAGATGCAGAGGATGGCGGTGGAGGTGGATTTGTTCTTGCATTTACTAGTTCTCCATCTTCCATATTATATTTTTTTTCTAAATAACGTAAAACAATAGACCTCAAGGAACCTACTTCCATTTCAAGTCTATCTAATGAATTAATCATGGTGGCACAACCTCGGCAAATAACATCATCCTCAGAAATAACAACCATATAACTGAAAATATAAAATGAATATAAATAAATAAAAATGAAGGTAAATTAAATCTGAGGGAAATGAAAAATTTGAACTCACTCATCACCAACCAATTGTCCAAGTTTTTCTATCAGTCTAACCTTTGTGGTTTGTGTTCGGCATGTAGCAAGTGTATAATATCTACCCAAAACTCCAACATCACAAACAAAGCAAACCAATCCTTCCGACCCGGTGGCAAGACCAGTTTGTACTTGTGTGGCCATTCTACAAAAGTATTAAAGTATGAAGCATAATGCCAAGGAATGTTATTGGAAATAAATAATGAGTCCGTAATACATAATGTTGCGGCTTAAAGGAATAATCAAAACCTAAGTCAGTTTTAATAATACAGAACAATATAGCACAGTATTAGACAAAGAAATATTAATTCCATAAAGTACCTTTAATACTAGCTGGAGAGACAGTTCATTAAACTTGCCTATCAAAAAATATAAAAAGTGAATGCGTTAAAGTATGAATTCGGTGAGGTTCATTTAAAGTAACAAGCCTCATGGTTCAGTGGTTCCAATAACGAGTAAGGACTTGCTATTTAAAATAAGAATAAAACCTTTCATAACAAATAAATTCACACAAAACCAGGACGTTTCATAGATAAAAAAAATTAAAAATGCACAACTATTTGGACGCTGTGACAAGCTAACCTTACAATTACCTTAAATTTCCCACTATGGGTAAGGTTGTAAATGTGTTCAAACCATCATGGACGTAATCTTCTCCAACGAATTAATTACGATAAAGACTTCTAAATAAAAAAAAAAGCTTTTGATTCCTCAATCCTTTATTTAGATGAATCTCAGTTAACGATAAAATATTAAAACTACTATTTGTACTGTGAAAAAGCTTCTCTGAATGTATCAATGACAACTTTACAGGGAGGTCACTATCTAGTTACAATCGAACCTCACCTCTTTAAGAATAGACTTATCGATACATTTCGACATCTCAAAAAAAAAAACAAAACATCGAAGTAAATATCATGAGCATTAAATTAATTTATTTTTTCATTTTGTATTTTCATCAATGGTAAGAACATGTTCTTAGAGTGTGAAATATGATAAAATGTTGATTTTATTAACAATATAAAAATAAAATTGTGTAATGTAAATTCTATTAACTATTTAATAGAATTATACTTTTATTTTGTCTATGAATTAAATACACAAAGAGTATAATTCATTATTTAAAGGCAATGAGCGTGATATAAATTATGTTAAACCCTTTAAGAGTCTTACATTTGCAAGCAATCGTATTATTAAGTAATACGATTACTTAATATACGAATAATTGAGTAAATAAGATAATGAAAGTTGCAAACTTATTAAAAATAAGCCAGAAATGTAATTTTGAACAGACAAAATCTTGTTGATTCATATGTCATGTAAATTAAGTTGTTTCAATAAAGAGACATTCAGGTTTCTCAAAAGATTATGTGAATACATCTATAGTATTTTCGAAGATATTAGAATAAAAGACTTTAGATTTACTGTAGAATAGGAACAGTGCATTTAGAAAATAAATTTTAAAACTCATTCTCTAAATTAAAAATGGATTAGTAAGCATGAAATTATTGAATCATTCTCCTAATTCCTATTAATATTGTAATTGCTATTACTTCAAAAAAATGGAAAACTATCTGATAGTCTATGAATAAATATGTGAATTAATTTCACGAAGAATTTGTAAATTCTGAGTTATTGATTATATGTCAGCGTTATTGCATATCATGTATAAGTAATTGATATTAACCATCACTTTTATAATTCATCGAACTTGTAAAATTGTACTAAAGTATTAACAAAATTGAAAGCAGTTCCTCTGATTTGATAAATATCAACTGGAGGTAAAATAACAGGAATTTCTTCCTTATGATTGCCGCAACTGGGTAAAAATTTTTATAATTATGAATAAATGGCAAACTTGCCCGTCTTTGACGGAATGAAAAAATCGTTGATACATGGTATTCCAAAATATCATTAAAAATTATAGAATAGTAGAAAATATCATTATTAGTACGGTGTTAACCAAATGCCTCTGTATACACCACGTTAGCTGTCTGTCCTTCAGACTCATGGAAGAACAAAGAGTTGGAATCTCTGACTCTTGGTCAAGCAAACTGCAGTTGACCATGTGAGAAAAACTTGGTCTCACTCACTTCAATTACTGCGGTAGATGCAGTTGCCCCTTGCGACTTAGTTACCGTCATGGCGAAACAGACGCTGACGGGACATTGCAATCGTTTGAATGGAAACGGGTAGTGTCTCGAAACCACTCGAAATCAATGGTATGCGTGGTATACACACAGACTCCCCAGTACCACATCCAGTCATGATGTCCGCCCCTATGGCGTATCTGTGCAGAGCACGAAGTCAGAGTCCCGTTCCGTTGTACATTTTTGGGGCACTTACGTTTTGTTACATGAAAGATGTTACTGCTACTAAATCGCAGCATGGTTGTTACTCCTGCTTTAAGTTTTTACTCATGGGCAGGCAGTACAGGAGCATCACGGAATCAAGAAATTCAGTTCGATAATGAACTGCTTCCGCATCTCTAATCATTCTATTTACTGACTTGTAAGTTCTTTCCTCGGTATGATATAGCGTAAGAACTTGTTTCTTGATATTTCCTGCTTATTCCTAGTAATGCTTGAGATCGCTCGTTCACAAAGCCATTAATTCTCAATAGGTAGTACATCTTGAACTCTGGGAAAGACCTTGTCAATAAGCTCCAATCCGCAATACATTCATATACGCAAATGAAAATAAAATCAACTAACAGTACCTACTTGCACCAGTGTATTTTCAAAATAAACATGACTGTGAAGTTAGCAAAATACAGCTTAAAAGTTCATAACTTCGCTTCTAGGCTGAATTTTTAATCTATTAAGAGCTTATATTTTAAGTTTAACATACACTAATCTACTGTCGAAGTTTTAGCTTGTTATGTCTTATGGTGGCTGAGTTTACTTGTGACAAAGTTTTACCGACAAACCGACAGACATTTTTTTAAGGGTGGATTCGCTTTCTCTAATGTATGAAACGTAAACAAAACTTGAAATGAGTCAGTTCTAAGCAATGTACAGACAAAACCTTCCTTTTATTTATATAGATATTATGATAATCTTTATATATGAAAAACAGTGAGCAGATAGGAAAAATCAATAAACAAGTTCCGAGTCACTATCCGTTTCCAGTCAAACGATTACAATGTCTTGTCAGCCTCTGTTTCGCAATGACGGTAACTAAGTCGCAAGGGGGAACTCTTACTACTGCAGGAATTCAAGTGAATGAGACCAAGTTTTTTCTCACATGGTCAACTCTGCTTGCCCAAGAGTCAGAGGTTTCAACTTCTTTGTTATGAACCTGAAGTACAGGCAGCTAATGTGATGTATATAGAGGCACTTACTTAACACTGTGCTAATAAATATACTTTTTCCTATTCTATATTTTTTCTAATAATATTTTTAAATACCACATATCTTTGATTTTTGTAAAATACCCATCAAAGACGGGCAGGTCTGCTAGCAGGTCTATATATTAGTCGTGATTCAATGGATTCGAAGGAGTGTTTATCAAGATGCATCCCTGAGTGATTCCATTAACCTTGATTTTTTTTCTATTTTTATTAACTATCGTTTTTGAGGCTGATTGTGTTGATTTTACCTTCTGATTGGTATCTTATTAGTTATGAAGACACTTATATTAAAAGCTCCTCATGTTACTACAGATAGAAGTTAATACATTTTTAGTGTAATATTACTACAATGGTACCTCGGGATACGAGTTTAATTCGTTCCGTAACCTTGCTCGTATGTCAATTTACTCGTATCTCAAAGCAATTTTTCCCATTGAAATCAATTGAAATGCCAGTAATCCGTTCCAGCCCCAAAAATACTTACCCCTAATTGTTTTTGTTGCGTGATTTTGAAAAAGAAAAATGTATTTATAAATGACAAATATTGTATAAAAACATAATAAAAGAGAATGTAGAGGTGGTTAGAAAAAACTAGCTAAAAAACTGGTTTTATTAAGTTTACGTACATGAGTAATTAGTATTTAGGTTATTTAAATTTAACTTAGACATAACTTAAATGCTACTGTATGCTTAATTTTAGTTACTGTTTTTCTCTTCTCTGGTCTTTGCCTTTTTCGCAGGATTAAAAAAAAAACTGTCCAATGAGGTTTGTTTCTTCCTCTCTTTCAGAATGCTACAGAAATGAGTTAGGCAAGTTTCATTAAATAGATCCGATGAACGACCAGTTATAACTATTTCGGGGTGTTTCTTTGCCACGAACTATGAAACTCTCTCCCACATTCCCAAGATCTTCCAATTTCCAAGGTAAACTAAGAACTGAGTGGGCCGTAGGCACCATCGTAGAAAAAAGAAATGTACATATTTATAAATGACCTGATACTACAATTGGCTGCTCCTCGTATCTCAAATTTCACGGGTATTTCAAAACAAAATTTTGCTCATTTGACAGCTCTTATCTCAAATAACTCGTATGCTGGGGCACACGTATCCCGAGGTACCACTGTATTCCAATACTATCTACTCAAGAAATGTTCTCAATTAGATTTTGTTTAACATGAAATTCTAAGTTGAACTAAGTTAAAGTTCTAAGGTGAAGTGGCTTAAATTACTAGTCGTTTTGTCACAAAGAAGGAAATAGTGCCTTTCCCATGGTTCAATATTATAAGCAAGCAATAGGGTTCTTAACCACATAAAGGACTACATATAGGACATTAAGATTTTAAATTTTTAAAAATCTTGAACTGTTTGACTCGATTCTGATGAGAAATGTCTAAATCAATGTAAAGAAATAATAAGTACAGCATGTTTAACTTAACATTTTGAAACAAAGATTATTTTTTAGCAAACATATGAATTTTCTTACTAATAATTGTTGTCTAATATAATTGTAGCAGTTGATATGTTAAATAATACTAATAACTAGAGGGACCCTTGGGAATACATTTAACCTGCCTGGAGAGGGGTAAAAATGATCAAATATAGAGAATTACATTGCTTAATGTGCGAATACAAATGTAAATGTAAATGTAAAAATGATCAAATATAGAGAATTACATTGCTTAATGTGCGAATACAATATGGCGTTATAGAAATCTAAAGTAACATTTTTAGTAAGCAGTAAATTACTTTAATTGAATGAAACTTAAATATATGACTAATCGGTAATTGACTAATTATCAGTAATGACTTACCTAATCGTATAGCTTACTGAATATTATTTTAATATTAGAGAAAACGTGACAAACATAGGCACAAGCGTATTAATATGTAGATAATAAGGAACAAAAACAGGAAAATTTCCCTTATCAGAATATTTCCGCACTGACCAAGCGTCATGAAAGAAAAGAGGAAGTATGAAACCATGAAGGGAGAACAGAAAGATGAAATATATAGTTAGAAAAGATAAAATACTCTCTGGTATGACCACTGGTGTATTGTCTACTAAATCAGAGATCTCATTCTACCGAAAATTTGGAAATAAAAGACATATTTTATTCATCGCATACGTGTGAAAAATCCTTTAACTGTATATGTATTATGTCAGAATTTGTGTTATCCAGTAAAATGTTATAGATCATGAGTTTAGAAACTTATATAAAAAATCTGGAGTGTAAAAATCTCTACACTCACCTTTACTATAAGTAAATATAATATGAAACTTCTTAGCACATAATGTCCCATTTAGATAGCAACTACTTTTGCCGCCCACAGCGGTCGTAAAATCCTCCTCACCGCCACTGATTAGTGATAAACGGTCAACCTTCAAAATTTCAGAAAATCAACAAAATATTTATTTTCATGGAATCACAATCAAGGATCTAATTTGAGACTCCTGTTATCAGTCAGAGACTTTCATGTTATTACAGTACTCGAATACATATAAAGCTATCATCAAAGAAAACCAAAAATTTTTTTAAAACAAAAAAGCATTATTCAAATCATAAAAAAATTGTTAAAATAAATTAACGGGCCAGAAAAACAAATATAAATGAACTTTCAACCCTTTTAAAAAACTAATTTTGAACAATTTATAATAAATTTATTTTAAATTTGCAAATTCTACAGTTGAAAAATTCGTTTAAAAACGCTCTTACACTCATAAACATAGAAACAATTACGATATAAAAACTCATTTTGGTACAAAATTTCAGTTTTTTTGTTTGTTTTTTATTCTTTTAATTTTTTATTGTTTTCCATTTTTACCCCTTTTAAACGCCACCACCACCTGGCACATGACACCCAGGCGAGTATAATAACTTAATTTAACATGCTAAAATATTTGTCTACTAGCTCCTTGCGGTTAAAATAACAGTTTAAATCACAGGAAACAAGGCACAAAACTATATCTAAAAATTTGACAGAAATTGTCAGATGAAGGATGTCCGGAGTCCCCATTAAAAACTGAGTTACATATTCACTTATTTAAACTTGTATTCTGTTAAAACGTGGCTTGAGGGGTTGGTTCGGGACCCCTTATTGGGTATTCGGGGCTATGCTGATAGTACAGTGCATTCCGCTATCCACCACCTGCGGACCCGCCTGGTGGCCACCCAAGCCCCAGGACCCCCCCCCCTGACTAAATGTGCCCCTCCCCCCCTGACCAACTTAAAGATATACATGATAGGGTAGAATAGAAGTAACTGTGTTGTGTAGACTTAACGATCATCAAAAACACACCTACTTAACAACTAAAGAAAATATATACAGTATACGAGGTGTATAAATAAAGTAGTGAGACTGGCAACGTCGCTTTCGATCTCGCAACGCTGGAGACGCGTGGCCTTGAGTAGCGTCAGGTGCACGTGTGATGCGCCTCCAGTATGAATCTGAACTCGCCACAGTCATTTGTTTATCCGTAGCGTTGGTTTTCGTGAAATGGTTTTTTCTTGAGCGTTTTAAAAATGAGTGACCTCAAAGTTGAGCAGCGGTGTGCAATCAAATTTTGCTTCAGACTTGGACATAATGCAACCGAAACTTTTGAAAAACTTCAGGAGGCCTATGGAGAACGTGTTTTATCAAGGGCACAGGTTTTTCGGTGGTTTAAGGAATTTTCAGAAGGAAGAGAGTCGATTGAAGATGAACCACGAAGCGGAAGGCCTTCAAGTGCAAACACCGATGAAAATGTCAACAGAGTACGGAACCTTGTGCGTTCAGATCGACGCTTGACAGTCAGAATGATCGGGGAACAGTTTGAATTTGAATCACACCTCCGTTCATCACATTTTGACCAATGAATTGGAGATGAGAAAAATTTGTGCGAAAATGGTTCCGAAAATTCCGAAAGAAAACGAGTTTTTGGCCAGTAAAAACATTCCTGTTGCTCCTCAGCCTCCTTATTCACCAGACTTGAGTCTTTATCACTTTTTCCTCTTCCCGAGATTGAAAAATCACCTCAAGGGAACTCATTTCGGGACACTACAAAACATACAAACTGCTGTAACCGACCAGCTGAAGGCCATTCCAGAATCCGAGTTCCAGCCAATGCTACAATGATTGGAAGGACCGTCTCCAGCGCTGTGTGGCTTCCGAAGGGAACTATTTTGAAGGTGACAATATCACATTGTAATTATATTTGAATAGAAAATTTAAAAAAAATCAGTCTCACTACTTTATTTACACACCTCGTAACTAAAATAAGAATAATCATACCTGTTTATACACATCAAAACCGTTTCTACCCCTAAAAACATATAAGTTGCAAGAAAGAGTAGAATAGACATAGCTATGTAAAAGTTGACTTATTGATTATAGAAAACATAACAGCTAAGTTAACAACTCTAAGTTAAATGTTACCTTACAAAACATAATTAAATATCAGGATGTTGTCATAGATCTTCAGAATTCTCAAAAAGGTTTCTATTCCTTTATCAATTGATTTAATTGGTTGAGTGGTAGAGAAACAGTTGTAAAATAAACATTTACATATTATAGATAAGCTATTCTATTCAACAGTTGTAAGTTACCTCATAGTGTAAAATTAAAATGAAATTTAGGTATACATCTCCATATACCTGAGAAGTGTTTCTACCTGCAAATGACATGAACATTAGAATGAAAATACTTATGAAAACAAAAATTTATAGTTAATAATACATCTGTTGCATACAAGAAATATAACTTATTTTAAACAGTAGTATAAAACAATAAGAATGTGATCAACATCTCTTTATCACTTCACATACGTTTCTACTCCCCAAAACATGTGAGCTACATGGAGAGTAGTTGAGAAACATATATGTAACTAAAGACTTAAATGCATCAAACACAAAATCCATTCAACATATATGAGGTTCATCACACATATACCTTTACTATAATTAAAAAAAACATGTAACCAAACTTCTTCCTACACAACAGGAGCTTTACTAGTTCCATAACATATGATTTACACAAGAGAGTAGATTGAAACAGTAATGTATATAGAGATTTAAAAAAATGTAAACCCCTATGTTCAACGATAACTTACCTACACAGTAGAATTACAATAACAATAATCAAACATCTTCATATTAAAAGCCTTTGTCATGTTTCTAGGGTAGTGGCTCTGAATCTGCTTGAAGTTGGGGAGTTATTAATTCTGCAAATAGCTGAAACACACTGTATACAAATCACCGAGAAATATTTCCATTATATCAAATACAATAGATAAAAATAATCATTAAAACATAAAGAAAATGAGACTTACTTTCAGTTAGTTTCTTCTTCTGCCAGGGAAATATAAACTTGTTGAGCCTTGGTGCCTTCTTCAGTGTTTGAGGCTAAAATATTTTATAGGGATAGGGAGGACCTCGAATTTCTTCTTCAATCCATTGAAATGTTTTTATGTCTTGCCTGTTTTGACTAGGGAATAATGTTTTTGCAAATTGTAAAATTTTTGCTCAGAGTGGTGAACAAAAGTAATCTCGCCATTGGTAGAACATATTCGTAGCATATAAAATATTTGAGGTGAGTAGGTCTTCTTAAGAAGAAAATCGCTATTACTTATCACTACTAATAATGTTCCGTTCACAAAAAGAGATGCAATTTGTAAGATGAGGTATGGTGACTACATTTTTATGTCTGGATATATTATTTCAATCACTGAGAGACACCTAGAAATCCTATAGACACCCTTGAGAACCACTCCTATAGAAATCTATCAGATTACGATCTGTCTGGGAAGAACAGTGAAAATAAGAGGGTTTCAAACAGTGTAAGACATTGAGTGTGCTTTGCTGGGTACTGTAATAAACTGAACACATAAACCTGAAATGTTACATGCATAAATACATAACATGCTCACTAACCTGTGTACAGGTATCCTTTCGTCTGTACCTGCAACAATACACACATGTTAACATTACCTCAATGGTAATATAAAACAGGATTGAATCTTTGTCAGTCATGGTTGTGACTAGTCATAATCAAATAATTCTGGTATATGTCAAACATAAATAATTCTTGTCGTTTTCTTCATTTACAAACAAACCTATTATACCCTAATAAGTTGTTAATGCAAAAAAAAAATTGTTAATATTACCTTCACATTATATTAACTCGGCGCATTGTCGCTCATGTTTTTTTGAAGAAGAGCAATAGCGGACTGATTCAGTTCAATAAATAAAAAAAGTATTTTTTATATAAAAATGTATGATAAGAACACGTATTCTATGAGTGTTCCATATCGGTAAATAAAAAAGAAGCAATTATTTTAATACAAGTAAAGCAGAAAATTAACTACCATTTAAATTTTAATTCATTCCTTATAATTTAACATATATTTTGACATATAGTTAAATTATAGTTTAAAGACTAATGTTAACAAAAATATCAAGTGACATTATGAGTGAACAAAGAAAAATTGTTAAATTTACCTTGGCATAAGCCACAGCGCATTTTCCGCCATGATTCTTTGATGAAGGGAAGTTGTAGACTGGTTCGAGCAAGCAAAGAACTTTAGGGAGTCCAAGAGTTCACTTACACAGTCCTAGAACAGAGTGGCCAACGCCATTATGACTTCTTTTTACTTCTTCATAAAATCAAACAAATTTTTTAAATGTTTAATAAAAATTGAAATTTTCTTGATAGTTATTTTGTTTGAAAGTTTTCTTTTTACACTGTTTATTGATAAATTTTATTCTTATTGCTTTATGGTTTACTTTAATAAGGAATTGAGAATAATAGTTATAATTTAAAATAAAACATTTTTTTTTAATTAACTTCCAGGTATAAGTTCCATGAAACATATTAAATTAGTAAATATCTTAAAATAAAGTGTGCATATTACATTTGACTGCCTTCCATGGACTACATGCATATGCTATCCTTCCCATAATCATTAATATAATTCCTAAGTATGGACATTTAGACAACTAACTTTTGATTACTTAATATAAAAGATTATACTATAGAAATAACCTCACTAAATGAAAGACTGTAAACAGAAATATTGTACAAAGTATAATTTGTACACAACATAAAAATAACTGAAGTAGTGTGCACTCAACAGTACTGTGAGTAAATATATTATCGAATTCATTGATAATCAATTTAATTAATTGATTAGTATAATATAGGTGTCTTCATTATTTAAATTATAAAGAGATTATACTGAATAATTATAAATTTTGGAAAAATATTTGCAATTCATTATTCAAAGTCTCCCAATAGAAGGATCTTTAAACCTTTAAAATAAGTTTTATTGCAAGGACCTCATTTGTAGGAGCAACAACAACAGTTCACATTTCAATTAATTCATTCTAATGAATGCCTACAAGCATTTTACTGGTTGTGATGAAAATGTAATCAATATTTAAAGCTGTTGGAAAAAAAGTTTGGAGTGGTCATTTTTAAACAATGCTCGACAAGTATAACAGGTGATCAAACCTTGGATCAACAAACAGTTTTTTTAGCTTTATTGCTCTTTTCCCTGATTAAAATTTCATGATTTTTTTTCATTAATTGCTAATTTATTGTTCCATTTTTGGTCAAATGTTCATGATTTTTTAATGAGCCGTTTAGCGTTAAAAAAACATTTTCTGAAAACAGAAATCGTACTTTAACGCCCCTTCGGCGAATGTAATTTTGACAAAAATTATCTCTTCTCATCCGTTAAACAATGTTCTATTTTTAGGTATAGTTTCATTTTGATCACTCAAACGGTATGGCTTGTATTGCTCTCAAAATTCAATCTTTAAGATTGAATTAGCCAAAATTTTTACATTTTATTGGAAAAAAATATTTCCTGTTGTTTTAAATTTTAAATTAACCCAGAGTCGTGTCCCGCTGCACAGTTTTGGAGCACTCACGTTTCGTAACATGAAATTTGTTACTGCTACTAAATTGCAGCATGACTGGTGCTCCTACTTTAATTTTTTATCGTGAGCAGGCAGTCCAGGAGAAATAAATTCAGAGTCAAGAAATTCAGTTAGATAATGCACTGCTTCCTCATCACTAATCACTCTCTTTACTGACTTGTAAGTTCTTTCCTCGGTATGATATAGCGTAAGAACTTGTTTGTTGATTTTTCCTGTCTGTTCATATTAAGGGCTGAGAATTGCTCGTTTAAAAAACTATTTATTCTTAATAGATTGTACGTCCTCAACTCTGGGAAACATCTTTTCAATGATGTCAAATATGCAATATATCCATATGCTCCAATGAAATTAAAATCAACTAACAATACCTACCTGCCACACCTGTGTATTTTCAAAACAAACTTGTCTGTGAAGTTAGGAAAATACAGCTTAAAGCACCATAATTTCGCTTCTGTACTGAATTATCAATCTATTTAGAGCCTATATTTTAAGTTAGGCATACACAAATCTAGTGTCAAAGTTTCAGCTCACTATGGTGGCTGAGTTTACTTGTGACAAACGTTTTTGCTATAAACGTCCATTACTTCACTTCTACGTTGAATTTCCAATCAATTCAGAGCCTATATTTTAAGTTAGATATACACAAATCTACTGTAAAAGTTTCAGCTTGATACGTCTTATGGTGGCTGAGTTTACTTGGGACCAAATTTTGTGGACAAACCGACAGACATTTTTCTAAGGGTGGATTCGGTTTCTCCAGTGTATGAAACGAAAAGAAAGCTTGAAATGAGCCAGTCCTAAGCAATGTACAGACAAAATGATTGTTTTATTTATATAGATATTTACATATTATATCATAATTATTTGAGAGCTGGAACTTGAATTGTGACAACAATTTATTAAAGTATAACATCTGTCGTGATGTTCTGAAACTTCATTACTAGTGAAATGTGGTTCTATGTACCGGTGGTACTCTTACCTTCATACAACGAACGACTTCTGATAAAATTGTATATTATTTATGCCTTTGCCACTAAATATACGGTTTTTATGTTACTTGCGAATAATTGAAATTTGCAAAGTACTTTTAACGAATATTCTATATTATTTTTTAAATAATAAAACTTCCATGATTTACAAATGAAACATTATACAAGAACATAATTTTATAACTTGATACGAATTGTAATTTTGTAAAAAATAATACATTTGTAAAATAATACTAGAAGTATGGAAACTATTTTATCTGGACCAGTATTAGAAAAAAAAGGAATAATTTTTATAAAATTGATCATCATATGAAGGTATGATAATCTATTCAATTCCATGGAAAGCGAAAAAGTTCACTTAGTCACATCAGAATTGATATGACAATTGCTAATACATTTTCTTGAAAGAATTGCTTCTATCGATACATCATCTTCGTGAAACAGTCGAGTTAATGAAACCTACTAACAGGCTTCCGTTGATACCCGAAGTGAAATTGTAGGTAATAGTATACAATTACTAGGTTAATTTGTAAATGTTTTCCATATCTTTTAAAATAAAATAATTGATACTTTAATTTCAATTCAATTAGTTTATTTTAGTTGTAGTGAAATTAATGAAGCTTCAAAATGAATTCTACAACTTACATAGATGTTGAAACAGAGTTTGCGGATATTGATAAACAAAAGGCCTGGACACGATTTTATCAGGTATATACAACCAAGTTTGGCTTTTAATTTAATTACTATTTTTGATTACTTCTAAAAATGTACATATCAAATATTGTTCTTTCTAAATATTTAGTTTTTAATTTTTTTCTGCTTAGTTTGTTTGGCACTTATTTTCTTTCCTGTTTTTTCCAAATTCTGATTAAAATGAATTGAAGCAATGTAATGATTTTGTTTTCTTGAAACAATGAGTTACAATTTATGTGAACTAAGAATTAAATGTGGTTGCGTATGTGACGCATAATAGAATAATTCGAAATTTTTGACCGAACTGATCTCGATTACTCCTTTCTCAAGTTTGTTTCTAACAGAAATTAGTCAGTAATGGTAATTAAATAATCACGATGTGATTTACTTTATCACGTACAGTAATTGTAATGAGGTATCAATTACATAAACAATTAATAGTTTTTAACATTACTGTACTTAATGCAAATTGAATATGTAAAGAATAGGTTTTAGTTTGATATATTTTATTCAGAGAAGATTTGAAAAAATAATTCCCTGCTCTTTCCATTCCCTGTTTTATGTCTTTTCTAATATTTGTACATCATTTATGCTTCCTTCTTTAAAATTTAGATTTTTGTTATAAATTAATTTGCAAGGTTTTTTTATCAAGATCATTTTATTTGAGGCTTCCAATTTATAAAGCCTTAATTGTTTTCATTTCTTATTATGGTTCAATTCTGTATTTCTATCAACTATAATTTAATAGTGATAATATTTAAAATTATAAGCAAAGTAATATTCCACGACGACACTACTTATGAATGTTTTGTAATGGAACTGTTCGACTCTATTAAATGAGTGTGATTTAGTTCTTACTGTTTTCTAACACACTTTCAGATTTTATTTTATATTTATCATCTGTTAATAAGAGTGTTATAATGTAAAAAAAAACGGATATTTGTCATTCTGTGGTCTTTGTTGTTTTAAACTGTCAAAAATATTTATTTTAATTTCTCTTCAACTTGTATTCCTAGTTTTCTTTAGTACTATATGTTTTTGTCACTTTTAAGTAAAAAAGGAAAACATCTTATATTTCTAAAATTTTTCTTTTTTCTAAAAGCATTAATTTCTTCGTTTTATTACTCGTTTCAGCTATATTTGAAGGCTATTTTTTGTTTGTTGTGTTGTACTTCTCATAATAAGTTCTCAAAGATATGTGCATCATATGACATATATATATATATATAATAGATAGATAGGCAGAAAGAGGAGTGGGAGAGAAAGAATACAAATTTATTTAAAACTTATCCAAGCAACGCTAGGATATAATATGCAATATATAAAATGCACTTTATATGAAAGCTATCATTGATCAATCATGCTTTATTTTAATTTATTATTCAGGAAATAAAGAATGACAGCTCGAAGAATGATTTCACCACTGTAGCAGCTACAGAAAACAAGAACAAGATCCTCAACAGATATAGAGATGTCAATCCATATGATCACAGTAGGATTGTCCTGTCGCAAGGAAATTGTGACTATATTAATGCTAACTTTATAAAGGTATTTTGTATTTAGTTAGTAACATTTAGTGACTCTTTTTAACAATCATTAGAAGTGAAAAACTGACTCAGTAATCTAGATTTAATTTTTTTAATTGGATTTTATTTTATACATTTATCTGTTGGTTATTTTGAATTAAGAGGAAGAATATACTTAAAACGTGAAATGTTAAAAGTAATTTACGTGCTTTGTAGTTTACAAAATTTCCGATGCCAGTTGCACTTCTAGTTCTGTCCTTAACATATGTAATCGATTCATTATATTCTGTTGACACTGAAACATAAGCCCTTGTTAGTGTAGCCAATTTTCCTTTTTTTTTTTTTTTACAAATCGTGGTAAGATATCAAAGTTGATTGCATAATCTGAAACCTCAATGTTATGGTCGTTTTCTCTCTCTGATTCAACTCTTAATTACATTGGTTAGGGCAAAAATACCAGCTCGTAAAAGATAAACACATCCCTATTAGAGGCATGTATATGTGATATATTCTTTTTCCTCGTATACTATTCACCTATCCTACGAACCAAATAGTCAAACAGAATATTCATTTATTGTACGTTAATGTTTTAGAATTTGTTTTGTAATGAATCATTGTTAATCAGTACGAACTTAAGACATTAACCGTTTACTTCATGTATGTAGGTGTAAAAATATTGCTTACCAGATGATGCAACATCAGGTGCTATTCGCAAAAAATTAACGCAAAATATCAGATATTGATCTATAATTAACTTGCATTAAAATCAGTTCGATTGTTTCTATTAAAAATAAACAAAAACATAAAATTACAAATATGAATTGCAATTGTATTAAGTTTAAATTTTTAAAAAGGGATGCATTTTAAATAAAAGTAGGTCTGAACCAATATTTATTATTATTGATTTTAGAACCCTAATGATTAATTAAATTAATTAGACTTAAAATAAAATTAAATTCATTACTACTTTACTATGATCAGTTAATTTAATTAAAACCTTTTATATAGTCTTTTTTTGAAAATTTGAACTAATACTGTCTATTCGATTAGATGTGATGAAAGGATTACTGAAAGAGTAGAACACTGAAACGTTTATTCTAAGATTAAAGGTGTTAAATGTTATTAATATCACAAACAACAAGAGGGGTAAAGAATATTATGTATTTATGTTATCATATCTAATCCCTTATGAAATTGTGGCAGTTATACGTACTAAATACTCGTACAAAAGAATATGATGCTTTCAACAAAATAAATAAATGTGAATTATTGTTATAAAAATCTACTGTCCTGTCTCGTTCGTTTTCAACACACCTTTGCCGGGTACGTGTGAGGGAAAAAACTACTTGGTAACGCACTAGATATTTTGTAATAATAATTTAATGGTTATCATTTTACCAAAGTGGGAATTAAAAAGGGTTAATTTGAGGCAATTACAGTTAAAGATACAATTTTCAATTTCCATGATTGATAGACGTACAAATGGATTAAGTATTATATCATCTAATAAATTAATTTATTAAATTAAATCAAACCTTACATATCGTAATGCCGTAAACAAACTAATTGCCTTATCATAACAAAGGATATAGCTATAATAAAATTTAACTTCTAATTTTTAGCGTATCCTCTATTTCTTGAAGTGTAAAATCAATTTCAAATTTCTTCGAAGTGAAGATCTGCAGTCAATGATAAGTAAATGTCGAGATGTACTTTATGTAATATATCCTTTTTTTTTGTAATTAATATTATATTTAAAAACACACATTTTTATATTAGAAGTATAGCTTCTAAGAAATTCGTATCTCTTCCAAATTAAATATTTGGGCTGCGTATAGAGAACTACACATGCAGATACACTTACGAGGTAGGTAAATAAAGTAGTGAGACTGATTTTTTTTAAATTTTCTATTCAAATATAATTACAATGTGATATTGTCACCTTCAAAATAGTTCCCTTCGGAAGCCACACAGCGCTGGAGACGGTCCTTCCAATCATTGTAGCATTGCTGGAACTCGGATTCTGGAATGGCCTTCAGCTGGTCGGTTACAGCAGTTTGTATGTTTTGTAGTGTCCCGAAATGAGTTCCCTTGAGGTGATTTTTCAATCTCGGGAAGAGGAAGAAGTCACAAGGACTCAAGTCTGGTGAATAAGGAGGCTGAGGAGCAACAGGAATGTTTTTACTGGCCAAAAACTCCTTCCCTTTCTGAGATCCTTTGGTCTTGGGAAAGGTTTTTCGGAACCATTTTCGCACAAATTTTTCTCATCTCCAATTCATTGGTCAAAATGTGATGAACGGAGGTGTGATTCAAATTCAACTGTTCCCCGATCATTCTGACTGTCAAGCGTCGATCTGAACGCACAAGGTTCCGTACTCTGTTGACATTTTCATCGGTGTTTGCACTTGAAGGCCTTCCGCTTCGTGGTTCATCTTCAATCGACTCTCTTCCTTCTGAAAATTCCTTAAACCACCGAAAAACCTGTGCCCTTGATGAAACACGTTCTCCATAGGCCTCCTGAAGTTTTTCAAAAGTCCAAGTTGTCCAAGTCTAAAGCAAAATTTGATTGCACACCGCTGCTCAACTTTGAGGTCACTCATTTTTAAAACGCTCAAGAAAAAACCATTTCACGAAAACCAACGCTACGGACAAACAAATGACTGTGGCAAGTTCAGATTCATACTGGAGGCGCATCACACGTGCACCTGACGCTACTCAAGGCCACGCGTCTCCAGCGTTGCCAGATCGAAAGCGACGTTGCCAGTCTCACTACTTTATTTACCTACCTCGTAATATTGAAATACTGCTAGCTTTATAATGTCCAGTTTAAAATCAATGCTGTTTGTAACATAATAGTGTAATGGTTGGGGAAAATGAAATCTGTTGATATTATTGTTGCTTTTTTTTCAGATTGAAAAAGCAAATCGCCATTATATACTGACTCAAGGGCCGCTGTCGCACACTATTGGTCATTTCTGGTTGATGGTGTGGGAACAGGGTTGTCGAGCTATTGTTATGCTTAACAAACTAGTGGAGAAAAACCAGGCAAGAATCTTAAATAAAATTTATTGTAGTATTGTTGTGTTCCATCTGTGTTATTATGAATTGTTAATTATAGTTCACTCATTATCTAGCCGCCTTCCTTAGATTCGTACTGATTAATAATAATTAATATAACATTTTTGTTTAAAATTGCCGGTATGCTGGTTTTTTCATTTCTATATTGTGAAATTTTAGCACTCTGTGTAAAGTGAATCATAATTTATTGGGTTTATGCTATTAAATATAATAAAATATAGTTCATACAGGCTGATAAAATGCCATCTATGATTTTAATGGTTATATGCATGAATTTTGAAAAGAATAATTTATAAAAATTATATTTACTTAATAGTTTTTAATATTATCAATGGAAATAAGACCAAATATGGAACATTATCACAGCTTAAAATAGCAAAAGTTAAAATAAAAACAGCCTAGTAAGTATATCTAAGTTACTGATAAGTGAATTTGAAAAGCAAAACAAATAGCAAACGTCAATTTAATACTTTACAGTCTTTTTAGGATTTGAGCACTTAGATAGTGTCACTGAAGAAATTTTTTATACTCAAAGTTGCAGAGAATGAAATGTTTAATCGACTATGATTTCCATCATTTTAAGATCTCTCACGTGATTTGTTTTTAAAATATTTTAATATGGATGTTTTACTATCAATTTTGTATATCTTTTTCAAGTTTAGATTTTATCTAGTAGTAGTAGTAGTAGCAGTAGTAGGCAACCCTTTAAGTGCAGTGACTGTCTCACAAGGGAACACACACACACATAGGCCGAACCTTTGTGGTACAACGTGATGAACATTGATTCTCCATTGGAACTCCTAAATTTTGCCTAACTCAAGTGTATTTAGAGTAGGGATCTTTAACGAGTACCTGCCATCGTACAGGTTCAAGACTGACGACTTAACGTCCTCTACGAGGGACGACGTGCTCATATTTATTAGCCTCCCACATGAATAAATCGAGGACCAGGGGGGTATTGAACCCCTGACCTACCAGGTCAGAGGTGAGTACGTTAACCATTGGCTAACCTAGCCCTAGATTTTATCCATAAATTCATTCAATTAGAAATCTTTCAGGCGTGATTAACGATACCGAATTAATTAACTTTAGCGTTTACTCAGTCGTATTCACTGTTAGTACTCTAACTTTAACTTTATTGTTAAAGTGATAAAACATCTTAGATACAACTCTATTTATACAAGACATATATTTTGTATAATTTTGTATTATATGTTTCACCTTATCTCGGTCGGGGAAATTTTCAAGAAAATGTTGCCCCTTCCCTTCAATGTTCATATCATTGGGGCATTTCTGTAGTGGGAATTAACACACAGACAGTCAGTGGATAGGTATATCCTTATAGATTAAAACTGGTTTCATTTGTGTAATTGGAGTCATGAAGGACTTTATAGAGTAGAATACTCCGCTCTTTTGATCAAGGTGACATACATCTTTATTTCAGAGATTGTTGAGGGGCTTAAATCTAATACAAAACTGTACAGTCATTAACTGTAGAATGGCCTATATCATTCTACTAGAAAAAAGTACTATATATTATTGGGGAATCATGTTAACCCTTAGGTTGTTTTTCCTTAAAGAGGTTTTTAGACGAACTTATATTAGACGAACCATGACCCATTATGTCTGTTTTTTAAATAGCGCTATCTTATGAATTTCCTTCTACATCATTTAAATTTTAGTTTAAAATTTAAACAAATTTAGTATCATTTTTAAATATTTTTTCTGAAATATTATAGATTAATATTTTATATTCGTTAAAATTAAAAAAAATAACTAATTCATTGTGATTTATAATGTTTGTGTAAATCTTTGTTGACCCAAGAATCCTTGGAGTGCCACCTCATAGTTGGAGAATAAACGTCATTAGTAGGATGCAAGTCATTAGTTAATTCTGCATAATAGAAGAAATTGAAAAGTATATTAATTCAGTGTGAAAATCTACATACTTTGTGGTCAACAAAATAAAAAGTTACTATAACTGTAATTTTGTTGTTTCGAAAATTGTACTAATTGGAATCGAATATAGCTTTATTGCTTTTGTAACCTGAAAGATAATACCAAAATTTTAAGACCCTAGAATTAGTAGAGTAGGAGAAAAAAAATGCCTAAAAACAGGCATTTTTCGGCAAAAAAAAGTGACTTTCCCTATCACTCATAATTGCTCCCAAACAATAGGGCACATCTACACTATCAGGCCCATTATTGTGTAAAATATCAATTTGATCCATTTTGGATAGTAGCGTGGCCACAAACTTTGGATGCATATTCACCCACCCACTCACACACAGACTTCATCGAAAAAACTTCATAAAACGACTTCTGGGACTTCAAAACATGTAATTCCATCAAAATCTCGAGATCACATTTTTTCTCGATCACTATACTTTACTTATATTAAAGTAATAAGAAACAGTAAACTAATCATTGATTAGTTTAAAAGTTATTAGAATTAAATTGATATTAATTGTTTTAATATATCTTTACAGGAAAAATGTCATCGTTACTGGCCTTTACGTCAAGGGAAAGAAGAAAACAGTACTCTTTTACTGAATGATGTAGGATTGAAAGTAGAGTTGACAAGTCAAAAAGAGTTCTCCTGCTTCACTGTAAGATCCTTGAGGTAATGTATTCTGTGGCCTCAATTTGAGTAGTGTATAGTTTTGAAATTTCCTTCACTGGTAGATTGTGAGTTAATTAAACCATGTTATGAGAGCAAGGCCCTATCCTTTTTGTAGAGGTCTGAGGAACTGAAAAGTCATCCCTCCGATGCTGATTACTCGAAGGAATATTGCATCTCACATTGATTCTACATTGGGATTAGTCCTAAAATTTGCCAAACTCAATATATTTAGAGTAGCGATCTTTAACGTGTAGCTGACATTGTACAGGATCGGTACTGATGGTTAAGATTCTGAGTTGTTCTGAGAGTGGTTTCGAACCCCGGACCTACTAGTTCAGATGCGAGGACGTTGCCTCTGAGCTATCCTGGCCACCTGGGACTATGCTTGCAATAGAAGAAGCATTTTGCACGTAGGCTTATAATTGTCTTTGAGGATCGAAAGAAATGAATCAAGCATGTGACTAAAGTTTCTAAATGTAAACTCGGTATATCAGGTTCTTCTTCCAATCTTTTAGTTCACTAAAAAATGACAGCATTCGGTTCGTGGAGAGTTTGACTCATTCTCCTTGTCAAAAGGTTTTTCTTACCTATTACAGTAAAGGGCGTGTGATATTTGTTGATGGGAGCCATTAGTAAATGTCACTAGATATGTTCGATCCAGAAAACCAAACGGTCCGTCCAACCATAATTACGATGTCAGAAGTCAGAACAAAATTAGAATATCTCTAACATTTAAAATTGTGTCGAAAAATATAGTTCGGGAGGTGAAAAAGTACCAACTCATTTGGATTTAATGACAATGCAGAATTACAAATTAAATATATAATTAAAACAATAGAGGCTCGAAGATAATAGACAGCTTTGGTTGAGGAAAGGGTTATATGTTCTACCCAAGTTAGAATTTTTAATAGTGAGTAAGGAGTAACAAGTAATAATAAATTGTTCAATAATTACGTCTGACTATAGAACAATAATATAAAAGACTAAAATAATAAGTATAATAAATTTTTTGTTAACCAACGGCACACATCAAATAACAAATGTACCTGAAACGAATATAAATCAACAGTTGAAATAAATTTCATAAAAAGGAAAAGAAAATAATTCTAACAGAAAAAACCTGGTTTATACTAATAGAATGAAACAATCATTTGTCTCTCTAATACATGTCTGTATATAATCAAAGTTCTGAATGTGAAAATCATTTTAAGTCATAATGCAGGTAAGACATCAAAAAGGTTCCCAATAGCCGGGTTCTACTGTCATTGCATTTCATTCACAGAGAACTTGCTCCAGAGCTGAATGGAGATATCTTCCCATAAAATCTTAAACAAACGAGCTTGTAGTTTCATCTTACTAGTCACAATCCTGGGGTTATTACGAAACATACGACCTAAGAACCAATTGATGGAAATTATTATCATAAATGGCCTAGAAAACCTAGATGATAAGAGAGCTTTACCTATATGCACATGAACTGGATGGCTGACCCAGTCAGCATTTTCAGAGCTACCCTGTCAATATTGCGCTTGGTTGTCCTTTTCCCCTGATCCTGGCCTTATATACAAACTAATTTATTAGTAGTAGTATTATAAAATCTTAGTAACAGTCCCCACCAGCTGATCCATACCTACTGTTAGATGCAGTAGTACTCTAGCTGAGCACTTTTTGCTTATCAGGGAACCACGAGAGAAGGTATATCTACTTCCCTCAGAGAGGATAGAATCCTGGATGAACCAAATCTACCCATTCTTGGTTGTGGAACCATAGCCATCACGAGGCCAAACATTTCTTGTCGAATATATTGGCCACCAAGAGGTGCCATACTTGCATAACAGTTAACTCCCAAGGATATAATTAGACAAACTAACGAGTTTCCTTTTTACTTAAAAGAACATATTTTTTAGGTTTCAATAATAATACTCTACCTTTTTAACGTAGTTAAGATGTGAGTTGTAATTCATTGAATTTTAGGAGTACAGTGTAGTCATTGGTTATCAGTTTACCTCTGATATGTAGGTTTGGAGTCCGATGTAGCACTGTTCTTAGATTTTTAATTTGGGAAATGGACATCTGGTGCCACCGTCCCATCGTAGGCACGTAAAGCCTCCTTTCCTGTTTATCTACGTTGTCACAGTCCATTTGAAGATCCATACTCAAATTTATGAAAGAGAAAAATTGTGAACCTCGATGTAGAATAATTAAGACCGTGAGTGGTATCATAAAGAGCCTTAAGGCCTCCAAGTTCTTGTGTTAAAAACCACATTAGCCTAATATTGAGGTTTCTGTTTGTTTGTTCTGTTATTTGATCATAATCAATGATCAAACCACAATATGAAATTCAAAACCACAGTTGGGTTTTTGACTCTGACGAAGACTGCTTGTTACGGTTGAAAGATCTTAGTCTTTTTTCCCTTTTCATATTGTGGTTTGATAATTGATTATGCAATGTTATGTTGAAAATATCGTTTTTACGAAGTAAAAACAATTACATAATTTCTGTGTAATCTAATGATAGTTGTGAGATGACTAAAATTATTCCTGATTTTTTAATTATTGCCCTTTTTTTAATTTTCCGTTGAAATTTGTAGTGGTTGGAAAACTGAAACTCTATAAAAAAAAAAACTCGTGATCACTTTGTGCATTTACAATGAATTCAACCAACTTGACTTCATTTCTCTTCTTCGCGCGTATCTCTAACACAAGAGCAAACGATGAATGAGTAAATCTGTGACTTCAACTAGAATTCCAATAAAAATACTTGTTTTAGGCTATATGATCTAAAGAGTGGTGCGGAACGAGAAGTGATGCAATTTCAGTACACTGAATGGCCTGACTTTGGTGTGCCCCGGAGCACGTCAGCGTTTCTCCGTTTCTTGGGAGTGGTGAGGTCATCCGGAGTCCTGTCAGATATGTCAGCACCACTGATAGTTCACTGCTCGGCTGGTATTGGTCGCTCTGGAACATTCATTCTTGTTGATTCTTCACTTGTCTTGGTAATTATAATTTCAGGTATAAGGTAATTTTAATTAGGTAACTGTATTCATGTTAGTCAGTGTCTTAGAAACGTCTGCTATTGTAAGTTATTTATTTAACTAGTTAAAGTAAGTTTGACTACATTTTGTAGCTAACTAATAAGATAAACATAGTAACTTAATTGAATAACGCTTCTCAAGCAGAATATATCCTATTTAACTATTTTAGTAATGACAATGTGACTAAACAAATGCAACCAACTCTGTTTGATATTATAGATCGTACTATTTATTTTTTTTTTGTTAGAACCAATTTATTAGTTTATTTGCGTTGTTCTTACTTAGGTTCTCGTCAAATCTGAGGCAATATGTTTGTAATTCAGTGACTGTTGTGTCGTAAGAAAATCGACACCTGTCTTTTAATTTAACTTCAATTTGTTCTATGCTTTGACTTATCTATTTTGTGAAGATGATTAATATTAATTTATTTATGAAAAGCTCAAAAGTTATTTGAGTCGAGCTAACTTGAACAGTAGCATTATTTTGTCTATATTTTCCAATGGAATTACCGGTCTCGTATCTGATGTTTCGGTTCCTCTACATACCGATCTTTTCTCATTTGCATTTCTGTCAGATTCACACTCACTTGAATAATCATCAACACTCATTTCATCCTTCTCTTCCAATATATTTCTAATGTCAGAAAGTATTAAATATAAACATGATAAAACTGTACTAAAAAAAAAAGTTGGACACTAATGAAGTAAAAATGAAAAAACTTTATATATAAGGTTTCAAAATCATATCAGATTCAGCCAATATTTCATTCATCCATCATCATAAAATGCATTTAAGTCCCATAACTTTCAATGAAGTAATTTTAAAAAAGATATGTACGAAATTGATCACACACCTTATGCTGATTGCTGAGGTTTAAATACACCACTAACACCTTACTGTATAGACTTAAAACTTACAGACTCAAATTTTCAGTTTCCGTGTCATCAACATTCCGTAAATAAATAGAGAAGGATGTAGGAAGACGTCAAACAAAACAAAACTTTCAAAGCACACTGAAAATTTCAGAAGTGTGAACAAAATATTTCGACCAAAGTAACTGGTCGTCGTAGTTATAGTCACACACACTATTAATTGTGTAGCAATGACGGTCGCATCGTCAGAAAAGTCGTAATTCTATTAAGACAATAGCAATTTTTCTTGTCATATTTTTGAAAATATTGAAACTTAAGAAAGGGTCTTTACAGTTTATTTTCTATGCTCAACCGAATATTAATTCAACCTACTTTTACGCATTTTAAAATCTTTAAATATGTTAAAGTTTGATTCAATATGAATTTTAGGAATTTAATATATATTGGAAGTCAGGATATTAGACTTAAAAGGACAACTAAAAGAGCGTACTATAACAATTATTACATTTGGAATATTTCATTATTTGACAAATTGATACAGCCATTTAATATTTGTAGCATTAGGTAGCAAATTTGTACCACAGAGTTAATACATCTAAAAAATTGCCACATTAAATATTATGTTTGGTAATACATCAGAAAATTTATTTGTATCCAATTATTTAGTAACATTTTCTATTCTGACGAAGGATATGTCATCGTGTTCTCTTATATACTTTCATGTAAATTTGTGAACAAAAATAAATATATTTCTAAAGAAGTCTAAATCATGTTACTTTTTTATTTTAGATGAAAGAATTTGGCACTGGAAGTGTTAAAGTGAAGGATGTATTAATAGAGATGAGAAGGTCTAGAATGGGACTCGTGCACACTCCTGATCAGTTAAGGTTCTCTTATTTGGCTATTATAGAAGGCCTGAAGAAAGCTCACTGGGACAGTAATAATTTAGAGGTAATGTTGTACTTGATTATTGGCATCAAAAGTTAGCTCAGAAACCAGTCCCTCTTTTATATCAAAAGCTTATCCCCCAAACCTATATTCGGATAATGACATTTCGTTCAAGTCGGTACATGCTAATAGGTAAAAATTTAAGTGCTTCTTGAAACTTAATTACAGCTACTTCTTACTCGGACATCTACATTGGAACCTTACTTCATTTCTAAAGTAATATTAACAAATCACATAATTTAACTAGTTATATTTAATAAAAGATATTTAAAAAACTTGAATAAATGTTATTCATATTCGATGTATCACTTCTGTAATTAATTGAAGTTTGGTCCTTTTTAATATATATTTACAATGCCCTTCTTTGTTCAACTAGCACTTTATTCCTAACAATCGCTTTCTGTCGAAGGAGTACCATAGAAGTTGGTCGAAAAGAAGGTATTCCTGCAATAGGCATCGTAGGAGAATTAGAAAAGATTTGCATTAATATTGAAAATATTGACAATAATAAAAACCAAGGTATAAACATAAATCATTGTGATGAATAAACATATCGTATAATATATTTAGAAAACTAATAGAATGTTGTTTTAATAAAACTGGGAAATTTAAGTGAAGTAGAAAAGCATGAATTCATAAGATTGATATAGAATATTTCTTAAGTCGAACAAAAATCTTGTTGTTCTGGGGAGACTGTTGTTGAATTGTTGTTGTGATATTCTTTTTCTTTGTGATATTGCATCTTCGTTTTCCTGGACACATTTATGATTAAAGTTAAATGATGATTGAAACCATACATTCTCTTCTAAATTTGCAAGACATTCTTGTAAATGGAAGAACCTCATTCACTACTTTAGCCACTACATGCTAAATGTGACACTGTTTGGCCACCTTAGTAGAAGAGTCAGTCCTACTGTATGGAAAACGTAAGGCACTAGAAATACATTACATTAATTTCAATGTATTGAGTTGTACATTATTTGGTTAATAATTACTTTTGTTTTATGTTTTACTGTCAACCAACAACTTAATATTGTTCATTTCATTCATGTTATTGCCATTTTTTAGATTCATGTTTCTTTTATTCATTTCTATTGACAAAACTGGTTGTCAGTAACTCTACTTTTGCTCTTACGGTTATATAGCGGTCACAAATGTAGACATTTAGTGAGTAGAGAATACGGGTGGTTGACTTGGTGCTTTGACTTGCAGGATGAATGCGAGGGCAGTGGAGATGACAGCAGCAGCGCAGTTGAGAGTGTTCACACGAGCGACGACGTCTCAGACTCCGACAGTGATGACCCCCCTCCACCACCTCCTCCGCGCTCTGAGAGCCTGTCTTCACAGTCGCCCTCCCCTCCGCCAAGGCCCCCCGCTCCTCTTCCACAGACCAATAACACTACCTCAAAGTATACACTTTTATTTATTTATTTTAAATTTTTGAAATTATGCGATTCTTTCCTGAGATTTTTGTATCATTCCTTATCACTTGAATGTAGATTATTGAATAATATATACCGTGGGGTGGCCATTTTTTGTAATTAAGGCGTAATTTAATTGTTTAAAGATAGCAGAAATAATAATAAACATCGGAAAATTATAGTATTGAAGTTTTATTTTTTTTCACTGCTTTTTCATGGCTAAAATTTTCCTCCTAATTCCTTTTCATGTTGCATCAGATAATATCTCTAAAAATGAAGTTTCTTGTGAAAGGATTTTTCACATACTATACTCCCACAGGTTTTCGTAAAAATGGAGAGGAACAAATAAATATTTATCTCTTCATTCATCTTGAAATGCCTTGTTGTCATTTTTATCATTCGGCATTATTTTATTAATTTAGTTATATATTCCACGAATGAAAGAGCTAAACTTGCAGCACTTAAACCTATACTAGAATACTCCGAAACAGTATGTACCATTAGCCAAAGCAAAACTTACATATGTAAAAATAATTTAAAAAAAAGTAGCTTTAAATTAAAAGTGGTTACGATATTATCATTTTCTTTTTCAAAATCGCGTAATATACCTAGCACTACCTGCTAGGTATTATACTGTTTGGCCACCTCTGATGTAAAGTCTACTCTATGGAAAAAATATGCCTCTAAAAATCTTTATAAATTAATTTTAATGTTTTGAATCGATCTTGACATATTTAATAAATTACTCCTTTTTTTTAAAGGTGTTTCAATTTCAGTATCAAAAGAAAATATTTCATTCAGTGTTTTATTATTCTCACTGACTCTTTTGTGTCTATATAATCCTCCCAAAAAAATGCTTGAAATGAAAAATTTAAATGCTAACACATTTAATAACATCTGTGGTACTAACAACCTTACAGCGTTGCATCGGTTCTTTTTTGTCTCACAATTAAACAAGTTTTTGCAATATGTATATTCTAGCATTTAACTGTTATTTTAATCTAAATAACAGTAAATCTAAAATAAATCTGGGTTTGAAGCTATAATAAAGACGAGTGGGGAAAGATTGGAGACGTCTTAAGAACTATATTTGATGATGTTTGCAGTAAATGTTGTTGGTTTTGTTTCAGGAGTGAGTCTTCGTTTGAGCGGAAGCACGCTGAACAACAGGAAAGAGTGGCCAAGAAGGTGGTGGAGATGAAGCGCAAACAGGACGAGTGTGAGGCGTGGGCCCGCACTAAGAGGTCACTTGTCTACCCTCTCAGCCTTGGGGCCGTAGCTCTCGCTGCCGCCGTCATTGTTGCCATGTCTTATAAGGCTTAATCTAGGTGATTCTGAAACTCGTGCAGAGTGGTCCTTTCTGCTTCAATAACGCAATACAGATAGTTGTCTCTTTCTTAGTGCCCCTTTAGAACATTTCCTTATAGTAGTTTTTTTTTGCTCTTTGAATTTAGAAACTTTCTTGTTTACATTATTTTACTTAAGTTGATTTTTAAAAACATAAGTGCTATTATTTAGCAATAACAAATATTTTTGAAAGTTGATATCAATTTGGACTTAATTATCTTTTCCCCTTTAAGGAAGGTGTGCTCTCAAATTACTGAAACAAGTTCTAATCGACAATAGGTTCCTGAAAAATGTTGATTGTTGTTGGTTCAATACACTTCATATATATAATATTGAAATTGCTTTGGGAAGTTTCAATCAGTGATAATACAATAAATCCTCCCGTTGCAGTAGTAAACAGTACTTCAAGTATAAATTTCGTGTACTTTCCTTCAAAATTATTTGCTTATTAATAAATGAACTTGTAATGCTTTATAATTAGTAGCAGAAAATAGTCAGGAACTTACTTGTTGATTATAATTGTAAGTTTCACGGAAGTTAGAGAAAATTCTAAAAATAAATAATAAAATTAAAAAGTTATTGAAATATTAGTAAACATTGAGTGTATTATAAGGAAAGTCAGGTGGTTGACTTGACTCCCAAGAGTTTATACTTTGCTCTAGCCCTTTCAGCCACCTTTTGCTGTTAAGTACGAAAGTCAATTCTCGACCACCCTGCATAAGTTTGTAAATCTTTCTCAGCTAAGCACTGCTTATTTTGACGAAAATCTTAAATTACAAATTCTATTTATGATTGATTTAGTTCATTAATTTTTGTAAAAAAAAAACAACTTTCTCTTTTACATTCTAGGCTGGATACTATATTCATTTAGTTAAAATTTGCTACTGTTTTTTGACTGTTTACAGTTCATATATATGTACCTACATTGATATTTCCAAATATGAATTATAATGCAAATATCTGTAGCCTGTTTCACTTTACAATACGTGAAAACAATGGGCTGCATTAAATACCTTCTGCTTTTGTATAAATGACTTATATTTTCTTAAAAAAAATTCAATATGGGAATATTATCATCACAAAGGAATTTAGTACAATACGTCTCTTAAGTCTCTCATTACTTTTCTTAATTCGAATGTTGTAGTTTCACTGAATCCGTTATTGCTCATGTTCTTTTTCTTTATAAAACCCAGCACAGGGCTGTTGAGTAGTTATGCAAACTCCCGACTCTTATAATTCCAAGTAGTAATTTAGAACTGCAACTCGAACATCTAAATTAAATATTTGTCAATTATGCTTAATCTAAAATACTTGTTTTAATATCTGTGTTATATGTTGTCATAGCATCACTCAATGAGGCTATAATGAGGAAACTAAAGTAACTTGTCTCCATACAAATAACATTGTGTGGTGATAAATGAGGCCATATTTTAAGTTTTGTGCTGTTTTGTATCAGTTTATGGTATCGTGACCTCTATCTTTCCTTTGTTAATTAATATTAATAAACAATAATATATAATGCATGGCATAAACTAGATCAGAGAATAATTTTTTTCTGTATAAATAACTATTGTTGGTTGGTTTATTAAAAGTTGTATTATATATTGCACTATTTTGCAACGTTATTTCTATATTAATACTAATTTACTTTAAAAATCTTAAGGTACAATAGTCATGCGAATATAACAACGATTTGTACCGAGTCAAGCCTTATTTTACTGGTTACAACTTTCACTAAATTTTACTTTCTACTCCTTCCTACAAAAAAAATTTGTAGTTCTCAACTCAACAGCCCTGGCTATAATTGGCAATTTGGTTTGCCAATTCTTAATCACATGAATTGTCAGAATATTGAAATAATAGAAACCGTAATTGAACTTGAATACTAACTTCATTTGCTAAATCTCATAGGCGAACAATGTTTGCTTTAAAAAATCATTACCTGGAAATAAGGGATATTTCATTTTTCGTTAAGTCGGCTATTCCTCTATCTGTTCCATTGAATTGGTTAATGAATGTTGATGTTTTTGTAATATTAGATCATAACATATAAACTGTTACATTGAGTTAATCCTAATTATTTATTATAACAATTATTTATAGTCTTAGTAGATCCAGAGAATGTAGTTTTTTTTTTCTATATAACTATTGTTGAGTGATATTGTTGGTTGGTTTAATAAAAGTTGTACTATATATCATACTATTGTGCAATGTTATTTCTACATTAATAATAATTTACTTTAAACATATTAAGGCAAAATAAAAAAACGTAATAGTATCGTTCCTTTGCCTTCAACATTGATAAAAGTTTGCTCTAATCCAAAAGAGTAAATTAATTTTTTAGTTCAAAGTTTCATACTCTAATCTTTTTATGATGTCAGAATGTTTAACTAAGTTTGGATTGATATTTTATTTATTTCAGTTAAGTCCTATCGCATGAGTAAGATACCGTGGTCCCTAATTCATTCTCATGAGAAAGATTAAGTACTACTTGTTTAATCATTGTCGCATACATTTAGTAGTCAATATTTATTTCCCACGATGATCCATTTCCTCTTCCGCGCCTCTTTCAGTTCTATAAACATTCTTCGAGATTAATTCATCTCTATTCCTTTAATTTATTGTTATAGGTTTTAATTTTATCTTTGACATACTCATTCAATATTAATTCCCATGTTTATAGTGTATTTATGATTAGTTATATTCCTGAATCAGATTGAACAAATCATTGGTTGGTTGGTATTTGTGTTAAAAAGAACACTCTACCTTCATTTATTTGGTATGTCCAACATTAATTTCATGTTTGTTTGTATTATTTGCTCAATTTGTTTGTCTTACTATTATTACTACTAGTACATTGCTTCAAATTATCATAGATAGTTTTCCTCTATAAGTGGTGTTAGCATGCATCTTATAAGAGTGTGTGTATGTATGTTTTGTTTTTCCTTTAAAGTAACTTTTTTTCGCATGAATATGTTGTATTCAGTGACCTAAATATAAATATTTTCGTAACATTATGTTGTAATTTATTATTATCATAATAAAGGTTTATAATATTGTTCTTTTGATAGTTGCTTTTTTTTTTAATTTTAGATAAGAAAATGTTATCACATTTCAATGGATAAAATTATGAATGCAGGTGAAATGGTCTGTTTTATAGTATCAAATGGAAACTCAGTATATTTATTTTTTATAATTCATGCACTTTAGAAAAAAACATTACAAAGATGTTTAAATGAGAGACATACTCTAAAAGGATATTACTTGACTCTTAGGAAACAACTAAAAAAATAAAAATAAACCTAAATGATTCGTCGATTTTGATTAGTTGGATTTTGCAGTTTTGATACAAGAGATTGTTGGGTAGAGTGTGGGAAATGTTTAGAAATGCGTTTGGCTTTCAGAGTGCGTTCGGAGCAACCCCAAGAGCCGTCTGGACAGTAGAAGTCGCCCTTTACACGAAGCGGCATTCGGAGCAACGCTTATTGAATGTGTAGGCAGCAAGCGTGTTCATGTGCCTAAATCATTTTGAGTGGACCTGAGCGTGCTTGTGTCGTGTGCATGTATATATATATAGTCATATTTGTCTTGTCCTCAGATGTTTTTTACCTATTTTTCTATTTGACTAGTGTGTAGACTACACCAATGACTGAAATGGCATTTAGAGACAATTAAATTGGTTTGATTTAGAAATGAATATTGTGATGTGTATAGAACGTTTCTCATAAATTCTAATTGTGCATATATTTTTAATTTAAAAAAAGTCAGAAATAAAGAGCTATGCCAAATATTTCACCTTTTTTTTAGTTTTTAATAGTTATCTCATGTTGTAAAAAGATAATTTATGGTAAATTTTGTTAAATACTGGACATTAATTAGTCATATTCTATTGTTATTTAACGTTTTATTCAAACTTATTACTGTATACTTTTATTCTTTTACTTGTATAAATTATTTGTGATTTCAATTATCAAGGACCTTAACAATGATATTTAAGTTATGTGAGATTGCAATGTAATCTTTAGGGGGAACTAAATGTAATTTTTTCTCTTAAAAGTAAATAAATAATATATACAATAAATAATTTGAATTAGATTTAATAATAAAGTATTTATTTGTTTATCCCGAATACATAAGATTCAACGAAAATATTAAAGGCAATGCAAAATTTGTAGAACATAGCTCCAACCGTTTTAACTAAAATGTTCTTCGTCATAGAAAACTGAATATTTTTTCAAAATATTCAATCAAGTGATTAGTTTTAAAATTAGGAATTCAATTGAAATTTTAGGAATGAACATTGAAACGTTAATTGTATTTATATTCGGTAATAATATACCGCGTAAGAAAATCGCAATACAAAAAAGCAATAATAATAATAATAATAAGGAATAAAGTAATTTAACAAAGAATCAGTTTTTCATAAAAACGGTTGACAGATCAGGTGGTGGAGGGATAGATAGTTTTGGGGTAACCTTGGAAGCTGGAGTTGAACCCGACACAGTAAGAGTGGTCTTCTACAACAAGACAGAATATGTACCTGTTACCTACTGATGAAATTTAAATAACAAGTCACTGAATTAACAAAAGTCAACCAACTCATCAGTGAACTGATTTCAACAGAGTATAGCGTGATTGTTATCATTTAATCTGAAGCTACTGCTACAAAGTACAACAAAATTGTCAAATTATGAAATAAGCATGTCATATTGAATCATATAGATAGAAATTAAACAATACAGACAGCAAAAAAGTCATGCTGGAACTAATTATACAAGTATAGATCTAAAAATGCGTATGTCTAATTTACTCCATAGTATATACTATAATAATATATAGTAAATTAAGTTAAATTATACTCCGAGAATAGTTATACTACTAAAATTAAGCACGAATATTTATAAAATATTACTTTGAAATACTAAACTACGATCATAATTTGATTAAAAATAATGAAATGTTTCCCTTTTTCTTAACTCATTTAATTCTATGCTCAAATTATACATCCTTAAAGAATATATGGTTGAAGATCCAGAAACAATAAGAAAAAACACAATTTCAATTTTCTGTTGTCTAGCACCAACCGTCACTCTGACGGTGAGCTTACTACCTCTTTCTTCTGCCTCTCGGTAGAAATGTTCAACTAACCATTTGAAAATATATGTATACTATAACATGTGGTCTTCTCGTTTACTGTTGATTTTTTTTTATTCGTTTCAGATTTTTTTTCATCATTCAAGTATATTACATATATGTGCAGACATAAAACAATTGACATAAAAATGTAACAAAGAAATCCCCATGAATTTTAAGTAAAAAAGATAAAGTTCTAGGACCTTTCTATCAGAGACAGTGTTCTTTGACGAAATAACTCGAAAGACCTTATAATGTGTCTCATTTGGATTTGTGGAATTTCTTTTACTCTAGGTAAAGTCATGTTTATTTATTGCAACACTTCTAAATTTTGGGATATCACACGAGAAATTGGCTTTTTTGTTGTTGTCCCTTTTCTTCATCTTTTACCTTTTGTTTCCAACTTTAAGAAATTTTGTTCTTTAAGATCTCCTTTCTTAAAATACATTTTAACTTTTTGAAGAAATGTGTTTGAAAACATATGGTGTACTTATAAAACAATCATTCACCAGAAGAGAGTTGTTACATTCTAAAGCTCAAAGTTTGTGAAAGTTTTGTTACGCAAGGCGACATACCGATTTTTGGGAAAATTAAAAGATTTAAATGTGACTTAAAATTAAAAGATATAAGTGTGTCTTATAGTTTGAAAAATGTGACATAAAAAGTCTACTATAATTGAAATAAACAAATTTAAAGATTCAATTAACATTACAGAACAGGATTGCACTCCCTAACAGTTTTAAAAGAGAAAGGGCGTTCTCTTTAATCTCCTGATAACTGGTTAATAAAAATTTGAGACTGTCATATGTTATTCTATTATTTGTGATCCTCTAGTTTATTTTTTAAGTTTTGTTACTTTACTATAAGTAAAGTATAGTGATCGTGAAAAAATTCGATCTCGAGATTTTGACGGAATTACATGTTTTGAGGCCCCAAAAGTCGTTTTATGAAGTTTTTTCGAAGATGTCTGTGTGTGGGTTGGTGAGTATGCTTGTTACCACGCTACGGTCCAGAATCTTTGATGGATCAAGTTGTCATTTTACACAAAAATGGGCCTCATAGGGAAGAAGATCCCTATTGTTTGGGAAGAATTATGCATGCCGGGAAAGTCACTTTTTTTGCCAAAAACCGTTTTTTAGAAAACATTTTTTCCTCCTAAACTGATAACCCTAGAGTTTTGAAATTTTGGCATTATCTTTCAGGTTACAAATGGAAAAAACGAAAAATATATTCAGACATTTAAAACAACGAAAAATTTTTTGTCAATAAACTGTAAAAATTTTGACTTATAATTCAATCTGAAAGCTTGTGAGAGCGATACAAGACATACCGTTTGACGGATCAAAATGAAACTATGCTTAAAAATAGAACATTATATGAAAAATGATTTGAGATCATTTTTATCAAAATTACATTCACCAAAGGGGCGTTAACGTACGATTTCTGTTTCAGAAAATTTTTTGACGCTAAACGGCTCATTAAAAACTCGTGAAAATTTGACTATAAATGGAACAAAAAATTAGCAATTCATAAAAAAAATAATCATGAAGTTTCAATTACGGGAAAGAGCAATAAAGCTATAAGAACTGTTTGTTTATCCTAGCCTAAGGGATCACCTGCTATACTTGTCGAATTTTTGACATTTTTTCACAATTTACATTGACTTAGAAATTTATTGAGCAAAACCACTGAGATAAAATTAGACTATTCTAGTCTAATAGTTCATATTTATTATTTTCAAAAATTAGAAGCACCCAACTATAAATGATTTAAATTATATTGAATAGCTGGCTTCGGCTTTGAGTTGAGTATGTAAACTGCTTAATTACTGATATATTTTTTCCCAATATACATTCATATCAAGCTTATAACAGAGTACAAGACGCAGGAAAAAAGATAACACTCACTCAGAGAAAATTGGTATATATGATTTTCGATAAAGGGGAAGGAAAATGATTTTAATAAATACTAAGAAGCCATAAAACTAAAAAACCAAAAATGTAAAACATAATTCAAAATGGAAATCTTTCGTTTGAAGATTAATAAATGTAATTATTGTATATCCTTAATTATAAATTATCTTAAAACGACATTTTTTCTTGGATGTTTATGATGTTTTCAGAGAAAATAAGGTATTTTTAAATTTAATTTTTAGATTTAAATTTGAAAATTTGACTTAAATATTCAATGTAGAAGGAGGTCAAGTAACCGATATAAGAAATCCACTGGCTATTTGAACAAACGCCATGTTCTCTTGTAGGAGATTATTTCGTATCAAGAAATGTTCACTTTGGCTTTTCAAAAATGTTATTACTGCTGTAGTTATACCAATGAGATTATATGGATCAGCCGTGGGATGTACAAAAATAAGCTTATATATTGATAAATCGATCAATCACTATCTGTACTGTATTAGTCTCAGAAATGAAAGACTAATAAGCATCTCTCATTTAAATTTTACATTATGCTTAAATGAGACATTATATATTATATACCCAAGAACATTGATATTAAGTTTACTTATAGTAAAGTTGAGTGCAGGCCACTCCAGATTTTTTTGAATAGCTTTCTAATCATTAAGTATGACCATCTCAATGAAACATCATATAAAAAGTTCTCATCAAAATCTTTGTCATTGATCATTCGTACTTCTATCAGTTAAAAAATACAAAAATATATTTTGTAACGAAATCAGATTAGTTACAAAGTTGTAACTATTTTTGTAACTAAAGTTGTAGAGTATTTTTTTTTCATTTCAAATTAATTCTGATTTTGTTCGATATTTAGTTTGAAGATCCAAACAGATGAGTCAAAAAGTAATCCATTACATTCATTTAGCATGTATTCTTTCCATATAATTTAATATAAAACATAGTGGAATACAAAGGAAATAATACTTGTATTTCTCTGTAGTTTGCGCATAAACGTCTTCATAAAACAAGTAAAGGGAAGAAAGTTTAGAAGAACGAAGTAAAGAAGAAAATTGACAGGCTCAGACCAACAGGCATTTTGATGTACAAAGAAAAATCACTCACAAGTTCAAGACCGTTACAGAACGACACTCCGTGAACATAATTTTGCAATGTGAAACAAAAGATAGAGAAATAAGAGGTCAAAGCGGACTAAGTAAAAAACATAATAAATAAAGTAAGAGCAGGATACGTCATGAAATAGCATTTATTTAACCACATTTAATGTGGTTAAATAACACAACTAACTAATAAATATAATCTAAAATCAATTACAAAAAAGTGGAGTTATCAACACACAATTCTATTATAAGTAAAGTAGGCAGACGTATTATCGTACTCAATGACAAAAGTATAATCAAACTCAAAGGTAATATGACTTAGTCATTTAGTTCAAAGTGGCTACATCTATTTATATACTGTAACGAAATTATCATATTTGTAAAGCTCAATTTGAAAAGTCCCTGTAGATGGAACTTAGCAGTTGTCTTTTAAATTGTCATATTCCTTCTTCCAAAATTTTAAATTCCTGAATGTGACAGATAGGCACATGGGAATCAATTGGGCACATGGTCTGGTTCCCCACAGAAGAAGAACCCTTCTAGAGGAGAGGCCCCTGAGTTCTTAAGAGAGCCTTTATGGACAAAATAGGAACTAACTTCACTCTATCTTAATGTTCAACTTCGCTAGAATAATCAAAAGCACAGATAAATGCAGCCACTACCAGGACTTACCAGATTCGTGTCACGCTGTAATTCTAGTCCCAGTCTTTTTTTTTATTGTTTAAACTGATCCCCTAGCTGGTGATAACATCAGCCGTTTACCGGCTTCTTGTTTGATCGGTGATTCTACAATGGGAGTACTAAATTTTGCCTAACTCAAGTGCATTTCTAGTACGGATCTCTAATGAGTACCTGACATCGTACAGGCTCGGGACCGACGGCTTGAAGTCCTCTCCGAGGGACGACGTACTAAGATTCATTCACCTCCCGCGTGAATAAATCGAGGGGCAGGTGGGGATCGAACCCTGGACTACCAGCCCAGAGGTGAGCACGTTAACTACTGAGGTAACCTGGCCCCTAGCCACAGTCTTACCAACGACGTCAGCGTTGCATTATAAATGATCATGACTCCTCGCTAATTATCTGCATCGCGATGCAGCCTTAATACCCCCATAATGGGCTCGAAACGGATACCTAACAATGTAAACCGACCACCTTAGACACTGCACGACTCTCTATTACATCAACGACAATGACAGCATATCACTATTCACACAAGTCCGCCTCTACTAGTCAGAGCATCACAAAATTTCCTGGTGTCTGAAAAACCTGACAGTTTATTGGAAAATTAGTTCAATAACAACAAAATTACACTGATCTAGAAACTTTAGTTTAATAGAAAAAAATTATATCTAATAATTTAATGAGAAATAAAAATGGATTTCCCAGATGCAATACTGTCCAAAACCTTTACAGCTCACCTATAATATACTGACTATTTTTGAGTACAATATTAAAATGATCCATATTAGATGGTGTAACCTGTATTGAGGTTTTGGATGCACACTCACCCATCGACATGCACAAAATAGACTCATGGGACCTCATCACGGGAAAGTCTCAAAATTTAAAACTGGAGCACTCATTAAAAGACAGAAACACACCACTGGAGTGGGAATGAATAGGATCACACAAATTACGGCACAGACGAATGGATGACTCATAGGTAAGGTGAAATGTTAAATAATAAATATAATACAAATATAATCAATATTTTCACATAAATTGTTATCAATAGATAATAATGGATTGAAATGCTAATCAAACCTCATTAATGAGACTTGTTTGTTTGTTATACCATAGCGTCTTAATGAACCTGAAGACATATCCAGACACATTGGACTTTTAATGAGTCCAATATGTCTGACCATATAGTTTTATATGAAGTAACTAGATTAACTTATTACTTAAATATAAAATGTAAATGAGCAATGTGTGATACATGAAACGAAGAGGTACTAAGATGTCTTTACGAAGAGATTTACACTTTATTGCCAGGTGGAAACTGTCAGTAATTGGGAAACGTTTCAAATCAATAATAATAATATAATCCAAATTGAATACCGATAATATAGGTTGTAAAATTTTTCGAATTGGATCTTGTATTTTCGGTTTTAAATCGTATTCAGCCTTATTCACAGACTCTTCCATTTCATCCACATTCTTTTTAACTTTTGCAACTAATTGTTCTAAAAGCTCTATTTTTCTGCAGGCATCACGAAATTCATTTTCCTTAGCAATCAAGGATGCATGTAATATAGAATCTACGTCAGATTTCATCTGAAAGCAAACAAATCAAACAGATTAAATTTAATAAAAATTAAGTGTCTTGCAGGATTTCAAAAAATTCTTCATTAGATTCTTTAATTTTAATGCTACACAGTGCATAAACACTAATTAATCATAGAATTATACATATGAAATTTCCTGAGTCAATTAACCAATCCAGGACCCATATAGAGACTGATTTTAAGTTAAAGTTACGAAATGACTTTTAATATATTATTTTAAATATGTGAATCAGTGGTATATTTTCTGCCTTAAGTATATCTATCTGGGTTGAGCTAAAGCTAATCTCTAGAAATGTATTATTAATATTGAAACTTAACCCGAGATCTATTCTTTAGTTTATTCTCTCAATTCCAGGTACTGTATACATGTACAATTGGCGTTGAATACGGAAACACTGGGGTTGAATTCACAATCTTAATGACAATATTACTTGTTAAAACATTCAATTAGTATATGATTCAATTTAAAACAAAATGTTCTATTAATTATACAATGATAGAACCCAGTTAATCTAAGAATTATATAATCTCCCTCCCTGTATGATATTTCCTAAAGGGTTGCAAATAAAAGCAGAAATCAAGTGACTTAATCATATATTCATTACCTGACAAGATATTAATCACATTTCAATTTGTTTTAAGACGATATTAACATCCAATTTTTTCCGCCAATGGTGCAGTTTTGTCATTGATTTTCAATTCAATAACGTAAGAATTTCAAATATCACTATACATATAAACTGAATCCAATTTATAAAAAATTGAAGTTTATAAAAAACAATATCACCTTAAAGATTTTAGAAGTTAATAGAACGGAAAATTGTATGAGGACTTGACAGAGGCAAGTCAGCTTATTATTGTTTCTCAGGTCGATTAAACATTGTCTGTACATAACAAAGTAATGGCATTCTAATTATGACATTTTTTTAATAAAACCACCTTTTCTGTATCACAACAAAAATTTAAGAATAGTGCGATACAATCATTTTTGCAATTTAAGCATTCAAGCAGCTCCTTTCTTCACTACCTTTTAAAAGAACATTAACATGACTAATAGAACACAAAACTGCTCAAAAACATATATAAATACCATAATTAACACGTTTTCAAATTCTTCAAGCCTTGTTAACGTTTCATCGATTGAATCTTCAATGGCTTTCACCTAGAATAGTGGTCAATTTAACAAACTGATATTCATAAATATGAAAATGAAAAGTTATAAGGCATTAAAAGTAAATTTACTGTTGTCCTTACCTCTGCGGATGTATTTACTTGAAAATAAGTGGAATAACTTTTTAAACAATGACTCATTTCCTTAAACTTTATTAAAACAAGGGTCGGTGAGCAGTTTTCTGCTACAATGGATGATAACAGAGATAAGCTTGTGTAACCTTATCGTATATTTGAATTGCATACAGCTGAGATTAGGAATCTAGTAATGAATTAGTAAGGCGTAAAGTTTGTAATTTTCCTTACCTATTTTTCTCCAATGGCATATCATAAATTATTGAGAGTGACCTCTACTTTGAAACACATTACTTCGACAATCTTATGGGGTCTTAACAGATATGTGTTTCTTTTATTGGAGGATATGTCATTCTTTTATTGGAGTCTACACAATTTCAAAGTTAAATATCTCATCTCCAAAGAAATGTTTAAAGTGCATCAAATTATATCACTTGCATATTGCTACACTGATAATTTTACTTTGGTAAAATTGTTTTGATATGACAATGAGTTTTAAAAGGAGACCTATTGATATACTTTCGATTTGATAAAATTTAACCCACAGTTGCGGTTAAAAATCTGTATAAATAAATCTGGCTATAGAAATTCTCAACTTGTCCTGAAGATTTCCTCTCAAAAATTCAAAACATTGTTTCAACGAAATTGGTAAGGCGATTGTGGGTCCTTAGATAAAACCAATAAATAAATTTGATTACCCATGAGTTACTTGTAGAAACTCACAATCAGTTATTGAATTTTCTTATCGTAAAGTGACTGTTGGGCAGTTCCATATTTGTGTAATCAAATTATTTGTACACCTAAAAGTGTATGATATGTTAAAGATCGCAGAGACTGATAGCAAATAATGAAATTCTACAATAAAAACAGTCAAGAAAATGCACTGGAAGTCAAATCAAAACCTTTTTTTGCTCGACTTAGGTTTTATGAAAAGTGTTATTATTGCTCTTGTAATGAGAGTGACCTCTAATATTATATCCATTAGGTGTGTGATATAAAAAAATAGACGTATATATTGATAACTGGGTCAATCTATCTATACTACCTCCAGGAATAAAAGACTAATAGATATCACCCATTTTGACATTTATATTATGTCTAAATGAGACATTATGTATTATATATATGTCCAAGAAGTTTAATCAGTGTTTACCTGTGGTAAAGTTGATTGTAGGTCGCTCTAGATTTTTGTAAAATAATCTTTTGAAGGGTAAATTACTGGAATTACATTTTTTTTTATCTAATGAATGTAAAACTGAAACTGTTTTATATTATTAAACTTCAACTTAATGGGCTTTAAGCGAAACCAAATACACATATATAAATAGGCAATGCTAAACTAATAGTTGTATGATCAACATGAAAAAGAAAGACAAACCGTTTTGAACTTATATGTTACATATTTTTATATTCAGCTCAGAATAACATGAAAAAAAAGGTAGTTTATTAAAAAAGTACAAGAGTTAGGTTAACAAATTTGTTTTATAAGTTATATGTCTCAAAAAAATGTTAAATGAAATAGTTTTTTATTTTAAAATTAAAAATAAAACATTATGCAAAACGTATATCTTAAACATTGCAGTTCAAGTTGTGAGGTGTGCTGCAATAGTTAGTGATCTTGTCTTTAGTACTGGAGATTGGCAAAGTACCTGTATTTTTCTTTTTTACTTATTAAATCCAGATATGGAGACGTAAACTGCCCATCCTGTATGCTGTCAGGTTCTCGTTAAAAGATCCCTATTATAATAAACTTGACTGCCGTAACTTTACTACTCCCGATTTAGAAATAACCAGGCAATATTGCCTAACCAAAATGTGATGCTAAATGACAACAAAGTTACCATTTTAACCAACAGAACAAAACCAAGGATGCCGTCTATAAGTGTGTGTATTGTAAACGTACAAACACTCTCACCATAACAATTACAACTAAATGGTGTATAGAGCAAACCAAAATGTGGTTTACATTCAGCCTAACTAAAACTCAGTGTCATTTAAAGTAATTACTTGATGAATTTTAATCTAGTTATCCACTACAAAAAGGATTATCAAACCTATCGATATTAAATTTAATTTCTTCTTACTCGAACATGGTTGTCTTATTTCTGTTACATATAACTATAATGTAGTTATTATTGTAGTAGAATGTTATAAGTAACAACAGATTGAAGATCGTAAATGTACATTTTAGTGTCATGCTAGTTATATAAGATACAAAATAAGCAAAATATTTATAATGTACTATTCATATTAAGACAATACTTGATATGAAATTTAAAGTTTCAGAATAACCAGAGAGGTGGCATAAAATGATGGTAGTCTTAGATTGAGTGGGAAAAATGAAATCTGCAATGACATTATGAGATTTTTAGCAGAGATATGCATTTTAAGAGCTATAATTTTTTCAATTGAACAAGCTACTGAATTTTTTGTAGAATGTTAATATTAAGCAGGTGTCATATCTACATTTTTAATATTTCAATGTATACTGTTAAAGAAGAAAAAACATTTCATGGCTCACAAAATGTACTCTTAAGTCCTTTTTCTTTGAAATATTGCCAAAAACTATACTAAAAGAGGCTACTTTTGTGTTCAATTCTAATGAGATCCGTCAAATGGTGAGATCAGGAATGTTTTCATAAGCATTCAGATTCAATCATAATCGATAAATATTTCAAAGTTTTTGAGCAAACTGACATTTTTTTTCATTGAAAAATTACAAAAATTTTCCAATTAATGATAGTATTAGTTCCATAATAACTAACAATTTTGTACTTTCCAGATTTAATAGTTTAGAAAAAAAAAATTGTGTTTAAAAACAAATAATGGGGAAATTAGTTTATTTCATTTGATGATGTATTACCCAAAAGCTATAGAATTCATCAACACTCTGTAGTCTAATTTTGTACAAAAAAAAATACAAATCACTAGCATTGATGCTTAATCAGTCTAATAGAGAACCCTAATGTATTCTTCTTAACTATCTGAAGGAAAAAAAAACTAACATTAAGATTTTAGGAAAACTAAGAAGATTCGTCCACCAGCATACCACCAACCTTCCAAACAACAGCCTTCCAACAATTAAGGTAGACAAATCTTGAGGCAGAACGTGTTTAACCAACATATGTTCTTCCCTATGTTTTCTTTTTAACATTTAATTAAATAATTGATGTATTGTAAATCAAAAGAGTCTAAATATCCATTTGTTTTTCGAGTTAGTTGTTTCAATAGGACCTACAAAGCACCCCTAGTAACAATCAACAGGATTTGTGTCAATAACTCTATGCGGGTTTAGTTGTTATTGCGGCCAAAACATTGCTTAGGGAGTAACTCACTGTGGTAATTGTTAAGATCTAAGTACCATGGGCCTAAATATGATATGCACCCACAAGCCTTGTGATTGGCTGACGCAATCAATCTTAATCTATTACTCTAAATATTGCAAAATACCATATTTTATTTGTAAACATCATTGATGTGACATAGGACTTGGGTAGGCTCTATGTCAGTTGTGCCGTTTTGAGCATCTATGCCGACGGTACTTAGATCCTTCTTAAATGCTCCAAGTTCATAACAGTAAAAAATAATTAAATTGTCTCATTATACAAGCAGTGTTTGTTAGACAAATAAAGTATGTTGGAAACAATAACTAGGCCTAATAAAAAAAAAGAAAAACAACAATTTTAAATGATTTTTACAAAGATGGTCATTTCCTAAAATAAAAATTTTTGGTATTTAGACCCTCTTGATTTTCAAGTCTTTTTAAATAATTAAACAATGCTTTGAAGTACATGAATTTAAAAAAAATAGCTTTTCCAATCTTACATTCGTATTCTCTTTATAACCATATCTTATGATTTAATATTCAACTGAAAAATTAAGGAATATATTCCCATATATTACGTGGAGATATTTTAGAAGTATGGATTTTAATTTTCTAATTAGGCACATCATAGAATCTGGAACAAAAAGAAAAAAATAATGGAAAAAAATTTGCTTAAACTAATCAGATTCTCTACATGTTGTAAACCAACACATGTGGAATGTGTAAGTTAGAAGTTTGAGATTCATGGATGTTACTGCTTTATATGTCCTGCTTACGAAAGATGGTTTCGCATCCATATTTTTCATATGGGGGTTCACATTAAACTCTTTATGTTCAAATTTAGTAACATAAAGTTACTAACACCAATTAGTAATTGGTAACTAACTAATACCAATAAGTAACTGACTAATAACTAATACCAATTAGTTACTAACAAATTAGTAACACCACTTCTGGACTAATCTATTTGCCTTATTAAAATCAAAAGAAGAAATATATATTCATAATTCTAAAACATGATTAATTCCCCATCCGATTATAAAAATATTCATGCATAAAACTTCTAGTCTTAGGGAAAATTAATTTTAAATTTTCAAACAAATTAGATTGCAGACATCATTAATTATTGGTGTCATGTTAGTTGAAGAAGTGAGAAACGCGAAACAACTAGAATATGAAAGAAATTAAAACGTAAGCTGACAGCACTGATAAGAAGAAAAATATAAAGAAGACAATTTTTAAATATGCAGAGTCGTTTTGTAAATTAGAAATGTTAATAGCTTGGTTGTAAAAGGAATCACAATCATTGACTCTTTACTTAATACATAGCACTAAAGTTTAAAATCAGAAAAACATAACATAAAGTTTCAACGTTATAGATTATTTCTTTACTTTATATTTATATGTTACATATTTTGCACTTAAACTTTAATTCATATACACATTTTTCGCATGCCTTCCACATTGTTAAATGTATTCACTGTTTTACGTGGAAACTCTTTCTTTTTTTAGTGCCTGCTTTTCTTTGCATCCATATTATTTCTAATTTATGTGGAAATAAATGTTTCATTCTATTTTATAACTGATTTCGGTGAAGTAAAATATAAAACAATGGCAAAAACACCATAATTGAAGGAAAGTAAAAAGAAAGGTCAATGGAAAATATGCTAAGAGTTGGAAAAATTTCCCTATGCTCTCTTAATAGAATGATTTTGATCGGTAAAGAAATTCAATTTTCTTACAAATTTCTTGTTTATTCATATTTTTAAAGAGTAATATAAACAACAACAACAACCAACTTTTACAAACATAAAAAAAACCTACTGATAATGTTACCAGAATTTATGGAAATGTTATATGGAAAAATTTCTTTATACAGTTTTTGAAAGCCTGAATTTATAACAAAGATGCGATACATAATTTAAACAGTGGAAATCCACGAATGACCATTATGTGGAGATATTTTAGAAGTATGGATTTTAATTTTCTAATAGCACACGTCATAGAATCTGAAACAAAAAAAAATATTTGAAAAAAATGCAACCAATGAGATTCTTAACATGTTGTAAACCAACTTATACAAATAGGGTTGCCATACGTCTTTCATAAATGGAGATTGTCACTACTCGGTACGGTATACTATTTGTCAATTTTTCTCAGTAAAATTTTTTGAGTTAACTAGTTAACTGAAGCCACATATGAAAGGGAGGGAGCTGAAGTTTTTGCGCTTTTCTAAAGGTACACTCTTCAGAATTTTATGACCAATAAATCTATGCGAATCCGTATTTGCAATTTATGCTGACGATGAAAATATGGAGAGAAGTTTTAACAGTAACAACGTTACTGTTCATTTCAGCATTCAGTTCAATGTTATATGTGCCATAATATTGAATGATTATAGAATCTTGATTCAAAGCCATGATTATTACTATTCACATGTTAGGATAGTTCCTGCAAATAACTTGTAACGGACATGAATTTGTACAATAAAAGCAAACTATCATAAACTTTTGATATCGTATGAGCAGTAATGTTACTTTTAAATTAAGTTTCATATAGATTTTGAATGAATATATGACCAATATTCTGTAAATTATTAGACTCACAGTTATATCAGTACAGAATAAGTTACAAGAAAGAGTCAACAGAAATGGAAATCAAAGAAGAAAAAGGTTATACTGATGTACAAAATCGAAAACAAATAGTCTTCAGACAAATATTGAATGTACTCTACTACTAAATAACCCTAATTTAAGACAAAGTACTGACAGCAGTGATCAAGCCAGCAGCAATCGTCACTCCACCCACTCTTAGCATGAATCGGCCAAGTTCTTTGATGTCTTTATACAACTCCATACAAATCGGTCTTGTTACTTCAATCCGGACTATAGCTGAAGAACCTTTCACCAAACATCTTGGTTTCTTTTTAACTACTTCACCAGTTCCTTTACTTACTTCAGATATCAATTTTTTTATAATGGCTTGTTCTGCAAGAAACTGCATGTGAAGAACTACCTAGAAATAAAAAAGTTTACATAAATAACTTCAAACCGATGATACATTTTCAAAGGAGACTTGTGGGATTCGCTTACCAAACAACATAGTTCGTGACTGTTATAAATACCAATGAAAACTCTTAGGACAGAAAATATTACAAAGAAAATGAAACACTAAGTACCTTTAATAACAACCTGGTGAGGCTACATTTACATAAATAAAAACTGTTGGAAGACGGCATAAAGTTGAATTTACTTGAACAGAGTTAATATTACCGATTGGATTGGATCAAAATAGACTACAAAATTTCCCAAACTAAATACATTCTTATAACCCGTAACAATATATTGATCAAGAACAGTCTTATTCATTGTGCTGACAACACCCACAATCCAATCCATAAGATAAGAAAATATTTGCTTGTTCAAAATGAATAACTAATTATTAATCGTTAGACGACCAATCTCTAATACCACTATTGTATTCGTATATCAAGATCTTATTTATATGATTCCAAATATTCTTTTAAAGCATCACACTCTATAATTAATCTTTCATTGATTGTCTTCCCTAACTTTCCTAATATTAATAAACTAACCTTTTCATGTTTTTTATTCATTCAATATTTATTTGCATCAGTTTTAAATTCCTACATTTTTCTAGTAATAAGCAAATACGAGTATTTATCCACGTTGCAGTATTATTTCTATAATGACCATCTCATATTTAACAATACATTCCAAGTTTTAACTTGCGAGTTTATAAATAAGTAAACAGTGGGTCAAATATACATATACAATATACAAAATTAACGAATCATTATTATACATAATAATTTTGAATTGTAATTACTAAAAACTGAAATAATTTAATAATATAAAAATTACATTTGATTTGTGTGAGAATAATCACGATAGGGATATAGATAAATAAATTTCAGCCTTAATGAGTTATCAGTGTTATTAATTGATAGAATTGGTAACACTGTAAGCGCGGGAAAGTCAAACATTTTGGAAGGTTAACATGCATTAACTGTCTTTCTAGTGTCCGATGTTATCTAGTTGAGAACTATGGACAACGAAAATAAATCTGTTCATTTAACCAAGGTCTCTAAATCAGAATCATTTATTTCCGAATGTGAAATGATCCTTAGTGAAGTCTGTCATCAAGTTACGTGAGTTTTATTATTAAATAAATCCTCAAATTGTAACTAAGACTAGTTGAAATAATATAACTTTCCCTTTCAAGTAACTAAACCAAACACAATACAAATCAACAGCTTTTTTGATTGCATGATACTTTTAATAACTCATTATACCTTCATTTCTGGAATTGAAACTCCAAATATAATAATATAATTCACATTATTAGGTGTAGTAAAATAAAAACAAACCTTAAACTAAACTGTTCTCACTTTTATACAAGAAACATGTATGTATGTATGTTTCAGGGATGAGGATTTGAAGCCAATTACAGAAATATATCCATTAAAACTTAAGAAATTAAAAAATAAATTAACAAACTGTTTAACTACTACAGGAAAATCTGCTTTGACTGAAATAATATCAGAAGGTCATTTTGAGGATGTTTGGAATGAATTGGAAGAAAAGACTAAAAATCCTTCAGAATTTCCTGAATGGTATCTCAATTTTCTATCTGATATAACAATTAATAAACAAAATATGTTTTAATTTCGTTATCATGAACAAAATCAATACCTAACTAACCAAATTATTGAGGAGTAATTGTATTCATTATACATTCCCTTTGAAGAAAATAATTTGGTTTTTAATGTTAGAGAACTTCAGGAACTGGTAAAAAAAGAAACAGGACTTCGTTTTGTGATTCTTTTTAATGGAAATTAAAGGCATTGATTCGCTTATTCACTTCCTTGTAATGTTTTGAATGATATATGTAATTCTCGTGGAATCAAAATTTTAAAGCAGTTATATTTCTGTTACTTTCCAGAAATCACTGATTATTGCATGATAAATTAGCTGCCTTTAACACTTTGGATGCATTTCTATATGTCTATTTTCAATTACTACTCGTGAATTATAATTTTGCTCTATCTGTTTTTACATGTAAAATGTTTTTGTTGCAGTGTTCTAATTGAATAATCGTTCTAATTACCTCATATAGTACTGATCCATTTTACGATAAAAAAAAATGTGCACGGTGTTTTGTTAATTCTTTACTTTCTTTGTGGAGAGTAATTAGAAAGAGATGATGAAATTATTGTTTTTATGAGTTATTGAACAATTCAAAAGCGTTTAATGAATAACAAACGAGGAATGTTTATGTCTAAAAATGAATTTTTAGAGAATTAATGGCCTAAATCTCCGTTACAGAATAAACTCTGTTAAATTAATGTTGTATTTTATACATTAGATTTATTGATACATCGTATCCACTGGGAGACAAGATTGACTAATCCTAGTGTGATGAGCCTAACAACTTGATTTTCTTTTTATTATATCTTTTATAAGTACTAAAGATTCTTTTTCATATCATCCGTTTGAGATCGGTCCTAGAAAGATCTAAATTCCAATATTACAAACAAATACAAAGTTATTACTTGTGAGGGTGAAATGCAATGGATCTTCCATATGTTTTTCAAAATCCGAAAGCGTAATAGAAACAGTACTCGAAGTAATGTTGTGACAAGGAATTCATCGACTGATACAGGTTGAAATTATGTATGTCAAAAACAAGACTGAATTTAATATTTGAACTAAAGAAGTATTGTATTAGAACCAACTTCTATTAGAGTAAGGGGCATACAACAAAATAGGAAAATCAAACAAGTTAGTTTTATTCAGCACTTGTTAATTGCAAGCAAGCAACAACATATTGGCAATTTATAAATAATGACCAATTTTATTTTAGCAATAAAATTAATTTTAGCAATGATAATCGCTTCGAATATTTATTCTAGTCACAAACTCCCCCTTGATTAAATTTTCCCCGAGTCCTTCATCTATGTGTAGGAAGTCTTGCTTTATACATTTTTAGTTGGCTTGTTAACTACATATGAAGAAGAGAGCATAGAGGTAAATACCAGCCATTTTTCTTCGACCTTAACCCGTAAGGTAAAATGTCCGAGTTCAATGTGTTCTTTATACTCGAAAGAGAAACATTTTTTTAGGTAGAGGAATAGCAATCAACATGATGAATATTTTGAGGAAGGTTTAAGAACAGTTCACCATTTTTTGTGAAGAACTATATTTCATAATACTTACTTCTCTAGCAACGAGACACACTGAAAAATATTCTGCCTCTACAAGTGATAGAAGAATAGTATAGTCGTTTGTTGCTTCTTACTACTTCATGAGACAGTTCCACCTGTGAATAGAATAGTATAGTCGCTGAATGATCTGTTAATATTACCACCGCAGTTAGATCACAAATTCGAATGTGAATTTGTGCATGTTAAATCACAAATTCGAAATACTTCGAAATTTCTTTCAAGTCTTTTGGAAAGTTCACACTGGGGTTTTTCGTCTGTTTAGGGTAACGAAGGGAATTGTATGATTCCAGTTCAATATTCATTATTTAGGGAATTGTTGAACTCACTCGTATTGTGGTGGCAAAAAGCCAATAAAGCCTTGTTCCTCCTGCCAAATACAAAAGTCCCACAACATTCCATCCATACTTAAATATTCATTCAGCATGTAGCCTTCAGAACATGGTAGTCATTTCATACTAGGTCTAACGGTCTTGATACCCTTTCAACATCCAAGTTGTTTCCCACAGATCGCGACCATAAACACATTCATCAAGAGTCAAAATTATCATTGTTTCTATCTAAAATAGGTCCATGATTTCAAGTTAAACTCCGATGTCCACATACATGCAAACTAGCTTTCTTTTCTTATCAAAGTAGACACAAGGGTCAGCTCTGGAGTCATCGGTTAATTGACTACAGCAATTCATTAAGGTATATGTTGCTCCCTTAGACTGTGCATAAAAGCTGTGAACTCCATAAAACTTTGTAGTAAATTTTCTTTTTCATGCAGACCATGAGAACTGTTTCATAAAATTGTCTCCCTTAATTTTCCTTTCAAACAGTTGCAGTAGTATCGAAATAATGGAATTGACAATCTTGTTGACTGAGAATGCTAATAACTTTTTAATGGATTTTGATTTTATCACAGAACAAAATGTCTCTCTAATAGATTCCTCTTATTTGGGTGCAGTTCCAAGCAACTAATTCTTCTATCTTTCCACTTTTCCATGTTTACTTAGATTTTTCTTAAAACCCATTTGCATTCACTATTTTATTTCCCTTTCGTCTATTTGATTATGTGATTATCTCTCTTTTTCTGTTTAAATTTTATAACTTCTCTCATGACTTACTTCCACTTTTGGTGCATTTGGACTTGATAATTACTCCCTCAAATTATGAGCATCATTCTTGATACCGTTGGGTACTCATATTTCTTTAATTGCTATCTAAATACTTAGTTTGAGATTCCATAAGGTTCTGAAGAATTTTCTACACATATATCTCAATTGTTCATAACATGATCTTTTGACAACTTGGAGGTTGATACTTATCCTCTTTCCCTTTGAGGTCTATCATCTCTCTTTTCACTTCTAAATCTTTTGATTACCTTTTTTCAAATATAATCAGAACTATCAAATATTATCCAGTTATAGCTACTAAAGTTCGATTTTTCTGTTGAATCTCACCATTCTGCTTAGGATGTAAGGTGCTGTTAGTCTTTGCATAGTTTGACCTTTCTGCAAGAATTATCCAACTCTTTCTTTCTTTGAAATTCTTCGCCATTGTAACTCAAAATCTCTTTGAAATTACTCTCTAAATTTTTAGCATATAATAACATACATTAAAGAGCTTTGGAACTTTTGAACGTAAAAAATCATACTAAAACTTTCGTAAAATAAATTTAAAGGGAACAAATGGAGATAATTTCGAAAGGATTTATCAAAAATCCCCCGAAAAGAGCTTTCAGATTTGTCTGTTACCAAATTCAAGAGATATTCTTTACCATAAGTGCATGCTTCACATGACTGGTTCTTGGCTTTGACATCTTTCTCTGATTTGTGTTTAAAACATTTTTTATCCTGATGTCTCCAAAGTTCATGGTATAATTGCGACATGAATCATTCGTAACAGCTATGTTTTCTTCAATTGGATTACTTGGAATAAACATTTTCATATCAGCCTCGTTTCTTATTTTTAGTCACGAATTCTCTGGATTTGATTCAGATCTGCTATGTTTGTTCCTACATTGTGAGTCTAGTACTGAGAACGAATTCTTACTGATATACCAAACATGGCCATGTTCTGTAATTACAATTTTTAAAGGGCATTTCCTGTGCTGTTAATACTTTAACACATGCAGCATTAATTCCAAGATGGGATTCAAATTCTGAGTCCTTAGCATTCTTGGTTACAAGTTTGGAAATCTTTTCCAAGCTTTATTTTTTTAGTTATGAACTTGTTTCTTCTTTGATCTCATGCTTCTTGATCCGTAATACTACTACGTTTTCTTTCATCCCTCTATTATCAGTTCGTCGATTGATCTTTTATTTTCGTTTAGCCGTAGCCTTAAACGAACTGGACTTAAACCATCGATGCTCTTGTTGCAATGTGCCCAAAATTTAGAGATTATTAATATCTTTGCGAGTTTGACTTCATCCTTGCTTTAAACATTTCATACTTAACTTTATTCACAAGTTTTTTTTTCAGTTTACAAACTTGAGAACCCATATTATCATTTACTGTTTTTCTGTCCTGAAAAACCTGCAAAAATATCATGCAGCTGATTGTTATGATGCTCTAACCATTGTCTCCATCAGTTAGGAATCTCATTATTGTCTGTATAGTTACTTTAGTCATGAAATTCGTCAATATCGTCATACTACACGCTAATGAAATTGTGAACTCCCTTTAAATGCCCGGAGTCCTTCCTTATACTTCTTTCATATTATATCAATTGCTTCTTTTGGTGGTTGTTCTGGTTCTTAAAAAAATTCTTACAAAATGTCTAATGTATCAAGGAGATAACTCAAAAAGAATTTCATTCTACATTTCCGCATCAGGTAGTTACTTTCACCACTTATCGGTTTATAATCTGCAACTTAGGTCTGTCATTCTTAATGACTGACTTATTTAACATCAAACTTAGTGTACTTAAATATTCACAGTTTTCCTTAATCTGGTAAAGATGCTCGAAGAAGTCTTGAAACTGTAGTTCACAGCGTGGTGCTAGCGTGTGAACTAACTATTTAGAACCATTTGTCTTGATTGGGACCAACTTTTAGAGTAAGGAGACACAGAACTAAATAGGAAAACCAAACATGTAATATTTTGAACTAAACAATTCTAACCAACTAACATCAACATAATCAAATAGGAACATATAAACACTATCAATACTCATTTAAAGCAATACAGACTTTATTGTACGTAATAAAGTCTAATTGTACTCTAATTATACCTAATTAATGAAAGGAGAGATGTATTCCTGGTTTTAAAACAATTGACATCCACCTAAAGTTCCATCCTTCCCCTTAAAGGGTAGATTCGTTAAAACACTAATTGTGATGAATTTTTGTTATTGAGTATTTCTTAAATTAATTATTTTTTAAAATTTGAATTACTTTTATAAGAACATGAAATATCTGTTTAAAGAATAATTGCATAGCTTAAAATAAGTCATATATTAAAATTTATCAAATCATCCCTGTATCCCAATAATTTCATGTGTTTTCATTTTGTGACCTTATCTAGTTTCTTTTCTTATCTCATTGTCAACTCTTGTAGATATGAGCCCCTCTTTGTAGTTTAAGCAATAAACTGTAACTTATATCTCTGCTATTTTGTGAAATTTAACTTTTTAGATTCTACAAGTAAGAAGCCTTAATTAACTTTTCATTAATGTTTTACTGCTTCTCTTTCATTGCACATTTACCTTTTATTTATTTTTGTTATGTAATCCAGGCTATCTACATTCATTTACATTCAACTGTACTATTTTCCAGCAAAACTTATGAAGATCTATTATTAAAATATGAATGTGATATAATCATGGAGAATATCATTAACTTCAAAGAAAAAATAAGGATTGAAGAGGAAGCTACTTCATTTTTAAAAGAAAAACTGTTTGAACAAAGCAAACTGATTAAAGAAATGAAAAAGGGCTGTTTAGCCTTAGGGGAGAAGATTGTCATGACAGCAAACACAATGGAAGAAATAGAAAAACATTTGGATGAAAAGATCAGTCAAATTCCGGAATAACCGTTTCCTGAAGAACCACACTTATTTTTATATAATTATTTTTACATTTTTTATATACTATCGTAAAATATATAGTTTTAAACAAAATATCCTTATTTTTGAATAATCGTTCAAATTCCTTGTTCTCCTCTTTCAAAAAACTTTCGCCAGTTTTCCTTTTCTTGTTGTCTTCTAATTTACAATGCATGCCATTGGGAATGCATATCTCTCCAGAGCTATCTGGTGGTTGAAGTTATGATCAACAAAATAAAAATGAAAAAGCAACACCTTTTTAAAAAAAAAAAAATCAAAACAATAAGTAAAATTAACAATGTGTTCCTAACGAATAAATGTTTCATGTCATCCCTCAATGCGATGTAGGAGCTGGGTACAGGTAATAAACAACCAAATTTTGAGGAAATAGCAAGTAGCTACTGGTCTGCGCGATACATGATAGTTCAATGGCTAAATGATAGCAAAGGCAGAAAAAAAACAAGTAGAATATTCAATAAGACATTAAGTTAAAATTAAAAATTTATCAGCGTATTAAAATCAAATAATATCATGAATAAATGTTGGAAAAATAATTCTTTACTACAACAGGTTTATGTTAAATACCATTAAGACTTTCCAAATGGTGCGACTTGGAAAGTGTTTAATAATTTTCGGTAAACACCTACCCAGCCAGATAACATTAACGATTCATTCAGCAGACCAAAAAAACGTGTAAACTGTCAAAATCTCAAACAACATCTCTTTCGTGATCACTATATTTTATAGTAACCACAAAGAAAAAGCAGCACGTGAATGTTAAAACCGAAAAATCGTCGTTTAAATACATCAGTTATAAATATAACATGCACTAGGATTATATATCATACCATAGTTATATTACATAATTAAAACTATATATATTCTAAATCTATATAAATAAAATAATGATTTTGTCTGTACATTGCTTAGAACTGACTCATTTCAAGTTTTCTTTACGTTTCATACATTGGAGAAACCGAATCCACCATTAGAAAAATTTCTGTCGGTTTGTCTGTTTGTCCGCAAAACTTTGTCACAAGTAAACTCAGCTACCATAAGACATATAAAGCTGAAACTTTTACAGTAGATTTGTGAAGGTCTAACTTAAAATATAGGCTCTGAATTGATTGGAAATTCAACGTAGAAGTGAAGTTATGGGCGTTTAACGCAAAAATGTTTGTCACAAGTAAACTCAGGCACCATAAGACATAGCGAGCTGAAACATTGACACTGGATTTGTGTATACCTAACTTAAAATATGGGCTCTAAATAGATTGATAATTCAGTACAGAAGCGAAGTTATGGGGCTTTTAGCTGTATTTTCCTAACTTCACAGACAAGTTTGTTTTGAAAATACACAGGTGTGGCAAACAGGTATTGTTAGTTGATTTTAATTTCAATTGAGCTTATGAATGTACTAGCAAATGTACCCGTCTTTGACGGAATCAAAAATTCTATTATACTTGGTATTCCAAAATATCAATTATAGTATATTACTAATACTATAGTTAGAAATTATAGAATAATAGAAAACACCATTATTAGTACAGTGTTAAACAAATGCCTCTGTATACACTACATTAGCTGTCTGTCCTTCAGGTTCATGGAAGAACAATCAGTTGAAACCTCTGATTATTGAGCAAGTAAACTACAGTTGACCATGTGAGAAAAACTTGGTTTCGCTGACTTGAATTCCTGCGTTAGATAAAGTCTCCCTTTAGACTTAGTTAACGTCATTGCAAAATAGACTCTGACGGGACTTTGCAATCATTTGAACGGAAACAGACGGTGGCTCGGAATCAATGGTATGCGTGGTATACACACAGACTCCCCAATACCACATCCAGTCATTATGTCCGCCTCTATGGCATATCTGTGTAGAGCACGAACTCAGAGTCGTGTCCCGTTGCACAGTTTTTGGGGCACTCATGTTTCGTAACATGAAATTTGTTACTGCTATAAATTGCAGCATCATTGGTGCTCCTACTTTAAGTTTTTACTCATGAGCAGGCAGTCCAGGAGAAATAAATTCAGAGTCAAGAAATTCAATTAGATAACGAACTGCTTCTTCATCACTAATCCAATCTCTTTACTGACTTGTAAGTTCTTTCCTCGGCTTCATATAGCGTAAGAACTTGTTTGTTGATTTCTCCTGCCTGTTCATATTAAGGGCTGAGAATTGCTCGTTTACAAAACATTTATTCTCAATAGATAGTACATCCTCAACTCTGTGAAACACCATTTCAATGATGTCAAATACGCAATATATTCATATGTTCCAATGAAATTAAAATCAACTAACAATACCTACTTGCCACACCTGTGTATTTTCAAAACAAACTTGTCTGTTAAGTTAGGAAAATACAACTAAAAGCCCCATAACTTCGATTCTGTACTGAATTAATAATCTATTTAGAGCCCATATTTTAAGTTAGGCATACACAAATCCAGTGTCAATGTTTCAGCTCGCTATGTCTTATGGTGGCTGAGTTTACTTGTGACAAACATGTTTGCGTTAAACGTCCATAACTTCACTTCTACATTGAATTTCCAATCAATTCAGAGCCTATATTTTAAGTTAGACCTACACAAATCTACTGTAAAAGTTTCAGCTTTATATACCTTATGGTAGCTGAGTTTACTTGTGACAAAGTTTTGCGGACAAACAGACAAACCGACAGAAATTTTTCTAAGGGTGGATTCGGTTTCTCCAATGTATGAAACGTAAAGAAAACTTGAAATGAGTCAGTTCTAAGCAATGTACAGACAAAATCATTATTTTATTTATAAAGATTGCGTATTTGACATCATTGAAATGGTGTTTCACAGACTTGAGGATGTACTATCTATTAAGGATAAATGTTTTGTAGAGCAATTCTCAACTCTTAATATGAACAGGCAGGAAAAATCAACAAACAAGTTCTTACGCTATATCATACCGAGGAAAGAACTTACAAGTCAGTAAAGAGATTGGATTAGTGATGAAGAAGCAGTTCATTATCTAATTAAATTTCTTGACTCTGAATTTATTTCTCCTGGACTGCCTGCTCATGAGTAAACACTTAAAGTAGGAGCACCAATGATGCGCAATTTATAGCAGTAACAAATTTCATGTTACGAAACATGAGTGCCCCAAAACTGTGCAACGGGACACGACTCTGAGTTCGTGCTCTACACAGATATGCCATAGAGGCAGACATAATGACTGGATGTGGTATTGGGGAGTCTGTGTGTATACCACAGATATCATTGATTCCGAGCCACTGTCTGTTTCCGTTGAAATGATTGCAAAGTCCTGTCAGAGTCTATTTCGCAATGACGTTAACTAAGTCGCAAAGGGAGACTTTATCTAACGCAGGAATTCAAGTTAGCGAAACCAAGTCATATGGTCAACTTGCTCAATAGTTTACTTGCTCAATAGTCAGAGGTTTCAACTGATTGTTCTTCCATAAACCTGAAGGACAGACAGCTAATGTAGTGTATACAGAGGCATTTGTTTAACACTGTACTAATAACGGTATTTTCTACTATTCTATAATTTCTAATTATAGTATTAGTAATATACTATAATTGATATTTTGGAATACCAAGTATAATAGAATTTTTGATTCCGTCAAAGACGGGTACGTTTGCTAGTATTTCAATAAATCTACAACTGAATGTTGTTTCAGTAAAGATCTACTAAAACATTATTCTAGTAAAGATCTAGATCCAGCAAAAAACTATTTAAAGTCCTTGTTAAAAGAAAATATGTAATTATGCTAACATGAATTAAAGATGAGTGGGTAGTACGCTGTAATTCAGACGCCGGCATGTTAATCCCTTTAATATATTCTATACTCGTTATACTAATTTAACAATTTTAATATTCAGTCAAAACTAAATTATAAACATTGTAATTCTGAGGAGCATGCAGAAATAAAGAGTTAATTTAAAACACACACACACAGAAATCGGAAAAACGTCATAAATAACTTTGAGGACCCAAAGCATGTAAAACTTCAAAATCTCGAGATCGAATTTTTTCATGATCATTAAATTTTACATATAGTAAAGTAAAAATGTCTTATCTTAATATGAACAAATCCGACATGATGGACTGTTAGAGATAATTCTAGTTGACTTCAGGGTTTTTAGGCAGGACTATCTTGCCTTACAATGGTGAAAAATACTTTAATTATTTATCATAGCATACTAATTTTAGGAAGATGCTTAGTGCAAAATTTTGTTCTTCTAGAGTCAGTAGTTTTTGAAAAAAATTATATTTTCATTCTCCAGTAAGGAACTATTTTAATGTTAAATTTGATCATGATCGATGAAACAATACTATCAGCATCATGCTCACAAGTTTTCAGACAATTTTAAAATGCTAACTTAAATGCTTACATTTTAATGCATATGAAATAAACTACAGTATCAACCATTTATGATTTGTTTTTCTCAATTATTGGTAAAATCACTCCTACACTAATTACGAAATTGCAGACCACTGAAGTAAGCAGTTCAGGAGAAAAAGAAATACTATAATCACATAATGGGCAAGTCCACTAGAATTATCTCTAGTAAACCCTGAAGTCAACTAGAATATCTCTAACAGTCCTTCATGTCGGATTTGTTCATATTAAGATAAGACTTTTTACTTCATACATCAAATTTCATAACACAGATTTGATACATCAAACGGTGTGAAATGTAGCGTGTACCTAACAACACACACACATGGAGATGTTAAAAAAAAGACTCAGGGGCCCTAAAATGAAAAAAAATTACGAAGTCCAAAAATTAAGAGTTTTCATAAAAAAGAATAAGTCTGAAGACAAATTAAAGATTAACGATACTTATAGGAAGACCTCTTGTCTTGCTATAAAACATAAAAAAAGGTGACGAAATAATGTGGATTAAAAGAGTAATAAATATTATTACTCGAAGCATTTTTTGATCCTATCAATGATTCAACTGACAAGAACAATAAACTGTTTTTAGCATAAGCTCTTACAAATTGATAAGTTTTCAAAAAAAAATTATCGATTTGTAAGTTCAAAGAAAGCGATGACACTTTTTTTATTTCTGAAAACAAATTCAGTTTAAAGATACTCCTTATGGCAACGAGGAAGGAAATGCTTGAAGCACTTAAATCAGCTTTCACAATAGAGTTCGTCTGAAAAGCAAAAACTATCCAGAATGACAGATTAAAATAATAGTCTTGTAGACTCTAATACCTACATTCACTCTGAGTAGTACTTCAATGTTTATTATTGTAAAGAATATTCTTTTTTCAATTAGGGTTTTATCAAGTTTATGTCACCATAAAATGTTTATGATCTTTCATTTTATAAAATAACAAAACCAAAATAAACATTTTCTGAAGTAGAACAAAATATATAAATTATAATCATTGCTTCAGGTGGTTACATCAGATTTAGAAGGGCAAAGATAAAAATGTTATATAAGATTATAGGCTCATGCGAGGATAATTCTCCTTCCTGTGTAACCAAAACAAAATTAAATTTTAATAACCAACTTTTCGAGATTGCATTCTTACGCTACAAGTCGTATCATTCCAAATTTGTTCAACAATCATCAATATGGTAAAAAATAAATACTTACTGGGCACCCTTTGGTGATGGGGTGAGTGGTGTTAAATATCACAATTCTAGCTTCAAAACAACACGAAACTGGAACTGGAGTTGAAGGATCACACAAAATATAACCAACAGACATATTCTGCTGGTCATAGTTGGCTAAAGTGATGTTTACATAATCTCCGGCGAATGCAGAAGGGCAAGGCATTTCATCCATTGTTATTCCTAAAAGACATTATGTAATCGTAGATGAAAATGTGCTAATATTTTTAAAGAACTATAGACTCTGTCATAGAAATTCACATATGACACAGTCTAAATGCAGATTTTTTTGACTATCGACTTTATATTATCTAAAAATACTGGAATAGAATTCAAATTATGACGGTAACCATATCACATGATACGGACGGCTATTTTAGGTTCAACATTAAGTCAATAAATATTTTTATATAAATTAAATCATTAAACTCAAAAATAGAATAAATTATATGATTGTAGAACAAGATTAAACATTTGATCAAAATTTCAACTAATAAGGATGATGTATTTATAATCATGTTTCTTTGATATTAATATTCAAATTTTCTTTAAACGCATTTTTCTATTTCAAATACCAACTTTCAGGCAAAAGGATATTGATTAAAAAGAATAGAAATATCAATCTTAAATGCCAGAATTGTGAGCATCAGAGTAAATTTAAAAGTAAACTAATCTTCAAATATTAATTAATATAACGTTTTAATAAAACAAACAAATTAATATACCTTTTACAAGAGCTGCTTCATTTTGTGGTAGTACCAATACTTTCTCATTCTGTTGTATGAAGCCCGTTTCAACTCTACCACTAATGCAAAAGCCACTTCCAGTGCCTTTGTAAACATCATTGACAGATAAGCGAAGAGGTTTGGAAACTGGCCTTTCTGGACTGTGAAACTGATCTAAAATAAACCAAACCTTGTAAACAAAACCATTTCAAAAAATCGAAAATGATGAATTTTTAAGAGATCTTTATAGGAATTGATTTTAAACTACGACAAATATAAGTATAATGATATTGTTCAGTAGTCTAGTATGTGATTGGAGGGATTTTAACCAATAGGAAATGCTACAATTATCATTTAGTAGTAATAAAGTTAGGTTGGTCTTCAATAAATGGTCAATAGGATGCTCTTCTTGAAACGACCATCTTTATGTTCTCGAGTTTAGTCAATCCGCTAAATGCTCAATGTATAATGAGGTGGTACAAACAACAGATAAACTGTTAATAGACCTGAGCTTCATTTTCTACCAACTGAAGTTTACTTTTAAAGTTTGTTCTAATTAAACTCGAAAGAAGAATATTCGTATAAGAATATAAACTCAATTATAAGAAGTCTTTTCAAGAGGAAAATTAACCATTAAAAATTACCTAACTCTATTACCATCTATTGTTATTACATTTCCTATTGATTATCTCACTATTATATATATACATTTTTATATAGACTCTTTATTTTGCATGTCTCACACATTTCATTTCCAATGAGTATACATTTTATTTCCCTTTACTCCTTCTCGCTTGGTAGAGAAATGGTTTTTCTAAGGGACTACTTGTTTGTTAGTCGGGACCTAACTACTTAGACTACCACTTCTTACCCTTTTGACGACGGGTGTCAAAGGATGTATGTAGTGAGTTGTCAGTACTTTCTCTATGTATGTTTTTCTTTGTATAATAAAATCCAGTTAGATCCATCAGTTGTGAATTTTGAAAACATTCACATATCGAAATAAACAAGAAAACAATACTTAAAAATATATAATTCACTATAATCATAAATGCAGCAAAGAAGAAAGTTTGGAACCCTTTCGAGAGAACTTTCACAAATTAAAGATCACAATCTTGTCTATTCTTAAGGATTCCTTAATGTATTTTAGAGAATATATAACAACCAGTATTTCCATTAGACACTAATTTGGTACTGAATCCATAGGTACGATCCATAAAAATAAAACTCTTACATGGATGTGATCGCTTTAAATTTTACTTACGGACATATTTCGATGACATCATTTTTTTCTAGAGGGCTGAGGACTGGCAAAGTCAGCGCTCGAATGCTAATTCTCGAGGGAAGATTACATTTCCCATTGACTCTACATTGGGAGTCCTAAATTTTGTCTAACTCAAGTGTATTTTAAGCAGTGAACTTTAACGAGTATGCACGTAACATCATATAGGGTCGGGACCGACGGTTTAACTTCCTCTTCGAGGGACGAAGTGCTCAGATTTATTCACTTCCCACGTGAATAAATCGAGGTACAGAGTGAATATCAAACCCCGGACCCAGCAGTTCAGAAGCGAGTAAGTTACTACTGAGCTAACCTAGCCCCCATGATATGAATTTGGCTTTCTTACCAATGACTTGAATAAGAGTAGGTCCTGTGTACCATTCACTTAGCTTGCAGTCTTTAGCAGGTGGTTTGGTTAAATTGACACCTGATAATCCGCTGCAAGGTACAAAAACAACATCTTTATCTTTAAAGCCTACTTGGCGAAGAAACGAGCAGAGTTTAGTGCTGATTTCATTAAATCGGTCCATGCTCCATCCAACAGTATCCAATTTATTGACTACCACACAGAGTTGACTGACACCTGCAATACAAAAAAAATTCCTCAGAGACCACATTTTTTGTTTTTTTATAAATTAAAAGTCCATATGTTAAATTGTCCTTCAAAATTACTTGAAAGTAATTAATCGATTTATTAGCTAAAGTAAAAAACTTTTTTTCAAAATTACACTTCTTTAAAAATTGACATAACATTTGAGTTGGTGATGCAACATAAAATTAAGTTCTATAGATAAAACAGTCCTAAAATAAAATATAAATATTCTCATAGACGTGAAGAAAATTCTTATTGTACATATCTGCTATAATAATTAATTAAATTCACAGTAAATACAACTGAGGGTATTCAGTTCTAAGTAAAACACAATGATTAATTTTAATCTCAATATGGTCTGAATTACAGAATCAAAAATCTGAAAACTGTACATAAACACTAAAAGAGCCTACAGAACCTTGAAATTATAAGAATATTACCATTACGTGTGTAACGCTGTACCAATAAATAGCGGCTGCGATATAAAACGACTCACACTTTGTTTTGGTTACTAATATAATGAGTCTCCTATTATTTTGCATAATCAGATAGTTAATGCAAAAGAATTATTTGGAAAGTGTTCAAATTGGAGTTTCAACATTACGAATACAGTTTTACAGAAACAATTTAGAGAATGTTAACAAACCACTTATTAAAGTGATTTAGAAAAAGTGGACATTAATTTCACTTGAAAGCATATATAATATAACAAGAATTATATTAAATGAAGAAATTTGACTCTAGTAACAAAGGAATGTGGAAAGAACATTATTATAGCACACAGTAGATTAATTGTACAATTACTATTTGTAATTGCGTTATTAACTTAAATAAAAATATTTATATATACCTATAACAATTTATACTCCTATTTATATTCCTCATTTTTTTATATTTCATGAATTTTATTCATTTTATCTAATATGTCACCTAGTCTGTTTCTTTTTCTAGTTGAACCCCCGGTCAAGGAAGTTGGTTCATAGAATCGAATCTCTCAGACTGAAGATTGTGAATGCGGAGAGTGCAGTTCAATTTAATGAAATATAAATATGTATATAAGTTCTTTATATATGTGTTATTGCAGAGATAAATAAACACGTATACGTATACGTTTATTTATTTAAAAGGATTATTTTAGTTCATACTAGCAAATGTGCCCGTCTTTGACAAAATCAAGAATTCTATGATACATGGTATTCCAAAATATCATTTGAAATTATAGAATAGTAGAAAATATCATTATAAGTACAGTGTTAAGCAAATGCCTCTGTATTCACCACATAGGCTGTCTGTCCTTCAGACTCATGGAAGAACAAAGAGTTGGAACCTCTGACTTTGGGCAAGCAAACTACAGTTGACCATGTGAGAAAAACTTGGTCTCACTCACTTCAATTCCTGCGGTAGATACAGTTCCCCCTTGCGACTTAGTTACCGTCATTGCGAAATAGACGCTGACAAAACATTGCAATCGTTTGAAGGGAAACGGGTAGTGTCTCGGAATCAATGGTATGCGTGGTGTACACACAGACTCCCCAATACCATCCCCAGTCATGATGTCGCCTCTATGGCGAATCTATGCAGAGCACTAACTCAGAGACGGGTCCCGTAACACATTTTTGGAGCACTCACGTTTCGGAACATGAAATTTGTTATTGCTACTAAATATCAGCATGATTGGTGCTCCTTCTTTAAGTTTGTACTCATGAGCAGGCAGATCAGAAACAGTCAGATTAAAGATATTCAATTCAATAATGAAATGCTTCCTCATCACTAATCACTCTCTTTACTGACTTGTAAGTTATTTACTCGGTTTGATATAGCAGAAGAACTTGTTGCTTGATTTTTGCAGTCCGTTCATAGTAAGGCTTGAGAATTACTAAAGCAAATCAAGAACGTTGCAACGAAACGTTCACAAAGCAATTAATTATGAATAGATAGTACATCTTGAACTCTGGGAAACACCTTGTCAATAAGCTCAAAAGCGCAATATATTTATATACGCAAATGAAATTAAAATCAACCAACAATAACTACTTGTTACAACTGTATATTTCTAAATAAACATGCTTGTGAAGTTAGCAAAATACAGCTTAAAAGTTGATAACTTCGCTTCTACTCTGAATTTTCAATCCATTCAGAGCCTACATTTTAAGTCAGACATACAAAAATCTACTGTCAAAGTTTCAGCTTGATATGTCTTATGGTGGCTGAGTTTACTTGTGAAAAAAATTTGGCCGACAAACCAAAATTTTTCTAAGGGTGGATTTGGATTCTCTAATGTATGAAACGTAAAGAAAACTCGAAATGAGTCAGTTCTAAGCAATACACAGACAAAACTTTTCTTTATATAGATTGTCGATTGTTTAAGAATGTAATACTAAAAGTAAAATCCTTTTGTAAGAATGATAAGATACCAGTAACAGCAAATTGTGTAATGGCAAAATGAACTCATTTACAATAACATTAAACAAGGTCCAATTGAAAATATAGTATAATTAATGATTTTTTTATAAAAATGAAGCTGACCTAATGATCTAACTAGAAGAGTGTGTTCACGGGTTTGACCCCCCAAGCCAAAGCCAGTTTCGAATTCACCTCTGGTAGAGTCTACAACCAGCAGCGCCACATCTGCCTGAGACGCTCCAGTTATCATGTTGGGAATGAAATCCTTGTGGCCTGGCGCATCCAGAACACAAACCACTTTGCTTTCCGTCTCAATCTTGCTCTGCCCAACGTCCATCGTTATTCCACGATTCCTAAACACAGGGATCAAAACTCAATCAAGAATATTCGCAGAATCATTGGTTCATTCAACTTCCACACATCATTGGTTCAACTGTAAAACTTCCATACATAAGTAATAATTTATTTAAAAAAAAAATCATTTTATAATCCTCAACAAGATCTTATCTTATGAAGTAAAACAATTTTCATTACAGGCTTTTACAAGAATAAAACAATGCTTGGCATTCATTTGTTATTGATTAAAACATTTCTTCGCCTTCTGGATTTGTTGAAAACATAAATGAATTTTTCCTTTTAATAATTTACTCATTTTTACACAGATACCAAATAAAAGATTGTGATTAATTCAAGGAATGTTAACAACCTCTCTTCTCCAGTTTCATCAAGAATCCACGCGTAGACGAATGACTGTTTTCCTAGTTTGCGACTTTCCTGTTCATATTTGTGCATTAGTTTGGATGAAACCATTCCTAGATCCAAAAGGAGATGACCCATTAGTGTGCTCTTACCGGCATCAACGTGACCAATCACGACCAAGTTTAAAGACTCTTTTGTATTACTTCTTTCTTTCTTATATTCTTCTTCTGCATTTTTCAAGTTTTTCCTGTAAAAAAGTATAAAGTTTGATATAAATGAAACATATTTTTGTGGTAAAATTTCTTTTCACATTCAAATACATCTTAAGCACTTGTAATACTGAACTCAATATCAGTTTTGACTCGGACGAAGACTTCTTCTTACGGTTGAAAGATCTTAGTCCTTTTACTAATTCCTCACTGTAGTTGAGACGTTCATTTTTATTTTAGCAGGACCATCATAATTAAAAAAAAAGATTCTGAGGTAAAATGTATAAACCAACAAAAGTCTCCACACAAATGAAGTTTTATTCAACGCGTTTCGAACACTTTGTGTTCATCATCAGGAAGACACTATAATACAAATTATATCTAATTAGTTACAAAAATTAGAGTGAAATAATGAAAATTCAATTAAGAGAATTCAAGACATACTTTTGTTGGATTATCCATTTTACCTCAGAATGAGTAAATACCACACAATTACGGATTGCACAACTAATGATTTAAAAAAAAAGAGTTCATTACAGACTTAAAGTTATTGAAGCTGTATGCATACAAAAAATGAAACCCCATATCAATATTCAGTTAGAAACCAGCCATAAAATTTTGAAGTTATTTGACTCTACTTTGCCTATATAAAAGGAAAAACATTTGAGAATCAATCTCGTCCCGAAGATGGTTCTAAAAAAGAGTTGAAACATGTTGACTGTAGAAAGTATGTTATCTAGTTTAGAAGCAATAGCAAAATTGTTATTCAGGAAGACAGGGAAAACTTATCAAGAAGCAAGTTTCCGCAAATTATGGTTACATTTTTAATAATAAGTGCTTAAGGGAAGGACTACTACCAAAATTTATATATATATATATAATTAAAAATATAAATAAAAAGCAAAAAAAAAACGACTAACACTCACGATTCTCGATCATGTCGGCTGTCTTGCCGTCTTCAGGAGAGGTAAGGAAAAAGAAGGACACAGGAGTGGAGATGTGTCCACCGACCGATACAAAGTGACACCTTTATATATATATAATTTATATTTATATATATTATATATAACAGATTCAATAATATATTGAATCTTATATATATATTTGGGTTTATATAGTTAAAATATATATTATATATATATATATATATATATATTATATATATTTATATATATATATATATATAGCCTCCCATGCAATTAAAAATCAACACACATTTCAATTTGAGAATGCATCAATTTTAGATTATGAAACTTCATACAATAAAAGATTGATAAAAGAAATGATACATATCAAAAATACTAATAATACTTGCAATAGAAAAACAGATACAGACAATTTAAGTAGGATTTATAGTTCCATCATAAATAGTTAAAGATGCAATGTTATCTAGTTTATATTTTTAAGGATTGTTAAAATAATAATGTATTATAAATGTATTATAGATATATATTATGGTGATACATATTATAATAGATATATATTATAATATGTGTATATGTATATATGTTTATATATAATGGATTGTACTAAAAAAACAGTGGTTCAATAATATGTCGCTTGGAACAGCACATGTAATGACAGTTAACGGTTGTTTGCAAATGTAACAGAACCAAGCCTTCAGTAAGTTCATTTTCAATTTGTTTATGATGTTATTAAAGTAGAAATGAAAAAATGTCCATTGTTTATTGTTTTTTGTTAGTTTATAGCCCTGAGGATGTCTTGAAATAAAGACGAAACGTTGGCAAAAAGGTGATTCCATATATTTACCTTGACCAAACTCCGAGAAAAAGAAAAAGTGTTTTGTATATATATATATATAAAGATTTCACAATAAACACGTGAAATGACAATCAATGTTTGAAAAAATAAGAAATAAGAAAAAAAAACTAAAATATTTCAACTGTATCAAGCCTAACTCAAGTGCCTTTAGAGTTGGAATCTTTAACGAATATCTGACATCGTACAGGCTCGGAACCGACGGTCTAACGTCCTTCTCCGAGGGACGACGTGCTCAGATTTATTCACCTCCCGCATGAATAAATCGAGGGCCAAGTGGAGACTTCAATATAAGTAATGAAAAGAAATAGTATTTTCGGTGAATAGCGAAAATACAATTTTTGTCAAAATAAGTGTTGAACTTACATGTAACATTTATTCTTTTGTCTAAAATTGAAAATAAATCATAACAAACTTAGTTCATAATTTTATTTTTTTATTTAAAAATTCGCAATGAACTTATGGATTTAAAGTATCAACAATAATGGAAAATAATTTTATAATTTAAATAATAACGGTAAAAGTATCCATACAATTGTGGGACTTAGAAACAACACTTTTCAGTGTTCTCCTTATGTTACATTAATGATGGAAATCAAAATTTCATCATTGATTATTATAAAATAGATTTATAATAATTGAAATACAATAATGAAATAAAGAAATTTTAAGAATTGCATACATCTGTAGAGAAAAAGAAGAAATGTTTAAAAATATGAGTGATATTTAGCAGATCTGAGAGGAAGATGATTGGAAGGTTAGTTTATTTTATGCCATGAAGTGAATAAACATTGATAGATTAATTAATTATAGTGATAGATTAGTTGCATTTATTATAAACAATACCTGACAGAAATATTTTTAGTCTCATCTGGAGCAGAATCAGTCTTATTTGCTTCTCCTTGAAGTTTTCTTGTTTGCATTGGTGACTGAGTGACAGGTGTCGCATTTCCCGACTTGGATACATCTGTTAACAAGAAGCAAACATGTGTACAACTTCAGTATGCTCGTTAAAAAATACCTACGAAACGGTACCCCATTCTTCCTGAATCAGAGATATTGGTAATGACACTCTAATCCATAATCTCAATAAGAGAATTGTTCTTATAAAAAAAAATTTGATAGTAGACAGAATATATAATGTAATTAACCCAAAATAAAGGTTAAAATTGTTTCAGTATTCAATGTTGAATGTAGTTACTATAATAAGAATGAATTAAAAAAAAAAGAATTATTCTATAATGATTTAATTATAATTAATCAAGTAAAAGACAAGTCACTTCAAAAATGGAAATAATTTTAATGACTTACTTAGTCATTTAAATTAATTGGTCAACGAAAAAAACTGGTATATGATATTTTACATGGAAAGCAAGAATTAAATTTGGCTTAACTGCTACTAAGTATAAAACTATTCTAGTATTTTAGAAATAGTCTTTAGTTAGAATACAATTATCTTTGTGATCTTAATTAGACTACAAAATGTGGAACAAACAAGTATTAAATTCATAAATTATATAACGACTCATGATTATAAAAAGCTTTTTGGGTACTTTCGTTAGTAACTAAATCGATTCACGATTGTGACCTACTTGCTAGTCCCTGTTTAGACAGCAGGTCGTTTTATAGACTTTAACGAACCTAGCACTTAAAGGTAATAGAAAAAGAACTATGACTGCTTTTTTCTCGACATTTATTAGAAAATTAACTGGGTAGAAACATTAACTCTATAGTTTGAATGTATGTATAGCGTAATGTCAGGGGTGGAGAGAACGGTAATGGAACTCCTGTAAGCAAGTTCCTGCCATAAACCGACCACACTTTCAAAATAAATAATAATAACCTTTAATGCCACTAAAGTAAAAACTGTTACTGCTAAACCATACATAAACAGTTATAATATGTATACAAAGAAGTAATGTTACATGAGGGCTGATGGTCCCAGATAACAGCCTGTCAACAGCCTCTTTTTACCACTCTCAAAAATATGATTCGACCCTGTTGATTCTACTTCGAGAACAGAATTTTACTTTACTCAGATTGGGTAAAGAAAGATTAGAACTCTAATGAAGAGTAGAATTTTGTTTGACTCAAATTTCTATAGAAAAAGCATCTTAAACAGAGTCCAGGTTTGGTAAAAAAAAAACTGGTAGATATGGCTCGCACTACGATTTCTTCCATAGACAGGATTTAAAAATCAAAGTGAAATAAATCTAGAGTCATAGCGGGATTCAAACCCTGAATCACCACTAATCTCTGAGTTTTAATAAATCACATATAAATAGACTAAAAAAATAGAACTATCAGAGGGAATCTGAATCATTAGATCTGTTTCTCGTAACATTTCGAAAAGCTTCATCGTACTCAAATAACACAATGTCCTTGAAAAACTGTTGTAACTTTGCTGAAGATTCTTGCTCTGAAAGTAAGGAAATAAACTATTTCTACTTCGTATATCGAACTAAAGAGTATTTGTTATTATTCTTTTTTTTTTAAAAAAAACACCGGTTTTTAATATAAAACAGTAGGTTATGTACTATCTTCTATTAAGAAGAGTTCAATTTTAAGGCGAATAAAAGGAAATATATCCCCTGTAACAGAGATGAAAATAGCCTGTTCAATTTTTATATGATTTATAATTAAAATATAGTGATTTGTCCAAAAGTGTATATAATCTTCAATATTATTATTGTATGACTATTTTTCTATATAAAATAGAAAAATTCTACTTTATATATCAACATTAAATTAAGAATGAGTATGATAAGTCTTCTAGATAATGAAGGTTCTAAACAATTTAAGACTCTTAATCATAATTCCCTACAAATTTTAAATTAAATACCAAAAAAGCAATATAAAATGTTATATATGAATGAATCATTAAAGTACACGACATTACCTGGAGGAACGTCAAATCCTAAAACTTGCTTGGTTGGAGTTACAGTTCTTACAATGGAACTTGGTTGTTTTTCAGAAGCTGGAGACAAATTCTCAACTGGACCTGCATAAAAAAAATTCCTCTATTAATTACATAACAATTTAAGCAAATACATGGTTAATAGCCTCTGAAAGAACATAAAATAACCCTAATCAGTTACTAATTGACTATAACTGAAATAAATACTTTAACAGATTATATACAAGACATACTTTACAATATAATATATAGATTACCACTTGTTTCCGTACAAAGTAATAAATGTCCAGTTAAAACTATAAATAAAGCATTAGTTTATTGAACATCCAATCATCATTAACTGACCAAATTATATTGATATTACTACTTCTTTCATAAAATGATGGAAATTTTGAACAAATTATTCATACAAAAATTTAAACAACAAATAGAAATTAAAAACTTTTTTGTTTTTTAAAATTGAAGCCTATGGGACAATTATAGAAATTACCATTTTTAAAATAATTATTTCTTTTTAACATATCACTTGTTCTCATATTTCATTTCATCAATTCTATAATTCTATAGAATGGGTCCTTAATCCCATTCTATAATTAAGTACACGTATTTACATAAAGAAATATAAATTTTATAATAAATCTGGAGTACTTAGTTTGATTTTAGTTTTAGTTTAATTCAATGAATAAACAGCTACAAATACTAAGAACATTATTACTTCAATAAATATTGATTGGTTGTATGAATGAGAGGGTCATTTTTCTTTTATTTTGATAGTATCATTTTATCCTTTTTATTTGAGTTAAATTATTGATGTCATTATATAATTATGATAATAAACACACAAGTTTCATTAATGAAAGAATTTTTTTTATTATGAAAACTGATTACATTTATTGATGTATCAAATAAATAATTATTCATATTCCTATGAAATAAAATTATTTCTGTGACCATTTTTACATAACAAATTGAAGAAAAAAATATAATTGCACAGATTTCACTCATGTTAAACATTTATAATATATTGCAAAAAAAAAATAATATTACAAATTTATTTTCTATAGTAATAAGAAGAAAATCTTTTTAAATAAAGGCAGAAGTTTTCATGGAAATACTATTTTTTCAGCATTGATTACTTTAAATTTGTTTTTGAATAATAATTTGCGTTCATAACTAAGTTAATTCAATAATTAGTGAAAGGGCTATTACAGATAAGAGAAGACTACTCTTTATCTACGACCGAATAGAAAAGTTGATTTGGCAATGCACTGATTTGATATTGCAGTAAAAATAACTAAAGTTTTCACTTTCTTTGAGATGGTAATCTTCAACGAAAATTACTCTAATTTTCATAATTACAAACATAATTTATCAATTTTGTATTAAACTAATTATGAATTAATTTGAATTGAAATTATGTTCATATGTAGAGTTAATTAAAAATTTAAATTCCACAATTATAAAGTATTGTAGTAGATAAGCTAAATTAATTGTCTGTTATGTTTATAGTAAATGTCCCCAGTACCTAGTGATACACAGGAGTCTATATACGAACTTCGATATATCCGACCAATAAGGTTTCTTGTCAGTTATGTAATACCAGTATGATTCTAGAGTCTACTTGGCGGCTTCTGCTAATGTTCGTTAAAAGCTCACATTAAATAAAGCAGCCTGTTTATGGTGTTGACTAAACAATACCACGCAATTAGTAAGAAATCTCATTCTTCCAATTTTTGAAAATATCTAACTTCAGACAAGAAGAATAGAATACATACGAATACGATCACATACAGTATACATATTATGATACTCTTAGCATATATACATAAAAATCAATGTCCAAATCACATTAAGAAATCAAAAAAAAAAAGACTAAGATTTTTAAACAGTAAGAAGAGGTCAGAGTAATCTCCTTGAAGTTGATTTTTATTTCACGAGTTTATGGTGGAACCTTGTTATATATATATATATATATATATATATGAAAAAGACAACACATACAAGAAACGAGAAAACTTACTGGATCAATGTTTCGAACTGAAGTTCATCGTTCAATATTTGAAGTTGAAAAATCAACTTCAAGGAGATTACTGTGACGATACCTCTTACTGTTGAAAAATTTTAGTCTTTTTTTCTGATTTCTTACTGTGATTTGGACATTAATTTTTATGTCAAATCAACAATAAATATTTTCATATATATATATATATATATGATAAAAAGTATCAACCGTGAAATAGAAAAAAAAAATTATCAGGATTCGGTCAGTTTTTTAGGTTCAAAAAAACCGAAACTTTGGCAATGAGAGTTTAATTTATTTGAACATGAATAACTGACGGAGTCCTGATAAATTTTAATTTTGTATATATATAATAAAGATTTCACATAGACACGCGAAATAACAATCAATGATCAAACCACAATATGAAAATGGTAACGAGCGGTCTTCATCAGAGTCAAAAACCCAACTGACTCTGACAAGACCTCTTGTTACGGTTGAAAGATCTTAGTCTTGTTTTCCCATTTCATATTGCGGTTTGATCATTGATATATATATATGATGTATTATGTTATCAACACACATCGTCATTTTATCTTATTTTGAAATAATCTTATATGGGCAAAATAATCCGTACTTTATTTTTTATATTAATGTAAGTTTGTTATATATTACGAAAATATCAGGCGTTAGTTCATAAAATAATTTTTTGTCCATTACTCATTTTTTTTTCTAAAACTAACATCTTATATGTGACAAAGAAAATACAAGTGATTTGATTTTTTATCCCTTTTCCTGACATTATATGGGAAAAATAATATATTTATTAACTCCTAATAATAATATAGTTAGTAGTGACTCCTAAAAAACTAATATCAGCCTATTCAATTTAAGAATTACAGGAATAAAAAATTATCAATTCTCTTTTCTTCTATTTATCACACTTTAGAGAAAGTTCTAAAGTTCGTAGATAATTCGTACGTATAAAGACATCCAGAAGAAGATAGTCAAAATATTTAAAATACTACATTAATTTCAATGCTAACAACTTTAAATTTTAAGTACAAATTTAAATATTAACAAATTACAAAAACAACTTCAATTTCATTACATTTACTTTTTTTTATACATGACAATCATCTCATAGATAGCTAATAGAGAAAGAAACTCTATTGTATTAAAATTCCACTAAAGTGGCAATTCTTAAATTAGTGGTTTAGATATAAAGGTGTTTTACTTCATCTGAAATGTGAAACAACAATCACGTTAAATTATTCTGAAGGGAATAAATTGTATTGTATTATACCTATTTTAAATCGTATGTACTTAATACATACAAAATATTTCATTAATAAAATAATTTCACTCCTCAGTATAGTACATTAGTAGACTAAAAATAATAATTTTCTTTACGCCCACAATACGGTGAGAATGTATTCGAATTACTAATTCTCAATAATTCTTGAATGCAATGGTGAAGGTTACTAATAGGAACGCTTCAATCTATTTGTTAGACAGAGACCTCGAACTAACTATGGAAGGTAGAAACCCCAAGTGGCTAGCCACTGGGTAGAAACCCAGTAAAGCCGTATACCGGCTGTGATCTACAGATTTCATTTTCTGAGGATGCAACTGGGTGAAACACGTTTGTGTATAATTATTATATTAGTTAGAAAAATCAGCATAATTTCGAATTAAACCTTTCTGATGAGAAATCAGTGTAAATTGATCCTAACATACTGTAAGTATATCAGGTTCAATTAGTATAATAAACAAATTATAATATTTAATTATACACATGTAGCATAAAAAATGGAGCATGTGAAAATATTGCAATAAACTCCCTCCAAGTAGGGCTACTATTTTCTAGGAAAACAAACATTTAATTAACTATTACTTCCCACTATTTTAAAAGGTTGGTTATCGATTTATAAATAATTATTTGTTATTCTGAGATAAAATGGATAAACAAACAAAGTCTCCACACAAATGAAGTTTTATTCAACAACAATAACGCGTTTCGAACACTTTGTGTTCATCATCAGGAAGACACTATAATACAATATCTTATCAGTTACAAAATTAGAGTGAAATAATAAAATTCAATTAAGAAAATTAAAGACATACCCACATCAATTTTGTAACTGATTAGATATAATTTGTATTACTATAAAGTGTCTTCCTGATGATGAACACAAAGTGTTCGAAACGCCTTGTGGTTGTTGAATAAAACATCATTTGTGTGGAGACTTTTGTTTGTTAATCCATTTTGCCTCAGAATGAGTAAATACCACGCAATTACGGATTGCACAACTAATGAATTATTTGTTAGTCCATTATCATTAAATGAATGACGCCAAGTTACAGATTAACCTGAGGGAAGCCCATTGAGACTAAAAAAGCAATTTTATTATATTAATGTCACTGTATTAATAGATAAATTCTAATCAGTGAAATTATCTAAAGCTTGTTCCTTCAAAGGCGAGAACACCCTCAGGCTTTCATTGACCTTCATGATAAACTGAGAGGTAGAGTTTATCCTTTAACACTATATACTCTATTTAGTAAGACGGTAACTATCCCAAGAACATAAGTCTCATAGAAACATAAGGAACAGCGCATTACTCTGCCTATTAAGCTCATTTGTTTAAAAAATAAACTTATAATACTACTGCGCATTTGTCAGGAATTTCCTTTACATATATCTAAAAATGAGAATAAGGTAAAAACCACATTCACTCCACTAAAAATAAACCTATTTATTTCAACAAGGTAAATTATAAATAATAAATAACAATAAGCGACAATAGTCCACAAGTTTATATTCTACTGTTCGAAATTCCATAACAATTAATTAACAAATTCATAATTATTAAATGGTATGTACATTAAAAAATTGCCTGAGTATAAAAATGTCTTTCTCCAGTCATTCTGAAAACTAATTACAGGTAGAAGTAAAACATGTAATTACATTAAATCACAGCTAAGAGGTACAAAATTAGTACATTTCAATAAATATATTTTTGGTTTCTGGCCTTTTTTATTTTATTAATCTGGTCATAAATTATGCCAAAAAATTCTTGTTACGGTAAATTAGCAAATAGACGTTTTCATCAGGAGAAGAAATATTCTGCTAATCTATTAAATAATTTTCTTTATATATAAAATTGAGTTTTTGAAACTGGAGAGGTATTTATAGTACGCATTTGAATAAAAAGTTAAAACATTAAATGCTTCTAGCAAGTTCAAGTTACATTTAAACAATATTTAATAAAATTACGATTATTAAATTATAAAACAAATAAGCATGACAATTTTTTAAATAAGTCACTCAAACGGTTTATGAAACGGGGGAAAAATAAATTCAATTTTACTAGAAATAAAAAAAAAGGAAATATATTGTTTAACGAAATATTTACACACTGAAATGAAAATAATGTATAAATTTAAAGAAGAAAAGCAATCAAACAGCAAAACGATGTTAAGCGTAGAGTGAACCTACATCAATTTAGTCAATACAAATTCTTATTTGCAACATAATTAACAATTTACTTACCCATAAAATAGTACTACAAAAACACAATTTTTGATAATTGAAAACAAAATATCCTTACACGATAGGTCAATTAATTCCAAGTTCAAGTATTCAGATTAAACTGAGGAAATACATTCATATTTCAGAATCATTAAATACGCAATTCTACTTCATGATTCCTTCTAACTACTTCGGACACTTATTAAGACCCAGAAAAATAAATTGTTCTTTTATTTAACAGAAAAACTAATTTTTTTATATTTTTTTATTTTAATTTTATTTACTAACCTTCAGAGATGCCTAGCAGAAGAAATAAAATAATTAACAAGCTATAATTAAAATTATTAATTCAAACCAATCAATATCCAATACTTTCATATCAATAATTACAGTAACATAAATTCATATTTTACATAATTATGATATAATGAATAATTCGGTAGTTTCTATCTAAAAGAATAAAAATTGACAATCACTTACTTATGCATTTTTCACAAGTGATTTCTGTCATTGGGGGAGGGTGTACCAAAATCAAACATTTTGATATTACTCACCTCAGTTTGGGAAATTTGCTGAACCTGTGGATTATCAGATTTTAACGAGCTACATACAAACCGACCTACCTTAGATATTTTACTTTTAGGCTTTTTAATGGGAACCGGAGACGTATTGTCAGTTATCATTTTTTCACAAGTGTCAGTTTTACTGACTTGTTCTCTGTCAGTTGTATACATTTCTTTCTTTGAGATTTGTGAGTTCATTCTGCTTTTTAATTAAGCGTAAACAACCGGATTTTATTTAAAATGATCTATCTCAAAAGATTCAATTTCAAAAAATCAAAGATAATCACACCTGCCTCTTTCGATACTTAAATCGTACCTGCTGTTCTATTCCGGAGAAAACCAGTCCTCTGCGGCTTTGGTGACTCTGTCAAAAGATTAAAAATCATGAAAATAGTTAGAACATTGATAATCATGAGTGCAATATTTTAAGAAATGAGTTGCATGGAATAATATTCTCACCAGCAGATGGCTTCTTAGGTTCTTCTTCAAGGTTAAGAATTTTATTTAAAGCTCTTGTTAAATCAAATTCTGAAGATAAAATAGCATCTACAAGGGTATTATCTTGAACTGTATCTCCAACTACACTTCTAACTTCATCTAAACATGACCTGAGTTTAGACTCTTCAAGTTCATTAAGTTTATTTCTAGTATTAATTTCAGAATCTGAAGAAGTTTCTTCTTTCCCCTCTTCCTCTTCTTCTTCAGCTATATCACCCTGAGTATTTAAAAATGCTGACACTTGATAAGGCCTGCTTCTATCATACATAAATGCAGCTGGAACAGGTAATTTGTACTGAATATAAGGCATATTAAAAATAGTGTATTAAGGGTATTTATTTTTCTTACCACTACTGGGAGAAATACTGTAGTCATCTTCTACTGAATGGCCATAAACATCATCATATCCATCATATTCTAAAATAAATAAAAATAAATAATAAATGATAAATTCAATAAAATTGTATAAATAATAACTTACCATCAGAATAATTCATAGACCTCACATTTCTGTGACGAGACATGTCATGTAAAGGGCTTTAAATTGTTGTATGAGTTTAATGATACCGAACATAAAACTTCAAAAAAGCAATATCTAAGCAACGAAATGAAACCTCAAATCAAGCCAACTACGCTAGGGTCGTCCAAGTCAATGAACATATCCGAAGGTTATTAAAGAACAAAATGTAACTAAATCTCTATGATAGGTTTTACTGAATTAGAATTTACTTGACAAAATAAATAATATTTTACTTCATATTTTTGTTGCATATTTATCACTGTACATTATGAAAGAAGTATTTTTTAATTAATATTTGATTATTGTTAATATATATTAAATCACAATTTGTCACATGAGTAACGTTCTGAATAAGATTTGTGATTAAGTTGCATTTTTAATAATAATATCAATAATTGTAGATAAATATAAAATATATATTAATATTTTTTGATTTAGGGAAATGAGAACAAATCCTGCTTCAACACTAGTATTCGTGTATAGAGTATCTTTTATTAAATCTGGTAACTTTAGGGAGGTTATCGTTTTTTATTATTTATGTTTAATGACTATAGTCTAGATGTCTTGCCACTGCATTTGTTCAAGCAATATATGGATGAATGCTGTGACTTAGTTAATGAAGAATGGCCTCGTTCTAAGACGGCCAGGTAAATCAATAATGTTTATTAATAAAACTTAATAACCTAATTAGACTTCATAAACCCAAGTTCTGTATTTTGTGTAACTTTTTTTAGGTTTTTAAGTTTGTCTAAATCTTGTGAAAGTTCTCCTACATCACTTATTCTTATCCTGAATTCTAGTATGGTTGTTGGTCATTGCAAAATTTCTGACATAGTTATTGGTGGAAATGAAGTTTTTATAGAGTCAGGTATTGACAATTCTGAGACTGTTGGCTGGATTGTAATAAAGTTAATATTTTTGATATTCTTTCCTTTCAGTTTACTAAAAATGTAAATAGAGTGTTCTACGTTTGACACGACATATCTGCCGACCACTTTCCGAATATTTATGTGATCATATTTTTCAATTACAAAAGGACTTTATGTCCTAGAAAATTATTTCTTTTCCGGGAGTTTTAATTTCATTTTAATTATAAAATATAAATTTTGATTCCCACTGCTTTTCTTAAAATGCTTGTTTGAATGGTCTGAATTTTTTGTAGATTGTCTGTTTAATTAACTTTGCATTCTAATTTATGGCTTTTAATTTTTGAACAAAATCGATTCTTATCAATAAAAATGAATAAATATTAATTGATGTGATTTTTAATTACAGTTGTAATACATAAGAACTATAGAGGTAAAGGTTGGGGCAAAGTATTGATGACCAAGACGGAGGAGTACTGCAGAGGGTAAGTGGAATATTACAAGCTTATTGCAATAATCATATTGGATAAAACATGTAGTAATGTAATAGATTGATTTTATGTCATGAAGATCTCTGATAGTTGTCGGCAGCAACTGCGTATAATGTACCATTGCTGAAAGAATTAATTAATTAATTAACAACAGTAACATTAATTATCTCATCAATATTAATATGTAACAGTTCATAGAGATGATCGATCGATTGTTTGTTGTTATTGATTTCAGTGCACTATGGGTTTTTTTTTTGTTGCTAGAGACAGTTGTATGCGTAAAAACGTTTATATCTTTCAGAGTTAGAGTTAAAAAAATGTAGTGGTAACATCAAAGAGTCGATTGGGATTTAGTTGCGTTTTAAAAGAATTAATGAAGATGAGAAAATGTAATAGAAAGGAAAGTTTCAAATTTAATAGTCAATGAAACAATGGTTGATGTCGGGATTTAAAAAGATGAAGAAAATTTATTGAGAGATCTCCACCTTCGATCGAAAATTATTTAGTCGTTCCTGAGAGTGTAAAAAGAAAATTTGTAGGAGGTTGTTATGTAGTAGCAGTTTTAGTGCCAAACACACGCAGAATTAACAGTCATAATATCATAATTAGCATAATGAACCAATTATTAATGACCATAAAGTCTCTGCAAAGTGCAATTTCAGGATGTTTGATTTGCAAAAGGTTAATGGTGATGGCAGTGTGAGTACAGTTTGATTCCCTGTCATAGAAAGGATTCAGTGATTAATGCTGAAATATAATGAAATTTTCTTATCCATCATTCATTTTAAAAATTATATTAAAAAATATGTATAGTACTGAAATTCATTTTAAATATATTAAACTTATCTTCATTAAAAGGAATACATGTAATAAGTACATAACCGAATTTTTGGAGTGACTTTGCATTTTATATTAACATATACAACAGTGCCATTATATATATATATTGTTAAAAACGCCCCATATTTGGCTTGTATCTCTTTCTTACACAATTTCTCCAGTTTCCGGAATTCCTTCCTCGTCTCTTCATTAAAACTATAAAGCTTATCACCACTATTGCTAGTCGACATGTTTCGAATGTACCACATTCATCATCAGGACAATAATGATAATAATAGTAGGATTGTTAGTTTGTATATACAGAGGTGGATTACTATTGGAATGTTCATAGGACATCGCCCTGGATCACGGGGCATTATGGGGGATTAAGTTGGACTCACCTACTACCTGGCTAATCTGATTTGGCCAACCATCTAATTTGGTGAGTCAATATTATTGAATCGTCTCTAATTAAATTTAATAGATCAAATATTATAAACATTAGTAACGGTCTCTTCAAACTTGATACTTTCGTTACGAGGGCAATAGCCTCTTCTAAGAGCTAGCGGACAGTTTTTTACTCTTTCTTACTGTACTCCTTTGTTTCCCCAAACATCCCTTTCTGGACATTAGTCCTTTCCTGCGCTTTCACCCTTTTAAAATACCACTCTTCCCTCCCACTCTTCTCAACCCCTCACCAGATGTTTTCTGCATCTAGTGTTTCAGTTGGGTTTTTGACTCTGACGAAGAGCTTGTTACGGTTGAAAGATCTTAGTCTTGTTTTCCCATTTCATATTGTGGTTTGATCATTGATTGTTATTTCGCGTTTTTATTTACAATATACGTATACGTGAAATCTTTTATATATATATATATAATTCAAAGTTTGCAAAGAAACACAAGTAAAAGGGAAAGCACCCACTTTCCTACGTGACAGTTTCCTACCGTCACGAGCTTGGTCTTCCACTCTTTGCTCTCATGAAAACGGTTGAAAATGAAAATTATAAACTATGAGTGTATATTTTTTTTGCTTGTCTTTTTTTAGTAACTTTGAACTATTCATGTCCGTTCCGGATCGTTTTTACAACATTCAAATATAGATATATAATACATATACTAAACGTTTTGTTGCTGGATATTCATGAAGAGGTCCTTCATACTGCTTTCAGTGTTTATTGAAAGAAGATTCAAGGAGAATCTAAGGTGTTCCCATTGCTTATGCATATTCAATTTACAGGAAAGGAAAACGAGTAATTTACCTTTCGACAAAAGGTCAAGAAGGATTTTATGAGAAACTTGGGTACTCAGTTTGTAAACCTGTCAATTTTTTTGGAATTAGTCACTCGGTTGGTTCAACCGTCGTGCAGGATTTGCATAAACCTGAAGAGGCAAAATCAGCTCCTTTGACAGCTGGTCCTGGTCCACCACCGCCTCCGCCTCCACCTCCGCTCAACTTGTTCAGTATTCACTCTTCTAGAAGATCTTCCAAAACTTACATGAAAAAGTGTTTATAATTGTTATTGAATATATTTATTATGTTAGCATGTTTTGTTGTTATCAACCCTTTCAGCGAAATACTGCCCAAGTGTGAAATTAAATTGACTCATCTACGTTTACAAAAAAAAAAAAAAATCATATAGAGTCTGTTGATAAAATTGTAAGAGCTCCTAAATTGACATGTCAAAAGTTATTGCCATTAATATTTAAAATTTTGATAGTTCAAGTTCTTCTTAAAAGAATAGCAATAGGCAATGTCACATACTTCCAGTGATATATCTTGGATTTCTCCATTAGGTTCAATGGAGCCATAAAATCTTAGATCGATATGAAATTATCTATTACTGTCTGTTCAAAAATTCTGGATTATGTTTCTATGCTACACAAAATAGAGTTTCGATTATTATTAATAATTTTCAATTATTATATAATTATATATAATCGTTATATAATTATGTATAATAATTATAAATATATTATATTATTATATAATCATAATTGATCATGGCGTAAATTTAAATAATGAATGGTCTGTGGAGTTAGATTTCTCTCATTTTAAATGCTTCAATTATAGTCTAACATGTTCTTGTAGTGGCCCACGACAAGCGGTACTGAAGTTACATGACACCAATAAAGTTAGGAATTAGTAATTCTCTTGTCGTGCAGATATAATATTTCCAATAAACTATTGTACTCCCATTCAATTTTCTAATAAGCCTTCGATTTTCTGTGATGATATAATTAAAAGGAAAACCTGTCAAAGTCCCCGAATGAGCAAAGCAGACTACAGGTCTGGTCAAGACGTATCATAATCAGTTAGTTGCGTCAGTGACTGGGCTCTAGTTCATAGCCTCACCGATAATTTTTTCCTCTTGACTCATTCATAAGCATGTAGTTAGTTTAATTTTGTTTTTTTTTTCACCATACTTTCGGTGAAACTATTTGTAACCAAGAAAATAACATTTTATTTCACTATAATTTGTGTTAGAACGTTGATTAAAATGAAGGAATTAAATACTAAATGAACTAATTTATATTTATCTAGGTTATAATGCATAAGATTAGTAAATATTCATATCAATAATGCATAACAGTGGTTAAATAGCAATGAACAAACAAGTTGCATTTTTCAATAACAAGATCGAACAGCAGTTAGATTTGCAGCAGTAGTGCTACACCAGCCAGTATCCATTTAGATGGTTTGTCCTTTGTTTTTAGATTAAATGTCCATACGTATGTAGGCCCTCTAGATCTCGTTATGTAGACGGGACATTCATAGATATTGCGTAAATCCTGCTTGTCTTGTGGCATGGCCTAAAAAGAATATTTCACAAATAAGAAAAGCCATTGAAGCGGTATACCATGAAGACAAGATTGACTCGTGCTTGGTGCTATTCACATCGTCTGTGTTCATTTCTTTTTTTTACTTTGAAATAGAGCACTGGTTGCTCAAGATTTATATTAGTGTAGTTTTTTTGAATGTGTCACTTTTGGAAGGTCAATAGTGGAGGATAGAAAATAATTACAAGACAAGTGATTTAATTAGATGTTCTATAAAGTAAGCATGTTCATTTGTTGGAGGATATGCGCAAAAAATGTAATTGAATATTGGCTCTAGCCAATTAGCGGTTTTATATTACTGTTTTTTGGTATGTTTCATATTAATGTTTGACTATCTGAGATAAATAATATCTGTTAGCTACACTCAATCTAAATAAGAGCAGCCGATGATTCATCATTGGATGATTGACTCACAAAAATGGGTATGACATTTAACAGTTCTCTAAAAAGGCGAAGAATTAGTAATTAAAAAGAAGTCTATTAATAAACCTTGATGTTAATGACTGGCATTGAAGGATACAGTTCTTTAAGCCTTGATTCGGATATGACTCCAATCTGAATGTCCCAACGAGCTCCTTCCATGAACATGCCGTGAACGTATGCGCCATCTCGGGGTGGACCTCTACAACCCATTCCAATTGTATTTGAATCAACTTAAGTACAATCAAATAAGTACAATCATTTTCCATCTTACATGAAATCCTCTTTGCTTTTTTTTGTAACGTCAAACTGAAGGCACATCTTGTCTAGAGGTAGTTCATTTTTCCTTGCAGTACTTTGCATTATTGCTGTCAGGAATGATTGTGGATTAAAAAATCCTGACAGCCACACTGATGGAGGTAACTGAAAACGTAGAAATTGCTGTAAATATTAAAAAAAAATTATAGTGAAGAAAATACAACTTTCTGATAAACCATTTATGAAGTAAACATATAAGTTTTGTTACAAACGCTTACAAAGTATAAATTATCAAAATTTGACAGCAATTATGTTCCTTGGTTTCGATCGTGGCAATGGGTTATCACATACATAAGATATACAAAAAATGATAAGATTAAACGTAGATTACTAATGTTAAAAAATATACTCACAACAAAATCATTTGACCAGGTTTCCAGCTCTCTAATTCGTAAAAGAAGGTCTAAAAACCAAGCTGCCAGACCTAAGAGCGAGGGGTAGGCCCTTTTGTTCCAAGCAGTAGGTACTTGATCAAGAAAGAGAGCTCCTTCGAGCTCCTCCATGTCACACGTAATAGTTAATTCACCCTGTAAAATTATATGCTTTACGGTAGAGGACAGCCCCACGGATTGACAAGCAAGAGGGTACAGATCACCCTAATATTAAGAATAACAATTTCTTCGACTAACAAACGTTTATAAATACAAATATATATTTTTACATCAAATAGATATCTATGATTTGTCTTTGGCTTGAACCTTTATTAAAAATTGTTTTTCTTGAAACACAAAAAAAAAATCTGGAGTAGCCTACACTCTACTTTACTATAAGTAACTCAATGTCAAATTTCTTGAGTATATAAAACATAACGTATCATTTAAGCATAACATAAATATCTAAATGGGATATAATTATTAGCATTGCATTCGTGAGGTAGTACAGATAGTGATTGAAGGACATATCAATTTATAAGCTTATTTTTGTACATCACAAATAATTTATTATTTGCAAATAATTTCATTAGTATAACTACAGCAGTAATATCATTTTTGAAAAACCAATGTGAACATTTCTTGAAACGAAATATTATCCTACAAGAGAACATGGCTATTGTTCAAATAGCCAGTAGATTTCTTACATCGTTTACTTAACATCCTTCTACATTGAATATTAATGTAAAATTTTCAAATTTGAAACAGTAAAATACCCTTTTTTTCTCTGAAAAACATCTTAAACAGCGAAGAAAATGTTGTTTGTTAAGAAGAAGAAGGTGATTTGTTAATTAAAGATGTACGATAATTACAGTTATCGTAGTAATTGCTACGATATTAAATTGTTAATCAATTTAATCTCTAAACGAAAGATTTATATTTTGAATTATCTTTTACATTTTTGGTTTTTAACAGAATTATTATACTGGGAATTTTATGGCTTCTTAGTATTTAATAAGATCATTTTCCTTCCCCTTTGTCAAATAACATATATACGATTTTTTTTTTAATGAGTGTTATCATTTACCTGCACAATATTATTCCTCTTACATCTCTTATAAGTCAATAATATATTTTCATTTTTCCATTAGAAACATCAATTTTATCTCAGTGGATTCGCTCAAAAAATTTCTAAGTCAATGTAAACAATGTAAAAAAATACAAAAAATTCGACAAGTATAGCAGGTGATCTCTTAGTCTAGGATAAACAAAGAGTTTTTATATCGTTATTGCTCTTTTCCGTAATTGAAACTTCATGATTTTTTTTTTATGAATTGCTAATTTTTTGTTCCATTTTTGGTCAAATTTTCATAATTTTTTAACGAGCCGTTTAGCGTCAAAAAAACATTTTCTGAAAACACAAATCGTACTCTAACGCCCCTTTAGCGAATGTAATTTTAGAAAAAAATATCTCAACTCATTGTCCATATAATGTTCTATTTATAGGCATAGTTTCATTCTTGTCCATCAAACAGTATGGCTTGTATCGCTCTCACAAGGTTTGAGATTGATTTATAAGTCAAAATTTGTACATTTTATTGAAAAAAAAATATTTCCTGTTGATATAAAATTTTGAATATATTTTTCGTTTGTTCCATTTGTAACCTCAAAGATAATGTCAAAATCTCAAAACTCTAGGGTTAGTAGTTTAGGAGAAATAAATGTTTTAAAAAAAACGGTTTTTGGCAAAAAAAGTGACTTTCCCATCATGCATAATTCTTCCCAAACAATAGGGATCTTCGTCTAAATGGGGCCCATTTTTGTGTAAAATATCAACTTGATCCATCAAAGATTCTGGACCGTAGCGTGGTAACAAGCAATGCTAACACACGCACCCACCCACCCACACACACACAGACATCATCGTAAAAACTTCATAAAACGACTTCTGGGACCTCAAAACATGTAATTCCGTCAAAATCTCGAGATCGAATTTTTTCACGATCACTATACTTTACTTATAGTAAAGTAAAAACAAAAATGAACAGAATTTTTCGAAATGAATCATGAAATTACTTGGAATATGGAAAAATATTGAAAAGAAGGACAATTCAAAATTGAATAAAGTTACCTTATTGTGCATATATTTCAATCCAGTATACCTTCTAGATTAAAAACATACAATCAGTCTAACATAATATGAATAGATATTTAATAAGAGCCCTAATTAAAACTTTAAGATCAGATGCTTTGCATTTGACTTTATTTCATAGAGTGATGGACTGAGACAATTCTGAGAAAATATAGAAGACAATTCAGGCAACTTTGTCTGAAAAAGATAATTTTCTCTCAATTTCCATAAAGGCAAACTAAAATGATAATTAATTAACTTAACGTGACATTACTTAACCTTACTAAAACGAATCTTATTTTCTAAGGTGTTAATGTTAAAGAAATGACAATCCATAAATTTGGCGAAAAGCATCTATAATCAACAAATAATTAAATCGCAATGTTTACATACAATAATCAGAAAAAATAATTGTGATGAATTAGGGCTTGCGATTTGAAAGCCATACGAACTGGTACCTTGAGGCCCAACTCTAGCTCCTTTAAGGTTTTGCGAATCTCGCTAGTGAGGAGATTCATCCTCTGACACTCCTGAAAAGCGACTATCACGAAAGGAGTTCGCTCTTCCACTTTTCCCATTATTTCAGTCATGTTGAATTCATCTGGTAGTTTTTCTATTATTTCATCAATCAATTGTTTAACCTACAACAAAGTTCAAGACCTAGTTCGATGAAAAACTCTCGATTAAAGGTTATGTAGAAAGTAAAGACATGCAAGTTAAGTGAATGTTAAAAGCCTTAAGTCATTATTCTTAAAAAAGTTTTTTTCATATGATAATCAAAAATACTACATGGCCATATCATATAAGAGGGCCAAGCTAGTTCAGTGGTTACGTGCTCACCTCTGAACTGATAGGACCGGGGTTCCATCCCCACCTGGTCCTCGATTTATTCACCCGGGAGGTGAATAAATCTGAGCACGTCGACCCTCGGAGAAGGATGTTAAACCGTCGGTCCCGAGCCTGTACGATGTCAGGTACTCGTTAAAGATCCCTACTCTAAATACATTTGAGCTAGGCAACATTTAGGACTCCCACTGTAGAATCAATCAATCTTCATTGTTTGGTATCACAAAGGACCAATGCTCGGCCTACGTGTGTTCCCTTGTTGGACTGCCACTGCAACCTAACCTACCATATCATATCTAGGATAAAAAGCCATAATTATTTTCTAATATAACAAGAAAGTAATTTATTTACATAAAAATTGTCTTAAAACGAATTAAAGAAACCTTAATTTAGCACTCACTTTACCAAATGAGTGCTTAATTATTATTAATAACTAGTTGCCGGCCGGTTCTGCACGGATGACAAATAATATTATTCTTTTTTTGTTTTTTAAATGCGGGTATACTTGATGTCATTTCTAGGTGAATAACCTGCTCTGCTGACAGTTTCGCAATTTGACAATTAAGTTATAATTTTAAGGGCAAGAACAATATTTAGCAAATGTGAAGTACGCTAGGCAGAACTCTTCAGACAAGAAAACATTCTAGTAGAACTTCAAAGTTTATCAAATACAATCTGTATAAATTGAAAAATTAGTAATCTAAATCAAATAAATAAAACAGTCCTATTACTTATGTGTTTACTTTTCTTTTAAATGAAATAAAATCAGTAATGAAACAATACTGAAGACCTTTTCTTCTCGTGAAATTGAAGAAGTCCCAGAAGAAGAAAGGTCTCGGGGCTGCATTTCAAACACAGTTCTAAATAAGTTGTCCGACATGGTGGTTAAGAATCCTATTTCTGCGTTGGGGTGCAAGCCGTAGAGATATGGGCTTTCCGGAGGCATGACTTCGTCGATGTATGTGTGGTAAGCTATGTAGTCAAGGTTTGGCGGAGCTTGGAATCCCGGGGCTAAAAACAACTCCCCGTCAACCTGTAACATGCAGGTCCAGTCCAACTTATCCCATTGCTTGTACTGCAACAGACTTACCTTAACGAAAGAGCCGATTTTTCTTTAAGAATCTCAAACTGCATAATATTCCTTTAAATGAAAAAATACATTCACTTTTTTTCCGAACCATTTCATCACCATACCTCATTAGTAAGAAAATATGAAAAAGCAAATCCTATTAAAGTGATACTCTTACTATCTCTACATAGGAAGAGACTCCATGGTTATTTCTTATTTTTTATTCTAACATTTCTTCATTAAAATTTGTAGTTAAATATCAGTTTGAAAAGTAAAAAAAAAAAGTATAACTACGTTAATTTATATGAACTATTTAATGTTTAACAGAAAGAAATGTTCAATTTCTGATTTGATTTTAGGGTTGAAGGATTTACAGGTTAAGGTAATTCTATATTCTATATTACTGAACTTTCTAAAGAGAGAGTATAATTTCCCAAGTACAATAATAATTAGATATTGGTCATAATTAAGAGACCATTAAACAAGGTTTTCTTTCTTCGTGAAAAAGTGTATAAAAGTCGGTTGAGATTGTTGGTAAATAAATTTTCAGTAGTCGTTATCAAACTTTTATTGCAGGCAATAATCAAAAGTAATTTTCTTTATTTAACAGTTACCTGATGTTCAGTTATTTGCTCACATGTAATGTACTACTACTTATGAAAAAAGATTGTTTTAACAATACTTTTTCAACAGTTTAGGAAATAATTAACGAGTCTTCTTTTAATCCAGCAAAGTTACTAATATGAAAACAAAGCAGGTATGACTACAAACATTTCTCATGTTCCCATTACCGCCTCTCCCAACTTTAATAGTAGTTACCAAGTCTGGCTGCATGAACTCCTCGAGATACGAGATGCACAGGCGCCTATCCCAGTCATCTGTGATGTGTCCTCCGTACATGATTTCTCCAAACAGGTATCGTAAGTCTTCCCAAGGCACTCCGTTGTTTGCTTCTAGATAATTGTACAGCACGTTAACACTGATGTTCAAGTCTCCTATGTAAAAACCAACAATATTAGTGCTAAATATCTGTAATAAAATAAACATAATTACCCAATTATGTTAAGAAACATTTTGCTTCAATTTTTTTTTAATCTTTATTTTTACCAGTGACAAATTTAATAATCATTACGAGTGACAATGATGAAAAAAATATATACACTTGCACATGGAAGCAGGAGGAAAGAAATAATGCAGCGATTATACTTCCTGGCGTGAAAAATTGCTCCAATTCGAATATTAATTTTAACACTTAATGAATAGATTATTTAAAACTTGAAATAACAATTGACTTACAAGGCTCATTACATTACCTTTGCAATAATCATTTTCTTTCACGAAGTAACTGCAAATGACGTAAGATTCCTTATACAAATAGATTCACAATCAATTTAGAACTGATTAGCCTTTTTTTTTTAAGTTAATGATTGATTGACGTTAGCGTAGACCGAGAGTTCGTTCTAGAATCACTTAACCTACATCTACACACAAAAGATTTCCTGATTAACGTAAGTTGAATTTAGAGTTTTATCATCCTTTCCTAGTAAGAGGGTGTAGGTAAGGAGACAAAGTAAAGTGTTCATGCATTCTTTGCCTTGTTTGTTTATATAATTGAGTAGGCCTAACGAAGATAAAACTTGTTAGCGTTGCCACTCTTCATAAGTGTGTTGGCTTTATTATACCTCTTTCAAATTCACAGTTACTTTGGAACTTTCAGATATGCATAAAAACAAGTAAGTTATGCATAAACAGATAAGACGGAAGATTATAGAACTTTCAGATATGCATAAAAACTAGTAAGTTATTGACAGATAAGACGGAAGATTATTAATTCAAATAAAACAAAATGTAAAGAGGCTGCTTACTTCTTATCAAACATTATATAGAACTTGCCTACATTAAAAGGATACACTCTGTTCCATCCCTGCGGACCAAATTTTCTCCTTTCCGCAACGACCGCGTGGAAGTAACATAGTGAAAATAGAATAGATTTGAATTCAGCCTCCTTCGTGCACTGCTCCAGCGTGTCTTGATCAAAGTTGTCCAGGGCTTTGTGAACATTGGCTAGCATTCCAGTAGGAGGTTCGTTTGTTATTTTTATGGATGACTCCAAAATCCCCTGAAATGGTATGACCATAGTTCCATTACTACCAGATGTATACATATTTAACTATAACAGCTAATAAATAAAAAATAATGTTATTACGTTTATTACCCATACTCACAAAATTAATACGGTAATTACATGAATAACTTTTAACTTTCAACAAGAGTTAAAGTCAGTTTTCTATTCCAATCACCAAAAATTTGATTTGTTTTAAAGCAATCATCATAAAGCATCAAGTCAATGAAATGATCCTTATTTGGTTGATATCAGAGAAATTCCTGTTCAACATAAAGACTAAAACTCTAGAGTACATTTTCTTATCTATTCGAATTACTATTCATTTTGTAGAGCTAATTGTAAAGAGACAGGGTAGATAAACCACTTGGCAGCAATGATTAGGTCATCATCTTTCATCCTTTTATATTGACAATGCTTCACACAACACTCACCAACCTCTGGAGTGGACAACAACCTCAAGATAGACAGCCATTCTCAAGTTCTGATCATAAACCTTTATCACTAAATATCACACTCTTGATGTTGGCAGGAGTACATATACTCGTACCTCCTTAAGCGTTCAAACTAATTCTTATTTACAAGCTTAATAAGAAAAACCCGGAGCATATTTTAAGTTTAATCACAAGTAGATTAGATTTAGTCTAGATTTGTTTCTGGTCAAATGTTGAAAACGCATTGACAATAACCTGTGGAATAATGTGAGCTGCTGCTGAAGCAGCAGGCTCCGCTGAGACGAAAATCCTAAAATCTGCTTTGGAATTCATTCCCAAAAATTCTATCTTCTTCTCCAAGGTAGGGAGCCACTTTTTCACTAAGTGGATGTTCTATAACAGGAAATTAGGATCACTCATTATGTCAAAAACGTTATTACATTTATAAACAAATAAAATAATGGAGAAACAATTGAATTTATTATAATAAAGAGTGGTGTAATTAATAGATATCTATGGTACTATAATAAATATTATATCACCATAGAATATAGAGTTATCAAATAACTTTCTATTCCGCAAATATAAAGTTATTTGGTTACTAGAAAGAAACATGCTTTTAAATTGTTTCTACATTCGTAAGTGTTATACAAAAGCTTATGAGAACTCATTTTCAAATAATCTAAAAAATATTAAAATTTCCAATTTAATAATTACTGAGAGTAAATCCACGATGTATATTCATTTAAAGTTAATATAATTGTAATTCTGTAATTTATTAAAAGTTTTGTGTCATAAATACATTTATTCCCTCAGCATTGTATATATATATATGAAAAATAGGTTGAAAAGTTAAACAAATGAAAAATTGATGTATCAACTGAATTTCACAAGCTTCACTTTGGTAATACCTTCTTTAGAGGCAGAAGTTAGATATTTAAAAAGCATAAATATTACATTACAATTCGTTTGAAAATCCAAATAAAATTAAAACAAATATATAAAACAAGAGAATGTAACAAAAAAGAATAGGAAACGAGAGTCATATTTTCGCAATATTTGAATAGATATCAGTAGAAAAGAGAGATTCAGGTTGATCCATACTTGTGTTTAAGTTTATTACTCGTATTTAGTATAATTAATCAATGAAGGAATATTATAATGTTATAGTGATGACTTATACGTGGGCTCACTTGTAAAATGACCCAGTGGCCTTTGGAGGCTGCTTCGTCCATCGCCTGCTCCGCAACCACTTCCTGTCCTTGGCCCAGCGAGACGTTGTGAAAGTTACCAGCTTCTGCTGTGAAACCAGATTTCTGACCAAGCAACTCCACGTCCTGAACATATAGTGTCACTCATGTATTTGTGTCACTTAGTACAAACTATGCCTTACTATTGTGTCTTTCAATATCTAAGCGTACAAAAGAAGCCTCTATGGAGTTTGTACTGAGAAGTACTTGTTCTTTGATTTGATTAACATGTGTATATAATGTCGTAATTTTTGTCAATTGGATTAATGGTCATATATAGGTTTCCTGCTTTTTAAGTGTATATTCGAATATAATGGTGTTCAAATATTAAATGATACAATTATTGTATGCAAGTATGCAAGTGCCAATGCACTTTCATTAATCTGTGCGCGAGTGCATTTTATGACAGTATGATCCTAATTAATAAGTCATTCGTTTAAAATTCATAATATTTAACGCAATATATGTAATTGGATATGCGTAGTTTATCATTCATTTTCATTGGATATTAATGGGGGTTTGGTGTACAATATGGTTTATAAACGACTGATCTGTCTGTAATTAGTAGGGAAAAATTACTAGTAGAAGAAATGAAACTGAATTCAGTAAGATAATAATGTTAGCTTGATATAGAGTGGCTAACACTAGACTCCCGCATCTTGCCGCCTAGTCATAAACTAGTCTGTGCCGGGATGGCTCTGATGACTTAGTGCAAATATACCAGACTTACATGGAGTTGAGTTGTTGTGTAGTATTTGGATTTGCCGTTAATACATTCAAGTATCTTAGTTATGCCATCAGATTTTTTAGGCAGATAGAGTAACTCACATTCCCCAATACTAGGCGAGAAAACAGTGTAAAACCGTCTCCACCATGTGCACGAAGAGCATGCAGGATGTCAGGTTCTTACAAAGACCCAACTTAAACAAAGTACTGTAAACATGATTTAAGACTTCCAACGCAGATTAGTTCGGCAGTGTGGGTCTCCCTTATATAATAACAGCCAAACTTTTCACTCCTGGAATAGTAAGAAAGGCCAAAGAATATAACAGTTATGTTTAATAGCAAACATTCTCCTAATTTGAAGAGACCTCATGTCATTTCTTCTAAAATATTCTAGAAATATGGGATACATTGCAGTTTATATACTCATTTATTAAATAATTTATTTTTATTTTCCGCAAACATAAAGTTTTAATTAGTTTTAATACACATAATAAATCATTTAATATATATCATTAATATTTATAAATTATAATGATCACATACCTATATACATTTTATGTAAACAAATATGTGAGCATTACGATATATTTCACCAACATTAAAAGAGTAGTCCATTGTAAAAGCAAGTACTATTAAGAAAAGAGCAAGGAAAAACCACTTGAAACTGTGAAACTCTTTGAAGCAGTTTACCTTGATCGGGTTGACTCCAGGCGACAAGATGAAAAAAATAGGGGTGTTTTGACTGGACTCAGTGAATGATGCTGCAAGATCTAAACTCCGGCCCTCAACGTAACGTACTCCCATTTTTTCTTCAATAAATACTCTAAAGAAAAAAACATAATGAGTGCAACACTAATTCAAGTTCACTTTACCAAAATAAAGTATTTCCAGGAATAAAAATAAATATATTGATTTTGAATGAGCGATTATGTTTTTACAATAAAGTTTGACAATATGTCTTCAAGTAAGTAGTATATTTAATTATATAAACTAATTAAATTCATTGTTAATGAATTTGGTAACACATTTATTTCCACTAAAGTATTATTGTAGACCATTAAGACTTTTCTAAATAGATTTTATCAATAATAGTTCAATTTCAGTTTCATCCAATGCCCACACGAGGCCTCTCAGCTATTCAGACTGTGCTATCCAGTAGAGTGACATGATAGCCTTTCATTGTGTAATTGTAATCAAGATCGGTTCAAGCACTGCACTTGTTCACCTGTGCCATCTGCATCAGAGAGAGAGGGTAAACAGATGAGTCTTTTTTACTTTTTATTTATTATTATAATACAATTACCCTTAGAGGGGTAGTTGTAATATAAAGTAATGTTGAGCCGTGCTACATACAAAGTCAAATAAAAAACTGTAGAAACTAGCCATTATAATATTCCACATAGATTATTCTGATCACTTGTAATAGGTTGTCAGTTAGTATTATTGAGCAGATCTAGGGCCGAAATCTTTTTTAGCCTTCTAATAACATTGGTAGGAATCTGAGGGAACGATAATTGCTGATTAAACAGATTTAAATTGGTGGATTCAGATGCAGATTCATGAAATCTACAGTACCATGATCGCATTTCTTAGTCGATAAAACAGCTTTAAAACTTGGGAAGGTACAGCTGTTTTGGAAAGTTCTTTACAGATAAATGGATTGATTTGGTAAACTCCAGCAGCTTTTTTGAGTTAGAATTTTTTTTATTCTATACTGAACAAGGGACAGAGAAACAAGGGACCCATTTGGAGGAAACAAGACAGTCAAATTATTCTATTATTTTTGTTATATACAATGGGTCGAGGACAACAGAGTGAGGAGTAAAGACAGTGGTAAAGTACGAGGCAAACATATTAGCTTTCACCTCTTCTGAATTGGCTCAGCTATTATTAGTTTCGAAGAGGGGTGGTGGACACTTATTGTAGGATAGGATTTTTCGGGTTGTTATCCAGAATGATTTATTATCAGTCATCAGTCCTTCAGTATCTCATCAAAATTTTTGCATTTTCTGTTTTGCAATTCTGTTATAAGTTTGTGGGTAATACGGTTCAATGTTAGTTTTTCACTCGGTTGAGTGACTCTGCAAGTTCAATACGGTTTAGATAGAACTGCAGGTAGTTGTGTACACTCTACACGTGGCCAAGGAGTCACTCCTTGGCAGATCATTCGGTATGATTCTTGAAATAACTATTCCTTCCCATTCCCTCAGAATCCCGTTTCTTTTACATCTATTAAAACTAGCGCCTACAATTATTACTTATGTTGGTTTTAATTCATTTCAGAGAATATATATTAATATTTTTCTATATACAACCTTTTCGACCCTTATTTGATGTAGTGAACCACACTTATGTTAAAAAGATACCATCATATTTGATCCAGAACCTACTTGAGACTGTACATCATCCTATCGGGTCGAAGTGCTCTCATTATACATAATCTTTGCAGTCCAGTTTTACTCTTCCATTCTTGAGGTAGTTTCTCTCTTTCTGGGCATTCACTCTCAACAAACTTTTTCCACCTCTTTGGGTTGTTTTCTATATCTCTGTCTAAGTTCCTACAAAAGCCGATAAAATAAATTCTAATTTTAAGGATATACTCTTTTCTATTGTTTACGAAGAAACAAACTACATAAGCATTCTGAAAGACTAAATGAGAGCATTACACTAATGGAAAGATAAACTATTTACACTATTTAAACTAATGGAAAAATTAACTATTCAAATAACTGAAGTTCTTTGTTGCTATAAATTATTAATACGTATGCAGCAACTAATAATATATACTTGAAGAAGATCACGACGCTTGATATCTGTTTGAATCAACATGTCATGAAGTCGTTGCTGTCCAATGAACCCAATAAGTCCAATCTATTGTTAGAGACGTCTTTGAGCCTTTGAAATAGTTATACATGATTGGAATGCAACTAATGCAGTAATAAAGGGAAACAGGAGGAATAGGAGTCATATAGGTGACAAAACCAGGTGACTATTTTGAAGTTGTGACGCAGTTTAAGAACAAAGTCCTTTAGATTAAACTTTAGTATGAATTTAGAGGATAGCAGCAATTTAATAAATTGGTTTTACAAATGTTGAACAGAGTTTTTTACAAGTTTATTTTGATAAACCTTAATAATACTCGTAAAGTCAATAAACTTAACTGCACTAAACAGAGTTCGAGGCTGAACAAAGAATTTAGAATGCATCACACAAACTTTCAGAAGGCTCTAATCACTAACCTTTTTGGGTTTTAAGAATGATTGTTACCTCTAAGGAGTAACAAGATTATAAGATTACTAAGATGTGCTATCTAGATAATTCTTTATCAATAGCTTATTAATGAACTTTTGTTCTTAAAGTAGTAACTTAGATTGTCATAACCAATCATAAATTAATGAAGATGTACTGTTTAGGAGGAGGAATGAGGTAACATTTTCAGGAAAAAAAATAGCAATATTCGTTTCAGAAAGTAGGGAATATCGTAAACCTTAAGTACCTTATTCGTAAATTAGGTGCAATAAATAACGGTTCTGAGACAGAGAAGTTGTTCTTAAAGTAACCCTTTAATATCTCTCAAAATAATTGGATATTTTTACAACACCTCTAATGTATACTTATTTAAATAAGATTTATTCATTTTATACAAGGTCAGTAGTTTACTAAACACTTAAAATTAGACATTTAGAATTTAAACCTTGACCTTTTGGGTCAAGGATTCTAAACATGCGATCGGTGAAATTTTGGAAACAGCCCAAGAAGGCCCATGAAGAAAACTCAGGTAGGGAGAAAGATCCTTTGTGATGCTTAATCACGTTGATTTTATAACGGGAGCCCTACATGTTGCTTTATGTCAAGTATATTAGAGAAGGGTTCTTAAACAAGAGGTTGACTTCGGTCTGACGAAAGATCGACATCTACGAATATACGACCTGCATGAAAAACCATTTTGCCGTCCAATTGAAAATATGCTTGAGGCAGAGAAATAATTTTATATTCATTAAACTATTATTGTAATTTTAAACTGGAAGGATTCATAGTCAAAGTAATGTCTATGTCATTAATTTAAGATGTCTGTATTTTTAATCACTGAATAGAGTAATAATTGTAAAACATATTTTACAACTTACAACCAATTTAATTATTAAAAATTCTTAGTAAACCAAATGATTATGTAATTGAGAAATTTGTGGTAATTGTCATTCATTAAACGAAGGTGATCAAGTTATTATTCAATGACTATAACAAGCTGGACAGAAATTACATGACCTAAATATCATAATAATTACTAATAATTAACTATTAGTTATTAATAACTAACGTTACTGCGGTTTACAATATATAATAGTAACTGCAAAGAAATATAAATCACTAAAGTACAGAAGTGCGTTGTATCAAATTTCTAAAAAGCAGTGAGGGTCAAAAGTAATTTCTGCTTGAAATAGAATAGTTCGATGGACGAATCGCAAGACCTGAATTCGTCTCGGGATGACAGACTGCGAATCCCTCCCCAGCTGTTGTTTGACAAAAAGTCCACCGGACTTGTCACGTGGGGTGTAATCGGGAACCTCAGAAGGAAGTCCAACTCTTGAGGTGAAATTTCCTCATTCTTCAATAGAATCTAAGTAAACATGCATCCTATATTATTATTTTACATATTTTTTTAAATAATCTTATCTATATGTGATATAGTAGAGTTCTGATGAAGTTGAAAGGTTTTTTAAGCATAAGTGGATAACCAAGTAAAAATAAAGGAAGTTATTTGGGTCATACAAAACATTGGCAGTGACTCATGTACATATCTAATATGTACATAACAATATAACAATAAATAAAAAAAATACTTGTAGTAGTCACAGCTTAATCTTACTATTAGTAAAGTTATACTCATTTTTTAGTTGTGATTCAAGTTATGTAATATGTATTTATTTACGAAAAATAATTTTGTCAATTTTGTCTTTAAATATGAGCGACTTGTCATAGAATTTGCACAAACCAATCTCCAAACAAAAGAAGTCTAATGAAAAAACAACGTATTTCGATCACTTAAAGTTCGTTTGCATTAATTAATTGAAGGAACTAGCATATCACAGATTAGTAGGTACATTTGTTCTTAAATGTTAAAAGGACATTAGTCCTTTACTGCGCTTTCATCCTTTTAAAATACCACTCTTCCCTCCCACTCTTCTCAACCCCTCACCAGATGTTTTCTGCATAGTGTTTCAGTTGGGTTTTTGACTCTGACGAAGACCGCTTGTTACGGTTGAAAGATCATAGTCTAGTTTTCCCATTTGTTATTGTGGTTTGATCATTGATTGTTCTTAAATGTGTTGTAAATATTACTTTCAATTGTGTAGTTATAATATAAGCACTGTAGCTGATTACACCTTTTAAGTTTACTTGTAGTAAAAATTCACATCATTTTTTAGATGTTACATCACTTTTTTTTGTGATTTTTTAGATCACATCATCAGATGTCATTAGATGTAATTTTTACATTACCTTCAGTCTAGTAATAATGCTTTTAAAATTATTCACTTATCTTATGAAAATTTAATACCACCTAACAGATAACCAGTTTCACGTCTATAGACACAAAACAAGAATGGTTAATAATTCCAAAAATCAAAGAAATGAGTCTCCCATTACTTTCACTACGAAACGTGTCTTGACTAACAATTTAGTTCTTTTCAGGTTCCAACTAAAATTCAAGTTATAGTAAGTTATAGTAGTTCAAATGATGAAGCAAAATAGTCAGATTGAAAAGTTAAATACATTTCATAGCTGCTTGTCAGGAATGTCCTCATTTATTTTGGGTATAATAAATATTATATATTTATTATATTTTATATTGCATTTATATATTATAATTTATATTATAATTTATATATTGCATATTTTAAGCGCATAAATTGTAATTTCTGAAGAAGAGCATTACATTGTTTTTGCATCAAACTTCTTCTGGGTGGAGACTTGATTGTTTTAATTTCCCATGTGAGTAAATATTACTGGACTAATTGCATTATTATTGTACTATTTTAAATTTCCGCAAATAAAAAACAGAAGTAGTTAAAACAATTTATTATATATGTACCTGGAATGCCATTTGAGTTGTGAATATCAGTTTGTCGCATTCAAACAGTCCTCTGCTTGTGTAGGCAAACACTGAGTAGGTAATGCAATCAATTAAATTTTTTATTCTCACATTTGTATCATTGCTGGGTACAGCTTTTTCAATTGCATTTTGGAAAACAACACTAAATGACTGCAAAACAAAGAATACATATTTAGTAGAGGAATGAGCTTTGGCTTAGAGCTGGTGCAGCATGAGTACTTTGAGAGAGAATTGGTAGATAGGGTTGATGGTGTTCAGTTCGTTGAGAATGAAGTACAGCAGCGATGCCCGAGCTGCGGCTGGCCGGTAGTGCTCTCTCGCCTCGTCGATCTTCGCTGAAGTCCCTTTCGCTTCCTTCACCTTTTCCTCTACTTCGCCTGCTGTCTTTTTAGTAGTCTCAAGGTTCTCTACTAGTGCCGTATCTCCAAGCAAGTTACCTGTTCAAAAATAATCTTCTTTTTCTCTTTTTCCTTTAGTTTTAAAACATAATTACAATAGAACTAACCACCGGCCGAAGATAAACGAGACAAAAGGTCATCTTCTAAAGACTTCAAAATAATCTTGTAATCATTTTGTTGTTTTGTTAAGTCAGCCTAAAAAATAATTAGCAAAGATAACAAACAAATACTTATTGTTATAAAGGAAGTAAACTAATAATAGCAAAATGTAACACTTTCAACAGTAGTAATAGCTTCATAAAACCATTAAGGCAATTTAAAAAATCTTGGGTGGCCTACACTCAACTGTGTAAAAGTAAACGTAATATCTAACTTGTTGAAAATCATTTTATTTTTAGTTTTATTTATTCATGTAACTGCGACTTGTTGTACATGTACATATTTGCAGGTTAGATATGTATTTTTACTTATGCCATTAATATGTTAACTTAATTTGCAGGACTCCCGTTTGCCTGACTCTGGTTACCGCATTACCAATTACCAGTTACGCAACGTCACATCAATCTATTTCCGTTGGGCCTAGGAACCTCTATTTAGAAACGTAAATTAAATTGTTGTTAGTAAAACTATAACTTTACAATTATTATGAAAATCATATGAGCACCTGAATCAACAAAAGACTCTACCTGTTTTGAAATCTAAAATCTGTTTTGGATTTTTTTCGGTTTCACTAATGTCAGCTGTCAAAGTTTGAAGTTGGTAAAAGGACCCTCGACTACCTTGATCTGCTCGAGGTCAGGGCGCTCGGCTTTGACGACCTCGGCGAGCAGCTGGTCCTCGAGACCGTCCCTCGTCACGGTGAAGTTGATGAGAGTGGTCTGCGCCTGCATCTCAGGCTTGTAGTGAGGATTAGCCAGCTTCGTGTGGAGTAGCAGCTTGAACTTGCTGTTGTACTCAACCTCTTTGTCTCCTATCTTAATCGCTCTGTCAAAATAAATCATCCTTCTTAAACAGTTCGTAAGGAAATTATCAAGTAAAACAATCATTACAATAAATTGAGTCAGCTGTTTTTCCTAAAGGCCATAGAAATAGCCTTCAGTTCTTATAGTATCTTACAGAGTGAAATGGTACAATGTTCTTTTTACTGATCTCGGGAAGTCAAGCGTGGTAGATGTTACTGTATGACCTCAGACGCCAAAGATGAGGATCTTTTAACCCAATCTCATTGGTTTAATTTTAGTAAATTAATTTGAATTGCAATATGATATTTGAAAAAATATTTTTTCCCATATGAAAATTTTAAAAACTGTATAAACTGTAGAACTCAACTATGTAAAATTTAAAATCCAAAATATTCCTACAAAAATTTCAGTAAATAGTTAAATAAAAATAGTCAAACTGATAATAATAACCATATATAGCATGATTCTAGAAGTTAATATTTACATAAAAAGAAATTAACACATATTTCTTTGTATTTTACACTATAATCCTTTGAACAAAGAATACCAAACAATTATTACAATCGTAAAAGAGTAGCTCAGGTGCAGTGGCTTCCTTATTCTTGAAGAATATTTTTACATACGTATCTCTCTTTAAAGAAGAGTGATGATAATTCATTACTATATCCTATTGATGTATCATTCCTAGTAAGGTATTTCAATCAAATTTACCTAAATAGTATTCATCAGATTAATAATAATAAATAAACACATACTTTCCCTTTTTAATCAGGTTCCTGCCAAGAAGTGGTTCCAATACGGGATCTAAGTTTTCCCCGATGTTTTCAAAAACTACAATAGATCCATTTTTCAGTGCGAGTTCCAGGGTCTCAAGGTACCCTTTTTGTCCAACTCTCAGGATTATTACTTCGTCTTTGTATTTTTGCTTGATCCATTTGATTCCCTGCAACTGATTTTAGAAATATTATCATTTACTAGTGAAATAGTTATATTTTGTAATATCTTTAAAATCATTGTTATCCTTCTCCGATTATTCTTCATATCTGCCCTACCTTTCTCAATGTCCGTATTCTGGATTTAAGGCTTTTATTGACTTGCTAAAATAGCAACATGATTAATTCTTTTTCTCTATTTTCTGGACTCTATATGGACGCTAGTCACTTCACTATATCCCTTATTTTTTGTACCATTTGTTTTTATACGTGTTACCCACATACTTTTCATGGGCAATTAATTTAATATCTCAAATCACCAGTCGTTTTAGTTTCTTTAAGGTATCGCAACAAATATTTGCGCATTTCGGTAGAAGCACAACTGAAATGCATCAGAAACCGGATCCTTTAATTATTACTGTACTTTACTTTAAACGTAAGTGATATTTGTGAATGTTTTACACATAATTAATTTTAATGCATAAGTGATTTCTAATTACGAACACTAATTTTAAATATATTTATGTGCGCTTGCATGGCTTACTTGAGGGTCTATCATGAGAGGCCAGCGGTCAGTGTTAGAGAGGATGGTGGCGTTCTCAGTAGACATTCGGTCACTAGGTAAGCACTCATTGTTCCAAATAGCTGTCTGGGCGTCATCCGTCAGCAAGCTCAGAGGATCTAGGTCTTCTGTGATAGGAATCGGAGGCTACAAAAGACCACAGCATTTGTATAACCAACATTAAACTGACACTTCACTTCGAAGAATAAATAGTGCAACTGAAACTTTGTATCGACTAATACGAATGATGCTAATGTAGTCACTTCTACATCAATGTTTTAATAAATATATAATCGTTGAAATTAAAAAAATGTATTTGAATCTGGAAGACTAACCTATTCCTTTTAAATGTTAATGTCATTTAATGATATGTATTCAAAAAATAGGTATATACATAGTAAGCTAAATTGATATGTTTAAAGTAAAAGTCAATGTATACAGTGTAACAGGTAGCAATTTCGGCAGTTGCTTTATGATAATGCAATATTTTCTTTGCTCTTTTGTTAAAAATAGTTGCTGCACTCAACTTTATTGGGATATATAAACCTTATAGTACAAATAGAAGAATACGCCTTACTCACTCAATGCTTCCATGATAGATTCTAAATAAAAAACAAATACAAAATATGCAACATGTCATATGCTTCAGTTTTTGATACAATTGAAGTCAGCTCTACAATAATTATTTCATAGTTAGAGTTTCTGAAGTTCTTTTAAATCATACCTTCATGCTATTCATTCCTAATCTCGTATCATTTCTCTAGTTTCAGAGTTATATTTTCAATTTTTTTTTTTTTGTTAACAGACTGAGAAGGGAGTTCCCCAATAGTTTTTGTGGGTGCACATTGTTTTACTTCATAATATTAACTTTTGGAGATTTTGAATTTAAATAAAGGTAATTAAATATGTATCACTTAAATAAAATTCCATCGTAAGAATTTTTGTTTAAAAACTTCTTTTGACTGATAGATGAGCACCAAAAATAAAAAAAACAAAATGTAAAAACAAGAAAGTATTACATCTTCCCTATGACATTGCTCCTTTGACCTTCAATCAATTCGACTTTCCTACAACCTTCCCAGGGTGAACCTGAACTTCATAGAGGTTAATAAAGTGATTTAGGGAAGCATAGAGGCAAACATAGGATTTTAAACGCCCAGATTTAAATTTAATAATTCTTTTTTTATACTAAATAAATGTTATCATTTAGTGAATTTCTTCTTGATGGTCATCATAATCTACACAAAGCATTGAAACCAAGATTATAATGAAAGATTAGCAAACATAATTATAAAAATACTGATCTATCAAGTGGAACAGATTAACTGATAAAGCATTTTTAAAATTAGTTGTAGTGGTGGTAAAAAAATATCACTATATTTCAAATGTTTTTTTTACATTAGTTTGATTATTTTTTTATGATTTGCTATTGATTTTATTATACATTTTTTATTAGTCAATACATTTTTCCTACAGATGATGTGAATTGTGACATTTATTGTGTAGCTTCAAGGCTCACACTCCTTTGTGAGTTGTAAGAATTCTCTTATTAGAGTAGTAAGTATTGCTCATTTGTTAATTGGAAGACATTATTGTCAGGGCGAGTACCACATTACAGGGTTGACTCTCCATTGCTAGAGTTATAAACTTTACATCACTGTCGTTTATTAGAATAAATATTTTACATACTCTTAATTTTAATGCACTAACTCAAACAAACTTTGAAGCCTATCTTCAGTGAAAATTGAAAATTTCAAAATTTTGGAATGTAAAATGGTATGTTTTCTCTTGACGTACAACAGATTTGGTGGTACTAACAATAATATTATTGAATTTAAAAAAAAATATGAATGTGTTCTACATTGACATTATACCTAATATTTTTAATAAAAATATTTTATACATGAAATCAGTTAAAAATACCATAATGAACATAACAATGCACTATATTATAAGAAAATCATTGATATGTTTAAGAAAAGTCGACATTTTTGTGGTAGAAACAAGTTTTAAAAGATTAAATTTCGGTAATAAATATTTTGTAACTAATCACAGCTGGTAGTCAATGTTTAAATGACAGCTAGAGTAGCTGATTACCTCTAGCGTCTTGATGAATGGCAGCCACATCTTATTCATGAGGTCCAGCCGGAACTGCTTGGTGAAGCAGCCTGCGTACGATACGAAGGCTGTTATCAGCAGGATGTCTCCCGGCAGAGTTGTTTTTTGTTTCATGAAGCTAAAACAAGAATGACCTTGTGTATTTAACAGCCACAACATTACAGTTATTTCTACAGTAGTCATATCAAGCTTAATAGACAGAAATAAAGTTTTATGTACTTCCATCAAAGCGTGGAAAACTAAAGTAATTTAGTTCATCAAATTGTACCACACTACTTCTACTTTGAAAAGATAAGTGTTTTAAAAACTTGACATCTTTAAAGCCCGAGCAGGTGTGGAGATGTCCTGAGTCCATTGTGGCTTTTTGCCACAGTGGGTACTGGACTCATGCAATTCTCCAATTCTCCCCAGGTTAAAGTCTGATAATCGTATCTCTTGATTGCCCGGAAAGACGCAACACGTAAACGTTTCTCTTCAAGGTCTACAGTGGGAGTTATTGCTTTACTTGCTCTAATGCTGGTATCATGTGAAGATGAGGTGAATGAGATAGGCAACACTAACTGCTAGAGAGTGATGTCAACCTACGATAATTAGTCTGTTGTGTAACCTCTCATCTTCAGTACCAAAGCCAAACACACTATCCGTTTGACCATATCTAAAACCCAGTTTTCAAAATTTGAAGTTCCCTATACTCAATATTATTTAAAGTAAACTTATACAACTTATGCATGAGTTTACATACAGACTATCCTATTCTAGGATAGTCTATCATTTCTCTGGGAACGGAAGAGATCATTCCAATTATTACGGGAGTCCAGCAAATAAACTTTGGCTTAAAATAATATCTAAGAATGTATAGGAGCAATGCACTCAGATTAGATGGTCTTAAACCTTTCAAATAGAAATCATTGAAATTTAGTTTCGTAATATTTCTGTCCCAAATATTTAATCAAATTTTAATTTAATCAGAATAGAAACTATGCAAATATCCATTGGGAGTTTCTCTTTAAGGGACGTCATTACTATGATTAGACTTTTAAAACCTAACCTTTAATATGCGTAATCATAAAAGTTTAAAACAACTGACGGTTATGTTTAGTTATATATTTATTTAAGTCAATAACCTGAAATAGTTAGATCATTTGCTTTTGAAAATGGAAAGGGATTGGAACCGATCAAACACCACACTCAACATTCTGAGGATACGACTTCCTCAAAAATTTATGATTTAACATATACTAAAGATCCACTTCTTTAGAATTCATGCGTAATCATTTCTCTATCTAGTTTTACTGAATCTCTAAAAGTATTTGAGTAATCCAAATAAACTAATGTGAGGGCATTGATTTTCTAATTTTCATATTTTTTGTTTTAGTCTTATCCTCCCTTTTTCTGTAATTCAAAATTTATATAATAATTTTCATATCATACGGATATTGTAAAGTTGTTATATTTGGAAGTTTAACTCCGTATGATAGGTGAATGACTAAAACTAAAAAACGTTGCTTATATATGAAAGTATCTTTCCAACCTTCGATGCTACCCTACAGTTATTCTTCAAAACCAAGCACCGCTAATATGTCAAATTTCAAAACTTGTTTTGATCCGTCAGTACAACACTGTGAACTGTGGGCAGTTCTCAGAAATTCGGATACACTCTCAGATATCATCATTCAAATATCAAAAATGAGTTATAGTTATTAAGAGGACCTAAATCAAAAATCTATCAAAATTACAAAATTATCAAAAACTAATATACTTTTATATGATAATGTATTTTAATTATAGTGACAAATGTTATTGATGTTTATTCTAAGACTGAAGAAATAAATAAATCAACTAACCGCAGACGAGACTCTAATGAGTAGAGGTTGTCACCGAGCTCTAGTGCTCTTTAGATTCATTGTGAGCTTAACCTTATAATGTGTATGCAAGGTTTTTACAAGCTTTCTGAAAAAAACACCTCTGAAAATCTAACGCTCAGCTATAGATTGGGATGCACATTGTTAAAGAACAATACTATCATCAATACATTAAAGAAAAACATATAATGAGAATGTCACATAACTGTAACAAGCTTGTACCTGAAAGCTTGGATAGTTAAAAGTTTAAAACTTAAATAATTTTGATGAAAGTATTATTTAGGTATAAAATGAAGGAGCCGTGTAACAGGTAGCTTGGTTGCGTCTAGCACACTAGATTTCACACAAGAGAGATGGAAATCTATACATGCCATCAAATAACACAAACTCCACATTTTTGGCCCTAGAATAGGTCGTTGGCAACCAACGCAGATAAAAATTCACGTATTCTTTCAATAAGAATAATTTTCTTCCTTTTTTTAAAAGTTTTATAGTTTATAAGAGTAAGGTGATGCGAAACCACTATCAATAAGTCATCAACATTATATATTAATAAGTCATGGACATGTGTGAAAACATCAGAGTATATACAGAATGGTTGTACTGAGCAATACTTAGCGACTGCCTCAGCCCAGCGAACGTTCTCCGAAGCGAGCCCATTGATGAGTCTATTGGCCAAGTCGATGGTTTTCGTCGTTGCGTCAGCTTCTTCCTGGCATCTCACCTTCTCACCCACAGCCTTCTCAAACTCTTTTGTTAACTTTAATAGCTGCTCTTCTAACGACTAGAACAACAATAACCACCATGTAGTCACTCTTAAACTCATTTCTTATGCATCTCTTGTCCTGCATTTCAAAACCACGACTACTCTCTTTAATTTATTATGATTCAGTTATCAATGGTCTTAATCACTCTTATTATATAAATAGTTTTTCTTTAACAAACTAACATTTTATGTTTGTTGTTATCTTTGTGAGAAATTGTAAATAAATATATATTGATAAGCGTGAAATAGACTATTACTGTAAATATCCATTTGCTGATTTCTGATGATGAATTGCTTCAAACTGTAACCAATGAAAACAAAAAGCAAGAAAAGTAGTAAAATAACAGAAATCAGAACAGTGATATTTACAATTAAAGGATTGATGAAGGTTTTAGAAAAATTAACATGGGTGTAAAGATTTTATCTTAAGAGTCTAACCGTGAGCTAAACAAATAATTACTGCAGATTTACACATTTTACAATGATTTACATTTATGTAATTATTTTGATTTAAAAATAATTATTAAAATAACTTAAAAATTTATTCAGAAAATCTTTAATAATAATCACTCCTATCGAAAACTAACTTTCCATTTACGGGTTCTGAATTGACTAGTGATTAAGTAGTCTCAATAAACCCCTAAAGTTGTAGACGGTATGTATTAATAAAAAAACTAAATTGGTTAAATAAATATACCTTACTTAATATAATCACTCATTCAGTAAGTAACATACATACTTCTCATTTAATACAGTGTATTAAATATCAAGTGTTTGACTCACAGCGACTTTGGCCTTAATAGTGGCTAGTTTTTCCTGGGCACTGGCCAACTCTTGATTAGCAGCGGCCAACGCCTTTCGTTTAGGTTCAACATCACAATAAACTTCATAAAACTTGATGATATTTATAACCCAAGCGCACAAACCTACAAATGAAATACTAGAATACTTAAGTATTTTTCTTTCAAGAAAACATGATTATACACATTGTCGTTAATAAATTGGTAATATGGTTGACAATTGATTTATCAGTAGTTCTTTTGGGTATAGTCTGTTCACTATTGACGTCCTCTTGTTTCCACCAACAAAATAAAAGTATCAATGAGAAACAAAAACATAGTATAAATACTAGACTATATATATATATATATATATATATATATATATATATATATCAATGATCAAACCACAATAAGAAATGGGAAAACAAGACTAAGATCTTTCAACCGTAACAAGCGGTCTTCATCAGAGTCAAAAACCCAACTGAACACTAGATGCAGAAAACATCTGGTGAGGAGTTGAGAAGAGTGGGAGGGAAGAGTGGTATTTTAAAAGGGTGAAAGCACAGGAAAGGACTAATGTCCAGAAAGGGATGTTTGGGGAAACAAAGGAGTACAGTAAGAAAAAGTAAAAAACTATCCGCTAGCTGTCAACCCTCTTTGAAGAGGCTATTGCCCTCGTGACGAAAGTATCAAGTTTGAAGAGACCGTTACTAATGTTTATAATATTAGATCTATTAAATTTAATTAGAGTAACGGTCTCTTCAAACTTGATACTTTCGTCACGAGGGCAATAGCCTCTTCAAAGAGGGTTGACAGCTAGCGGATAGTTTTTTACTTTTTCTTACTGTACTCCTTTGTTTCCCCAAACATCCCTTTCTGGACATTAGTCCTTTCCTGTGCTTCACTTTTAAAATACCACTCTTCCCTCCCACTCTTCTCAACTCCAATCAACTCATAAACTGATGATTTTCTACCAGCGCATCTAGATGTAATACAGTTGGGTTTTTGACTCTGACGAAGACCGCTTGTTACGGTTGAAAGATCTATATGGTTGACAATTGATTTTCCCATATTCTTATTGTGGTTATCGATCACTATGATGTCTCTGTTTCCACGTGTTTCATGTGAAATCAAAAATATATTACTAACTATATATATAATATATATTGGGTTACTTGGCGTTGCGTCTACAACGTGCTTGGCATCCCTTTCTCTTTTCTCCTGAAGACGGATTACCCGAAAATTTGAGTCTGTAAGTGTGTTTACTTACTCTGTGTGTTACTCTTCTTGAATTTTGAACTCGTATTGTGTCCAGCTTGGATCGTGTTTCGTTTAATTAAGCGATATATATATAAAAAGCTTTCACATAAACACGTGAAATAACAATCAATGATCAAACCACAATAAGAAAATGGGAAAACAAGGCTAAGATCTTTCAACCGTAACAAGCGGTCTTCGTCAGAGTCAAAAACCCAACTGTTGGGTTTTTGACTCTGACGAAGACCGCTTGTTACGGTTGAAAGATCTTAGTCTTGTTTTCCCATTTTCTTATTGTGGTTTGATCATAATATATATATTATATTTATATATATATATATATATATAGTATATCCGAGAGTCAGGGGGTGAGCGCTGATTGGCTGTGCTATTGTGGTTCAAGAACCACAATAGCACAGCCAATCAGCGCTCAACCCCCTGACTCTCGGCTATATAAGGAGACCGGTAACTCACCTGTTTTGTGTCTTGAAAACGACTGCAGAAGACAGTCGAAACGCGTCGACAAGAAGAATTCATTCCCTGAACCGTTGTTCTCACAACGAAAAATTAATTTTTCGCAAACTTAAAAAGTTAGAGAAGAAGATCATCGACCGACAATATTCAGTCGTGTATAACCAATCATGTATAAAAGAAGGACTGCTACCGAAGTACACTAATATATATATATATATATTATATATATATATATATAGACCAATTTATAGAATCAACATGGACAAATTTAAATGAAAAGCAAATGTTTACCCGCTGCTGCGGCCGATTTAGTAACCACAAATTCTGGATCGAATTCTGAGTCATTTAGGTAAGGTTGAATTGCTTTCATGACTTCTGCATGAATGTTTTCTTTATCATATTTAATCAAAGCATCTAAAAACGTGTCCACTTTTGCCATCATAATCTAAAAAGACAGAAAAACCAAGTATTTATAATAGAACCAAAAATAACAAACAGGCAAAAATAGCACAATTCGGAAAATATCATGAACAAAAATGTATAATATAATTCTTATGATATTAAATATCAATAGTTTTTTTTTCAATTTTGGATTTAATTTTCAGTTAGAATAATGTGCAGAATAATTTAAATTTCAACTCAAATGGTTTTGAATTAATTTTCAATCATCAGTAATTAAAAAAAAAAAAATTTGCGTACTTTGGCAGCTTTCCAGCTTCTGTCTTTGGGGATTTTTCCATTCTGGGCGAGAAGGACCATTACAGCAGCGGTTACGTTTGTCACTACACCTGGTGGCGACCCGAAAGACTTGAGTTCAGTTAAGTTGGCCTTGTTCAAGGTGTTGAGTGCTTCCTATCAAACAGTAAGTTGTTAGTTCATCTCACTTGACTCGAGTCCGCATTTCCCTTGATTCACTTCCGCATGGTTACCTGGGCAGCTATTAAAGCGGGCTCCGCTTTCAGTAAATCTTCTTCGCAGTCTTGCTGTTTCTTCGTCACTTCATCAGCGATTATACCAACTCGTCGCTCTTCTGCATCAGCTGTCAACAAGATTAAAGTCAATATAAAATATACCTTTGACCACTCATCGGGCAATAGTACACAGTTCAAAATGACAGTCTCTTATTCATTTTTGATGCCATTATTTTAACTATCCTCGCTGTGCACTTATAGTGCGGTGTAATCAAATAGTGAATTTTTGTTATCTATTTTAAATGTTTTCTTTCTGTTAATTTGGAATATATATATATATATATATATATATATATATATATATATATATATAAACTGAGTTAGCTTCAGCTACTCAAAGAGACTACTTCTGCCCGATGGCGACGAATGTCGAAATATCGTTGTGAGTCTTTTTTGTGTGTGTTTTATCTGTTTTTCTCTTCCCTTTGTGAACTATATATATAAATATAGTTCAAAGGAAAACTCATTTTTACGTGTGAAAACTTCACGTAATACACAATAGCAATATTGGGAAATATTGCTTAATCTGACCTTGCTACGAACCTCCATCCTAATGTGTAACCTTCAACCCTAATACGTACTCAAATAACACTGAAATGAAGCTTTGCTAATTGTATTGACGGCGACTGTTGCATAAACCAAGAATTCGAAAACCAACATAGGTATTGTTTTAGATGTTTGACGATGTAATCAAGAAAGTCGAAGATAATTTGCATTACCCGTTGTTTTGTTTTTCGACCATCGCCGTCATCAGGAGGTGAAGAGTCCCGCAGGAAGGTAGAGAGGTGAGTCTATCTTATATATATATATATATATATAATGTGTCACCATAAACAGACGTAACTCATTAATCAATAAAACCACAACTAAAAGTAGTGAAAGAAATAGAAAAAGTTTTTAAGCGCTTTCGAGGGTCACTTCTTTTCCAAAAGAACTGAGAAAAGAAGGGAATTTGTGTTGAAAGTAATTTAGGAGGATTAAAAGGTTTTTCTCTTCTGTCTTATTAATTAAATTCCTTTTGACCTCTTGTTTCAAAGAAGGATTCAGGGGACTTTGACTTTGAAGCAATAAAGTAAATGGTCTTAATTTCTATGTCAAAAACCTCAGTACAGTGATCCTAAAAGCTCTCCTGAACATCCCCTTTAAGGGAGACCTCTTATAGAAGTGAGGAAGGAAGAATAATAATGAATATGAAAAACCACATGATTGGGCTCCTATAACCACCAAACAAAATGACTCTTCTAGACAATAAAACGACTCGTACAAACCCTCTGATCTTCAAAAAGACATCCAAAAAAGGTAAAGTTCCTTCATTTTCAGTCTTAATGGTGAATTCTATTTTCAGGACTAGGCCATTAAAATTACTAAGAAGTGCGATAAGATTTTCTTTTTTAGGCTAAATAAAAAAGAACATTATCAACATATCAAAACCATTTAACTCCTGAGGGCATAGTACTATTCATTATTCTAGATTCATAAAACTTCATATAACTGGAACCTAATAGAGGACAAAGACAACTTACCGCAAATTATAACTTTTTGCAAATAGTATTTATCATTGAAAGCAAAGCAAAAATTTGAAGCTCATAGTTTAATAAGGTCGACATAACTCCTACTTCTCATACATCTACCAAAAATTCATGTAAATCGTCAACAAGAACATTGGTGAAGAGGGATTTGAGATCTAAAACCAATAATCTTACTATCTTTAATTGATGCATCTTTCAATTCATTAATAAGAACAGTATTAGTTTTAACCTTTGAATTGTAAATGGAGGCAACGAATGGAGTTAATACGTGAACTAGCCAGTTGGAAAGTTTATAACAAACTGACTACTCTATTGTGGCAAAATTAAAGTATTCTTAACCTTTCTTCTATAATATAAAGAAGAAGAATCTTTTAACCCTTCTAAATTGCTTTTACTCAGTTTTAATCTTGCACTAGTGGTATTCCTTGCTGTTAAAGTAGTTTGGTTTTACTATTGTGTCCAAGAAAGTTGAAAATATAAAAAGTCTCCTAATTACTACTAATTAGTAGTAGTGAAGGGTGTGTTCATTCTATTCCTACCATGACTGGAGGATTAAGTACAATGTAAACATGCATTAAACGGGATTAACATAGTATTAACACTAGAAGGGCCGTAAATTTAAACTGCCTCCAAGGACCGTGAGCCGTCAATTGACGGCTTCATATCTACAACAAAATATGGGCCATAAACGAGATTAGGAACATTTCAAATCTGTGTTAAATTCATAAAGGAAGGTTGTAATATTATTTTTATTATACGAATATCTGAAACTTGAGATTTTTATAGTTAAATATACAAAAACAAGGTATTTCTTGAAGTACATCCCATTTATAAGGATGTATGAAGATAATCGATTAGTACATGGACAAACATAAATCAAATCCCATTGACAATATACAAAATGTTATTATAATATATACATATAAAATGACTGTGACTATGCTTAGCTTATAAGATAGCGACTTTATTCTGAAGAACAGGAGGGGGTAGAGATTTTAGTATGAGTTCCACATATGTGTTGCTGACAAGAAGTGCAGTTATTTGCATTGTTGCACTTTGCGAAGCAGTATGTTAGACGTGGTGTTTTGCATGCAGATCAACTTTTTTCTGCAATACAACATACTTGACAAGGAGGTTCGTCTAACACGTCTTCATCTGAGGGAGCATTGCTGGGCATTCTGTCGGTCAATTCTTTGCACACCCTCTCGATAAACTTTCTTCGGTTTATGTCTTCTTTGCAAACAAACTTATATAAAATGTGGCTGTTGATAAAGCTGAGTCAATCATGCTATAAAGCACGAGCGTAGACAGCGTCTACTGGAAGTTTTGACTACATTCATTCTTGTCATCAGGTCAAAGACATCCTCAATCACTTTATTCTTATTATAGGACAAAACAGATTCAGGTTTTTCCTTTAGATTTCTCTCTGTGGGTATGGTCAAGAATTAGTTCTTATAATAAGTATGTTCTTTGACTTCTTGCACCAGTATGTTGTATAGTGTGTTCTTGCCTTTACATTTCATCACATTTGTCTCATTAAGTGCTTTAGTCTTTTTGCATTCATCTGGTATTTCCCTGCAATTGTTGCGGACAGTGCATGCAAAGCTACATTTTCTATCAGCTAGAAGGTTGGAGAGATCAAAAGACGTGAAATAGATATTACATGTTAAACTGTAGCCCCTGTTGAAAACTGGTGCCACCAATTGTAATACAGTGGTACCTCAGTTGTCGACCATAATTCGTTCGAGTTTGTTGGTCGAAAACCGATTTGTTCGAAAACTGAAACATTTTTTTCTATAAGAAAGAATGGTATTTAATCCGTTTTACCCAAAAGAAAAATACCTAAAATATTAATAAAACGAGTATCTTAACAACATTAAAGACCTAAATGTGTACATAATATAGAATAAACATAAAAAAGAAGATATATAAATCATTTTGTATCATTTACATACCTTTTGAACAGCGGTGACGCTGCGTACGTTTCGGCTCCACTCGGTTATTTACGGTTCCCAGCCCGAGTGTTTGAACACCGAAATCTGTTCGAATTCGGAAGCATTTTTACCTGGAATTTTTTGGTCGAAAACCGAATTGTTCGAATAGTGAGGAGGTCGAGAACCGAGGTACTACTGTACTTCGTTACAAGAGACATTTATGCCTGCCTTCCTTCTATCATCTTTTCCAAGATATGAAAATTCATATTTTAAAAATATTTATATTCTACATTTACAAGCAACTAAAATTTAATTCCAAACTTATCTGGCTTATTGGCCATGTGTTGTGTAAATTTGTATCCAGATTTACAAGGTAGTGGGTGCTATTAGTCAACAACTATTAGGCGGATGAACACACAACCTGGGTTCGGGAGGTACTGCCGTCAATTGACGAGGCCGGTACATCTAGGTAGCACTTATCTGTTTTTAATCAATCAGTTATGCCATAGGGTTTATACTTCCTTTCTTCATCATTAGACCAAAAAAATTAAAGTGAGGTTATTTGTACTATTTGTAGAGCTATCTAGTGGAAAGTTAATATCAAACTACACTGAATTAAAAGAACTTTTCTTTCTTACAAATATACAATTACTAACCCATTGCTTTTTCTTTTTGAACCTTTTCTGTTTCTATCCCCACTATTTGGATAAGTTTATCAGCTGCTTCATTTTTGGCTTTTAATTCAATTTCTTGAATTGCTAATTTTGCTTTAAGATCATCAACCTAAAAAGAAACAAATCCCACACAAATAAAAATGAATTATACTTTTAAACCAAAATGGTGCTTATAAAGTTTTGTAAACAATATTTATACCAAAGTTGATAAAAGTTTTGTTTTCATTTTTCACATTTCCATTAGTTAATAAAAATCAATTACTTTAAAAATAATATTTGGCGAATTAAAGTAGAGTGAGACTGATTTGTAAAATATATTTGTTTATAATTTTAAGTTATTATAAATCATCTTACCTTGTAAATTTTCATGTCCATATTGGAAAGAGAGGAATGACTTTATGACAAGGATTCAAAAAAACAATTTCAATTGCTTTGAAATACAATAAACATAATTTCAATTTGGACAATCACTTATTCACTTGTGGACATGAACCTGACAGTTTACAAAACTCGACGGACATAATACGTAAAAAAAATAAAAGATTAAAACTGACTATAACACAAGACTTTTATGAAAGACAGACTAAACACACAACAACGACTTATTTAAATAACTGAAAAACTCACTGACATTAGGAAAAAAAATAGAGAAAAAGACAAGGTAGGAATGACGATAACAAAAAAAAAAAAAGAATGCAAAACTGATAAATAAAGATATCAAATATTCAATGGAAAATAATAATTATTTTCAATCAAATAAGTTTTAAAATAAAATATCGTTAGTCTAACAAGATAAAAAACCTAATAGGCAAACACTGAGTCATCAACTATTTACCGCTCTGTGAGGATGGAATTATTCTGAAAGCGCTTGAGTGAAGTTCAAAATTTACGATGTAAGATCGTTTATAATAACTAAATTTTACTATCAATCTCTATGGTCCTAACAATACTGACATTATATTTTTTATGCTTACAACACTTAGAACTTACTATTATAAAAGAAAGCTCACAGTGAAGTAATGCAAATTATGTTATAGCAAACGCAAGTACACCTGTTCAGCCGTGCTTCGCAGTTTTTCTAAACCCAGTTGAAGTCTATCTATTTTACACTTGAGTTCAGCACTCTTGACTTTGAGTAGTTTCGAGTAGAGTGCTATTTGCTCCAAAAATGATTTCGGTGTTGTGTAGTTGTACCTCTTTTCATTTTGAATATACAGTCTTGACATGATGTTGACTTGATAGTGCGCTTGCGACATGAAGTGAGCAACAGAGCCGCAGTAAGACTCCTGCAACAGTACTCGACTTCAAATCCTACCAGATTCCCAGGTTGCAATTATAACTTATAATCATTTTTAATATAGCAATCATTGTACAATAATAGTGCTTCTATTGTAAATGAATACATAATGGATTATCCAAATGTAATATTTATTAAAGGAATGAATACATAATTAAAAAAAAAGAATCAACGTTAAAATAATTAATGACAATTATAATTTAATTACATACCTTGACACCAAATTAAAACTTTTTTTTTAGTGTACCGGATAACTGAAAATTTCCATAAATTACCCTTGTTATGTGGATTATAAAAAAGCTATTTGTGATCATCAAACTGTTTCTAAAATGATAATTGGATATTGAAAATGCATACACGCTTATATATTAGTACGAGTCACATTTCAAAGGATATATATATATATATACAACAAGCAATTATCCATTTTGGCGCCATCATTGCACACGTCTTTAGTATTCTATTTATGTAAAGTACATCAATTTGTATAAAACGTTGAAATATTGTAACGTTTGTTGATTTTTTATGAAGTATCCATTCTCCATTCTTTGAAAACTTTGCCGTGATCTATAGGACTACCAGTATACCATCTATATTTCTTTCCCATTTTCATCTATATTTTCTAATTTTACTGATTGATATAATACCTTAATACCTAATAATAGATCTATAACTAAAAAAATTACCACAAAACAGAAAAATAATTAAAAAAGTTTTGAGATGACAACTTCAATTTTGGTTATATTTTATATTATTCACCACTAATTAAATTAAAGTGTATTACATTTTGGATATATTAAATCATTGTTTAACTTTGAAATACTAATTTCTTCTCTCGAAATACTAAGTACTCATGCGGGTCTTTCAGTGTGTTCAAAACTAACAGAAATATAATTCTTCTTTCATATAGATATGCACATACCTGTTAACTCTTATTAGGTTATTTATTAAGAACTAAACTGAAATATGTACGAGTTTAAGATATGACGGAATACAGTTTTATAATAGTGTAAGCTATCTTTAAGGAATGATAAACTCATACAGTTCATTACTTTAACGTTAATTACGTTTATTAAAAATATGGCAATTTGTAAACCCTTTCTGAAAAAGTTTACAAGACTAGTTCCCATGTAGAGGGCAATATTGGAAAAGGCGAATATGTCTATAAAAAAAGATGTAAAGAGCTTAACATAGTAATTACGGGTAGAACGGAAAGGTCTTTGAGGAAGCTCATGGATACTGATATCAAAGCCTGCTGCGGCCACTCGTGAAACCAGTTAATAGAAGTGGCATTGATCAGAGCTGGGAACTTCCTCGCTCTTACGCGCAGCGTCGACCCCACTGGAGAGAAGCACAGCACAGTCTTCATTTGCCTTCTCACTCTATCCATGAAAAATTTCCAACAATTTTCCCTTGTGTCAACAACTCCAGAACTTTTAACCTAAAAAAAATATGCCATATTTTTATAATATTTAAATAAATATTTCCAGTATAATTAGAAAGCAAAAACAAACACGAATGAAAAACAAGACACAGGGACTCACTTTTAATATTTTGACTGTGTTAACTGTCGTCTTCAGGAAAGGAATTGGTACAGTGTGAAGACAAAAGCCTACTGGACAGTTTCACAGCAGATATACAGGTTGGACACAGTGAAAACGAAAAAGTTTCTAGAAATATCTGAAGAGAAAAGACAAAAAAATATAAAATAAAAGATTTTTTTTTAAAATAAAATTTAATCCAATATTAAAGAATGAATAGAATAAATATGCTTAAAATAAACTAAACATTTCATAACACAATGGTTCAGGTTGATACCTGGTTGTAAACGTACTCCTAGGAACTATACATGTACTTCTTCAGAAGCTCTTAAAGTGATAAAGGATAAAGTGATAAATCTATTGTGTCAAGGGATATTTTTTAATATTTAAACTCTAAGTTTGAGTAACAACTGGTAATGTTATTACCTAGGAACTATGATTATTCATGAGAAGGCTTAACTTAGTGATCACGTAAAAAACTTAACAAATCTTAATCTCTGGGTCTCAAAGACCCTATCTTAGAAGTGTGACCAAACTTCATATCAAACTCTTATAAACAGGTCACACTCTTTATTTAACATAAAAGCTCCTTCATTTGTCCATAAGAAGTGACATTTAAAATTGTAATAACATACAAGGAATTGAAAGGAGGATAATGCTCTTATTCCGGTAGTATTGAAATATCAGTTATATAGGATTTTGTATGGTTCTGTAGTATTAAATTGACTGGACATTCAAGAGATCATTCGTTGTATTTGCTGAATTGTTTTAATCACTCTAAAAAAATTCTCCATGTATCTATTCTTTTTTGAAGCAGTAGTATTGATATTGACGATACTTCCTGTCCGAATGAACATACGCTCGGATAGGAAGAAATGTGAAGATGGGCGGAATACAGTTTCCTGAAGCTCTCATACGCAAACTACTGTCACAGCCTCCTCTTAGAAAGTAAGTGACGGCTCCTACCTATTTTTGCCCTTTATGCCCAAGGATTTCTTAAAGTTTCTGTACATTTGTTGAAATGTCTTAAGTTTTTTTTTAAAGCAGTTATCTAGTTAGGCTATATGAAATTTCCCTCAACTCCATATTTGAAATACCAAAAATAGTCTTGGTAGCTCCAATACATGATAAACCAGCTCTTTTTCTTGATGCTTGATGAATACTTGGTTTCTTCTAAGATCCGCTTAATGTTCTTGTCCTTCATCCTAAACCGTATTATTCACTCTATGTTGAAAGCATTTCTGATTCTTGTATAGCTCACAGGAGATATCATATTTTTCATTTGTTCTTTCCTATAGGAAGCCCTATTTGTTTTCCTTGAGTACCTACCACGCGTCTGGTGTGAAAAAGTGAAAATATATGTCAAAAATACCTAAGGTTTATGTCATGCTTATAGTGGAAATGAGAAATTAACATGTTTTTCGAAAAGATATTCCATTAAAAATTTTCATTGTTTTAAATCAAAACCTCTAATAGAGGTTAAAATATGGTTTTGAAACTCAAAACCGTAACTGAGAAATAACTCAAAGAATTGAGAAAAAACTTACATTCAAAAACTAGAAGATAACAGGTGAAAACAAACTTTCGTTTTTGGTGTCACTGACAAACTGAATATTCTGTACCCAATTCATATAACACATTCTCAAATATACGCACAAGAAGCAGCATTGAAAATCCTAAATTTCAAAGCGGAATTTAGCAGCAACAACTATTTGCAATATTACTTCCCTGCGTAATATTCATTCACTCTACCCTAATAAAAATAATGTAAAAAAAAATATCCTATTCCTTAGCTTTATGGACGATACAATCTTAAAATCTATAAATAGAATTAACAACATACGTAAATATCTTTCTAGTTGAATAGTCAATACGAAAGTGTAGGCTATTTTTATTTCAAGATTGCCTATAACTATTTTCCTAGGTCTTTTAGGATAAAACGTCCTGCATCTTTTACAAAATTCTTCATGCAAATAATAAATTTAATTAAGATGCAGTGAAGTAAGGGCAAAGTTTTCGCGTAATAAGTTTTTTTCAACAAAACAACTCGTTTCAAACAGTAGAGTTCTCCTCCAAGTTGATTTACAATAAAAGTTATAACTCGTATACACTTATTGAATTAATATTTAACAAAAAGAATAAATATTCCATTAAGACACCGAAATATGCCCCACTTTTTAACTCTAATAAATTTATAATATTATTATTATTTATCAAGACTTATTAGATGCTCTTATAAGTTTTAATAAATAATAAGTCAAGTATGAGTAAATACACATATGTATAACAACCATGTAATTTGTATCGTTGTCATACAATATACAGGTGGACTGTACAACTGGGTATTTTGTAAAATGCTTCAACAATACTATATGATGAATTTGGATCTATGTTATAAATAAAAATAGTTGAAATCAACATAATAATATTTAATAATTACAAATAATGTCATGCTTACCTCATTCCTGACGCCGTTAATGATATTCTCTATGTCATCGTCAGAGAAAAGGTCAGGTATCTCACCCGTGGACAACATGTCATTGATTAGCACAAGAAACTGTTCATTAGGCACTTGACCGTCGGTCATCAGAAACATAATTCCCACGTTTTTCAACCCAGCTTTGGTGTATAAGCTCGACAACTCCATCTGTGTGATTACCAACTAGTCAATTATGGCATCAAACACTTGTAACATTAAGACAAAATTAAATCCCTTTGGTTAAACGACCATTCCCAGTATTCCTAATGAATGTTGACTTACTATAAAGATCTTTTTATGAATGTTCTTATTTTTATGTCGCTTCAACCTGATAAAATTCATTGATAGAAACATATATACATATCATAATTATAAAAATTAATAAAATTATTAATTTAAGCCTATTCTATAGACTATGTAGTATTAGGTATAAAACATTATTCAATATCTTTTAAAATATGCGAAAATATATTACTTTTTCTGAAAATATTATATGGGATATTCATTAAAAAGATGCTTAGAACAAACTATACTCCTAAATCTTAAAGCCACTGGATTTTATTACAAACTTATAAAAAACTGTTAGGACAGTTTTCGAAGAACATTAAAATGACCTGATATAACTTTTAAAGAATAATTTTTTTTTATTTTTTAGGAAACACGTACTTCATAATGAAATTATATAATGAGAATTTTAAGAATTAAATTAATAATATTTGAATTTTCAATTAAGTCCCAACAATAATATTAATATTATTTTTTTATAAACTTTTAGCTAAATGAAAAATAATACGACTTGTAGCTTTTCTGTTCATGTAAGTTTAAATAAACATTTAACAAAGTGAGAATTTTAATTCAAATTCCTCCCTGTATTTAGTAGTAACAACTATTTGCAATATTACCTCCCTGCGTAGCATTTATCCACTCTATCCTAATAAAAATAATGTAAAAAAATATTGTATTCCTTAGCTTTATGGACGATACAATCTTATAACGTATAAATAGGATTAAAAACATACGTAAATATCTTTCTGTTATGTTATATTATGCTATGCTATTATATTATATCTTCTAATAATAGAAGACTTTGTTATTCTATTTTAAAAACAACGTCTTCATTTAATAAAAATTAAAAGCTCGGGATGCAATTGGCGATTTCTTGTATGGCACATTTTACCATTGCATGCACACTAATGAAAACACTCTGTTTTATCTGAATGAGCTAAGACTCAATTTTCAACTTCCATTGTAATACTACGTAGTTAAAATACATAAATGCAGGTATTAGAAACCTTGAGATGGGATTATATTAATTAGACTACATTTCCAGTATGAATATTGACTTGACAAGAGGACAGGCTTGTATTCTCAGTAATTGACTGTTACCTTCAGGTCAGCCACTCCGAAGCCTTTGCGCAGCTGGATCTGAGCGACCTCCAGGCTGGAGATGTAGGCGGCTAGTCTTGACAAAGACTGTTTTCCGCTTCCACCGACTCCAACCAGCAGTGCGCTCCCTCTCGGAGTCTCCAGGATCCGATTTATCCTGATCCAACAAACTGCACTAAATAATATATTTCATAAAAAAAAAGAACGAACTATAAAGTCAAAATAAATGAGATCCCAGGTTTGTTCCTCAGTTTTACAGTATTTCATTGTCTACCTAATAAAGTTTGATTTTAACATTATTATACAAAATTACCTAGAATTTTACTCACAACTGACTACAGGCTCTCATGACTTACTCTTCTGAAAGTCATCTTCCGCCTTATGAGGAGAGTTATTTACAAAACTTCCAATGTTACCACAGATTAAACCTAATAGTCATAATTTTAAGAGTAATATTAATTGTCCAATGATGTAAACTCATGAAATGTACATAGGTAAAATAATACCTGATACAAAAATCTTAAGTTTTTTGAATCATCAAAGAAAAAGTTTAAAATTAGTAGCCGTTTTGTAATCAGAACGAAAATGTACTTTTTTAAAAATATTATTTAAAAAAATATGGTGCTAAAACACAACAAGAACTATATGTAAGGCATTGAGTTTTGTTTAAGGGCACCAAATGTGGAATATATTAAAACAATTTATACACTAGAATATATTAAAACTTTCAATCCTACGGGTTTTATACAAGAAAATTATGCAAATGAAACAAATACAGCAGATTCTTATTATTCCTTGTTGAGTTTTCAATGTTTAGAGTTATATTGCGTTTTGTCGTAATCAGAATTACTCGTAATTATTTTATAACGTACTAATTTCTTCTGAATTCCCCTAATCAGTCATGAGGTAATAATAATATTTCTATAAGGGTTTAGCAACCACTATGCTAAGCCTACGAATAAATAATCATAGGCCCTCGGTAGGTCGAGATTGTACCAGTTACTATTCATGCCAATTTCAATAGTCTAGGTTTCAGTGAATATTCCAAAGTTCAAATACTAAATACTAAAAGCAGTCCCTCGAGACAATAGACTCGTCACTTTAAGAGCTTCTGAAGGAGCCCATAAATGACTCCCATCCAGGAATCAACCTGAACCGTTAAGTAGTATTCAGAGGATATTTTTTTTTAAAAAAAATTCTTTTGTTAATTCACTCAATTATCTGTTAAATTTAATTTTTTTTAATTTGTTAATTTTTTTTTAAGAGTCTAGCAATACTAATGTCAGACCTGCAGACATGCATCATGGCATCTTCAAAAAGCACTAAGCTCATGGCGGACACCAGGTCGTTGTACTGGACGAGAGCTTCCTGCAAAAGGGCTGAGAGTTGGTCCCAGTCCCGAATAGGCATGTACTTGGGGTCTCCTATACCTTGAGCGAAGTGACAGTAGATGTTAGGGCTTACAACCAGGAAGCTTTCATCTATTTCCTGAATAATACCAAAAATTATTTGATTACAACGACTAAGTTATGTTTTAATTGACTAAATATAATAAAAAGAGAACAAATAAAATAATTAAAATCTGTTGCAAGTGAATTTAAAAATATTCAGAAAAAATCATTCTAGATGTTATGGAACTATAAAGTTTTGATTTGTAATCATGTCTATCAACTTTTTGGCTATTCATTGAACGAAGTACAATATAAAGTCCTCACCGCTTGGATGTAGTTTATTAACTATTACTATTAGCCAGCGAATTGTACACTCACTGTACATATAACAAATATCTTTTATAATACTCCGAAGAAATATACTTAATAACACACCAAGTCCTGTCATAAGATAGGTACTTTCTTCTAGAAGCAATAATCGTGCTTACTTGTTCGAATTCCTCTTAATTAAGTGTTAATATATCTTTGCTGTACTGATTCAGACTATGCTATTGTAAAATCTTGAAAACTTAACTGGAAATATAAAGGTAGGTCGAACAAGCACTGTGCATAATTCATAATTACGAATTTATATAGAAATAATTGAAAAAAGGAGAAGATAGAGGGAGATGTATATCCTCCTATTTAATACATGTTCAAATAAATAAGAACAAGTGTAAATTAAAATAAACATCCATTTAACATATATATGTTTACATTGATAAAGGATGTATAAGTTTGAATCAATTCTACGATAACACGATATGAGTTTGATGGGCTGAACATGCTTTCATAGACAAATTTTTTATCGTAATGTTTCAAAGCTTGTGTTTAAACTGTTCTCAACAGTTATAAACATAAGATTAATAAAATACGAATCAATTTATAAGCGATGTTTTTGAACTTTGTAATAGTTTCAATATGAAATAAAATAATGATCATGCAGTAGCCACAAAGTAATATGTATTACCATGTCATATAGACTATGATAATAGATTAAGTAAAATAAATGCAAAAAAAATGGAAAAATATAAATAAATGAAATAATGAACCTTTGAATCGTTGGGAGGTGATAGTTTTAAGACTGTCTGTTAGTTTTAAGCGTACTTAAAATAGAAACAGGTCAACAATTACAGATAATTATTAGTATAAGGAGATCTAATAAATGATAAATATATAATAAATAAAAATAGTTATCAGACGCAGAAATAAAATCATGTCTCCAAAGGTAAAGGTGGATATGATACTTAAACTGCTACATTTGTTGTTTATCATTAATAGAAAGTATTTGTAACTAAAAGTCTTTAGTATTAAATAATTTATGATTCTTTTTATGTTTGTTTATAAGAGATCTCTTTCTGCTTATGGTTTATGAGTTAGCGTGTTTTCCACGATTTTGTGTACAGCGTGTATTGAGCGTGTTGGCCTAGTAGTATCGCATCATAAAATCTTACGTCAAAGTTTTTCTTCACAATATCCATTTGTATTTTTGTAAACGTATCGCTGTCCTTTTCATCCACTAATTTGTCACTATATACTCTTTGAGTTTCGTGCATCCATAGATGAACCAAGTCAACGTCCTGTGTTAAACAGTCAGTGGTGCTGAACAACAAAGCCTGAAACAGATTAGTTACATTCGACTGTGAAATATAAATATCTATCACGTCAGAATTTCTATGTCAGAGCTCTAGTGAACAGACATTGGAGAATTGACAACTTCAACATATATTTAGAAATATGCAATGTGAATCAATATTACATTTCTAGGGAATATTAACTTGTAAAGGATAAACTAAAATTACCAATGCCTCAATGTTTTTTCAAACTTAAAGACGTCAAGAATTTAATAATAAAACATTAGTAGAAGATTTCTTTTTAATTTAATCGTGACATGTTTATTCAACTTGACTACTGACTTACTGCAGTTATTATTTACTTAATTCGGATTAAAATAAGGCATAAAAAGATATTTATATTTTATATGAACAAGAGCGACTAAAAAAAGCACAATTTTAACTTTAGTGAAATTTGAAAAATTCCACGAAAATAATTTTTAAAAAACATACATACACCAGATCCAAAAGCACTATTCCGTTTTAAACAATATAATTTTTATATTCATTTGTTTACGACCAGAATAACGAAATCTCGAGGGTGCAACTCACTATACCTCAGAATTTTCCAAGTGGGTTATGGAAAAATTTGTCCTTTCGAGAGAAAGTAAAACAGTGGAAGTACCGTGCTTCAATGATGTGGACTACTTCTTCGTCACCTCTACTCAGTAAACTTATATGTGGTAAAATTTAGAACTCGAGATTTGGAACCAACATATGTGCATGACATTTCATAGCAGGCAGATAAAGTCCTTTTTGTGTCAATAACTCTCCACCCCACAACTATGATTGTCATAATCAGTTATTTATACTGGAATAACAATGTGAGTATCGAGAACATAACTTAGTTAAAATATTCAGTTTAGGTTGATTACTTGCCTACATAATTTATTAATTTATTTATTTATTAATCCCTAATTAATAATTGTTAGGAAGCCTAACAATTATTTAATTATTCAACCATTAATATATACTGTGACACCCTAGCAATGAAATGACATTCACTAAAGCAATAATCGTTAGTGAGATTTACACGAAATTATAAATTGCTAAAATAATTAGCTTTTATATAAATAGAATTTGTACTTTTAAGTTTGATAATCAACCTAAGAAAAAAATACAATAATTTTATGAAATAAAAGGAAAGTGGAAGCAACACCGAAAAATCAAAGATATTGACTTGATTACCGAAGTATTGCTGTAATGTTAGGAATGTAAAATTCTAATAGTTGAGTAAAAACTCTTTGCTAAAAAAATTAGAAGGTGACTGAGTGAGGAGAAGAGACTATTTGGCTTTCGGTACGAACACATTTATGTTGTAATATAGTTTTTTTTTATCATGCGAACGACATGGATTACATTATGAGAGTTAAGCTTCAACAAAGTTATGTCCACTCTGCTAATTATGTCATGTCAGAAAGTAGAGGGCATAAGAATAGCTTTCAGTCACAAATGTAATGATCATTGATAAAAATACATTCAAGTTATTTACTTTTTTTTTTTTTTATAAATTTTGTTAAAAAGGGCAGTTTACAACAAATAACTGAGTTTTTGTGTTAACAAACATAAAATAAGTTTTATTGAAACTTAGATATACAAACTTGGAAGATGGATGACAAATCTCTCAAGTTGAAGAGATAGTGGAATTTTGAAGCAGTTGGAAGAAAAAACTGAGAAACTTTAGCATGCAGAGCAATGGTAGCTAATATAATGTTTTTGCACAACTTCTGGACGGCTTGAGGAAACTTGTGTTCAGGATTGGCTAGATGTTGAGTAAGAACAGTGCTGTAGATAGAAGTCAGAGCGTCAACACCAGGGAAGCTGAAAACAAAGGTATTGTACGTAAAAGAAATTCAATTTATTACAATTAAACAAAACAATAAATATCGGCGGTTAAGTTTCCAATTAAATACTTTTAATAGATCACGAAAAACAAAACCGTATTTTATGTTTTCTTCAGAGTTTCCCAAACATGTGAAAATTGTAAAAACCGCTAATTATTCAAAAATATGTGAACATGCTCATATATTGTTGTAGGACCTTTGATGTTTACTAGCAGTGACTTAGTAAAATCATAGAAATGATGAAAATAACCAGGGTTTATTCACTTTAAACTAATTTTCTTTATACCAATATTGAATTGATATTATTAAATTTGCAAAAACTATTAATTAAAAGCATTACCCTATTGAACCCCAATCTAAAGTGTTATGTGATCCGTACCGAAGGATGGATGATATAGGGGTTACCGTATTATGAACTGAGCCTCAAAGGTACCAGGTGACCTTCTTGAGTAAATAGACTTACTCCGGTATGCGGTGCTCTGCTGGAGCGGACAAAATACCACCGACAGAGCTTCTGGGATTTTCAGAGGTAGTAGTACTCAGGGGGTGCACAGAGGTAGGTACTTCCATCCGGACACTTTATACATGTGTCCCGGACACTCAACAAAACCATAGACAAACTTTTACCGCTGGGGCCAGCAAAAGTGCTGAGTTTCTTGGAGGCGTTGAAGCTAACTGCTGGGGTACTTTAGTAGAGAAGAGGAGAAGTACAATAGTTTTTTTTTTTAAGACGCAGTGCTATAGCCACTCTCAAATAATAATAATAATACCCTATTGAAAAAACGGAGAAGTGCCTTTGAAGTCTGGGATTAATGGTGAAGCTGCCAGCAGTGGGGTTCATGCAAGCGACATACTGACAGTTGTGTATATCTTTGAGGGTCATTTTACTCCTGTCGTACCAATGACCATAGTCGAGGTGTTGCCGAATGAGGGTGTGGGGCTCCACTGTGCCGTAAGTGTCAACCTAGGAAACACAACCCACCTTTAAATATTCTGTTCGGTTCATATATAATTAGAGTAACTTGTAGTAGATAGAAGAAAATAAAGGCTTTAAAAGTTTTATTACAGAGAAATAGAAGCAGTCGTGTTACCCTTCTGACTAATGTAATAAAACAGGATTTAGATCACTGTCCTGAATGACTGAAGACTGCCAAACACTCAACGACTTTATGTTGTTTGATATAGAATAATATCTTAAAGTGTGGACAAGAAGTTGATATATCTCAATTTCGTTATACACTTTTTCGTTGGAAATACGATCCGAAACGGACAAATAGAGTTCAATGTAGAAAAGGTAACATAGAGAAATTAAAAGCACACACTTACAGTCTCTAATTCTTGGTTTGAACCGTCTTCAGGAGAGATAAGAAAGGGGAACCAAGCGCACTAGTTCAGAGACGGTTGGAGACCCTCCAAGATCTTCAACACTTATCCGTCTTATCTCTCCTGAAGACGGTTCAAACCAAAAATTAGAGACTGTAAGTGTGTGCCTTTAATGACTCTATTAATTTCGTCATAGATATATCAAAATTTCGCCTGTACAATCACCCAATGATTTTTTTACATTTTTAAAGTTGGTCTTACTTCATAATTTTAAGTCCAAACTTTGAGTTAAAATCTTTAAAATAGAGTACAGGATAGAAATTTGAGGTGCACTTGACATTAAAGTAAGAATTAAGTTAAGTATGCTTAGAATTAATCATGTATAATACGAATACATAATTCCTTGCCTATAATTTTGTAAATTGAACAATTGCATAACTCTAGTATACAAGCAAATAGTCACTCGATTGGTTTAAAAAATACTTTTAAAATACACAGCGTGAGATGTGATAGAAAAGAGGAACACGTGTAAAAACAGTGTTAACCATATAACTTACCTCAGGCATGTTCATGTCGTCAATGAAATAAATCATTGTTTTGTTTCCTGGAGGTCCAAAATTTCTCCCTGCCTTCTTTTCTAAAGGTTTTTCCAATATTTTTTGCAGCATTTCTAAAAATCAATACAATTCTATTCTTTATATCAATAAAATAAAAATCAATTTGGACTGATAAGAAATGCATGTGAAACATTAACTTGAAACATATCATTATATGTAATTTTGATATATAATGCTATCAACATTAATACAATTTAAAACAAATTAGACTAAACAAAATATTACATTTATTAATTTTTTTGGGACTTAAAATTTGAAAAGTGACACTTAATAGAATAAAAGGTTAGGTCAACCAAGATTAAAAACTGGACTATAAACAGAAACTAAGAACGTCAATTTGGTTCAAAAAATAAAATCAAAACATGTTCTTTTTTTAATTCATTTAAGATATAATAAAACTTACAATTTATAGATTTGGAAACAAGTTTTTAAATTTTTTGAACATTAAAAATCTATATTTTATACATTTATTAAGGATATATTATCATTATTGTTATTATTCTATTATAATAGAGATATATTTTTTTTTTATTAATAATTGACTATTTTACTTATATTTTACGTATAAATTGCCTTAAGCAATACCTACGTATTTTATAATAACTACTGAGCTCCCCATACATGTTACTTACTCCTGGGCTTAAAGATATTCATATATTTCCATTATAACACTATACTAAACAACATTATGAATTATAGAGATCTATTTAAAGCAATGTGGCACTGATGCTTATGAATGAGTTGACGTACAAGCATAGCAACCTTTCTTAGACTTGAATAAATCTTCGAATAAGCAAAAAAAATAATAGTCTCTTTTTGTCAACCTCGATTTAACCCTCTTCAAAAGATTTGAAAAGTATAATTATTAAAAAATCTGAATCAGTTATACTTCTATCCAGAAAACTCCGCATTTTTTCAAAATAAATATATATAATTTTAAAATAATGTCAATTTATGTCGAAACTGTTAATTGTTAACCCTTTTTCATTTAGTATAAATTTAACATATAAACATTCTATTCACTAGTCTTGACTTCATATTTTATAATAGCATGATGTTTACTAACCTCCGTGGAATGTTCTTAATTGAATCATTTTACAGAGTAAACACAAATGATCACTTAAATTGACTCTTCCTCACTCCAAGGGTATGAAACAGTGATGGGTCAAAATTTAATAATAATACCAGTAAAAATAAGTTAACTCTCAGGTGGATACATGGACACAAGGAAATAGAATAGAATGAGACAATGAACCTGTTCAAAAAAGTTGGAACTAAACAAACGTTCTGCGGATTGGAGTTTGTTTGTATAACATACTTCAGCTTTCGCAAGGATGCATTTGGTGAATGGATGGAAAGGAAAGCTGATAAAAGGTGGCTTGAAAACGGGGGCTACTTTAGTCTGAAAAGGGTAGTCCAGCTGAACTTAAATTTATATGAAAACAAGGTAATTGCTTTAAGAGGTTAGAGATTTTTCGGAAATAATATCTAAAACCAATAAAATTAAAAGATACATTTATAAGAAAAATTATTAAGTTTATAAAAGAATTTAAATTTAATGTTGATTTTAGAAACGAAAGAATGATGCACAACAGGAAAGATATGAAAGTGGTGCGCTTGAGTCCCATGAGACTCAGACTTCTATAAATAATATAACGATATATTTATAAATTAATGAATTTATCGTTTATAAATAATAATAACGATACTGTCAGATATTGATTTAAACTTTGATCAATCAATGATTGATTGATATATTGATAAGGTAAAATAGATATGGTATAATTAAAACAAATGAAATGTTTAAGCTGATCATGTATTAGTTTGACAATATTTAGACAGAGTTTGATATTAAATCTATAGGATGGTCACGTCAAAATAAAACCAAAACCCAACTGACTGTCAACGATTTTACTGCTATGTTAAATTATAGTAAAGTTGAGTTTACGCCAATCTAGATTTTTTTTAAACTGTAGAAGATAAAAGATTACATAAATAAATAAATAAATTGGTTACATTAGTCTAAATTAACCTAAAATAGAGTGATTCGTGATATAAAATAAGGGGAACCTGAAGTGGTGTAGAAATTGAAGGGAATGTTTGTTACCGCGTAGCTTTCACTTAGAGCGGTAAGTTTTTCGGATATCAGCACTGTTTTCCCAACACCTGCATTTCCCACCAACATGACGGGGTGCTTTACAGCCATGAGGAGGTCTATGAAGTATCGAACCCTTATCGTTTCTGCAGTGTGCACAACCAAACTCTAAAGCATATATTTTTTATCAAATACAACAATTAGCCATTAATCAACTCGTCTGTGAGATCGTCTATTGTCTAGATGATAAATCATTTCTTCTCTTTACAAAATCCATCAACAAAGTTCAAATAAATATTCATGAATGAGTTATAATGCATGATTTTATGTTCTTCTTACTTCCTGATTTTGATTATACATATGTATATGAGTAGTATCTTTAAGAAAACTACCAAAAAATTATAACAAACGTTTCAGGCTAAACTATAGGTAAACAGTAAATAAAAACCTACAATTACAGTCTCAAACTTTTGGTTTAACCGTCACCAGGAGAGAAGAGTCCTCTTTGGTAAGAATTTGTCCCCAGGGACAAGCGCACTAGCAAAGCAACAGTTGGAGACCTAACTTGATTCGCTAGTGCGTTTTTTGACTAATCTGTTCTTCGTTGATGACAGTTAAATCAAAAATTAGAAAACTGTAAGTGTGTGTATCTATTAACTGTTTATCTTTTTGTAACCCTGAAATTGATACATACATATGTATATTGTATTGTAAACCTAAGGATGACATATGATTTTTGAAAACTTGTTTGTTAGTGTAAGGTGAATATACATTTGGACCATGTTATTAAATTTCTTTGGTCTACTTGACCTATTTACTTGGAATTCCATTGGTGAACCTGATTTATAGTTTACCTACTACTATAAGGAAAATAGCAAGGAGGTTAGAATCTGTTAACAAAAAGGTTGTAAATGCAGAAACTGCGATAAATAGCATATGATTAATATACAACATTGTCACAATAACACATGATATAAATATTAAGGTAACTCACCACCTGAGTGGTTATACTATATAATTACATTATATATTGCATATATATATGTAATAACATATCACAATAACTAACGTCCAAACCACAATAAGAAATGAGAGACTAAAATCTTTCAACCATAACAATAAGAATAGGGTCTTCTTCAGAGTCAAATCCCAACAATTTTAGTCTTTTTTCTCATTTCTTAATGTGGTTTGTATACGCATGCTTAATGTATATACGTATAGTGCATAAATATCACAAGGAATTGTGGGAAAAGTTTTTGAAAAGTATTTAAAAAAAATGCTTTTCAAAACAGTTTATTTCTTGAACTGGTGCTTACGTTGGCTCTCTGTCCGTGGTTATAAACAACTAAGAACATAACTAATGGGAGAATCATTAAACCAGAAAACTGTGTAGGGGAATTACAATAAAAATGATGGGTAAATAAAGTGACTCGACATTGGAAGATACGGCAATAAGATGTTTGAGTCCTTTGAATGTGTGAAATTATTAGAGATAGAAAGATATCTATGACGAGTTTCTGTTTCTGATTGTCTCAGAACTTGTTTCATTCTTTATTTACTATTGTGATTACAAATTATATATACAAAATATTTCAAAGTATTTTTATCTGGACTACATATATTCTACACTATTGTTCATTATCAATAACAACTTGACCAAACCTCGATAAACAAAAAGAGGTTTGTTCTGAAAAACTGAAAACTGTTTGATCAACTGAAAAAAAAAACAATTTGATCACATGACTTTTGTAAGGTAGTATTGATTCCTTGTTTAACATGTTGAACATTTAAGGTACTAATAAAAAAAAAGATTATTGAAAAATAATCCAACCTGCAGCGGGATATCAAGATCTAATTCGGAAACAGATAGTTTTTCTGTCCAAGGAACAAACTCTTTTGATTCTTGGTCGATGAAAACATCGAAGACACTTCCCTGACTTGGAAATTTAACAGTCTTGAATTCAGCGACCCACCATTTAGAGAACTCTACTTTTTGATCTCCCAACTGAAAAAAAAAACAATTTAATCACATGACTTTTCTAAGATAGTATTGATTCCTTGCTTAATGTGAACTAAATAGTACCAATTGTTATTTACTAAAGTAAATTATTGTTATTTTTATATAAGGAACTTCAAAGTTTAATTTTAAATGGTTTGAAGACTAAAATATTTAACGAATTCAGTGGAAGAGAACTAGTGGTCTTGACTATGACGTCACGGTCATTCCAAATGTGCACTGTTTTGGGTTGCACGGTCTCCATCAATACAGTTGACTGTTATATCTATTTCAATTTTTAGTAATATACTCTCCTTGTTGTTGGTCGTTATTTCTCTTAGAATTTGAGTGGCAATTTTATAAGTGCAATATATGATTAATTTTATGTTCTCACCCTCTTTTTTGCATACTGACTGAGTTGCTGTAGGTTTACAGCCGCTGTGTAAATTATTGAATAATCAAGGAGTTGTTTCTAAACACAGAAGACATACACTAAAAGCGAAACTTCCTGGCTCCCAAATTTTAAATCTACTTTGGTATTCTGTTTCACCTATCATCAGCTATTTGCAATTGTTACATACAAATGAAACACACATTCAATTCCAGAGTAAAAGACAAACATAGAAAGAAGTATCGTAATTCACTTTAATAATCAGCAAGGACAGTCTGTCAGGCGTCAGTGGTCGCTCACCAGTCGCTCAGTTAGCCATCAAGCTGCCTCCAGTCACGATAACAACGATTATCGAAATGTGGAAGTTAGTTATGTCAGCTCCTTCTCTATGCATTCCACTCCGTAATTTAATGTGTCGTTTTTTTTTTGTTTATGTACATAATTGTGTCTTATAAAACAAATAATTAAATTATTCTTTAATACAATTCAAAATTTTTTTTGTAATTTACTTTTAATTTTACAGAAACGTAATTCATTTCAATATATCTGAATGATTTAAAAAGTTTTGAAATATAAATAGTCAAAAATATTCAGATAGTTCAAAAAGTTAAAATATAAATGAACATTTTGATGCGAAAGTTGGGCACTATACTTACATATTTACGAACATTGTCAATTTTATTAGCTTAGTGGAATACAAACACCAAATTTGACAAAATACTTCAAGAATTATTAACTCATGAAATTTTTTGAAGTTTCATTGACGAAATCTGGAATGTAAGTTATATTATGTCTCTCATATTTGCTATTTATATTTTCAATAATCAATTATTTTAGCACATCTGGCGAAACAAAAATAGCTAGTGTTAAGAACCGAAAAATGGTAACATTTTTATTGAGTAAAGAACTTACTATGATTACAAAAACATCACGTCTACATATTTTCCCTTGGTATAAAAATCAACAACTTCTAAATAAATATACAATACAACACAAAGTGGAGACAACTACGTGGTAAAAGTAAGTTCATCTGCTTTAGTAAAGGATGAAAAAATCATATTCACTAAGTTCTGGAACTACGTGTTATTAATTCTATATTACTCGTTCTGGAAAAGTGCATTTTTCGGAATAAACTTTTGTTCATTTCAGATCTATGCCAATAACCGAATTCTACAAAAGTCAAGCATTTTTGAAATTCTGCTAGAAACTGATCAGGTAAAATAACAAACACCAACAGTGTGTATTTTATACTCAATTTAAACTATTTTGAGTTACTTTGTAGGGTACCATGTTTACGTTAGTAATTTACCTGGTCATGAAGTAAGGCCGAGCCGAAAGCCCAAATGCAGGCAAAGACAAAGTAGAGTTCAAACCACTCTTTGGGACAGTCAGGAGGAGTATTGGCCGGAGTAAGTAGACAGGAGAGGAGCTGGCAGAGCAGGTCGACGTGGGCGATCTCGGTGAGAGGCACCACCTTCTTGAACCTGTGGCGCACTGCCTCCAGACAGGCGGGCATGTACTTGTCGAACAGCCCCACCAGCATCGCCTTCTCGGCCATGCTCTCGCGGCCCTCAATCCAACTCGTCACCGACCTAACAAACAGGCCTCCTGCACCACTCCATGCATTCTAACAATCACTCACCAAATCATTCATGTAATCGTTATACTGAAACCTGTGCTTACATTCTTAAAATATCCTGAATTTTAGATTACTGTTTACTGTTATTGTTCACTGAAATCTGACATTAACAATGTTAATATGTACAACATTAACTTACATTATTGGAATTAACGAACTGATTTAAGATATATTATCATTTATTATAATTAAAATAAAAATTATTATTAATATAATTCATCCGTTTATAAACTTTCAGAATATATAAATGGTTCAAAACATATATTACACTAGCAAATGTACCCGTCTTTGACGGAATCAAAAATTCTATTATACTTGGTATTCCAAAATATCAATTATAGTATATTACTAATACTATAATTAGAAATTATAGAATAGTAGAAAACACCATTATTAGTACACTGTTAAACAAATGCCTCTGTATACACTACATTAGCAATCTGTCCTTCAGGTTCATGGAAGAACAATCAGTTGAAACCTCTGACTATTGAAAAAGTAAACTACAGTTGACCATGTGAGAAAAACTTGGTTTCGCTAACTTGAATGCCCGCGTTAGATAAAGTTTCCCTTTGCGACTTAGTTAACGTCATTGCGAAATAGACTCTGACGGGACTTTGCAATCATTTGAATGGAAATAGACAGTGGCTCGGAATCAATGGTATGCATGGTATACACACAGACTCCCCAATACCACATCCAGTCATTATGTCCGTCTCTATGGCATATCTGTGTAGAGCACGAACTCAGAGTCGTGTCCCGTTGCACAGTTTTTGGGGCACTCATGTTTCGTAACATGAAATTTGTTACTGCTATAAATTGCAGCATCATTGGTGCTCCTACTTTAAGTTTTTACTCATGAGCAGGCAGTCCAGGAGAAATAAATTCTGAGTCAAGAAATTCAATTAGATAATGAACTGCTTCTTCATCACTAATCCAATCTCTTTACTGACTTGTAAGTTCTTTCCTCGGTATGATATAGCGTAAGAACTTGTTTGTTGATTTTTCCTGCTTGTTCATATTAAGAGTTGAGAATTGCTCGTTTACAAAACATTTATTCTCAATAGATAGTACATCCTCAACTCTGTGAAACACCATTTCAATGATGTCAAATACGCAATATATTCATATGCTCAATTGAAATTAAAATCAACTAACAATACCTACTTGCCACACCTGTGTATTTTCAAAACAAACTTGAAAATACAGCTAACAGCCCCATAACTTCGCTTCTGTACTGAATTAATAATCTATTTAGAGCCCATATTTTAAGTTAGGCACACACAAATCCAGTGTCAATGTTTCAGCTCGCTATGTCTTATGGTGGCTGAGTTTACTTGTGACAAACATTTTTGCGTTAAACGTCCATAACTTCACTTCTACGTTGAATTTCCAATCAATTCAGAGCCTATGTTTTAAGTTAGACCTACACAAATCTACTGTAAAAGTTTCAGCTTTATATGTCTTATGGTAGCTGAGTTTACCTGTGACAAAGTTTTGCGGACAAACAGACAAACCGACAAACCGACAAACCGACAGAAATTTTTCTAAGGGTGGATTCGGTTTCTCCAATGTATGAAACGTAAAGAAAACTTGAAATGAGTCAGTTCTAAGCAATGTACAGACAAAATCATTATTTTATTTATAAAGACTAGCAAACGTACCCGTCTTTGACGGAATCAAAAATTCTATTATACTTGGTATTCCAAAATATCAATTATAGTATTATACTAATACTACAATTAGAAGTTATAGAATAGTAGAAAATACCATTATTAGTACAGTGCTAAAAAAAAGCCTCTGTATACAAAGATTAGATTTTAAGTTAGACATACACAAATCTACAATCAATGTTTCAGCTTTATATGTCTTATGGTAGCAATATTTTGTGGACAAACCGACAGACAGAAATTATTCTAAGGGTACATGTGGCTACTCTGAAGTATGAAACGTAAAGAAAACTTGAAATGAGTTAGTTCTAATTAACGTGCTCCCAGTCAAAAGCTAGCACGCAAGCCACTGGGCTACTCTGGTTCCATACCTTACTTTATTACCAGTGTTTATATTACGCAAATATTAAATTAAAAAAAAATATTTTTGTTGTGTTTATTTATAATACATTTGCACTACTGTCATCGGCGAGCAAGCAAGCTACTGGCAACCCTGGCTAGAGCCCTTTACTTTATTACCATCTTTTATATTATCCACATTTTAAATTCAAAAAAATATTTGTTTGTTACATTTATTTATAATACATTTGCACTACTGTCATCGGCGATCACGCAAGCCACTGGGCTACTCTGGTCCCATACCTTACATTATTACCAGTGTATTTATTAAGCAAATATTAAATTAAAAAAAAGTTGACAGTTATATATAATACATAGCAAACGTACCCGTCTTTGACGGAATCAGAAGTTCCTGTTTTGGTTTATTGCCGTGTGCCTATTGCCTTTCAGCTATACCACGGAGGAATCAGAAGTTCCGTCATTTTTGGTATTTCAAAATGTCATTAGAAATTATAGAATAGTAGAAAATACCATTATTACTACAGTGTTAAACAAATGCCTCCAGCTTATACACTACATTAGCTGTCTGTCCTTCAGGTTCATGGTAGAAGAAAGAGTTGAAACCTCTGACCGTTGAGCATGTAAACTACATTTGACCATGTGAGAAAAACTTGGTTTTGCTACCTTGTATTCCTGCGTTAGATGAAGTCTCCCTTTGCGACTTAGTTAACGTCATTGCGAAATAGACTCTGACCCGACTTTGCAATCATTTCAACGTAAACAGACAGTGGCTCGGAATCAATGGTATGTGAAGTATACACACAGACTCCCCAATACCACATCCAGTCATTATGTCCGCCTCTATGGCATATCTGTGTAGAGCACGAACTCAGAGTCGTGTCCCGTTGCACAGTTTTGGGGCACTCATGTTTCGTAACATGAAATTTGTTACTGCTACTAAATTGTAGCATGATTGGTGCTCTACTTTAAGTTTTTACTCATGAGCAGGCAGTCCAGGAGAAATAAATTCAGAGTCAAGAAATTTAATTAGATAATGAACTGCTTCTTCGTCACTAATCCAATCTCTTTACTGACTTGTAAGTTCTTTCCTCGGCTTCATATAGCGTAAGAACTTGTTTTTTGATTTTTCCTCCCTGTTCATATTAAGAGTTGAGAATTGCTCGTTTACAAAACATTTATTCTCAATAGATAGTACATCCTTAACTCTGTGAAACACCATTTCAATGATGTCAAATACGCAATATATTCATATGCTCAATTGAAATTAAAATCAACTAACAATACCTACTTGCCACACCTGTGTATTTTCAAAACAAACTTGTCTGTGAAGTTAGGAAAATACAGCTAAAAGCCCCATAACTTCGCTTCTGTACTGAATTAATAATCTATTTAGAGCCCATATTTTAAGTTAGGAACACACAAATCCAGTGTCAATGTTTCAGCTCGCTATGTCTTATGGTGGCTGACTTTACTTGTGACAAACATTTTTGCGTTAAACGTCCATAACTTCACTTCTACGTTGAATTTCCAATCAATTCATAGCCTATATTTTAAGTTAGACCTACACAAATCTACTGTAAAAGTTTCAGCTTTATATGTCTTATGGTAGCTGAGTTTACCTGTGACAAAATTTTGCGGACAAACCGACAAACCGACAGAAATTTTTCTAAGGGTGGATTCGGTTTCTCCAATGTATGAAACGTAAAGAAAACTTGAAATGAGTCAGTTCTAAGCAATGTACAGACAAAATCATTATTTTATTTATAAAGATTTGTTTATTTAAAAATCGCAATAAACACACCTGAATCCAAGCACATACTTGCTGTAATCAATAGAAAACACAATAAAAAATTGAATGCCCTACCAACTATTCACTGGGAAACAAATATATCCGTACGACGAGTTAACTCGAATGGCTATTTCATTAAGTATTGCTATGCTGGAGGCTGCACTCTGTAGAATTATTAGTAAGGAGAGTGACTGTTTTCTTTGCAAAGTCTTTAAGTTGTGCGTCCAGCTATTAGCAAGGAGAGTTCCGTTACTACAAAGTGTTATTCATTTATTTGTTGGGACTCGAAGAAGCACGAGGAAAGGACAATGGACCAAGTCCGAAGGAGTCACTCTTCTATTCAAGTGAATATGAACTGTACTTTTTACTTCAGTATTTGTAAGTTTACCTTTGTTTCTTTTTTTGTTTAATTGCTTGTAAATGAAATAATAATAAATTTTTAAATACATTTTTAAATTCTTATCAGACTGATTGAGAAACGAGATTAATGAAAACAGTAGCCTGATGTTGGTTTCTCAGGTAGGGTCAAAGCTGTTCAACACTCGATCTGATGGTATTGTGTTGGCTTTCTATGTCACAGCATAAATTGTTCAGGTTATACTGTTTCAGTTTCTGTCAGTATATGATGAATTTAGTGGGCTTCGGGTGTTAGGACTTTATTATTTATTATTTTGAATAAAATATCGTTTTAATTAGAGGTTGGTTATTAAAAATTCCTGATTTTATTTAGCGGCAAACAAATGAACTATTGCTAGAAACATTTCATGAACAAGCTTACCGATTTGTCCAAAAAGAACGAACAATTCAGAAGAATTATAGTTTGTTATAAGTAACAAACAGTATTTGTAGCAGAAGTAAGTTTAAGGAGGTAAACATACGGGTTCCATCCGAGGTCCTGAGGGTTGATGTAGAGAATACCAGCCCGGGACACAGTGGCCGGAGTGGCTGTTCGAAGGTTGGATATTTCGAACAGTAGTCGCATCGAGGAAGTGACAGAGATTCGTTCATTACTCGCTAACGTCAAGACCTACGGTCAAATAAACAACATACTATATAATAAACATACTATAAAATAAACAACATACAATAATATATCGACCGTTATATTAATAATATAACAAGTGGTCTTCGTCAGTTGGGTTTTGACTCTGACGAACACCGTTTGTTATGGTTGAAAGATCTTAGTCTTGTTTTCCCATTTCATATTGTGGTTTGATAATATATATATATATATATATATATATATATATATATATATATAAAGATTTCACATAAACACGTGAAACAACAATCAATGATTAAACCACAATAAGAAAGGGAAAACAAGACTAAGATCTTTCAACCGTAACAAGCGGTCTTCGTCAGAGTCAAAAACCCAACTGAACACTAGATGCAGAAAACATCTGGTGAGGAGTTGAGAAGAGTGGGAGGGAAGAGTGGTATTTTAAAAGGGTGAAAGCACAGGAAAGGACTAATGTCCAGAAAGGGATGTTTGGGGAAACAAAGGAGTACAGTAAGAAAAAGTAAAAAACTATCCGCTAGCTGTCAACCCTCTTTGAAGAGGCTATTGCCCTCGTGACGAAAGTATCAAGTTTGAAGAGACCGTTACTAATGTTTATAATATTAGATCTATTAAATTTAATTAGAGACGATTCAATAATATTTCTTAACCACATTGAATTTTCATAGGTAATAAATTTAGCTCCTGTCCAATCAATATGATGATTTTCATTTTTTATATGCAAGAATAAGGCACTACTTTTTTCCTGTCTACTTACGTTATATTGGTGTTGTTTTACACGTGTTTATGTGAAATCTTTTTATCGATGAATACCATGTGCGATACCTACTCCTATTTCTGTCATCTTTTTCCTTGCTTCGTCCCTGTAGTGAAAAATTGTTTGTCTAGCTTAACAAAGGCCCATAAATTAAAACTAAAATTAAAATTTTTAAATAATTGTTTTAGTGAAAAGGTAATACCTAAATCTCTTATTCCTAAATGTTTGCTAAATATTTGTGAAGGCCCTTTTGATAATTTTCATTCTTTGTTGCTAAAAAAACATATTTATTTGTGCCAGAGTGATGTGAAATTAGCCTTCGGTGATTCAGTGCGTAACAAAAGTCATCTTAATCAGCTCATCCCTTCCGATTGGAGGAAAGTAGTATTTGATTATATTTATTGGCAACTTAGAAAGGTATGTAAAAAATTTTCTAAAGTACATAATAAAAAACTTCAGAACTTAATTGACAATAGCCCGTGGAATAAAAATAAAAATAAAAAATTAGTTCTTAATTTATCCGACAGAATATTAGATAATAATGCAGTAGCAGCATTAGGGTATGGTTTAAATTTTGTTCCTAAAAGTAACAATTTAAATTATGTTCAGGTGGCTAAGGGTTTTTGTAAAGCTGAAAAATTAAATAATGTAGATATCGATAATTTAAATATTTTAAAAGGAATGGTATACGGTCTTTCAGAAAAAACTGATGTTGTTAGCGTTCCTAGACGTTTTATCGAGGCTTATTCTAAGCTTAAAAAAGATAATACCATAAAAATCACTAAAGCCGATAAATCTAAAGTAACAGTAATATTAAATAAAAAAGATTAAATAAAATAGAGAATATGCTAAATGATGAAAATGTGTATACAAAGTTAAGGTCTAATCCTTTGGAAAGGGTCAATAGTTCATTTAATAAAAAAATTAAAACTATCTTAAAAAATCAACCCGAACTTATTAGTTGTGAGTTCGGTTGGTTCGGCATCATTTGGCTTGTCCAAATGGTTAGTAAGTATTTTAAGCCCCTTAATTGGAAAAATTTCAGGCAGCCATATAAAAAACAATGTGGATTTAATTAAAAAATTAAAAAGCGTCAACATGAACAAAAATTATAGATTAATCAGTTTCGATGTGAAGTCTCTTTTTACGAATGTACCTGTAACTGATCTGTTGAGCTTACTCCAGGAGGAATTAATTAATTATTCCCTTCCCCTTCCATCTACCACTATAATAGAGTTAATTAAGTTATGTGTGGTAGATTGTCATTTTCAATTTGAAAATAATTATTATATACAAAAATTTGGTCTTGCTATGGGTAACTGTTTATCCCCCCTCCTAAGTAATTTATATATGGAGTTTTTTGAGAGTAAAATGTTAAGCTCAATTTTGCCCAAAAATGTTAAATGGTATAGATATGTTGACGATATTCTTTGCATTTGTCCCAAATCTTTAAATAAAGTTGATTTCCTAACAAAATTGAATTCATTAGTGCCGACAATCAAATTCACAATGGAAGAAGAAATAAGTGGTAATTTGCCCTTCTTAGATGTCCTGATCCATAGGTTACCTAATGAGTTACGCTTTAGTGTATATAGAAAACCTACGAATGTACTTGCATACGTTCATTTTTATTCATCGCATCCAAAAAATGTTAAAATTTCTGTTTTTAGAAATATGTTTTTGAGAGCATTAAGAGTTTCCTCTCCTGAATTCCTTAATGAAGAGATTAATAACATTAGGTCAATTGCCCTTTCCTTAAAATACCCCTCTTCTTATATCGATTTAGCTTTGAAGGGTGCTAAAAAAACTTTCTCTAATACTTCAAAAGAGCCCCTTTTATTATCAAATTCTACAGTTTTGCCATACCACGAAATATTGGACCCCCTTCCAAGATTAGCCAAACACCTTGATTTTAATATAGTGTTTTCTAATCGTAATAACGTGGGTAATATGTTAATAAAAAACTCTCCAAGCGAATTGGAGTCCGCTGGTATTTATAAAATTCCGTGCAAAAATTGCCATAAAATTTATATTGGTCAAACTGGTAAATCATTAAAGACACGTGTAAAACAACACCAATATAACGTAAGTAGACAGGAAAAAAGTAGTGCCTTATTCTTGCATATAAAAAATGAAAATCATCATATTGATTGGACAGGAGCTAAATTTATTACCTATGAAAAATCAATGTGGTTAAGAAATATTATTGAATCGTCTCTAATTAAATTTAATAGATCTAATATTATAAACATTAGTAACGGTCTCTTCAAACTTGATACTTTCGTCACGAGGGCAATAGCCTCTTCAAAGAGGGTTGACAGCTAGCGGATAGTTTTTTACTTTTTCTTACTGTACTCCTTTGTTTCCCCAAACATCCCTTTCTGGACATTAGTCCTTTCCTGTGCTTTCACCCTTTTAAAATACCACTCTTCCCTCCCACTCTTCTCAACTCCTCACCAGATGTTTTCTGCATCTAGTGTTCAGTTGGGTTTTTGACTCTGACGAAGACCGCTTGTTACGGTTGAAAGATCTTAGTCTTGTTTTCCCTTTCTTATTGTGGTTTAATCATTGATATATATATATATATATATATATATATATATAACGGCATTATCGGGTTTAGTTGTACCAATTTATACAAGCTTTTATCAAAAATTATTCGAACTATAATTTTACTGAAATCACTTATTGGAAAAGATATTTAGAGTCAAGTACAAAACTTTAATCATTCAAATTCAGTCTCAATTTATACAACAAGAATTTAAGTATATTTATTCATGTAATTCTTCAATAAAACCGAATAGTGTTTATGCAGTGGTTTTTTTGTGTTTTTCATCCTCAGAATTTCTACCACACAAATACTATGTCTCAAGTGAGACTGTCTTTATTTATTAGGTGTGACATCAATTTCAAATTTTTACCTAATCATATCTAAAACTCATACGTCTCTAAGGGCAAAAATGAAGTTCATTAAAGGACTTGAAATCTGACGCTGAATGTACAAACATAATACGATAGATATGATGAAATTCAGGCCTACAGTTTAATAATAATAATATTTCAAACTGATCAATCATTTCAAATTTCGTCATTTCAAAAAGAAACTTCACCTGATGAAATGATTATTGCCATTTTCAAACAAATCGTGTTGATTACCTATGAGTTTGAAGTTACGTTTACAAGACAGTCACATCACGAACAAAAATTGGTTGTGAACGAGTTTGATATTAAGTATACTTATAGTGTAGTACATAAAGTTGAGTGTAAGCCATTAAACATTTTTTTTCATTGATTTATTCTTGTTGGTATTTTACTTTTCCCAACTAAGTATTAATTTCTTTCTTTAATTTCTACTTATTATTTCGGTAATTTTTGTTCGTTATTCTTATTTAGTTTTTCCTATACTTTCTTTAATACAAGCGGTCAAAATTCATAGTAAATTTCGTCTGTAACTTTGTGTATTCTTTTCTTAGTCCAGACAACTCACTATTTTTGAAATGTTATACATAATACATATTAGAAAGAAGTTTAGAACCTTATTGTCATCCATGACGGTGTTGAGAGATTCTATCCACATGGGGTCAATATCTCCATCGAGAATGATCCACTTCGGGTTGTCTCCAGGTGCATTGGCTTGATCTCTCATTATCGTGGAAAAAAGACCTTTAAACAATGAAAACTATAAGCAACTGTAAACTGGAATGGGTCATTCCTTGTTACAATTGAGTTATATTAATACCATCTTTCCATTCTCGAGTAGTTGGGTTAATTATGCCAAACAACTCATCATTAGTCACTGCTTTAGGATTCAGATCATTACAAAGTGGTTTCCGCTTAAGATTTTGATAGGTTTTCTGAAGGGTCTTCCACACTTTAGTTTTCCCAGTGCCAGCATTTCCAACGATAAATACGGAATGTCTTACTTCTAGCAATTCCTCTAACTGAACGATCTAGGAAAATAAGGTGAAACGGAATTAGTTCAAAGCCATCTTTACCATTTCATATAAATTTAACAATACCTTTTTGATAACTAATGTAGGTACATTACAAACACAGTTTCTTTTTAGTCAGTTAGCATTGGATAATAAAGCTGGTCCATGATGCACTATATATTGATTTATTACTCTCTTCAAGTAAAAATAGGTATAATAATATCTAATATTTTTTGTATCTGTGAACATTTTGAACATAATTTCTGGAATATTGACATTTTTATTAAATGAAGTGACTTTAAAAACTATTACAGGTAGGATATACATAAAAAGTAGCCAAATATTTCTGTTAAGTAGTTTAATAAATATTTGACTATCAGAAAAGGAAACCTTAAGAATAAAGTTATCTTCTGGCTGGAGCTGAAGGTCCACAGTAGCCTGCTTCACGGTGAACTCGAACTCAACATTCCTCTTCCTGGGAACCTCCAGAGCGGGAAATAGATCGCCGATCAGCCCCATAAAAACTCCCACATCGTCAGTCACTATTTTGGGGATATTAAAATCTCTTAAAGCCCTCATTAACACTTCCTCTTCAGGCCTTCCTGGGTCTCCTCTCTGTAAAACCATTTTTCAGATTTATATGACAATTCCGAGATGATGAGAAGATCCATTGGTAGCCTGACAGCGCTTCCCCGGCTCACAAGCACTGCGATGACAACCACTACACCACAACTATTACTACTTCTTTTCAAACAAAAAGGAATCGTTCTTCACAAACTATAACTAATTTTTAATTATTGAAACAATCCGATCATTACAAAATTTCCATATTAAATATTTTATAATACTCGTATGTTGAGTTGATGAAAGTTAAATAAGACAATGTAAAAAATTTGTTAAATTAATTAATTAGAATATGATTGCGCAAATGAAAAGGAACCTTTGAGTTTTAATTTAATTTAGTAATTAAATAATAAACACAAGAAAGGATCCTACCTTAAGAGAGCCGGCAACAACAAGCACGGACTTGATGGCTCTGAGACCCCAGTCGTAGTGGTCTTGTTTGGACAGCAGTTCTTTACACAATGTATAAAGGGTAATGAACTTCCTGGCTAAAATTTTTGCTTCTTGAAATCCCTCGGCAACCAACATGATTTCACAAATCAATTCGAAATCAGGCACAACCATAGCACAGGGTCTAAAACACAGGGATTATATAATAACATTTATTAACTATGAATTTACAGAAGAAACATATAAAACGCCTATACGATTATACATAATACTAAATTTCAATATACAAGTGTAATAACGTGGTTTCCCTATTATCTTCCGATCAAGTAATAATTCTTAACATTCAACTGTCACTCTGATGAAGAACGTTCCTTGGTCTTAAAATCTTAGTCCAATTTTTGAATTTCTTATTTAGATTATATCAAAAATCTTTATTACTATTTCAATTCTGTAACATACTACAACTTATTATATTCCGAAAATCTATTTGGCTTACCTGAATTGAGCTTTTAAATTTTCAGGTAGTTCAGTTCTTCCTGCATAACCAGGATTCATGGTCACAAATATCCCAACTGTCGGGTTCAGCGAAATAGTCTCCCCCATAAAATTGAATGTTTTCTTTGTATCTCGTATCGCATCCTACAAAGTTTAGAAGACAGAAATATTAACAACATATCAATGAAAATTTGTAAAAATACGGAATAAATTTAGTTTTTTTACTAACCAAGATAGATTTAACTTGTACGGCCACAACAGATAGGACTTCGACTGTGATGCGATTGAATTCATCAAAACACCCCCAAGCACCCGTTTGAGCAAGACCTTTGTAAATGTTTCCGCAAGACTGAAAACATAAACTTTGTACCTTCAAACCATTTTCAATTCCATAAATGAATATAAAGTATAAATATAGTATCAGTGAATTTATATTGGATGATTCGGAGAAAAATCCACATCTCAATTCATATTAAGGAGAACCTCTTTCCATGACCCTAATATCAAGTTTATATTATATCTTGCAATATGTCACACAACACATTTGAAAAACATTGCAGGTAACATGTATATTTCAAAATCGAAACATTTTTTTTAGCTTCTTTAGTAAATATTAAGTGATCCCATTACAACAACAAAAGTACAAGCTCACATTATAAAGCTAAAATTAAATTATGAGTGCAATAAAGGCAGAGAAAAAGAGTCTTTACATGATAATGATGATGTAATACAAATTGATTGAATAATTACCCTAGTGTCACAAAAAATATTACAATGTCGCATTTTAATCCTTCTTATTTGCAATTGGTATTTAATTAATGAGAATATACAACATAGTTCGGAGTAACATCACATATCATTTTCATAGCGCCTGTGTACCGAGTATCTTAAATAATTTATTAAATAATTAAAAACTAGCGGTAGGGAGGCTTGAGAATCCTCGACTTATTTATATATACTATCTGCTATTAGCAGGATATTTTTAGTGTTTGGTAATAGTGAACTGTTAGAGGGAAGCAGTTTAGTCAAACCTTATAGTCCATTTGTTCAGAGCAGTTGAAGACGTAGACCATTATTCCCAGAGCCCTGCCCAGATCTTTAGTGGTTTCTGTTTTCCCTGTCCCAGCAGGTCCTGCAGGAGCTCCTCCCATAATCAAATGAAGAGACTACAACAAGCAATGTCAATAAAAATTAAACAATCAACTTGATATTATAAGTAATACATTTTCAAATTATTTAAAAAAAACATTAATCATAAAATTAGTTAAGAAACCATATCTAATAAGTTATACTTATAACACCAATGGAAATATATTATTAACGAAATAAAATAATAGGTATAGTAGAGTTCAGCAGTCAATTAATTTCCTATTTGATTGGGTTACTCTTTAAGGGATATGACTACAAGTGCAATAATCAAAACATCATTTCATTTAAATATATAATAGTACATTTTATTTTAACTCATTTGAATGATTAAGTTTTTTTTGTAATTGATTACCTTGCAATATGAATTATGCCAAATGATAATTCATTATTATTCTAGTAAAAATCAGGAGTGGCCTACACTCAACTTGACTATAAGTAAGTATAATATCCAACTACTCAACAATCAATTCAGTTTTGGTTTTACTTTAATGTTTCTATCCTGTATGTAATATCAAACTCTCTGGTAAATTATTACCGAATTCATGCATAACAAATTTAATGACTTCCTTTTTTTGTTAGATCTGTTATATCCATTTTATGAGTTACAACAAACTAGAACTGATTGATCTGGAACAGTCTGATATGTCATTATATTAAATTGTGCCGGACCTCAACTAAGATATCTGGTACCCAGGTTATCAAGTTTGGTCTTTCATAGCAGAAACTCTAAGGTATTGCATACCTCTGAAAGTTCTAGTTTAGTATTTTGTAATAATGAGGTCTTACACGAGTAATTTCTTTTTCCTTGAAAAAGGTATTAGCTGGATTTATATAGAGATCTTTCTGATTTACCCATCTTTCTTAAGGGCCGATAGCACAATGCTCTCAGGGCAGCTTCTAGTAGGCACAATTTCAGTTGTGCTAGATGCTGTAATTACACTAATTATTCTTGCGTTAGATTGTTGATATCGATTATATAGCTTCTGAATTAAAACTTCTAAAGTTTCATTTTTTTAATTACATTTCCATTAGTGATTAACGAAGTTTATTGACATTTTTTGCAGCTTACTACTATTAATCTGATTTTTTTTTTGTCAACATTTCATTGTTCTATACTTGACCATTTAATGTAAAAAAAATCTAAAATCATAAAATACCCACATCATTTTAACAAAAAATTATTCAGCTCTTGCCGGGTTGATTCTCTTTTTGGGTACAATTTCATTTGGATCCAGCATTTGGATCAAACTTAGGAAAAAATTTTGATTTTATTCCACAAAATACTATCCTGTTGTTATAAAAACCCCAGATTTTTGATTTTGTTATATCATAATATTCTTAAAGTTTTAACCTTCTAGATGTTCTCTAAATGAACTCTAGTAGCAGTTATGGAAAATTTGTGACTCTTCCTTGATCTAATATTGTTCAAACACAATCAGGTTTAACTGCACTTAAGGGTCCAATATTTAGTAAAATAAGGTACCGTGCTATCACGAACGGTGTGGCCTCTACCGTGTCCATAAAGTTTTGATAAATAACTTTTTGAATTTGTAAATCGTTGATCTAGAACAATCAGATTCGTTATTTTATTTTGCTTAAACTGATGATCTGAGAATCAACGGACTCGTGTCCAGCTTTAACATAAGTGCCCCATTGAACTTCCCTTCGTCATTTTTAAAATCATCTTTGGGGTTTGATTTCTTTACTGAACATCAAAATTGTCCTTAAAGAATATCTCTTATTTCTATTCGTTATAGACACAGTTTGTCAGAAATCTTTATCTTCTTGAAGGCAATGCCTCCCATTCCGATATAACGTCATCAAAGGTTTCCACTATTTGCAGACAGAGTTCTTCATTTTTCGATCTGAATTCCATTTTGCATAGTAGTTAAAAAGACCAATTTCAGTTAAATATTCTACATATTTTTATAAATCCTTACTTTAATAATATAGCACTTTCTTACAAATGAAAGTTCAGTAGGAATGAGTTTTTTTTTTTAAATTAAATTAAGCAGGGATGTTTTACTCTCCGTTTATCTACTTTTTTATCTTCTTTGTCATCTATTCAACACGCCCATACAAAAGCCTTCCACTCCGCCGTCAGCTTACAAGACTAATGACTAAAAAGCAAATCAGAAAACCAACACTGGCACCAGTGTCGGCTCCCACCCTTTCATGTTAATTACCAACTAAATGACCAGTAATCAGTGATATTAATCAAAATCGAAACGATACATTTTTAAAGAACGAACAACATTTTTTTTAATCTACTCGCTAAAAAAAATGCACTAGCAGCACCTGACATACTTCTTCCTAGCGGTTCTAGGACGAACTTAAAGATGAAATGTAGTAATTTTAGCTCTTTTAGATTTTAAATATTCTGCACGCACATACACACAAGTAATACGTCACTCTATATTTCATATATAAGTAAATGAAAGTAAAAAAGTAGGGCACAAATTAAGAAAATAAAAGATGCCACATTTACAGTAAAGTTGGTGTTGATTTAGTCTTTTGAGCGTTTTATGTACTTGCAAAGGTATAAGCTTCATCAACAAACATTTTACTAGGAGCTGAATTGTCTGAAGCAAGAATTTTTAAAAGAGTACAACAATTGTATGTACGGCGAAAACAGCTTTTATTTAGGAACTGTGCAATAATTTAGATCGTAATAACTCACCTCCAGCTTTAGTTCACCTCATCTTTACCTCTTGACTGTTATTCATTTGAAAAGATGGAATTACGGATACAGAGTACCATATGAAAGAAATAGCTACAAGGCTCTACATAAAATACATTAGCTCATTTGCTTTCCTCATGGGTAGATGACATAAACCAAAGTATGTGTATATCTGTAGAAAATGCTAGGTTTTCCTGCTGGTGTTGAAAATGAGGTCTTTTGTTCATTATACTAGCTTGAAGATAAGGGTTTCAGCTGCATGCTAAAGTGTAAGTCCTAAGGACAGAGGCTAGACGAATACCTGGGTGAGCGTGATGTAGCAGCGGTAGTGAGGGGTGTGATTACGAGGCGTGGAGTGTAAGTCCTAAGGACATAGGCTAGACGAATACCTGGGTGAGCGTGATGGAGCAGTGGTAGTGAGGGGTGTGATTACGAGGCGTGGAGTGTAAGTCCTAAGGACATAGGCTAGACGAATACCTGGGTGAGCGTGATGGAGCAGCGGTAGTGAGGGGTGTGATTACGAGGCGTGGAGTGTAAGTCCTAAGGACATAGGCTAGACGAATACCTGGGTGAGCGTGATGTAGCAGCGGTAGTGAGGGGTGTGATTACGAGGCGTGGAGTGTAAGTCCTAAGGACATAGGCTAGACGAATACCTGGGTGAGCGTGATGGAGCAGCGGTAGTGAGGGGTGTGATTACGAGGCGTGGAGTGTAAGTCCTAAGGACATAGGCTAGACGAATACCTGGGTGAGCGTGATGTAGCAGCGGTCAGTGAGGGGTGTGATGACGAGGCGTGGAGTGTAAGTCCTAAGGACAGAGGCTAGACGAATACCTGGGTGAGCGTGATGGAGCAGCGGTAGTGAGGGGTGTGATTACGAGGCGTGGAGTGTAAGTCCTAAGGACATAGGCTAGACGAATACCTGGGTGAGCGTGATGGAGCAGCGGTAGTGAGGGGTGTGATTACGAGGCGTGGAGTGTAAGTCCTAAGGACATAGGCTAGACGAATACCTGGGTGAGCGTGATGGAGCAGCGGTAGTGACGGGTGTGATTACGAGGCGTGGAGTGTAAGTCCTAAGGACATAGGCTAGACGAATACCTGGGTGAGCGTGATGGAGCAGCGGTAGTGAGGGGTGTGATTACGAGGCGTGGAGTGTAAGTCCTAAGGACATAGGCTAGACGAATACCTGGGTGAGCGTGATGTAGCAGCGGTCAGTGAGAGGTGTGATGACGAGGCGAGGAGTGTTCCCCAAGTACTCGTGCGAGTAGCGGAACTGGGCGTCGCAGATATTGGCGAAAACATCCCCTTCTCCCTCGTCCCACCTGTTCACATTTCCCATCGCCAACTATGAGTATATAGCTTTGCAACTGGAGACTCTGCACTAAACTTCTATAGCCTTAGTATGATATTTTATCGAATGAACATGTATGATAAACACCTTTAGTCTTAATCAATAATTAAGTTAAGCATACAATTTTTGAATATCCATGTTTTTTTCCTCAATGTAGTACCCCCACTTGAAGGGAGTTTATTGTAATATTTTCACAAGCTCCATTTGTTTATACTACATGTGTATAACATTGATATATTGTTACTGATTCCATTATTATTAAAGTAAATTAAAATACATATTTATAATATATTAATTACACTACGTTATATGACATCTATGGTGTTTAAGAATTTGTTGAAACTATGAAATAAATTTGTCAACAGTTCAGTTTTGCTTGGTGGCTAGTTTAATCCTTGTAACACTGTAGTTTTCCTAAGATAGTGTCGTTTGCTATTGAGGATGGCACGATGGAAGAGAAGGTGATCCGTGGTTTGGACACTGAGATTATCACAGTTGCATAAAGCTGAGTCATCAATTTTAAAGCGATTGAAGTAACTTTTAAATTCACCACATCCAGTTAGAAACATAGTTAATCGGTAGTTGTTCGAATCAAGGTGTTCAAATACATGAATAACCATGTATCTCGCTGTTGTTCACTTCCTTTAAAGTACTGCTATACACTATATATTTTTATTTCTCTGTACTTTTCTGTTTCATTAAGTTTTAACTGCAGACCAGCCATAAAAAATGTTACGTTCTTATTTGAGGCTGTTCTTATATACGTATAGGTTTTAATAAGAGATTTTATCTCTTATAAATTATCAAAATAATATTTACTAAATACAAAATATTTTTTTTACATTTATTAATTGCCTTTTAGTAAACTTTGAGATTACCATAAAATGATCAAACTGCTTAGTATATTGAAACAAAGAACGGATGATTATTTTCTTTTAATCCTGTATTGGTATTGTTTAATTCTTATTGTAATTGTTTTTTCTCTGTTTGCCCAATATAACTGAGGAATTAACGCACGGAATTTTATATATACAATTTCTAAAATAATTTATATTTTCCCATTTAATCGCTGTATTTTATAGCTTAATTTCTTCTTGATGTCTGTTTATTATTATGATAGTTTTTCCTAAGTTTATTTCAAGATCTGCGTTTTTTTTATCTACTTGAAAATTAGATATAATTTTTTCTAGGTCTCTTGCGTTTGAGGCTGTTATGAATTAAACATCAGCTAATTGCACTTCTCTTAAGAATGTAGAATTTATTTTGACCCACTCTTGATTTCGTATATTGTTTTAAAAACTTGCTCTAGGATGGTGCTCAATAAGTCGGATAGAAATTGTCTACTACACTTCCATCTGTCACTGATATCTCGGACATACTATTCTTATAAATGATCGTGATGAGTGTGGGGTGGAAACCTTGCGCTAGGAGAGGCTCGATCATAAATTTTTGTCCGATGGTATCGAAGGAGTTAGTAAATTTGTGAAAACCATCCAGATTGACTGATTTATAAAAAAAAAAATTTGTATTAATTCATAAAGTTGGATGTGGTTGTGTGTCAAGTAATAAGTAAGTCCCGATGTTTCGATAATTGAATGATATTTATAGTATCTGCAATTCTTTTTGATCTATTTAAGAAACATTGTAGGTCAAGCAGAGTGGCTAGTAATTATTAATATACTCGTTATCTCTTTTTTTAAACAACAGTTTAATCAGATAATTTCAATTAATATTATTCTCAGAGGCTTCATTATTTCCTCACAAAATAGTTTAATTACCCCGTTTCTAATCAAGTCAGGTCAGTTGTTTATCTATTTTTTAATTTTTGTTATTTTTCTTATCCAAAAACTTTACTATCAGGTAATTTATCTTCATGAAGGTATCTATTTACCAACTCATTTTCAAAATAATAATCATACAAGTTTTTATAAAGTTTACTGTCACAGTCAATTGTATTTCTTTCTACTAGTTTCTGTTTTATTTGCTTTCTCTTTTAAGCAGCTGAGCTAACTATTGCCTTGTTAAAAATTAAATTAAATGTAAAACAACTTTTGTTTAAACTTACAAATTTAATTATAATCAAAAATTAAATTATTAAAAATTTGTTTAGAAGAAAATCTGCTGCCAATTTATCCAAATATATATATTCAGGTAAACAATTAGGTAACGAATAACCAGTACATCTCTTACCACACTTACATACTTTATCAGTATCACAGCACTTGAATGACGTTTCCCATCCTTTACGTTTATATATGTCAACTATTTTTTTGATGTAATACTCTGCAATAATGCCATGATAAAACGTTAAGATTATTGTTTTACAGGGAGAGTAAACCAGTCTTTACTTTTCACAGAAGTTAGATTTCAAGAGCAAAAACCATTTCATCGGTTTCTATCATAATTGGTATCATGATTCTGTCATATTAGAACCAATGAGTAATAACTGACTATCTGTGGGTTGGATGATAAATTTCCTCACAGTTAAGTGTGGTATAGATCACTGAATACGTTTTTTCTAAGGATATTCACTGTTATCAAGTGTACCTGTGTCGAAGCTGCGACTGCCACTGAAAGGCCGCTCCACAGTCCACCTTGGACTGGATCAGCTTCGACACGACGTCTCGCGAGTGGACGTCTATCGTGCAGATAGTCATGATCTTCTGCCTGTCTTGCTTTGTCAGTTCACCCAACAGTAATGAAATCAGAGTACTAAGTTGGGAGATCTAAAAAGCAAGCACAGTTTTAATATACCAATATCAGTACAATCTAACTTATATTTATTTAACAAATAATCCTCTCCATAATTTTGAGTTTTGGTGAAAACATTTTTGAAGCTTTTATCATACTTCTAACTATGTTGCTTAGGTTTGAATTCAGCTTTTAAATTTTAGGGTTGGTTGACCAACTCCAACTTTCCATCACCAACCCCAAGTGTTGGTTTACAACAACGCAAAACTGAATAATGTGACTCTAATGATACGAAACTGTCAACACGAATGCACTACATGGATAAAACATCAGTTCCTGATTAACGTGTTTGATATTATGTTTACTTATCGTATAGTTGAGTGAAGGTCACTCCAGATTTTAATAATATGAATAAGTATATAATTATACTTATATAATTTATAATAACTATAATTATTATTAAAACCTCTGTGGTACAAAAATATGCTTAATAATATATGGACAGTACTAAATAACAATAGTCTTAATTTCGATTTTACAAAATTGTATTCAGATGTATTAAAACTCTAATTTAGTTCAGTTTTTTTTATATTGGCACATTATATTACTGCAATTTAAAATAATTGTTTTGAATAATAATAAAATATTTATTCTTTCAAAATTGTAAGAACTGTCACGATAAAGGAATACACTTTTATTTACCTGCATTAACTCTGAAATGTTAATTCAGATAGATATATCTGGAACAACGATTCAATTACTGGCGTTGATCTATTACTTACTTATCGATTATCGAGCACAAGGACTTAGTCATTGTGACTATAATAACAAGAAGGTAACCTTGTCGTCATCCTATAGGTGTGGGTGGTTTACATGTAATCCTTAATCGGGTTCCTTTTTGAACATTAACTTTTTACTGACTATCTGTTAGATATGATGTATTTACTTCGAATTTGTACCAACAGATTTAAACATTAATCGTCATAAATTTGGTTTTTTTTTAAAAAAGTATATGATGGAAAAGTAGACAAACCTGCTTTTTGTGATAATCTTTAAGAGCGTTTTCGTATCCTTCCTCCAGTCTGGAAAAAGCAATGTTGACCTCAGCCGTCCACCAGATCTGAGTGGCGCAGAGGGACACCTGAGCGGGGTAGTCAAATAGCCACTGGTCCCTTGGTTTGTCCTCGTATGAAGTAACCGCTTCGGAGAAGTAGTGCCGGATGGAGGATATCATAGTGTCTTGAAGTAGATTTAACCATTGTTCAACCTGTGTGAAACAGATGCACTGTAGCACCTGCCATTTTAGTGCAATCACAACATTCATTTAAATAATAGATCTACGCCAGTAATTGAATCATCGTACCAGATGTCATATATCCGGATTGTATACCCCTTTTAGATGGTGAAAAACTACAAGCACTGCTATCATTCGATTACTGTGTCTTTAGGAATCGAATATATTCCAAAGTAAATGAAAACATGCTTTTATTAAATGGAAAAAAGATAAAATTAATGTGAATTATGTTATTAAATGCAATAAACCACAAATTACAGAATTATAAAAAGCATTTTTCATGATAAAATACTCGATATATTGAAAAGTAAGTCCTTTTTGCGTTTCTTTCGATGTGCCGCAGTTCAATTTAAGTGTAATCAGTTCTTCTGGATCGTATTTCGTTTACCATAAATATATATATATAACAAATCAATAATATAGCAACCATTTGATAGAATAGGTGTATTTAATCAGGATTCGGTCAATTTTTTAGGTTAAAAAATCAAACTCTCGTTGCCGACGTTTGTAGGCCTATGAAAAAGGTTTTAAAATAAAACCGAAAGGTCGGCAACGAGAGAGTGATTTTTGAACCTAGAAAACTGACCATTATTCTGATTAGATAATACATATACACTCACACACACACACACATATATATATATAAAGATTTCACATAAACACGTGAAATAACAATCAATGATCAAACCACAATAAGAAATGGGAAAACAAGACTAAGATCTTTCAACCGTAACAAGCTGTCTTCGTCAGAGTCAAAAACCCAACTCAGTTGGGTTTTTGACTCTGACGAAGACCGCTTATTACGGTTGAAAGATCTTAGTCTTGTTTTCCCATTTCTTATTGTGGTTTGATCATTGATATATATATAATTTATATATATATATATAATATATATATATATATATATATATATATATATATATTGATAAAAGTATCGACCGTGAAGTAGAAAGATTATAAAAGTTAATCAGGACTTGGTCAGTTCGTAAAATTGCCGAGTCCTGATAAACTTTTATTTTGTATATACAAGGCAAAGCCAAAAATTAACTTTTTGACTTAATTTGACTGACTTATCATATTCCAGGCTCAGCATCAATTAACAGTAAAATTTTATGTAAATTTATCAAGCTATTTGAGAATATGTGTACACGTACGAAGAATTTTATTTATAGATATACAGTTATTACATATGACATGATATGGACTGCATATACTTACAGGCCCAATGCAATTGAAGTCCTTTCCAAATTCAACATACTCCCCATCCTTAGCAAACATACCAATAACATTAGTGGCATTTTCACTGCCATCTTCTACAAACTTTAGAGCACAAAGGGAATCGAACAGCTTTCTCAGATGCCTGTGAAAATAAATAACGTCAAAACAAATAAACAGGATATAAAAATAGTAATGACATGTCAATTATTAACATAGGTATATGTGATTAATATTTTTTTCTTGTTTAAATTATATATTACACATATCATATATTTGATTTAAACTGGGTGACATTTAATTGAGTTACCTTCCGTTGCTCCTCCGGATTGTTTGGTCTCCCTCTCTTTTTTCTCTTGACAATGGATATACCGAAAATTAGAGAAAGTAAGTGTGTTTGTTTACTTTGTGTGTGAATTTTCTTCGTATTTGAACTCATACATATCTTTATGTGAGCGTGTGTGGGTAAGTATGTTTTGAGAAGTTCAGAAGCTTAATACAAATCGTAATAATCTCATCTGTACTTAATATTTCTGAATTATTTACAGATTTTCTCTTTGATTTACCAAAGTTTTCAGTTGTAAATTAACCAATTTATAAAAATGTTGACATTTTTTTACGATAGTACATTGAAGTCTAAGTATAAGGTTTTAGGTTTAAGGCGTGAAGAGCATTTACATGCTACAGAATCGTTTGGATTAAAAATAATGAAACAGATAATTGTTATGACACAAAAGCAAATAATACCAAATTATAGATAAATGAAATATAATAAAATATTATTTGTTAAATTACAAGAAATATAAAGAAGTTATTATTAACTTAACATTGCATATTAATAGTTTTCATTAATTTACTAATTAAAATGTTTTACAATTTCAAATGCTTACTTGCAGACGAGACCAGCATTAGTACTGTTAGACAGAATATCAAGGAGGTCGGCTGAAGATATGAAATAGAACCTGGGGAATTTCAACCTCTTCGTCTCTAAGTACTGGGCCAATGCCTTCTCACAAATAGAGAGCTCTGACTCCAGGCCCTGGAGCTTTGGTAGAAGCTCATGATTGGTGGTCGTTGCTACCAATACGTTAGGGGTCTTTACCATCTCTTTCAATAGAATCTGCAAAAATATTGAATTCACAATGTATAAATGTTCACAGAGCCCCAGTGAGTCAACGCAAACTTGCCTTGCGTAAAGATAAGTAACAATTGATAAATTTCACGTTAATATTTTGACGTTTTTATGCGGAGGTTGGCCCGGCCTCTTTGTTCAACCTTTACAACGTTTGGTCACACGTTTGACCAGTGACACCGTAAAAACCGTAAATTAATTTGGTTAATATTTTTTACTCTGTTCTTCTTTCTGAGGAACAGAATTTAGTCTACTGTTATTTAATTCTTCAGTCACGAGGTTTGACAGGTTACCTTCGCGAGTGCAACTCGTTGAAGCTATATGGCTGAAAAGTTAGTCGTATATGACTGAAAATCGCACTTGATCACTTCGCCTTACCAGTTTGGCCAGTTGTTCTTGCTTATGTTAAAATTAACCCGAGATATTCTGGTAACAAATGCAACAATAATTAAAAAAGAAAGCAACCACCAAAAACTGAGAATTTTAGTAGCGACATTAATTCAGAAACAGAAACCAGCCTTAAATATTCAAACCGAAAATAGCAAAATTTTAATCACATCAAGGGCATCCAGAAACCCTTACAGATAGTAACTCGTACAGCGAGGCCACTCACCTCACAGGATTAACAATCATCTCTCCTTAAACTTGAAGAACCCCCCCCCCCTGTCTTCACTTTGTATATATAATAAACCAGAAAATCTACCCAAGAAGTTGTTTACGTCCCTATTGATCATTCAAAACATGTCGACATAGGAGATATACTTTATTGTGTAGACGAAATAACGAGAGTATTATTTAGAAAAATTTAGAAGCTTGATAAGAAACGAGTATCAGCTAAGTTTGGTGTCATTTTCAATTATTTATATATATATATATATATTAGCAACAAGAGACTGAAGGATGTGAATATATGACTCCATTAGTGGAGGTAACAATATCAATATATACGTTATCAAACAGCAAGGCACAAATATAATAATGACTTTGAATTCACGGTCTATTTGCAAGAAGCGCTCAGAATCAAGAGGAAGTTGCTTCTTGATATCCTCCGAACTCATGAATATCGACTCAAGGTGCGCCCAAGTTCTCTGAACTTCAAACCATAGTGTCAATACTGAGTCAGCCAAAACGAGCTTGGTCTGCCAACTTGAAACTTCCTCTAGAAAGTAGGCTACGAACTTGGACGTGATCAAATTTTGCAGTTGAGCCTGAAACAAACGTACATTTATAGATATTTTTCTTTATTTATATATTATATTTCATTTATTATTTCATATACACATCAAAATCAATAATTAGTAAATATTTATGCAATCAAAATGTTTCTTTTGTTTTTTTTTAACGGAAACTAATATTAATCACATCAGACCTAGAGCCAAATCTGATTCACAAATTTAATGTGTTCCATAAGTTATTTCTCAGATATCCTAGCAGAGTTTTTTGAATCAGATTGTTATTAAATAAACTATAGTAATGACTTATTACACTTGACGGTTATAGTACTTGAAACGATTTTATATATTTAACGAAATATATGAAAACAATAATAATATGATATCTTAACTCCTTCAAAAACAGACTAGACCAGTATATCAAACAAGATAACTACTAAGGACCATATTAAGTAGTATGTATTAAATGAGAGCCACAAAATGAATTAATAAATAATACAAAATAATATTCGAATAATTTATCATAAAAACTATAAAATACTTTATGGAATGTTTTAAGATAGAAATATATTTTTTAAACCATTTATTATCTTTTTATGCATTGATTTGCTTATAAAAAAAGCTGTATCCCATCTTTATTTTCCTACGAATTTTTCTACAACTTCATCAACATTTTCAGACTCAATGCAATGTATAGTGTAAATACAGTTTAATGGCTTTAAAATATTTGTACATATGTACGAACCCAAGTAGAATAGCTCAAATCATGAATGTAGTTATTTCAAGAAATGATAGAAGCCAAGAAGCAAAACAAAGATAAACAAAGATACCGACTGGATCAACAACATTGTACTCTATAAATTTAACAATCAGGATCTTGTCTGTGTATAGGAATGTTCAAATCACATCCAATTTGAAAAGGAGATGTTTAGCAATTGAAAAATTTATACATATTTTTTTTTTTAATTTAACATTTTGGATAGAAGTTAGGCTTTACCACTTTTTGCAAATTTGGGCACATGTGGGTGAATTAGAGATATTACAAATGTATCTGATGATACGGGCAAAGCAGACCTGGTTCTCCTCGAGCGTCTCTATGAGCTGCTCGCTAGCCCTCAGCAGGGTGCAGCCAGTGCGCTTGTGCTCCTCATTCTCGAACTCCATGGCGCTCCAAGTGACGCCTAGCTCGCGCAACATCTTCTCCATACTCATCTCCTTCACCGCCTTGTCCACTATGTTCTTCACCTCGTCCTCGCACTCGTGAAGGTTTAGCTCAAGCAGTTCAGCCAGCGTTGTTTCTAAATCCATTACAATATGAACCTAAAAGAACAAATATTCTGTCAACAAGTTTCATTAAAAAACACATCTCCTGGGTTGTTTTACATAACTACTGGGCATTACATACCAATACTCATCAGCATTTCTGTGTATGTAATTTCTAATTTATTACGCAGTAAATTAATTACACAGTAAATCCCGACTTAGACAGATTCATTCATTCATTGAGACCCCCTTCTCGGTGTAAAATCGCAAAATTGAATCAACAAATATCAGATGTTAGCATGTTTTCAACTTAAGTATATTTTTAAAAAGTTGCCATAATATTAACTTATAGAACATAAACGGTGTAAAATAAAAATCTATACTCCTTGCTTGAATTTGTAATAAAAAAATTAACATTAAACAAATAATATACCGCCTTACCTCGTACACTGCTGCCGCAGCTCTCGGACCGGTTTCGGGTGTCACTCATCTTCAACAAGAACTCCTTATAATAATGTTCTTGATAACTCCTGAGTTTTTGTTGAAGATGGGTGACACCCGAAACCGGTCCGAGAGCTACGGCAGCAGTATACGAGGTAAGACGGTATATTATTTGTTTAATGTTAATAATACTAACCTCTGTGGTAATGACGAAATGCATGAAAAAATTAACATTGATTCTTTCTTACTAATTAAAGAGTTATTTCAAGTCTAGTTGACTATTTTTTTTCCTACATACATTTTGTCATAGGAGGGAAGAACCTTATGATTTACCTGAATACTCGGTGCTTCCCTCGAAGTTAATCAATAATCCATCGTTTCTATTATAAAAAGACTTGAATAACTTGTCAGTTGCGTTATTTTTTTATTACAGAGTTCTTGTTTGTGATAATAAAATGCGAATGGCCTCTAATACCCTAGTTCTTGAGCGGACCGACCACAAGTCCCAGGCTTGCACCTCTGCATAAGAGTGTTCTCTTATTATAATTAGTTAACAATGTTTATCTATTATTTCTCAAGAAGTCGACCGTTTTAAACTGAATTTACAACAATAATATTAAAGTACGTGTAAGATTTAATATTCTGAGTTGACACATAAATTCGCAATATTGACACATGTCAATATATTAAATTATTGATTTATGTACCACTCAAAATATTAAAACTTTGATAATGGTGTCATATCTGTAACTATTATGTACAAATAACACATTATGCATACATGATAATACGTTATATGGGTTTTGTAAAACTGTATAAATTTAGGAATCATTCTAAAATTTTAAGTGCAATCAAAGGTCAAGTAGTGAAATTTCAGGTGTCAGTCGATTAGGTGGAAACTCTAGATCTGTCCATCACTAAACATGCATACGAATTAATTAAGTTATACAACTAAAGGCAATATCAATTCTTTTTTATTAATTCCGATTCAAAAGTTGATAAAAATTAAAATTAAAAAAAATTTGAAAATAATATGCCAAATAAAATATGTAAATCTAAAAGATTTATTTAAAAACGTTTTTAAGCATTACATATAATACAAAACTATTGGGATGTAAATATTGTAACTACATTTAAAGTAATACTACTGAAAGCATAAATGTACTTAGGAAGAAGAAAGAAACGCCAGAAATCATAATAATAAACTGAGTGAAATTTCTGAGTAAGTGCAGATAAGTTTAATGATTTTGATAGGATGGTTGAAGAACTACAGTAAGCATGCTAAGAGAAATAAAGAGTCACAGTGAACTCCATTAGCTACCATACACTACTATTAACAGGTTCTAAATACACACATACATTGCGATGGGATATTCCCATTGCTCACAACATAGAATGTTAAATGGATGATCAACTTTTAAAATCTCTACTTACAAATAGTAAAATTGTTTAATTGTTTTGTCCATCAATGTTATTTATTAACTTCCTTTTCTTTTTTATTCCATGAATTGAAATACATAAATGTGATCACTATATATACATCAAGACTTCATAACAGAGAAGTGAAATAAAAAAGCAATGCCTAACCGAAGTAAGAAATTTAGAAATGGGACTAAGATCTTTCGACCAAGCAAATGGTCTTTTTAGAGTCACCAACGGATGTCTCATTTCCAACTTTTACTCCTCCAAGACCCATTTCTGAATTTTTTAATGCGAAATATTTGTGTTTGCTTAGGTTGAAAGTAGTCCTTCATTTAAAAATACCTGATTAAAAATTTGATCACAATTTGAATTATATTATGTTTTCATAAACTTTTCTACTTTTCTAGAAATAACAGTGTACGCAAGGGATGTTTCATTGTATTAAACAGTGTGTAGCACATGTTTTAATTGAACTTCAGTCACCTTCAGGGTTTTTAGGTTTTTATTACCGATTTAAACATTAACTTTTTTTGTCAGAAAAGTTTATGCAAGCATTTTTTCAGGGTTAATATAATATAATTTAAAACTGTCATAGTCTAGTCACGTGAGCCCACATAAACTGGTTCAGTTGGAGTCCTTTTTGGAGTCCAAGAATGAGACTCCTGATTAACGCACAAAGATTTCGTTGAATTACAGCCACCGACTGCGTATAGTGAAGCCGGCACGCGAACATCGCACTCTCAGGAGCAAAAAAATGCGTTATTTGGAAACAATGGTGGTTAAGAGCTCCCCTTAAACAAACTAGAAAATAATTTTCTGCATAAAATACACTTCAATTGACTGCTTGCAAACTGTTTTAAGTCATTTCTAAATCACTCTATCAGAAGGAGTTATTATAAAATTATTAATTCTTAATTAATTGGGAAAAATAGTATCCTTCACCTTTCTCTCAAACGCTCTTTCCAACAAATCTTTATCTTGATTTATAAAAATAATAAATTTTTAAAATTAAATCGCAAATATTTATACTACTTACTGTAACTTCTGGTGAAATTGATGACAGACTCTGAAAAATATCCAACTTTAGTATGGCACTTATTCATAGTAACAACAAAAAACGTAATTAGTTATTGAGTACTAAATTGGTTGTAATGCATTTTCCTAAAACAGTTGCAAACGCAGCAATACAGCTATCATGTAATACCATGTTGCTGTCTAAATATTGCAAGGTAAACATAAAAGCCAGGTTTGTTCAAACAGTGGTTATGGGATTATTTACAAGGGTGTACAATTTTTTTTGGCAACATGCAATGTGTATTTACAATTTATTTTACAAATATAGTAATTCAATTGTATGGAAAACAGGACGTATTTTTGTTTTGTACAGTTATATATCTAAATAAGTAAAATAATTACTGAATAAGGATATTGCAATCTCGTCCGGTAAAATATGATTTCAATATCATTAAGCCCCATTAAGCATTGGACTTTCAAAGAAGGACCTCATTTTGCAAACATATGATAACAAAAATCGGAAATCTTTGATAGCATATGGTCATAAAAATACAGATAATTATACCTTCTATTAGAAAGATCATTAATAGATTTTATTATGTCACATTTATTATACTAAATTTGTTATACTTATGAATGGTATAACAAATAGATGTATGAAGTTATCATAAATAACTACTGGTGGTCATATCTCATAGACATGAGACACTTGTAGCATATTATTTATATATATTAAAATAATTGTATATATATTTTTTAATTTACAGTATTTTCATTCTAAATGATGGGAATCGCTATGTAATGTTTTATTTCATTACCTTTAAATATGAATTATTTTAGTTGATTATTTATTATTATAATAATTTTGAAAAGAAATTTACTTCCAATAAATAACTCATATTAATAAATTAATAAAATTAAGATAAAAAATTCAATATGTGATCTTAATAGTTACACAAACCAAAATGCATGAAATATTTAACAAGTATTTGCCACATGTTTGTATGTAGTTGATCAGTTCTTGTTGAAGATGGGTGACGCCCGAAACCGGTCTAAGAACTTCAGCAGCAGGGTACGAGGTAAGACGGATTACTATAATTTTAATATTACATGATACGAAGTTCTATGTTTCAATAATTACCGAAGAGCGGGAAAAATTTAATAATGGTTTTGACATAAGAGATAAAGTGCTATCCTTGCAGTTCACACATTTTATATTCCATTTAAAAAGGAATGAATAAAACATTATTTTGAAAACATAAGATAAAGAAGTACGAAACTAAATAATTAATAGAAAACAATAGAAAGTAAAATGCCATGAAAAATTATAAATATGTTTTTAAAATGTTTAAAGGTGATATAATTTCAGTTAGATACCTACATTTTCTCTTAATTCACTGTAGCATTTAACCAGAAAAAATATGTTTGATTTGTTAGTACATTCAATGTTAGATGTTTTGAATGTATTATTTCGTAGTTATTATTTAATTCTATACTACTAAAGCTGAAGAACACAAGACGAGCAGTGTAGACTAAAGCACAGACCTTAGTAGACTTGAGTAACTGCTGCCAGTGGCGCTCCCGAATAGCCGGGTTTTGTAGCTCTCCCACAGCCTTCAGAGACGTCAGCAAGTTTTTAACAGTAGCTTCTAAACAGGTATAGGCATCCCATGACCTCATCTCCTTGTCCAGACCTATTAATCAATTTAATATCGTAACTTCACTCGGTCTTATTTAATTATTACCAATCTTATAACCATTCCTCATGGATCATACTAATACACTACACACCCAATTTTTTTTTTAATGTCAGAGGCCATTAGGCTCCCAAAAATAATAAGTAGAATGCCATTGTGATACAGTTACAAACTTTCATTAACGAAATTAATAAGCAAAATTGTCTAAACAGATCTTAACATCACATGAAGAACACATCTTTTTCTTAGTTCAAGCACTTATCCAATAGTTTATTAGTACATCACCGATTTGATATTTAGTTTAAATTGAACTACAATCTGGATAATTAAATCTATTAATATAATTCAATGTCCTTACGATAGACACAATTTCATTATAGTGATAAATGTTTCTGAAAATACCTCTATTCAGTCATCAAAGGACTTATTACATTATTGCAATATTCAAACAATAAAGTCTTTAATAACATAAGCAAAACCAATCGTAAAGTACTGTAAAGCTGTTCGTTGAAAACAATTAACATAAAATAAATTATAACAGGTAAAATAATACATTATTAAGTACTAAATAATAATAAAAAAATGAGAATCGTTCATTTAAAAAAGGGAAGATAGAACTTAGTTGGATAAGAGGTTTTAGGCAATGAGATAGAAATAAAAAATAAAACTGATATAATAAAACGAAAATGAAGAGTAGTTAAAAGGGTAAATATAAAAACAACAGGAATTTTAACAAAATAAATTCTGACGATGAAGTCTAGGGTTCAGATTTAGAAAAGCCGAATTAGTTCCCTAAGCTAAAAACACATTTATATTAAACCCCACTTATATCATTTGGTTTGATATACGGGAATTTCTACTACCTATTCTACACTTAAGGTCTAAGGAAACAATCCAGTTGTCTTCGCATATCTATTACGTAAGACTGAAAATAGAATTTCAATAGTAAATTAGAACCAATTTCAGATAAGATGGACATAGGAAATAAAAGGACAAATGAAGTAAAAATTGCAATAACCTCGAATGTCTTTAGCAAACTTCTTGCATTCAATGTCCATATTTTCCACATCCACTTTTCGCCAGGCTGTTTTCTTCCAATCGTCTATACTTGTTCTCACAATCGTAATGTAGTCCCACAGTTGCTAAAATTATCAATTAAATGTCAAGTAACCATCGAAATAAGATTTCATTTTTAGTAATTACAATGATTTACTTTGTTTCCAACAAGGGTTGGAATTTCATTAAATAAAGAGTATTTTCAGCAAAACATCAGTTATTTACAATTTTTGTGAGTCAAGGTGATAATTTTATTTTATAAGGTAAGATGCATAATGTTCAAATATGTATCATTAAGTGAATTCCACCATATATCATTAAATTAAATGCATCATTATACGTAGAATAATAAAACAAAAAACCGTGAAACATTAATATGCATGTTTATTTGTTTCTATTACTCACAATAAATTTTAGCTAGAGATCATAAATAAGTACCTAAAGCCGTACAAGGAAAGTAGAGACAACTTCTAGTCCTCTCCTTAATTTTCTGCCTCATGCATTAAAATTTGACCAAATTCGATTTGGTCGAAGAACCAAATTTGAACTTGCAACCTTCATCACGGAATTCAAGCACACAACCTGTTGACTACACCTGAACCTCCAAACTTAATCCAAAACCATGGACTTTCACTAATAGTGACGCGATTTAGAAATTAAAAGAAAATTTTTCTCTGATTAAGTAATTCTAAGTAAAATCACGAAGAGAAATCATAATATAGTAACGTTCATTATTTAAATCCTCCAAGGGATGATCTGCTTAGATTTATTTACCTCTCGCATGAATAAATTGAGACCCAGAGTGGGATTGAATCCTGGATCTACAGTACAGAGGCAAAAATGTTCCCACTGGGTTAACCTGCCCCCCTTGGCCAGTAAAGAATTAAGTCAAAATCTGAACAACGTACCCTCAGCACATGTTAATACCAAACTAGTGATTTTGATATTGTTTGTGATTCATAAAACGAAATAGAAGAAATACATAAATTTCTTACATTTATGTAGTAAGATCCTACTGTGAACATAATTTATATTATAACACCTTAGTTGATGAAGAATAGCTTTTCAATGGTACTACATTCCTATCTGATACCCAATGGTAGAATACCATCCAAATGAAATGGACCTGTAACTCGGCTGTAAAGCTAAACGGTATTTCTCCGCTTTGTCAAAAGATGATTCACTCATTTACCTTAAGCATTCTCAGTTCTCTCCTACATTGTTTCAACATTTTGAATTCTGGAATGTTGACTTCAAATAAAGATGCAGAATCCTGTAATTGCAACATTTCTTTTTCATGTACTTTTATTCTCAAATCTTCTTTGTCGATTTCATAATATGGGTCTTGACAGTCAAATCTACAAAAAACAAAATTAATTGTTTTCAAATTCAACACTATTCTAATTTGAAAAACGAAACTACAATCTGATTTAATTCAAAAACGATCTAATTCAAAGGCTTAGCATACTGCATATTATTGTTTTCATATTTTGCTTATGACTAAGGTCAATCACAACTAAAGTAAACAGTCATTCATTGAGAGCATAATTACTGTAATGTTTCTCTATTATTATGTTAATGCCCAAAGTTGCTTCTGCTTTATTCTTCCTTCATGCAGTATAGTAATTTATGCCCACCATGGTAATAGTTCCACAAACATCACTATAATGTATAACTAAATTATCCTCAAATAATTTTAAACAGGGATTACTTATACAAAAACTGCTTATCATAATATTTCTATATTGCTATAAATATGGTAACAATTTCGTCATTTATTAAGATAAACATAATGTTATATAGCAAGTTTAAACCATCATATTGTTTTACAGTAGATTCTTTATAGTTGAGGAGGAGAGGAAGGATACGAAATGTTTTCCTAAGAAATAACTCGAGGCGCAGGCCTTTGACAGAATCTGGCATCGGGGTCTACTGTGGAAACTCAAAAACCTTCTTCCTTTTGCCTACTTCCTTATATTACAATCATATCTATCAGATAGATTCTTCAGAGTAAGAGTAGGTTCAACCTTATCCCCAGTCTGTTGCGTGAGAGTAGGAGTTTCTCAAGGAAGTATACTCCAGTCCTTTACAATTTCTACAAATCAGACATAGCTGAACACCCTTCCATGTTATTGGCATGACATGGAACCCACACACGTTTGCTGAAGATAAAGTCATGCTATCGACTCATAATGATTTCAATATAGCTTCAGATCGGTTACAGGAACACCTACTTCTCATCCACCTTGGCTTCGTCCCTGGCACATAAAAATTAATAAGAAGAAAAGCTCTCAAATAACTTTTACTCTTCGTCAAAACCATTGCCCCCTAGTATCCCTAAACAATGAGATCATACCTCCAGCAACAACTGTACGCCACCTTACTACACTACGCCACCGGACTACACTTTGATACAAGCATGATATAAAACCAAACACAAGACTGAAACGTACAGAGACCAACAAAACGATCAAAACTCACACTAAAAGACAGACTCCACATATGCAACACAAACTTGATGGCTTCTTAGGGTTATGCCAAGATCCTGTGATCTTGAGATTACAAAAAGAATGCTGTACCTGTGAATATGTGATTTGACGAAACTCTCCCGCATCAGGCTTTGCATTATCTCAAATAAAACAACCTTCTTCCTTATGGTAACCACCTCAGCTGCCTGCAGAGGCGCAACATGCTGCTTAACAGTCCCAGCTAGCTTCTTGGTGTTCGCCCACTGTTCTGGTAATTCCTTTGACAATATAAGTGTTTTAGATCAGCATTTTTAAAATAATACTCTCATTATTATTAATTTTATTTTATTTCAACTTCAAATTAGACATATGAAGTTAGACTTGACTACCTATATTGCTAAAGTACCAAATAATGGATTCAAGTCCCAATTAAAAAAAAAAAATGTAAACAGGAGTCAATGTGGGGAAATTTAATTGTAGTGACGTATAATTAGAAAATATTTTATCTTCAAGAATATTTATCTTTTTATATTATTACAATAGAGTTAGACAAAAATAAATTAAACTATAATTTCAAAAAAATTTAAAAAATAAAATATTATAATCAAACCTTAACTCATAATTATTTTTTCTTGAAATTAGAAAGAACTATTAAACAATCTGTTAATCTATTAGAGTAATGTAAATAATTTCGTTGTTCACGATACTGTAACCCCATAAAATGTAAAAGAGTGTTTGTTATATGATCTACAATTCATCATAGACATTTTATCTACTTAGATTTTATACTTTTTTTTTCTTACATTTCTCACTTAAAAATACGAGTGACCACGATAGCTATAAAAATGGAAATTTCTTTCAAGATTTCGAATATATGATTAATCTTAAGTCATTTTGTGCAGTGTAATGATGACTCAAAATTAATTTATCTGGAAAATACAAATGCTGCTTTTTACAGTTTTTATATTATATTTATAAATACTGCTTAAAAATAAAATCAATATGAACTCTACTGAATCTATATTACAGTTAATATAGAGGGGAGTATTGAAATGCGTTTCGATTGACCCAAAAATGGAATGAACTTTGCCTCCTTTTATATCCCTTTAACGAAAAGAGATATAAGAAAAAATTCTTATAAATTGTTTCATATAATTTATAAGAATTACTTATGATAGTAACTACTTATAAACGTACTATTAAAAGAATTAACTTATAATAGTTAAACCTATTGTAAATTAATTCTTTTACTAAACGTTTCTTATATAAACTTGATTTTGTACAAAAGTAAAATACATTAAGGAGAACAGTTGCTTCTTGAGAGAGTTCCATCTCGTAAGATTTGAGCAAGTCGATTGTTTCTGTTACAGGTCCAAACATTTCATCGGTTTCCATTTGTCTTTCCTTCACCTTAAGCAAAAACCCCATGACTTGCACAAGACCATCGTAATCTCCTTCGGCCACTGGTTTCATTAGGCCTTCGTCAGCCTCGCTCAGGAAACTTGACAGTTCCTTTAAACTGGAATATTATTCCTATCAATGGATATAATGAGTGGAACAATGTGAACAAATTATAAAAGAATACAACTATTCATAATTTGTAATATCCATTACCAAATACAAATAATATACTAAAGTAGCATTCCTATTTACTTTGTTAAAAAAAAGTACAATAAACTCACAAACAGATAATAGTTTAACCAAGCAAAGTTAAATGTAATAATGCAACAGCTTTTATCCTGAGAAAACTTCATAAGTTTTAAACATTTAATCAGTACTAAAAAGAGAGTAAACAGATATAAATAGAAACGATATAATAGAGAGAGATAACATTTTCACAAAAATGAATATATAAACCGCATTTAGAAATTAGGTAATGGGTTAACAGTGATGGAAATCGACCACGTAAAGATTCTGGTCAGATGCATTGAACTTCTCACCCTGACAGGAACCGTAACTTGTTCACAGATTTTAGTCCCATTTATGTATTTTTCTACTATAGGTTTTATATTTACGCTGTAAACGTAAACGTAAAAAAACGTAAAACGTAATTTTTATATATGCAAACAAAAATAAAACAGTCCATAGAAAAATCATATCAAATTATAAAGAAAACTACAAGGAAAAAACTATCAAATAACTTCTATATTAATTTGGCACTCATCATCATCAGCAGTAGTGATCAGCTGATGTCTAGGTGCCGACTCATAAAGGCTGGAAACAAAAATATAAATTTGTATATATATATATATATATAAAATAAATTCAAAACGAAGGAAACACACAGAAAGACACAGACATAACTCACATCGATATTTCGACCATCGTCGTCATCAGGAGGTGTGAAGAGCGAAGAGCGAAGAGTCCCGCAGGAAGACAGGGCGGTACTGAACTCGGAGACCGCAGCCAGTACCCCACCACTTACCACCAAGCGGGAAGGGAGGGAAGGAAATGAAGAGCCAAATTAAGACGTAAAAAGGAACGAGTAAAAATCATAACTATAAAAAATTATAAAAAAAGTAGATAAATCAAATTAAAATTAATAAAGAAAAAAATAAATAAATAAAATAAAAAATAAAAACTAAATAAATAAATAAAAAATTAAAAAAAAATAAATAAATAAATAAATTATCGGTTGAGCTTGAGTCCAGGGGAAGAGCGAGCATCAAGTAAGCATATGTATGCTTCCTCTGAAGCTCTTAGGGTAACTTTATTGTTGGATTCGGGGATCTGTTTCAGGATCTGAACCCTGAAACAGTCATTGAAACTGAGACCATGCGAGTTCGCATGGATGGCTACAGGGTAGTTACTGCGTTGACCGACTGAAGCCCTATGACCATTCATACGAACGCTCAACTTATTGGAAGTTAAACCAACGTAAAAAGAGTCACACTGAGTGCAATCCAGTCGGTAAACACAGTTGCACGAGGTACAGGAGGAATTGACTTGAACCGGGTAGGAACAATATCGATGTGAGTTATGTCTGTGTCTTTCTGTGTGTTTCCTTCGTTTTGAATTTATTTTATTTTAAAAAAGTCCGCTGGACCGTTTCTTTTAATTATGGTATATATATATATATATATATAAGACAATTTTGTATATATATATATATATATATATAAGACAATTTTGTATGTATATATATATATATATATATATATATATATATATATATATATATATATATATAAGTATGAAAAAAGACAACAAATAGAAGAAGCGAGAAAACTTACTGGGTCGATATTTCGAACTGAAGTTCGTCGTCAGGGAGAAGAAGGGAAGAAGAAGGGAAGAGGAAGAGGCACGTGCGTCCACTCGTACAAGCAGAGGGCTACTGGGGCTCCAGGCGGCGGTCACCAGTTGTAGTATCTCGAGGCGCTGCAGGCTAATCCCCCGTGAACGACACCATTCCACCACGAGCGAACACGCGTACCGTATAGGTCGGAAAAAGGTAGAAAGGAGGACAGAAGTGGCGAAGAGGAAGAGGAGAAAGAGAGTGAGGGAAAAAAATATATATATATATAAATAGCAATAAATTAAAAAAAAAAAAAAAAAAAAAAAACCACACAACTTTAACGTTTGAGATTGAGGCCAGGTGGGGAGCGGGCATTAAGTAACCAAATGTGAGCCTCCTCAGAGGCTCTCAAAGTTAACCTTTTCTCATCTTTTGCAACTACTTTGAGAATTTGTACTGTGAAGCAGTCATTAAAATTAAGGTCATGGCTATTCGCGTGGATAGCAACAGGCAGGTTGCTGCGTCGTCTGACTGAATCTCTGTGTCCAGTCATGCGGATGCTAAGCATGTTGGAGGAAAGGCCAACATAGAAAGCACCGCACTGGACACATTCCAAGCGATAGACGCAGTTAGTGCTGGTGCACGAGGTGTTGGGGGGGACTTGAAAACTATTGCTGAGATTGGAGAAGAGAGGTTCAGGGTTAATAATGGGGCAGGTGAGGCAGCGGGGTCGGCCACATCGTTGAGTGCCTCCGCGATTTTTTTCTTAAACTTATTATTTATTTACAATGGCCACCCCCATAAATTATTGGTTTAATCTTATTAGCTCCCTATCGCTCAAAATAGCCAAATGCACCACCCATATCGAATTTATTTCTCAGTGTCTGCAGTTAAATATCCCTCCCAATGGTTTGACCTTGAAAATGCCCCTGTCAGGTATGCCTCCATTGTTTAGAAGTCGGATTTCCCAACTTGGATTTTTCACCTCCCTTCAGCTTTCTTATCTGACACTAGATAGCTACTTACGCTTACGTGCTTCCTACACTGATCAACTGTCATCCACCATAAAAATATTGCTTTCTGTCTCTCACAGACATTTAAAAGAAATCACGCTCCGCATAGCTGCAGCCGACCATTACCTTAATTCTAACCGTCTTCGTTCGCTTAGAAAACTTTCTAATCTTTATCAAAGTTACTTCAATGCAGGCATGAGTCTCCCGTTCAAACCAGCTTTCCTCTACCTTAGTAATCCTCCCTCTCTGCCTCTTCGGTCACCTAATCCTAGCCTCACTACCCACATTCCTTTACCCCCTGAATCCCTTGTACCTGAATCTTCCCCTAACCATTCCCCCTTACCGCATACCAACTCGCCTTCTGAAAACTGCAATAACATCTGCAATATTTCATCACATTCCCTAACCCCTATCGAAGAAAGTGTCCTTTCCAAAGGACTTTCATTTTGTCCAGTCCCTAAAATTAACCAAGTGCAACTCCTTGAAGATGTTCAATTATTCTGCCGTTCCCTCCGCTGGCAGTACTACTGGAAATCTAGTGAAGAACACATTACTCCAGTGGACCCTACTGTCCGCCCCTGCCTCAAAAAATTCAAACCTCCCACTAGTCGTGAACCCCCAGCCCTCCTTGCATCTCATCCTCTTGAACAATTCATCACCCTACTCCTCAGTAAAATTAGCAGTCCATCCTTTCTTAATTCCCTTAAACCTACCGACAACTTAACCCATGCTGAACGTTTGGCTGTGAAGAGACTTTCCCGTAACCCCGACCTTCTTATAATGCCCGCTGATAAAGGTTCAACCGTCGTTCTTCTTGATCGTGAAACTTATAGAACGGAAGCCATGAGACAGTTGAACAATGCCTCTTACTACATCCGTCTTAATTCCAACCCTACCTCTGAGTTCCACACCGAGCTTATTAACATTATTAACAGTTCCGCCTCTATGGAGGGACTTAGTTCTGAAGAAGCCGCTCTACTTGTCCCTAAGAACCCTCGCTGTCCTGTGTTTTACCTTCTGCCCAAGATCCACAAGCCGTATATTATGCCCGACATTCCACCCCCAGGCAGACCAATAGTCTCCAGCTATGGTTGCTTAACGGAACGCATTTCTGCTTTCGTTGATGCCGTCCTCCAGCCCATTGTCACACGTCTTCCTTCCTACTGTAAAGACTCCTTCCACTTCCTTGAAACCCTCCGGAACCTTACCCTTCCTGACACCTTAGACAATCCTCTCATCCTCGTCACTATGGACGTTACATCTCTCTATACTGTCATTGACCACGACGAAGGGTTGGCCTCGTTACAGTGGTTTCTTAACCAGAGACCCTCACCTCAATCCCCCTCCACTAACTTTGTCCTCCAGCTCTGCTCCTTTGTTTTGCGTCACAATGTCTTTAAGTTCGAAGATAATTTTTACCTCCAAACTAGAGGTACTACCATGGGAACAAAAATGGCACCGTCTTTTGCTAATCTCTTCATGGCCAAACTCGAACAAGACTTCCTAGCCTCCTACCCTGATCAACCCCTTCTCTATACTAGATACATCGATGACATTTTCTTCATTTGGCCACACATCAGAAACTCTCTAGACACTTTCATTTATGCTTTCCAAACTTCCTGCTCTACGCTTAATTTCACCCACTCTCTTTCATATCGTTCCTTGACCTTTTTAGATGTCAATGTATCAGTTAATGGCAAAACCTTTACTACTTCTGTTCACACCAAACCCACCAACGCTCAGCAATACCTCCACGTCAATAGCTGTCATCCTCCCCATGTAAAAAAGTCTCTACCTCGCTCCCTCTCTATCCGCATTAATCGCATTTGCAATAGCCTCCAACAACGACAGCTCCATGTCGACAAACTCAGAAAGAAGTTCATTGAACGGGGCTACTCTCCCAGGTTTGTTGACAGACGCCTGATACCTCCCACCACCAACTACCAACCCCAGCCTAAAACCCCAACTCCATCTCCTCTCCTCATCACTACATTCTTTCCAGGCGTCCACAAACTCAGGACAGCCATAAAAGAAATTTTTCATCTGCTCTCTTCTTCTTCCTCAACCTCGTCTGTCTTTCAACACATCCCCCGTCTCTCCTTCAAAAAGCCCCGCAACTTAGGCAACCTTTTCTCCCATAGAACTGACCACACCCCCAGGCTTGTAGGTGATCGCGGAGGCACTCAACGATGTGGCCGACCCCGCTGCCTCACCTGCCCCATTATTAACCCTGAACCTCTCTTCTCCAATCTCAGCAATAGTTTTCAAGTCCCCCCCAACACCTCGTGCACCAGCACTAACTGCGTCTATCGCTTGGAATGTGTCCAGTGCGGTGCTTTCTATGTTGGCCTTTCCTCCAACATGCTTAGCATCCGCATGACTGGACACAGAGATTCAGTCAGACGACGCAGCAACCTGCCTGTTGCTATCCACGCGAATAGCCATGACCTTAATTTTAATGACTGCTTCACAGTACAAATTCTCAAAGTAGTTGCAAAAGATGAGAAAAGGTTAACTTTGAGAGCCTCTGAGGAGGCTCACATTTGGTTACTTAATGCCCGCTCCCCACCTGGCCTCAATCTCAAACGTTAAAGTTGTGTGGTTTTTTTTTTTTTTTTTTTTTTTTTTAATTTATTGCTATTTATATATATATATATTTTTTTCCCTCACTCTCTTTCTCCTCTTCCTCTTCGCCACTTCTGTCCTCCTTTCTACCTTTTTCCGACCTATACGGTACGCGTGTTCGCTCGTGGTGGAATGGTGTCGTTCACGGGGGATTAGCCTGCAGCGCCTCGAGATACTACAACTGGTGACCGCCGCCTGGAGCCCCCAGTAGCCCTCTGCTTGTACGAGTGGACGCACGTGCCTCTTCCTCTTCCCTTCTTCTTCCCTTCTTCTCCCTGACGACGAACTTCAGTTCGAAATATCGACCCAGTAAGTTTTCTCGCTTCTTCTATTTGTTGTCTTTTTTCATTTATATATCTGTCCGGTTTGGACCGTTTTAATATTTTGATTTATATATATATAAGACAATTTTGTATATATATATATATATAACTTTAAAATACACAAAGCACAACACAGAAAAAAGAATAAAAAGCACACATACAGAATTTAATATTTCGAACTGTTGTTTGTCATCAGGAGTAGACTAGAAGAGAGGATGAAGTGAGAGAGATCTCTCCACGTCGAAGGACGGACCTCGAAACATATATATATATATATATATATATATTGGTATAAATAGATAGCAGATCCTCTTTCAAACAGGTATCATTAAAATTAACCGCAGTCTTGGCATTCACGATCTTAAGACTGAGAGATTGGATCCTACGAACTAACCTCTGCTAACAGGATTCAACTGGAAAAGGAGTTGGCCAAGTCAATTTAACCGCAGTTGAACTGCGGTTAATTTAATGATATATATATATGTATGTATATATATCCCTGAATGATAAAAAATTGATCCAGATTGAACACTTAAGTTCAGACAATAAATAATTGAGACAAAACTTAAGAATCACTTACAAGAAGGAAACACACTTATAGTCTCTAAGTTTTGGTTAAACCGTCAAACTTAGAAAAAAGAGGCGGGATGGTAAGAATGGCTGACGATCTGACGCTTGGCAAAACCACAGTGTGTCCAGGTTGATAGAAGGGACATGATAAAGATATAAAAGTGTCTAAAATCAGGATTTGATTTCAACAATATTAACATTAAATCACATATGGTCTCAATACTCAAATTGATTTTTAATCTTCTAGCATTTTGTTGTACTAACTTACCAAGTTCATTGGGTTCAAAATATTAATATTTTCAACGGATTAGTTAGTTTACCAAATAAGTTTGTACTTGCTTTTTGTGAACATGTTTTAAGTGAATAGTTGTTAATGATCGGGATAGATAGTTTTGAATTCATTAAAGGCAAAAGCTTTTTCTTTAAGAACAGAGCATTCAGGAAAAGCCAAATCAGGGAAAATGATTTGGTGGTACTGATTTTTTCTCAAATTTTGTACTTATTTCTCTATATTGAAAATGTTATGTTTACCTCAATTCGTAATGTCTCTTTAGCTGAAGGCATTGGGCAATTTCCTTATAGTGATAGTTTCTACTACTCGTACTATACCTCTCGTGTATGGTTATTATTACTATTATTAATCAGTAATAACAGTAATGATTAAAAAAGAAAAGGTAATGACCAAATAACATAAAGTTATGATATAATTATAATATAATAAAAAAAACTTATTATTATTGATTATTATAATCATATAATAATAATCAATTATTATTGATCTTTACCTGTGCAAGACATGTTCCATTAAATGTTCTTTGAACACAAGAGACCACTTTCTGACGATGTTTAGCAGGCTCATCTTAAAAGGTAGTATATTTAATCGAAACCACACATTGAATATTTCATCACTGTTCACTTCATTTATTTCAGCGAAAAGACTTTCAAAGTTGTCTATCTGAAATAAAACAGTGTATTGAACATTCATATTCAATTGTTATAACTAATTGTAATAAATATATTCTACTGATTAAAATATTCTTCATTAAAATATTTTAATAAATTTTAAACAATGAAAAGTTGTATGAGAGATTCCCTCTGACCTTCTCTGGAAAAAAAGAAGAATGAATGTTATTGAACATTCAGAAAAAACTCACCATACTGTTCACTATTATGATTGTTAAAAAGAATTAAGATATAGAGAATTAAAATATTTTTAATTTTGTAGCTAAAATATTTGAAAAATGAGTTTGTTGCTCATTAATTTAATTGAAAAATGAGTAACACGTTAAAATAATTTATCACTTCAAATACAGAACTCAAATACAAAATTTTAAGTTTATTAATCACGGAAAAAGTGGCTTAGAATACGAGTACGTTGCTTTGTCATAAACAACAAAAAAGTACCCCTTCCAATACTACCTAAAAATAATGGAGTTTTAAACACTGAAGAACTATATATTTAATATTGCGATTTGTTAAATAGTAGGAATATAGACTGATTGCAACAACTTTGTTAGAGAACTGTCTATCATATGCTGCTAATTATAATACGAGTATATATGGTTAATTCGCTTTGTGTTTATAGTTAAGGATTTATTGTTGTAAATATTAAATGTATCATATTGCCTTTTTCAATACTTTTCAGTACTTAAATGTACTTTTGACGAAAATCATTCACCCCATTCTCTCAAAGATGCTATTTTTGGGTATACCATATTTTCATTTTGATCCGTCAAATGGTGTGCCAATTTCACGACAACAAGTTAGAATCAACATAAGGCAAAAGTTTACATTTTATTTCCTTTCCTGTTAATGAAAAAACCAGAAGTTTTTTTTATAATTCTGATATCACTTTTATAATAATAAAACACTCTAGAGTTACTAGTTTGGGAAAAAAAGTTTTTTAGAATAACATTTTGGCAAAAAAAGTAACTTCCCATAATGCAATATTTTCCGAAAACAATAGGGTACATCTACACTGTAAGACCCAGTTTTTGGTATAATACGAATTTGATCATCAAACGGTTAGGGCCTATATTGTACACAAATGTCTAGGTACACACCTACTCACCCCTCCATACACACCATAGATGTCCTCGAGAATAAAAAATGGACTTTTTGTGACTTCAAAACATGTAAATCCATCAAAAATATCTAGTTCAATTTTATTAATGATCACAATGCTTATAGTAAAATAATAAATCCTTTGGTGAACTAGTCTACATTCTTTGCAGTGATTGATTAGAAAATATAAGATCGAATGTAGGGAAAACCTTCCTCATCTTTTTTTGAGTGAGATAATAAATTAGCATAATGAAAAACACATGCATTGTCTGTTCAAATCCCCAATCAGATCTCAGACTCTAACACTCACGTAACATTAAGAGCTTTAGAAAGGTATATTTTTACTCGCTTAGCACTGTTTGAAGTTGCTCAAAATATCTTATTGCTTGTCTTAGAGTATTTCCAAATGTTCATCCATTCCTATATTATTTTATTTTTTTATACAAATATAAAACCAAACAATCCATTATACCATGATTTTAAAAACCTGTTTTTCGACCAACATTCCCTTTTTTCCCTGCTCAGTTCAATATCAGATTTGTTTTATTTTCTTGCTGTGTTTTGGCACTCTATATAATAAGAGAACAAAGTAAAATAGAATAGTTAACAGCTCAAAAAAGAACAAGATTTAAGGAACAAGGTAGAAATCAGTTTATCTTTCTTCTAGTAAAAAATGTGAGATTGTCACAAAAATACGAACTATTAATTTGTCTATCTAGTCCTACAATAATCTAGAAGAAATAAATATGAAAGAAACCTGCTCTTTGAACTCTGCAAGACTGGGAGCCTTTTCAGGCGGCATTATTCCATTTTCTATTTCTTCAACTGTGGGCTCTCTACTGTACAGTAAAAAGTTATCCATATACATATTCCTGTCATTTAGCCAAAGGTAGCTGTACTCTTCAAATTTATCACAGTAGCTTTGAACCTATAAGAAAAACAGAAGACCTTTAACATTAATAAGAAAGCCAAATCCGACTCATAATGAATTATATCTTTATTTATAAAACAAAATTTAACAAGAATCAAATTTACTTGTTCCTTGATACGATTTCTGAGACTTTTAGTAAAGTCTCGAAGTTAACAAGAAAATTGTTAATAGTTCAATTACACAGTTTTGTAAATTATAATAAAAATACAATGCGAAATGAATGGTATTACATTATTCTGTGTTGAGTTTAAGAAAAAAACCACTAATTTGTAAATACATGCATATTGTTACATGTATTTACATGTTAATGTAATAATTAATACATTAAATTATTATGTATGTTACGATGTATGTTAAATACATCGAGGTTTGTTGCGATCGAAGATGGACAACGTCCGAAAACGCTCGAACTCCATGATCATCTTACGAGGTATGATGGTTTTACCTATTTCTAATATAAATCACTAATTTGTAGTTGTTAGAATAATTAATACACAGAAAGAATCACAACTTCCTTTAACTTGAAAATCTTTATATCAACATTAAGAATATCAACATGAATGGAATGTTCTCATACGTTCTATAATATTAAAAATGTAGAATTATTAAAGAATACTACGATTCACAGTGCAACTCTACATATTTTAACTATTTTATATGATATTTGAGCATATCTAAAATCTCTTAGTATTTATCAGAGTGGATGAAATTTCCATTTCATTTCTATTTTATTTTATTTACATAGATTATAAATCTATGTACAATTACTATAAATCTATGTACTATCTCTGTACAATGCATTGAATTATAATTTTGGAAACATTTCTCGATAATCATATTTCAGAACAATAACTGCTTAGTCTAGTTTGGGAATGATAAAATAACAAAACTACCATAATCAGGGATTTTAAACGCTGTGTCAATATTGAACATAATATAAATAAGTGCTATTACATTAGCTTTAAAACAAAAAATACTCTTAAGAATTAACACATTGTTAATTACCTTATTTATAACGTTGGTTACACTGCCTATGATGTCCTCCCTCATAGAGTGTATGTCTGGGTTTTCTATCATGTCAGCCTGCAATATTTATTGCTTCTGTCAAAATTTATTTTATTCCTATTTTAGTTCTTTGAGTCATATTCAAGAAGAATCTGGCCAAAACTTGTACGGCATGTTTAGGATTTTCTTTTGTATCTCTAGGCCAAAGATTTAAAAAAAAAAGTGTAAATTCAATAAACTTATGTAAAAATTGTAACATTAAATAAGAAAATCTGGAGTGGCCTACACTCTACTTTACTATAAGTAACTCAATGTCAAATTTCTTGAGTATATAAAACATAACGTATTATTTAAGCATAACATAAATATCTAAATGGGATATAATTATTAGCATTGCATTCGTGAGGTAGTACAGATAGAGATTGAAGGACATATCATTTATAAGCTTATTTTTGTACATCACAAATAATTTATTATTTGCAAATAATTTCATTAGTATAACTACAGCAGTAATAACATTTTTGAAAAACCAATGTGAACATTTCTTGAAACGATTTATTCTCCTACAAGAGAATGGCTTTCGTTCAAACAGCCAGTGGATTTCTTACATCGTATATTTGACATCCTTCTACATTGAATATTAATGTAAAATTTTCAAATTTGAAACAGTAAAATACCCTTTTTTTCTCTGAAAAACATCTTAAACAGCGAAGAAAATGTTGTTTGTTAAGAAGAAGAAGGTGATTTGTTAATTAAAGATGTACGATAATTACAGTTATTAATCTCTAAACGAAAGATTTATACTTTGAATTACCTTTTACATTTTTGATTTTTAACAGAATTATTATACTGGGAATTTTATGGCTTTTTAGTATTTAATTAGATCATTTTCCTTCCCCTTTGTCAAATAACATATATACGAATTTTTTTTTAATGAGTGTTATCATTTACCTGCACAATATTATTCCTCTTACATCTCTTATAAGTCAATAATATATTTTCATTTTTCCATTAGAAACATCAATTTTATCTCAGTGGATTCGCTCAAAAAGTTTCTAAGTCAATGTAAACAATGTAAAAAAATACAAAAAAATCGACAAGTATAGCAGGTGATCTCTTAGTCTAGAATAAACAAACAGTTTTTATATCGTTATTGCTCTTTCCCGTAATTGAAACTTCATGAATTTTTTTTTTGTGAATTGCTAATTTTTTGTTCCATTTTGGTCAAATTTTCATTTTTTTTTAACGAGCCGTTTAGCGTCAAAACAACATTTTCTGAAAACACAAATCGTACTGTAACGCCCCTTTAGCGAAAGTAATTTCAAAAAAAAATATCTCAACTCATTCACCATATAATGTTCTATTTGTAGGCATAGTTTCATTCTTGTCCGTCAAACAGTATGGCTTGTATCGCTCTCACAAGGTTTGAGATTGAATTATAAGTCAAAATTTTTACTTTTTATTGAAAAAAAAATATTTCCTGTTGTCTTAAAATTCTGAATATATTTTTCGTTTGTTGCATTTGTAACTCCAAAGATAATGTCAAAATTTCAAAACTCTAGAGTTATCAGTTTAGGAGAAATAAATGTTTTAAAAAAAACGGTTTTTGGCAAAAGAAGTGACTTTCCCGTCATGCATAATTCTTCCCAAACAATAGGGATTTTCGTCTTTATGGGGCCCATTTTTGTGTAAAATATCAACTTGATCCATCAAAGATTCTGGACCGTAGCGTGGTAACAAGCAATGCTAACACACGCACTCACCCACCCACCCACCCACACACACACAGACATCACCGTAAAAACGTCATAAAACGACTTCTAGTACCTCAAAACATGTAATTCCGTCAAAATCTCGAGATCGAATTTTTTCACGATCACTATACTTTACTTATAGTAAAGTAAAAATACAAAAAATTCGACAAGTATAGCAGGTGATCTCTTAGTCTAGGATAAACAAAGAGTTCTTATATCGTTATTACTCTTTCCCGTAATTGAAACTTCATGATTTTTTTTTTATGAATTGCTAATTTTTTGTTCCATTTTTGGTCAAATTTTCATTATTTTTTAACGAGCTGTTTAGCGTCAAAAAACATTTTCTGAAAACACAAATCGTACTGTAACGCCCCTTTAGCGAATGTAATTTTAGAAAAAAATATTTCAACTCATTCTCCATATAATGTTCTATTTATAGGCATAGTTTCATTCTTGTCCGTCAAACAGTATGGCATGTATCGCTTTCACAAGGTTTGAGATTGAATTATAAGTCAAAATTTTTACATTTTATTGAAAAAAAATATTTCCTGTTGTTTTAAAATTCTGAATATATTTTTCGTTTGTTCCATTTATAACCTCAAAGATAATGTCAAAATTTCAAAACTCTAGGGTTATCAGTTTAGGAGAAATAAATGTTTTAAAAAAAACGGTTTTTGGCAAAAAAAGTGACTTTCCCATCATGCATAATTCTTCCCAAATAATAGGGATTTTCGTCTTTATGGGGCCCATTTTTGTGTAAAATATCAACTTGATCCATCAAAGATTCTGGACCGTAGCGTGGTAACAAGCAATGCTAACACACTCACCCACCCACCCACCCACCCACACACACACACACAGACATCATCGTAAAAACTTCATAAAACGACTTCTGGGACCTCAAAACATGTAATTCTGTCAAAATCTCGAGATCGAATTTTTTCACGATCACTATACTTTACTTATAGTAAAGTAAAAATGAAATGAATTTATTTTACCAAAACACATAATTATTATTTAGTTATATATATATATATATATATATATATGGGTTATTTGCCGATATATATATATATATATATATATATATATATATATAATATATAATATAATCAAAATAACACTTGATATAATAGATTGATTAATTTACCACAGTGAAAATAATTTAGAAACAATGCTCTAAGGTCTTTTGTCAACACATCGTCAGAGAGCAAGTGAACTAAAGAATAGTAAATACATGTTAGCCTGATTGATTGAAGACTCTAAAATTGTTGATAACCCTGAATGTGTCTTCATCTGTTTAATGATTCCACTAATCAATACTTCATCTAATTTATAAAGTCCTATGCTATTGTTCATTAATTTCTCATAAGAGTTCTTTATGAGTGCACTTTCTACAATATTTCTTCTTCTTTCCGATGACACAAATACTAATTCATTTGCTTAATTCCAATTAATCAAATAATTATTGTTTCTTATGTTTAAGGTTCAATGATTCCCTCTTTTTTGACGACAGTGTTTATAACTAGGTGTTTTAAACAACATGGATACAGATTCTCTAAACGTCTACTGTTACAATCAGAGTTTGCGATTAACCGAGCAATGGTTTGATCAACAGCACTTACTACAGATTTCGTAGAGCACTTTTTCCGATATTTACCTGAAAGTCGATACTACGCACTTACCTGGCGGATAAATTCACCTATTTTACCATTTCTTAAGAAATATCATCCTCATTTTTGTTAAGAATAAGTTCCAGTTTAAGGTTCGTGGAATTGAGTATTACTATCACTTAATTTTTATGGAGTACTGTCATTCACTAATTTATTAATTAGACGTCATTCACAGAAATGAAACTGAAGAAGGAAACGACGTGAATTTTGACATGGATGACGTCTTTGGGAAACTTTTCTTATTAAAGTGTAACGCTTCAATTACTTGGTCGTAAAAGAATCATTATATAGTTAATTTTAATTAATCTTCCTTACCTGTCTGTACTATGGAAACAAGCACCATGACCGTTTACGTATGTTATGATACGTATATGTTATCGTTATTTGGCGACGGGCTCAAAGTGTCTCTGTTCTCTACCAACAGCAAAAATGTGTTATTTTTATATTTATATTATTTTTATTAACATCTATAGTATTTGGACATTAGTATACTGAAGATAGTTAATTAACCTTTTTGATTAATTAATCTAGTTGATGCTTTAGACTACCATAGACGTATGTGTGTATGTCGGGTAGAATGACAAAACAAGTAGAGTCCTGCCGCTCTGTCTGCTAAAGAAGCCGACACATACAAATGAGCTTCATCGCTTTAGAGTAGAATTACTTTAGAAGGCAAAATGAGAAGATAAATATGGGTTATTTAATCTACTAGTGTTCTTTAAGTTCTTATACATCAGACATTTTGAAAGGGCGAAACATTAAAGGCGTAAAAATCTTATGACGCAATGACCAGAAATACTCTTAACTGAATCTTTCTGAGTGTTTCGACCTTCCTAACAGGACTTACATTCGTACTATAGCAGTGTTTACCAAAGTGGGCGTACCGCCCCCCTGGGGGCGGTGCTTCGATATCGGGGGGCGGTAATGCAAAAAGGAGCGGGATTCTATTTCCAAAAATTGAAAATGTTCATGCAATATAATTTCTAAATTTAAGTGAAAACACAACATATAAACTTCTAGGAAACGTTTTCTTAAAATTATTTGTTTTGATAATTCATTTTTATGTTAAAAGTATATTCTCACCTAAGTTTCTTTTATTGTGTATTAATTCCTTTGCATAATTATGCTATGAAACAATACATCTATTGGATTCTACATAAATATTCGATTAGGTATTATTTTAATTTAATTAATAAATGCTACTCATTTGGTTATTTAGTCTACGAATCTGATTATTATTTAAGGGTGTTGAGTTATAGGTTTATGGACCCAAGGGGGCGATCACTCGAAAAAGTTTGGGAAACAGTGTACTATAGTAAAAAGCTGATGAACGATATAATTCTACAAAATTACATTGAATATACTGACTAAGTAATCATTGTAAGGTGGTTTGTTCGAAGAGACTCTCTTAATGGATGTAGCCATGTTTAATATATCATTGAGAAGTTTTTCCACAAGAGAAATAAATGATCCCTCAGCCTCTTTTTCCAAAGGAGGGAGTGAGCACAAATTCATTTCTGGCTCTTCAAAAGCAAGTTGCACCCCCATCAAAGGAGCTAGATTATTTTCTTCATCCATGTTTTCAGCAATGTACCCCAAACTAAAAAAAAAGTTTAAGTAAATAACGTTATTTATTTTTGTGACGCAATGATCAGAAATAGATATACTCAGTCTTAGATATTGCATAATATAAGTTTGATTGCCGAAGATTTTACAATCATGTATTTATAATAATATAACTGTCATACATAAATGAAGACAGTATAAAAACATTAATTTAATTAATATGACATATCAGAAAATCTCAAAGCTGCAAGGACTTTTCTGTGAATAATATAAATTCTTTTTAATAAAGATTTATAACTATACAACACATACCTACAATGTTTCAAAAACTTTTAAAATTGGTTTTTCATATAATAAATATAAAAATAAAGTTATTTTATATATATGTATATATTACAAACATATAATTGACTCTGATGAACATATAAAACAGGGGTTTTTGACTCTGACGAAGACCGCTTGTAACGGTTGAAAGATCTTAGTCTGTTTTCCATTTTCATATTGTTGTTTGATCATTGATGTATATATTATATAAATTTGATATATGGTATGGGAATGAGGGCGCTAGTAGAACTAGTATCAGAATAGCCGTAACCAAATACATTAAAATAGTATCTTACACTTTAAAAATAGTTCTAATTAGTTATTAGAAATAAAAAAAATCATCCTTAATTTTTCCTTTATTCAAATCCCATCAAAATGATTCCTTTACGACTATAATGGACAAAGTCATTGAATAGTTACACTGAAATAACAAAAGTTTCCTGAAGACGTAATTCACGTCAAAATTCAACTTCCTCTTTTAGATTTATTACGGTGAATGACATTCAATTAACAACTTATTATTAATTAAGGGATAATTATAATAACATCACTCTATTATCTAATTGAGCAATAATACTCAATTTCACTCACAATAAACCTGGGACCGTTTCCCAGAAAAGTTCAAAACACAGGAGTTATGTTCGCCTGTGAGTTTTCAAAACCTTATTTTTCAGAAATCATCTTCTGTTTTAATAGCTATCATTAAAGTAAACCGCTTTTTTTTCTTTTTTACTAATTCATGTTGTGTTATTAAAAGCGGTTAGCAGTAGTAAACAGGCAGCAGCTCTGGCAGGCTGTGAGATTATCAGTAACAACGTAGAAAGAATCACTACTAGTTACAAGCATTTGTAATTCATCTGTTATGAAAAAATCGGTTTTGGATAGATATATATAAAGTATATATCAAAAAATAATAAAGTCAATACTGTAAATCAGTGGTTTCCAAACTTTATGTTATTATGCCTCCCTTAAAAATATTTCATAAAATAAAAACACGAACATTCTTACTCTTATAAAATGTATAAACTAATAGAAAACATACAAACTAATAGAAAACGATATTTCATTATTGTTTGTAATGTGATGGATGTGCTTGTCTATTAGCACAAAGTTTAACAAATCTTGGTATGTTTGTGACGATACAGTTACTCGTAGCTCTTTTTCTACAACTAAACGAGCTCGATATTTGAATTTCATTGCAGCCGAGGCAGCAAATCATTTTTTAAATAGAAAACTTTAGCAGTAATTTGGAAAGTTGTTTACTGTGACTAATTTTTGCGGCTCCCTTTAGACTAGTCCGCGCCTCCCTAGGGAGACATGCTTCCCAGTTTTAAAAACGCTGGTGTTATGATAAAATGAAATTCATACCTCACAAGATAGTGCCACTAACTATCTGAAAAATCTATGGTCATTCATAAAATAACAATACGAAACTTCAATTGAAGTGAGAAAACGTCGTGATTTATTGACACACTTTCTCATATATTTATACACAATGTCATTAAGATATATCAATTCCCCTTTATTCTGAGAACATATATCAAGCAAAACCCTACAGCTCAAAAACTTGAAAAGTGTTTATGTTTGATAAAGCAATATCATTAGTTATTCAAGGAAATAGATCCAGACCATACATAAATTAAACGGTATAAGCAACAGAATGAAGTAGTGTCATACTCCCTACTGTAACTGAAGGGAAAATCTCTACAACACCTTTGAAATCCCGTCTTACTGATAGGACAAAAAGTGACCTCAATAAGAAAAGTCATTCATTAATTTGTCTTTAATTAATGAGTAGGTTTTTTTTTACAATTTATGACACTTCCTAACTCACATTTCCAATAATCAATCTTACCTGCATCCAATTATATTGAACAAGGATGTTCTGATTATGTCGTCTATATACTGTTCATAACTCAACCACTTCTCATTTTCACTCTCTCCTTCTGACCCAAACAGCTGTTTGTTCTCTTCCATCAGTTGATGAATCCTATCTCCAGCTTCTTTCATTTCATTATATCTTAAACAATATTCAATATATTTATACTTTTGTAGGAAGAATTCAAGAATCATTTCTAAAATCTAAGACAAGTGAATGAATACTCTGTTATGATTTTTTTTACTTTACTATAAGTAGACTATAATGATCGTGAAAAAATTCGACCTCGAGATTTTGAGGGAGTTACATATTTTGAGGTCACAGAAGTCATCTTGTGAAGTTTTTCGATGATGTCTGTATGTGTGTGGTTGGGTGGGTGAGTGAGTATCCAAAGATTGTGGCCACGCTACGGCCCAGAATCTTTGTTGAATCAAATTGATATTTTACACAAAAATGGGTCTTGACATTTTGGGAAGCGGTGGGTTCTATGTCTTGAAGGGTAGTTTATGTCGGCTGTTAGTATCTGAGGTGAATACGGTGCTATTACTAGTATTCTGGTGATATTCTACGTGTCAATAACATTATTCAACGAATCAGCGTTTCAACTTATTATTTAGTTTTTGGTTACATTGGGAAATTCAAAAATTATTTGAATAGTGAAAAAGAGGGCTCTTCAATCCTGAAGAGCCGAAGAAAAACAACGATATTAGTTTACCAGTTATTTTCTAAAATAATAAAAACCACATCAATCACAAATGATTGAAATCACCAATCAGGAATTGGACTCATCATTTTGAGCCTTAAACAAAACTTGCAAAGTAAAATAATAATTACTGCTGACCTTTGCTGAACGATTTCTTTTTTATATTCAAGATCAAGCAGTCCTTGCTTGGAGTCCAATCTAACAAACAAAGGCACCTTCACCCATGTGTCAATCAGAGACTTCATATGTACAACGTTCTCCTGTGTTTTGTTAAATGGCTCTTGAACATTCCTCACTAATAGGTTTAATTTATTTATATAAGTAGAAAGATCTAAAAAAAAGAAAACTTTTTTTTCATTCATTCAAAAAACAATAAGTTCCACAAAGTTATAAAATAAATTTTAATACTTATTATGTAACAGTGAACAAAATATCAAGATAGCCTTCCTGCCTAAGTAGCTTCACTGAACGCTACATCAGGCGCTTAAATGATGACCTCATTCTTAATAGAGGAAGAAAACTCATTCAAGAACTAATAAACAAATTCTTTTTGTAGTCAGAGTTAATATAAAGAAGCAAATAAAGCTAATTCTATATTTGCAAGTCAATATTGAAACATTATTAATAATTAATCAATATTTATTATTTAATTTTTATGGTATATTTATTACCTCCGGTACTATATAAATTGCAATGCATATGAATTCTGAACAATAAGTGTTGGAACAGACCTATTAAATCAAAGAATTTTCAATTTTCAATTAATTGATATGATTATTTATGTTCAAGAAAACAGAAATAAGTCTTATGATACTTGGATTTGAATTCTCTTACCAAATTTCAGTACATTCAAGGGCAATTTCAATGAAAGCTAGTTCTAAACAATATTTGCTTTACAAAAGCTTCTTTGTTTTAGAACCATACAAAATGACACTGGGTGAAATGGTGAACCTTACAGAGTAATATTAAGTAAATTCACTGTCCTAATTGAATGTTCTTTGTAATTTCTTTTGTAATTGAATATTTCGTTAGTTCTATAAATAGAATTTCTACTAAAACACAGAATGAACATCTAGGCTTAGCATATTAAGAGTTTTATGCCCAGGAACTGGAGTCCAATATGCCAATCACTGTAATATGTTTTTAAAACTTTTTAAAAGTGAACCTTATGTGATGAATATATGCCTCTATTTTAATGAGTAGTCAAAGAAAAGACATTTTTATTAAGAACAACCTTTTAAAAGTTTTCATGCAACGAGAAGACAATTTGTAAAGAAATATTCAAATAAAAATTTTTTCAAGGTAGTGGTTTAAGTTAATGCAGAAATATATGAGGGTGTTCAAGGAACTCTCTGAAAAATAGCACAATCCAGGTATAGGCAGACCTGCTGATTCCCATGTTATTACGGTTTCTCCTTCCCTTATAAGGGCATCAATAGTTTCAATCTTCTCTTGAATGAGGTCGAACTCCACAAGTCTACTCTCCCTTCTCATTTTGTTGTACCTAAAATGATGTTGTAGGTTAACAATTTTAAAGAATAACAATAAACATTTGTTTGAATAGTTCAAAAAATATTACAATAATTTAATTATATGTCTTTTAAAAAATGTTCATATATATACAAATATAAAATGATTTCAGTTTATTTCCAATTTTTGTCTTTCCATTTTTTTAACTCTAAATATAAGGTTACTTTTAATTATTTCTTTTGTTAATTTAAATACTTGTTTAACCCTGACAAATTCACACAAAGTTAAATTTATCGAGTACCGTAACTTTTTAAATTGTATACAAACTGCTATTAGCGATTTCATTTGCACTCATCTTACTTAGAACTGAAGTCGATTTAAAACTGTGATAATTATTATTATATATTAGTAACTTTAGATTTTATTTGATATACTTATGTACATACATAAAACAGTGAAGTCAAGAATTTATTTAAAATAGGATATCACACATTTATGATCTCAAAATACTTTTTTGAGCGAATTATTTTCTTAAAAGTAGCTGTTATATCGTCGTTGAGCAATGTTCTATTAAGTAGAGTCAATATATACCTAATTGTCAAAACAACCTCCACAAGTTTCACATGTGCCAGTTGAGGAATTGATGGCATTCAAGTGGTAGAAATATGAAAGATTGAATTTCCAAAGCTCTGTTATTTCCAGTCGATATAGAGGTTTATTTGCATACTTGAGGAAAACAAGTATTTCTTAGTCAACTTGCTGGTAGTTGGGTGTTCGACAACTCCATCTAGTTCTGTCACAACTCCATCATAAACTAATGGGCTTAGCTTAGTCTTACACTGATGTATGAGGTATTGAAAATTATTATCCTCGTTGAGGTATTGAAAAGTATCGCTCGTTTTGCTTCCAAATTGATCGCTTCACTTTTATACTGAAGTGACCTTTAACAACCTAAGTGAACTGTGCCCTTCACTTATTTAATATCCATTGGTCTTATTGGATACATTGTGGTAAAGTGATTCCTTGGGTTTAGTTGGATATCCAGATTGTATCCTACAGTACAGTGAAGTGTAAATACTTCTTGAGTTTTTCGATTATATAATATGTCAACATTATTAGTAAATTAGGCATAAAAATGGGGCATAGACTAGTAAAGACGTTGAACATGCATTTCCTCAGAAGAAAGAAATATCTGAATTAGCTACGGAACAGTTTGTTCATAGGTTATTAACTGTGGATTTGTAAATAATCGTTTCAACTGTTTTACATTCAGTTGAATAAATCTTACTCAATTAAACCAATCAATACCGTCTAAAAAAATTTATCCTTAACTACTTCTTTGACAAAAAATAATTGACTGTAAGCATGGAATTTTTCTTCAGACGCAAATATGAAACATTAAATTCAGAATAAAAGGTTTTTATTTTTATTTTAAATTATACTACATTTATTTCTCAACAAAAATACATCGTAAATGTTGATTCTAAAAGGAAAAATTACCATGTAATGATAATTCTCAACTCATAGGTAAAGTCTCGTAATTTGCCTCTGTCCGCATACAAGTCTAAGGCCGCTTGAGGAATGTACTCCCTTCTATTATTTAACTGTAAGTAATGGACCTCGCGTAATGTTGTCTCCAACTAAAAAACATTATTGCAGTCACTTGTCAGTTAATTATAATCAAGAAATCTATGGTGTCATTCATATCAAAACTATTTATTTAAAAACATTTAACCACTTCATTTTACTATAAATATAACCAATAATTTTAAAATTAGTGCTGCATTCATTTTTATATTGAGTGTATGTACTGTACCTACAATTGCATGTAAAATAATAAAGGTATAACTAAATACAATTCAATTCACACAAAAGGTTAGATTTTTCCTACTTAATTCTTTTTAAATGAACTAAATATGTTGAAGGGAATATTTTAATTATGAATTAGTAAGATATAGATTAAATGTAGAGAACATTTTAACAATCATATTGAAATAACACATAAAAATAGAAACCACCTTTAGAATTATCACAGAAACACATTGATATTTTCAATTTCCTTAAAAAAAAAAGAAAGATATTAGTTTCATACCTGCTGAGAAAAGTTCAAAATAAGACAAGTTTTCTGACGATTTCTGCAGATTATATTTGCTTTCATATCATTTCTAATTTGTTTCTCTAAACCAGCAACCCAATTTTCCAGAATAACCTTTTCTAAATCTTTAAAATTTTTGCATAAAATTTCATATTTTTTTATCACCAATTGTGCTTCAGAGCTACCGACAATTCTATAAAAAAAAAGTGTTTGCGATTTTAACACATTTAATCAATTTATAAATACACATAAATTTATGTTGTTGTTCTCGAAAAAGAATGAAATAAACTGAGTGACAAAATAATTTAAGAGCACCTCAGTATTGGTCAACGCACAAGGTGACGTTAACTTATAAGATGATCACGATAGATACGCACTTGTATCATTTAACTGTCTAATCTCTAGATTAAAATACCCTACTAAAATACATCCATTGTACCATTTTTTATTAATATTATTATTTGAGGGTGACTATAGCACTGCATCTTAACAAAACTATTGTACTTCCACCCTTCTCTACTAAAGTATCCCAGCAGTTAGCTTCAACGCCTTCAAGAAGCTCAGAAGTTTTGTTGGTTCCAGCAGTAAAAGTTTTCTATGGTTTTGTTGGTGTCCCGAAGCACCTAGCTCTGTGCAATAAAGTTGCCTTACAGTCAGCCAGCAGGTGCAACGGTGTTCCGTTCTCTTCTTTACAGAATCTGCACAAACCATCATTGATAGTGCCCATTCAGGTTCCTTACGTTTGTGACTTCCTTTCTCCTTCTTTGGGTCCTTAGGTGCACTTGTGGGAGGTTGGCTCCCACTAGTTAGCGCTTTTGGGTCCTATACGCTTCCGGAGGATGGTCTCCGGATGTCCTTCTCCTTATTATCATACAGGGGAAAATCGCTGAAGCTCTATCGGTGGTATTTTGTCCACTCCGGCAGAGCACCGCATACCGGAGTAAGGCTATTTACTCAAGGGGGTCGCCTGGTACCCTTGAGGCTCCGTTAAGCAAGACCTGAATCATCCATCTTTCGGCACGAATCGCATAACGCCTTGGATTGGGGCTGGGATAAGAGGAGAGGATTTGGGAAGTTAGAAGGATTGTGAAACGAAAGCGGTCAGGACCAGGAAACGAAACCTCCTCTTTCGTTTGCCCAGCATATAGCAGGTTAACAGGGTAGCCTCGCGAAGGCCGAAAGTTGAGGCTATTAGAGGCGCTAATCACTCCATTACTACTCCTGTTGTACCATTACTTAACGTATTAATATACATTTCAAAACTTATTTGAAAAAAAACCTGCCTTTGTGGATATACCAAGTTATTAAAAGAGAATATAAACAAGATTTGCACTAACGTTAAAATAAAGAATAGTATTAAATAATAATCTCTCTTTCTTTTTCTTCAGTGAGGAACCACTGGTCTACAGTAAACTTGGTTACTGTAAAATAGAAGTTAAGGAAAAATAATTAAAAACAATATCCAACTTCTGCTTAAGGTGGATGGAGACAGTAAAGGGAATTAAATGGAAAATATGACTGCTGTAAGGATATAGTGGAAAGAGGATTAGTCTCTGTCTTTTATACACTGTAGTGTCACTTGAAACAGTGTTTTCATCAATAACTTAATCTTGCATATTCGAACTTAATTTTCCCTAATTTGACAGTTTCTATAAGCTAATTCAAACTGGCCTCAAGACGTACGGGTGCTTGATGCCCATGAACCTGGAGACGTGAGCAGCAAGGCGGTCCCCAACCATCTCCAGCCATGCCAGCACTCCAGCCACCGGGGGTTGAAGTTTATGCACTTGAAACCAACCCTCCTTCTCCTTTCTTGTCATTTGTTCTTCAAAGATTTCCTAAAATGTTATTATTACCTAATGTAATATTTTGATTACCTTAGAAAAAAAAATCAATATATAGACTGAAATGTTCGTAGTTTAACTAAATAAATATTCAAGAAAACGGTCTTTAATTTTAAAGATAATTATCAAGGATGAAAAAAAAGACAAACACTAATAATAATAATGTTGATCACATCAACATTTTGACATCCATCGTCATAAAGAAAAGGACAGAGAAAGTTACACACTCGCTACGATATTTTAACTTCCTTAATATATATATAAAGATTTCACATAAACACGTGAAATAACGTTTGATCAATGATCATACCACAATATGAAATGGGAAAACAAGACTAAGATCTTTCAACGGTAACAAGCGGTCTTCGTCAGAGTCAAAAACCCAACTGACTGCTTATATCAAATAAATGGTTTGAAGAATTCAATAAATATCACAAACTTCCAAACTCATTTGACTAATTATAAGCAAAAAATTCACTATATATTAGTGAGAGAATTAATGAAATCAGCATAATAAATATTGGTCATTATTACTTCAATAATAATAATTTCATTCATCAGAAGATTAATCATCTGATGATATTTTGCAGTGAAGTCATCTCGGATAATCGGTCTTTCTAGCATAATTCCTATGATGTCTATTAACTGCAACAAACAAAACAACCATAATTACTGATTAGTTTATTTTAAAAAAACTTATTTTTTTATTTCTTATTTTAAAAAAAGAAAAAGGTAACTTAATTTTACTTTAACAACCGAAGTCTTCTAACAAGACATAATTAAACCAAACTTTAATTATAAATATTTTAATCAACTCTGTAGTCCATTTGACCTCCTTATCCTCCATATTATCCTAAGACTTGGATCACAGCAAGATTAGTTATTTAGTTAATTAGTTATTTGGGTGGAAGAACATTAGGATGACTGTAGATTGGAGTGATATTAACAACATTTTTTTCCCCAAAAAATTATTTTATAAAAACTAAAGAAATTAAAATTTTATCAGAGAAAAACTACTCATAGAATGAAAGAAATGAGACTCTTTGATATTTTTTGTTTCTGCTAGAAAAGCATTCAACAAATGCAATATCAGAGCAGTAGCAATTGCATTTATCAAAAATACTTCAAATAATGATTTAATCTCTGAAATTAAATTAGAATAGAAATAACAGTTACCTTATAGATTGCTTCCAAATTTGAACAATCATCGAATGCAGCACATAATATAGATGATAATCTCCTATCAAATTCCGATATTTTTTCTTGAAAAGCGTTGAAGTCAATTTGAAAAGTTTCATCTTCTGGATTCAGTGCATCGTATGTTCGACTAGAAAATTCAGCTAAGTACGACTGAAACTGCTGGGATACGAGATTTATTTTTGAACTTAAGATTGCACCTTTGTAATTACCGATTTCTATTCGATCTAATTTAAGAAAACCCATAACTGTTTCAAAAAACCTCTAGAACATATTTGAATCAATAAGTCAAATACCTTTAGATAAAATAATTATAAAAGTCCAATTTAATAATATACCTGTATATTAGAAATTCTATCCATGAACTTATTAAACCGTTCAAATACCACATTTGGATGAAAAGTCCACAACTGAGGTTCGGTTTCAAAATATGAAGGTACTTTTTCTTTATATTCGGTAAAAGTTTGTCTAAAACAAAATCACTGCATCTTAGATTGCTGAAAATAAGTAACATTCAGTTAAAAATAAAGTTACCAATTCCATTAATAAACCCTGGTTATTATTTTAAAATTAAAATATACATCCATGTATATGTACTCGTATATTTTGTATATATGTATATATGTACATAAAAAGATTTCACATAAACACGTGAAATAGCAATCAATGATCAAACCACAATAAGAAATGGGAAAACAAGACTAAGATCTTTCAACCGTAACAAGACGAAGTTACAAAGTCAATTTCAACTTTGACTCTGACGAAGACCGCTTGTTACGGTTGAAAGATCTTAGTCTTGTTTTCCCATTTCTTATTGTGGTTTGATCATATATGTACATGCATATACATCTACAGAAATCAAATAATCTTAGATACTATAGTCCTTGATGGGATATTAAAATATGTTTTTAAATTTAGTAATTTCATTTAATGCTCAATTTATCACTACTCCTATATCTGTATAAATAAAAATAACTGTTTGTCCTAATGCCTCTTGTACTTTCCTAAACCGTTCATCTGGTTACGACGAAACTTTGGGTATGTGAGATGCATGCCCGAGAAGGTTTCTGAGTTAATAAAACTAGCTTCCGATAGAAACTCAGATTCTATATCTGAATTCATTTATTTTAAATTATTTCTGAATTACTAGCTCATTTTTAAGTGGTTTTCTGTATAAATAAAAATCTGATATTGCATTCCGTATGTTTCTAGAAAATCAACGGCTCTTCGGTGGGGCAATCATTTTAGTTTGATAATTTTCGACAAACTCTACCAGTTATTGGTTCATGCTCAACACCTGCTGATAAGTTCAATGTATGGTTCAAAACATCAGTTTTATGACAACACTTATATAATTGAATTTGAATAGCAATATGCATGTGAAACTACAATATGATGAATCGCAGATCGTTTCGTAAAACAATTGTTGGGCATTGAAATGGGGAAAGGTCATCGATGAATCAACACATTGCTTCAAACTGCCAACAAATTTCTGTAAAATCACAACTACACTATGAAGAGTTAATTGACAAAGTTTTCTCAAAATAACACAAACTCCAGAAGTCATTAGTGGTTTAGAGCACGGACTATACTAGCAGCCTAAAACAATAACGTTAATACAATAAAGTTCAGAATACAAAACGGAATTCTAGACGAAACAACAACGTACAAATCTCATCGATACTGTAATGAGTCAAGAGGAAGTGTCTATTATGCAACTGAATTTCTAAATTCACTTGATTCGCTAGATGTCTCCGCATGTTCTAACATTAAAAATTAGTGTGCCCATTACTCTTCTACGAAACATCAATCCACCACAACTGTGCGATGTTATCAGACTTTCAGTGAAAAAGTTGATGAACAATATAATTGCGAAACATTTTAAATTGAAAAGTCAAAGGCAAGAAAAGGCAAAGAAGTACATAGATGTATGTTGCCACGTATCCCAATCATTCCAAGTGATATACCATTCGAATTCAAACATTTGTAGTTTCCAGCGCGATTCGCCTTTGCAATTTCGACAATGAACCAAGCTCAAAGACAATCACCACAAGTGTGTGACTGAATTTAGAAAATTATTGCTTTTCACATGGACACTGAATGCGGTCTGCTCATGCGTCTGAAACCCTTCTGATTTATTTGTGCACGAATTTGAAGAGAATATACAAAATATTATGTATCAAAATGTACTTCAATAAATACCATTCAATCAAAAACTTGAATTGTCACACTTTTCTCGATAAAATGACTAAAAAAATATATGATAATCTAATCTAAATAAATTGTTTCACAGTACAACAACATTATTCTTTATAAAATAATTTTTTTTACTTTAATTTTTGCTGTTCGAAATGAGTATTTATAGGAAGGACAGGACAACGTCTGTCGGGTCAGCTATAACGTAATAATTAAATACTAAATGAAGTTCAGTCAAAGTTAACATGACATTTATTGATAGTTAGGCGATATGAGGTTAAACTGGGCATAGCATTGCTCAAAATACCGAAAGGGAAGTTGAACGACCTGTTGGTGACTACTGTTTTATTGGACATATTTCAAGAAATAGTTTAATTGGGAATTGTTTTCAAGGATACAGTACCAGGCAATCTAAGAGTACGTGACGTCCCCTTACATCGAATGTTACAATATTGCAGGTGCATATTGCATTATTTAATGTCAGCTCCCTATGTTGCATTTGTAGCTGATAATATGAGTTTAAATCATGAATCATAAATCAAATAAAGTGAATGGACATCCCTTAAAACAAATCTCTCAAATGTCTGTATTTCAACATAAATTAGTTCTCTTCCACTTATTGCTTAGCGTATCGTAAGCAACAAGTTCATTCACTTTATTAATTCTGTTACTCATCCTCTAATAAATTCTTTTTAAAACATGCTGTTTACCTAATGTCTTAAAATTACCCGCCTGAAATATTTTTTTAATTAAACTGAAGATATGAAGCAATAGTAATAGAAAATGTTGTTAAAAAAATATAGTTTGCACCCACAGTTTAGGAAGTCACTAAAATCACTACTTTGGTCTATCATAGGGATAGTCTTTAAACATTTATACCTTAGTGGGAACGATATAGAGCGTGGGTGGGTAGCCTCTGGCATGCGTGCCAAAATTGGCACGCCGATGACTTGTCTCTGACACGCAAGAGCACAGGTTACCCTTAACATAGATGCAAGAACACGTTACACTAAACAAAGACAAAAAAAAACTACTTTCCTTGGGGTATAAGCTTTCATGCCATGACAATATATGTACGTCCTGGTAGTGAAGAGGTTTAAGCTCTACGAAGCTAAAGAGGTCTCAAGAAAAAGAAGATATTGTAGCCATAGTTACCTTCTTTTTTTAAAAGGTTAAACAATTTTTTTTCTGTTTTTTATACTGTTTTATTGCATTCAGTTAATTTATTATTTTTTCGTTTAAAAAGTTCTTAAGAGATACCAAATATGTTCTACAAAAAAAAATGGCTGGCACGTGGAAAAAGTTTGTGTCAGAGACTTGGCTTATTTTGGCACGCACTCTCAAAAAGATTGCCCACCCCTGGTATAGAGTATAGAGAGATAGTTGTTCTTTCGGAGACCAAATTATATTATGATACAATCTCCAACATATAATAAATACATGCTAAATCATAGTATCAATCAACCAAAGAAGAAAATAAACAAAACAATTATCAATAGATACCAGTTATAATTGTTATTGCAAATATTACTGTATTTATTACAATAAAAACATAATCCAAATATTTGAAAAAAATTAAAGTGATACCTGTAGGTTTCTAGAACGGTGTCTGTTAACTGGATTCTTAATAAAGCTTCATCAATATCTGTTTGAAATATAGATGATGGGTCTAAGAACTTTCTCGCCTGTAAATAATTGCATATACATAATTTTGAAAACAAATTCTTTATGAAATTCATTACATTAATAACCAATAACAAGAAAAACACACTGTAAGATTTGTATGTAGGAGAAGACTTCCAATAAAAACTGAAAATTGAATATTATCTTCTTTAAAGCTATCTTTTTAAAACATTGTTGACATTAAAGATGATCTTTTTATGAAAAGTTGGAAAATTGTTTTGAGCTTTTAATTAATTTTCATACGAGTTTCGTTCAAAGTAACTGCTTGAAATTATTTATAAAAATATTTCAAAACTGGTAAAAACATGTATAACACATATTATGACACGATAATAAGACAAACTTGCTTTTAAGTTTAACTAAAAAAGCACTTTGGACTTCATAGTTTACTAAACAGAAATACAAAAACTCTCATTTTTACTTTACTATAAGAAAAGTATAGTGATCGTGAAAAAATTGACATTGACTTAGAAATTTTTTGAGCAAATCCACTGAAATAAAATTGATGTTTATAATGGAAAAATTTGAATAACTCATTGACTTATATCAGATATAAGAGGAATAATATTTTTACATGTAAAAATTCACTCCCAATAAACATAAATGTTTGTTACTTTCGCTGGTATGATGGATTTGTCCCACAAAATGCTATAATCAATCTATATATTGTACTCTTGAACAAAACTTAATATCGGTTGTAAATTATTTTGGTTTGTGAATTATAGTATCATTGAGTAAAATTGATGTGTGAGGATGTGTGAATGGCCTTTTTTCTAAAGAAAAAGGAGTTATGTTTGTTGACAAGTATTCAGAATTTTTACTATTCTAGTCTAGTAGTTCATATCTATTATTTTAGAAATTTCAAGCTTCCAGATATGAAATTTTTAAATTATACTGAATAGCTGGCATCGACTTTGATTTGAGTATGTAAAATTGACTAACTGCTAATGTATTTGTTCTCAATATACATTCACAGCAACCATATAACAGAGTACAATAGACCACAGCAACCATATAACAGAGTACAATAGACAGGAAAAAATAACACTCACTCAGAGTGAATTTGTATACATGATTTTTGACAAATGGAAAGAAAAGTGGTTTTTATTAAATACTAGGAACTCATGAAACTCCCAGTATAGTAATTCTATAAAAGACCAAATATATAAAACATCATTCAAAATTGAAACGTCTTTGAAGAAAAATAAATGAAATTATCCAACATCTTATATTAAAAATTATCTTAAACCGATATTTTTTCTTAGATGTTTCTGACATTTGTCAGACAAAATAGGAATATTTTCAAGTTTAAATAGGAAAATTTTTGTCTTAAGTATTTAATGTAGAAAGTGGTCAGATTATACTAATGATATTATATGCATCAGTGATGTGATATACAAAAATAAGCATATATTTTGATAAGCAAATCAATCACTATCTGTTCTACCTCCAGGAATGAAAGACTAATTAACAGCTCCCATTTAGACATTTATATTATACCTAAATGGACCATTATTTACTATATACCCAAGAAGAATTATATTATGTTTATTTATAGTAAAGTTGAGTGTTGGCCACTCCAGATTTTTTTAGAATTGTGACACAAAACTAATTCAATGAAAAACGTAGATGAACTGAAGTTCTAAAACTTAATAATAACGTAAATTTTATTGGCTATAATGAAACGCAGTAAAAAACTGTATAAGGAATACCTTTTCAATGATTAGATTGTTGAGTTGCTTGAGGAGTACGATAATTCGGCTGGAATTGCAATAATACTTGGAGTGGCTCCACACTAAACAGACTGTCTGCATTAGCGAAGCGAAGCAGTTGTCCAGTTCTGAAAACTCCGTTTCATTGATGAGAACGAAGTAGGGCTCCAAGGGAGTAAGATAAATGACAATGTCACTAGCTTCCGACAGCGCTGAAACAAATCATCACAATTAACCACTATTTGGCAATGTTTGAATAAGACCTTACTCTCTGACTATTCCAAATATATTTATTAGCATAGAGAGGTAAAAAAAATTCCACTTGTGAGATGTAGACCCCCATAAATTCTCCGCAAACATCTGTTACGTGTACACCGTGCACATAAAAATTTTTTTTTAGGATATTTCATTAAACAGAACTGTTACAAATAATAATGGAAAGGAAGGAAAAAAAATAAACTGCCATATTATTTTTGTCTTACAAAACAATTAAAAAGCAGCTGTTCTCACTGTGGTTATTCCACAAAAACTTATTCGTGATGCTAAATGATCTCCAAGTCTATGTGGATGTCATGGCAGAGTCAAAGACCTTGAGGGTGGTGCGGTGTTGGATGATTGAGATGGTATAGATGGGTGCTACCTCAACGAGGCGAAGACAATGTTTGACTTCTATATTTTACCTAATCACAGAATGGGAGTAACTCATATTTAAAATGTTTATGAACCCCAGTTTATAAAATAACAATTTTATAATTACAATAATGGTAAATTAAAGTACAAGTAGATTTCTTAAGTGTCATTTCTTATTATTTAGCACATATGTCTTATTATCTCTCAATTATTATTAATCTTATTATGCTTAATTAATAATTATGAAAATTCTTCATTGAACAAAAACCAACTTTCAGATATGATTTACCTTCAACAACATTCTTGAACATCGTAGTGAAACAAGGATAATATGCACTGTGGGTTTTTTCCAAAATAATTGACATATTTCTTACTTTTTCTTGCTTAAGTTGGTTGAATATGTATGATAGATTGTTCATACGATTAGCCCAAAACGTTATCTCTGAAAAAACAATATATATAAGTAATCTAAAATGATAGAGATAATCATGGAGTGATTAAGTGCCACCAATAACCTCTAACACTCAACTCCGACTTTCGGTCTTCACGAGGCTACCCTGTTAACCTGCTATAGGCAGGGACAAACGAAAGAGGAGGAGAAGGTGATCAGTGGCTGGGCCCGACTACCTTCGTTTCACAACCTTCCTAATCCCGAAATCTCCTCCTTTTATCCCAGCTCCAATCTAGGGTGTTATGCGATCCGTGCCGAAGGATGGATGATACAGGAGTTACTGTATTATGAACAGAGCATCAACGGTACCAGGCGACACCCTTGAGTAAATAGCCTTACTGGTATGCGGTGCTCTACCGGAGCGGACAGAATACCACCGATCGATATACAGGGATTTTCCCCTGTATGATAGTAAGGAGAAGGAATTCCGGAGATTATCCTCCGGAAGTGCAGAGGATCCAAAAGCGCTAACTAATGGGAGCTAACCCCCACAAGTGCACATAAGGTCCCGAAGAAGACTGTCCTGAAGAAGGTAGAAAGGAAGTTACTTTCTAGGACACATAGGTAGCCTGAATGGACATTATCAATGATGGTTAATGCAGATTGTGCAAAGAAGAGGAAGAAACACCTTTGCACCTGCTGACTGACTGTCAGGCAACTTTGCTGCACAGAGTTAGATGGTTCGGTACACTCAACAAAAACCATAGAAAAACTTTTACCGCTGGAACCAGCAAAAGTGCTGAGCTTCTTGGAAGCATTGAAGCTAACTGCTGGGGTACTTTAGTACAGAAGAGAGGAAGTACAACAGTTTTTAAGACGCAGTGCTATAGTCACCCTCAAAAAAAAAATCTAAAATGATATCTTTCATGATCAATCGATAGCCATGTTGTTTATTTATAAAAATATGAATACCATATAGAATAGAAAAATAGAATGTGTTAAAGAAAGTGTAACCGGGGTTGTGACAAATATAAAAATTAACTTCATACTACATGCATCTGAAGAAAAAAAATCTTATTAAAAAGATGTGCAAATCGTTTTAAAAATGAAAAAGTGGACCTGCTTGAGGAGTTGGGTTTTGTCCATTTGCAAAAGCCTTGGTGGATTCATCTGCCAGGACATCGTTCACTTGACAAGCCCACTTTATCACAATGCCTTCGATCGAAGATTTCAAATAAAAATCAGTCATGTCTTGATCTCTTCAAATCAAATTACTAATATTAATTATACAAGTAATAGTAGGGTGCAAAAATTGCCACATTGTCAATTTTCTAAGACATGGTTATTGTTTGTTTTTAAGTATCATTCTAATTATATTTGTTGTTTTGTAGATTCTTAATGATGGCATTAAAGTGAAAAGTTTCAGAGACAGTAGAATTTCTTTTTTTACATTGGAATAGCGTCACCAGCACATTTTCAGCAACTGAATTAATGTATATTAATTTAATTATTATGTATTAGTTGATTTAGTTTCTTACTTGTGTAAAACATGTGTAGTTATTAGTTTTCAATAATATGAGAAAAATGTTATATTCAAAAATAATATGAGACAAGAAACCAAAAAACTATTGACATTCTGAGAATGGTAAGTTTGTTACTACTGAGAACACCTACAATTATGTTTAATCTTTTTTAATCATAATAATATCTTAGAAATAAAACAATTGTGTTTGAAGTGATGAAATATGGTATTTGTTAACATCTTTTGAGAAATTAACTGATAATTGCATGATAATTTTCTGAAAAATAAAATGCTTAAATATACCTACAAATTAAGAAGTATATCATGAATGAATTGAGCGAGTGTCAGGGGAAACACGAATGATGAGAAATAATTTTTTATATATACAAATGTCAATGGGAAAGTATTTCAATTGAAAGTATTTCCAATAGGAATTCGAATTAATATAGTGAATTTCATTCTATCTAAAATTGTAAATAGACTCCATTTGATCTCTGTTTTCTCTAGTAATTTTATAGCTGGTTATTGCAGTGAATTGCATCCTTTACCTTGAATTCTTTGAAACACAGGTTTACAAAAGATAAAATGTGAAGTAAGAATGTTGGAGATAAATTCAGTAAGCATACCCATTCTCAAGTTCTCGAGCCACATGAGCTACTTTTTCTATTCCGACGGGCATTGGTAAAACTGTTTTTCCTGCAGAACAGCCTCTGACTTGGTAGACAGTGCTCTTGAGGCTGTGGACATGTTGACTGACATCCTGAGCTACCAGAGCAGCCCAGCAACTTTGGTTACCACTGTTTGACAAAATTGGCACCACAATCTGCCACAAATAATCATTCTTAATTACAAACCATAGAGAACAACAGCAAATAACTTAGAGAACAACATCATTCTTTTATTCTACTATATGTGCTCTAACTAACAATATCATTGTCCAACTGTTTTTTTTTTGTTTTCATTCAGAACAATTTACTAAAAACTTCACCGCTTGATATTAGAAAATATATTGTAAAACAACTTATATTACAAAGTTTTGTTTAATTTAATTATTTAATAAATGTGTATTAGTTGATTTAATTTTTTACTTGCCTAAAACATATGTAGTTATTAGTTTTGAATAATATGAAAAAAATGTTAAATTAATTTTAATATATCTTGAAATATGAATAATTATATTATTAGGTACTTTCAAAAAGAATAAAGAGATTAATATATTATTGTGGCCATTTGAAATGAAAAAAACTAGATCATATCTATATGTATAAAGTTCTTGACTTTGTTTGTTTGTTCACCCATTTTCCGTGGAGATAGAGACCTGAAATGATTATGATCTTTACTTTTGCTGTAATTGGCTTTGTTTTAGTTGTATTACATAATAAAAAATCCTATTAGGGGGTCAGGGTAGCTTATAATATATAATAAACTATTACATTAGTAGTTAAAAATGAATAATTTTAGAAACAAACTTGAACACAACCTTCAGATAAAATACGAATGTTCTAAGGTAATATTATAAACACACATTTCTTTCATTAATGTTATTTTATGTTGGGTAAATAAATTGAATATTTCAACTTATAAGTTTTGTTTACTTCAAACATATTTGATTGTGTATATAACTTGAATTGATGTTTTATTTATTCATGTCATAAAAGAAATGATTTTTATTTGGCTAAATATACTTGCTCTGTATATATCTTGAATCATGTTAAGAATACTATATCAAAAGCTTGGACCATATAAGAATCTGTTTCCGTACCTTAATAACAAGGAACAATTAAAATTATCCCAGTCAATAATGCTCAGTGAATTTATTTCAATACCTATTGCTATAATTTTTGAGTGACACAAAGGGTCACGGGTAGTCTAGCTAAGAAATATTAAAGCTGGATCTAAGGATACCAGAAACGATTTCAGGTATTTGTAGTTGCTTACAAAGTAATTCAGTTAACTAATAACTAATTAATTAAACAATTGAATAACTAAATTAATTAAATAATATAATTTAATTGTCTTATTTACTATCAAACCAATTACCGAAACTATTTTTACAGGAGAATTAATCCAACAAAATTTAAATTGAAACGCGCATCATCGTAAATGAAAGTTATAAATCACCATTTTTTTATATTGATTAATTTAATGAAAATAGCAAATTTTGTGTACTATAAAGAGAATTTATTTCTTTATAACGTATATATTGTTATATTGATTGAAATTGCTATATTGAATGAAAGTAATTTTAAATACAACACATTTTTGAGATTATCTTAATGAATAATTAATTAACTAATATTAAATAACAAGGTGTCTTTATTTATTTTCTCTTTAAACTACTTATTAATTAATTGTAGTTAAGAAAGTAACCTCATCGACGAGAGCTGCAAGTTGCTCAAGAGGTTTAGTTGCCAAATCACCATAGATAAGGTGACTGCGTATGCAAACTTTTGGCAACACTGCACACCACGGTTTCAGGAAGTACATTCCTTTGGTTTTCACACTCACCGGAAAACTTAAACTTGGGGTCAATTGAGTTGAGGCATTCTGAAAAAAAAAACTCAAATAAAAATAGCTGCTACCCAATAATCCTGCTAAATAATACAATAATTGAATCCATTAAAAAATATACTAAATCCAATTATTTTAAAGATAGTTAAATAATAAGTCATTTTGTAACATTAATTTTTGAAATGATATTTTTAATTTCAGAATATCATCTTGGGTTTCTTTAAAATGAAAGAAGCAATTGCATTTACGCACAGTACTTCTGGGATCTAACATGAAGTTACTATCCTGGACCATATCAAGTGTTCGTAAAAGCGAGCGTATAGTTACGTAGGCTGTTTTTTAGACCCTGTATAGGTCATCTAACACATTTGTTCATTCATTAAGAGAAATACAATTCTGATGTGAACACACACAACACTTTCTTAAAAATGAAAGTGTGTTCGAAGAGGAGCGTTGAAATCTTAAAAAACTAGTTAAAGGAAGAACTTAAATATAAATAGTAATTTAATTATTATTTTTCTTCTGTATACAAGAAGATTGAGTAAACTATAAGATTGTACTATGTACGTGAAAATACTTTTTATTTAGAAATAAAATCAGTAATCTTATTTTATTCATTTATATTTATTTATTATATAAGACTTAGATTTATATAAGTTATATATATTTATATAAGACCTAAATGGACTAAAAAATTATAATCCCATGTTCTACAATTTTAGTCCTTCAACAATTATGTCATTTTTTCTGTTATCAATTTAAAATATTTATTCTACGACGGTAAAATATTGCTTTAGAAGTAGTCAGAAATGAATTAAACAGAAGGATTTCCAAATATTCAATCTCAAATGAATCTGTTTTAGTTATAATAATAATAATGTTTTTAATACGAGTATAAAGAAAGTTCTATTTTTAAGTTGTATATTGGTACAATCATATCTATGGTCAACTCACACCTGTCGTCACACGAGTATAACTATCCTAGAAATAATTATTTGCTAATTAATTAACGCTAATTAATGGATGCTAAACGATTTCATATATTAATTAGTAAATATATCTTTAACTCAACAGTTTTTTATGAGTAGTCCTTATAAAATTGTATTATCAATAAGATATTTGTGATCTCTCGACTGACCTGGGTGATGATGAGAAGTGAGACCGCTTCATTGTCGAGGAATGACGTAACATGACGACTGTACTCTTCAACCGAGAGTAGTCTGCTCCACTTTTCTGGTTTCAGCTTCAATGTCTTTTGCACGCAATGGCCGATCCACTCTAGTCGGGGGTCCACCGAGGCGTTCCCGGACTCTGCGGCCATAGCCCCTGCTTATTTATTATTTGTACAGACTCTTAAACAAAACATACCTAAAACAGAAAAACTAAATTATTCTTCATTTCATTTCTGTTATCTTAATGTTTGCGCTCTTCAGCTATAATTGTGTATATACTATAATCGTACAGGACTTCATAACAAATGCAAAGTAACTCGTGACAGAGACAGTCTCCGTCAATGAATTCTTGCTGACTGTCACCAACGTAAAACGATAGTTCATCCAGAGAAACTTTCTAAAAATGTTTGTTTTGAATTGAAATCCTTGAATAATGCTGGTTACTTAGGTCGTTTACTATGAATATTGACTACTTCTAACCAGACCTCCACCCTCTTCCTCACAGAAATATTTCAGAAGTAATTAGAGACAAGCCTATCAATAGCCCTCAGTTATTCTAAGTACCTTTCTAATACTTATGAAAATATTTCATTTCACCTCAACTGCTAGACCCTGAAAATAGATCTAGAAAATAACAGAAACACACATTTTTTTTCCCTGTGTTGTACAGATGCATATTCAAACAAATGTAGAATAATTTCATCATCCTAATTTCAGAGTTAAGATTGAAATTACCAAGAAATTAAATGTGTTTATTGAAATAACCAAAATTTTGCCGAACAACAAAACACAAATTAATATCGTATCGAATAATTTCAGTCCTTGGTCAAATTCATTTATCTGGCCTTGTAAGTTAAAAATTATCACTAACATTTCCTTTATTCTATTTAATCATAATTCTCTTCCAATTAAAATCAGTACTTCCACTTCATTACAGCATATGTTTACTCAAATTTCATGAAGAAAAGGAAAACACAATTTATAAACGATTAGGAAAGAATTTGTAAACAAATGACCTGGAATGGGATTAAGGATTAAGACCATCGGCTACCTGCTTATCTATAGTCGTACCCCTGCATATGTCACGTCTCTACATTGATCTTCTCTTTTTTAATGAAAAACAAAAAAACATGTTCTTATAATCAATGTAGTGATTTCAAGCTTTCCGTAACTGCTAATATGAAAGTATTATAGCTATGAATACATCACAAAACATGTTATACGTAATAAACATGTTTGTACCCGTAACTGATCTGTTCAGCTTACTCCAGAAGGAATTAATTAATTATTCCCTTCCCCTTCCATCTACCACTATAATAGAGTTAATTAAGTCATGTATGGTAGATTGTCATTTTCAATTTGAAAATAATTATTATATACAAAAATTTGGTCTTGCTATTATGGGTAACTGTTTATCCCCCCTCCTAAGTAATGTATACATGGAGTTCTTTGAGAGTAAAATGCCAAGCTCAATATTGCCCAAAAATGTTAAATGGTATAGATATGTTGACGATATACTTTGCATTTGTCCTAATTCTTTAAATAAAGATGATTTCCTAATAAAATTGAATTCATTAGTGCCGACAATCAAATTCACGATAGAATAAGAAGTAAGTGGTAATTTGCCCTTCTTAGATGTCCTGATCCATAGGCTACCTAATGAGTTACGCTTTAGTGTATATAGAAAACCTACGAATGTACTTGCATATGTTCACTTTTATTCTTCCCATCCAAAAAATGTTACGATTTCTGTTTTTAGAAATATGTTTTTTAGGGTGTTAAGAGTGTGCTCTCCTGAATTCCTTAATGAAGAGATTAACAACATTAGGTCAATTGCCCTTTCATTAAATTGCCCTCCTCTTATATCGATTTAGCTTTGAAGGGTGCTAAAAAAAACTTTCTCTAATACTTCAACAGAGCCCCGTTCATTGTCAAATTCTATAGTTTTTCCATATCATGAGTCATTGGACCCCCTTCCAAGATTAGCCAAACAACTTGATTTTATTATAGTATTTTCTAATCGTAATAACATGGGCAATATATTAATAATACTTTACTTATAGTAAAGTAAAAAATCTCCCAGCGAATTGGAGTCCGGTAGTATTTATAAAATTCCGTGCAAAAATTGTCATAAAATTTATATTGGTCAAACTGGTAAATCATTAAAGACACGTGTGAAACAACACCAATACAACATAAGTAGACAGGAAAAAAGTAGTGTCTTATTCTTGCATATCAAAAATGAAAATCATATTGATTGGACAGGAGCTAAATTTATTGCCTATGAAAAATCAATGTTGTTAAGAAATATTATTGAATCGTCTCTAATTAAATTTAATTGATCAAATATTATAAATATTATTAATGGTCTCTTCAAACTTGATACTTTCGTTACGAGGGCAATAGCCTCTTCTAAGAGGGTTGACAGGTAGCGGATAGTTTTTTACTCTTTCTTACTGTACTCCTTTGTTTCCCTAAACATCCCTTTCTGGACATTAGTCCTTTCCTGCTCTTTCACCCTTTTAAAATACCACTCTTCCTTCCCACTCTTCTCAACCCCTCACCAGATGTTTTCTGCATCTAGTGTTTCAGTTGGGTTTTTGACTCTGACGAAGACCGCTTGTTACGGTTGAAAGATATTAGTCTTGTTTTCCCATTTTCATATTGTGGTTTGATCATTGGTTATACGTAATATAACAGATTCTTAAACAAACCACACCCAAAAATTACAAACGTAATTATTCTCCACCTGATTTCCGTTTCCGTTACAGATAAATAAAACGGTATTAGTTAAAATTAATATATATAAAACAATTACTTCTAATTTCTTCTCATTACTTCATAAAGTTTAATAAAATTAAAACTATGACTTCAATGAGCAAGTATTATAATAACTTGGTATGGCAAAAAAACAAAACAAATATTAACATTGACTATTCTTATATTGGGAAGTTGGACTTGATTGTTACACAAGAAATAGAGTACTAAAAGCAGTTTGTCATTACATTACAAACATTAATTAGAACCCCAAGACGTGCAGTTACTCAGGTAGCAAGGTGCATAAACTCTCTTAATCCCATAATTGAAAGAATCAGGTAATTTGTTTACACAATTTTGCACTTTGAAATCCTAATCACGTACTGCTAATATCTGCTCTTGACTATGTGAGGCTTCAATCATACATCTATTTATTTTAAGTAGGACTAATTATCTTCATTTTAACATACTTTAATGGAAATTAATTTTCCTCTTAAATAAATTGAATGTAATTGCCCACACGTTATTTCAATTAAACGATTATATTTATTTAAGAATCACATTGATTTTATTCAATTATTCCAGTATTGTGAGACAAATTCTAAAACATAAAGTCATTTGAAATATTATATTTCCTCCAAATTGTAAATTTCTTATTTCATATAACAAATTATACTCTGTCAGATATTTTTTGCTGTGGTGGTTTATTTGCAGAAAATTTTTTCATTAATAATTAATTTTAAATTAATATTAAATTTTAATATTAAATTAATTTTTTCTACTTCAAGTGTATTTAGAGTAGGGATCTCTAACTATTAACTGACAAAATGCAGACTCAGGACCGACGGTTTAACGTCCTCTCGAAGGGAAGACATGCTCATATTTATTCACTCCCACATGAGTAAATCAAGGGACACAGTGAGTATTGAACCATGGACCTACCAGTTCAGAGGTCAGTATGTTACCACTGAGCTAACCTGGCCCCATTAATAGTGCTAAGTTCATTGGCTTATTCCATTTACGTGGAAGCTTTAGAAACCATTTTCTTTTTCAGAACTCTATGGATTTAAAGAACCCCTTTTGAAGAATGTTCAGACATTGAATTGAAATTTCTATTAGTAGGTATTCACATCGGTTTTATTTTTTTTCTGCGAACTCAACTGTGGTGCTCCAGTCCCCTGAGTCATTTCTCAAGTACAAATATAAAGTACTGCAGGTTAATTCCCATATTCAGCAGTATGCACTAATAAAGGAAATAATAGAGTATAGAATGGAATATTCTGACTTAGTGAACTTTACATACAACAATACAAATATTAAGTAACAACTTGTATCTTCTCATCAAATTCCTTTTTAAAATTCAAACATTTCAATTTTTGGTTAATCACATAACAGTCAGATAAGACAATCTGTTAATATTTTCATGAAAACACTGTTTGAATGCTAGCTGAGCATTTTGTACTTTACTATAAGTTAAGTATAGTAAGCATAAAAAAATGGATTTCAAGATTTGAATAGATTCACAAGTTTGAGCTCGTTTGAGTACATTTGGAAGTTTTTCCTACAATATAAGTGTGTTTGTTGGTGGGTTGTTTATATCAAAAAGTTTGTGGATTCGATACAGGTTATAAGGTCATACCGTTTGATGGATTTTCTGATCTTCTACTACAGTTCTTATACAGTACATAGATTGAATAGTTTCGAGCATTATTGCCTCATGTAAATTCTACTTTATTATTCATTATGTCTGTTTGGAGATCATTTTTTCACTGTAATTTTGATGGTTGAAATATGCAGTTATTATGGGATTAATATAAGAATTAACGAACAAAAGCTTCTATTTGTTTAATCATAGGAAAGTAGTTTCCATAACAGGACAGTCTTACTTAAAAATTTAAACATTTTGACTTTTGATTGAACCTTAAAGCTTGTTAACACAATATTCGTCACACCTACATTAAATGAAAGTTATTACTGAAAGATAGTTATGCATGAATAAATACACACAAATTCTATATCTTTATAGGAAGATCAATTACCTTTTACTTATCTTCTTTGTTTGTTTTTTTTTTTTGCCAAAATTGACACCTCGAAAAGGAGCTAAACATTTTAAAATGTCAAAAAGTATGTTTCTTGTTAAACTACTAAAACTAAAACATTAGTAATTTCCATATCTCGTCTGCATAAAATGCCTATATAATGAAAAGAATGTCAAGAATTTTTGATAGTTGGAAGTTATAACCCTAAAAGGTAAAAATCAGTCTAGACTAATGCTTACCAGTTTAATTTTACTGAATTATTTACATTAACTTTATTAAAATGGTCATATCCACGTGCCAGCTATAACAAAAAACTGATATTGTTACAGCACAATCAGACATATTGCTGCGGAATGCCTTCATAGTTGATCGACATTTTTTGACCAGACTTAAAAGCGAAGTGCTTATTTATTTCTTACGTTATTTTAGAAATTTAAGATGTAGAAAATATTTTAAACTATGAAAGCAAACATGGTATCCACGTATAATTTTTTTAATATACATATAGTTCAGAATGATGTAAATTAATTTCATGGTTAAACAGGCGAAAGGGACTTTATATTTTTCTACTCTAAAACATATACTAACTTCAATTTGTTTTCCAGAAGCTGAAAATCTCATATTAAATTAAGTTATGACATATATATGAATATTAAAGGTTTAAGGAATTAAGAATATTTGAAAGAGAAAATAACACTTAGAAGGAAAACTATGAAGACAATCCGTTACATCACAACATGTCTGATTTTGCTGTAACAATGAAAGTTTTTTGTTATAGCTGAGGCATAACAATTTCAAAATGAAGTCATTAAATTGATTATCTATGAATACTTCTACCAGAGAGCTTTATAATGCTTCTACGCGACAACCTTATTAAATTTAAAAGTGTATACAACACTCTTTCAATTAAGGCTTTTATAATACTGGTTACAACTCCGTAAATATTTAAATTGTCTTCAAACATTAAGCTGATACACATCAATACTACACGAGGAGTATAAACTAATTTTATTTCTATTTCAAACTTGACCAAACTTTGAATTGATTTCCGAGAAAAAAGATAAGAAATTAGTTTTAGACTTTTAAAAATTAATTTTACCTTTTTGAAAACATTCTAGATAGGAAATACATGGGCAAAATTTTTAAATTTTCTTTTACTGAATACTATTTTATTCTGTAAATTACTTTCTTTGTTTATTATCTTTATTAAATTTAAAAAAAAAACATAATTTAGTGTTGTTATATGTATTTTATTGTCAGAGATCGACTCTTAATTTTTTCGGAGAGCGCCGGGTGGGTACATCAGAGGAAGATATAACAATAAATTACTCTGTTTTTGTTATCTACTTATTCTTCGGGTAGCAATCAAAGGCGAGTTTGTTGTTAGGTAGTTTTTCTTTTCAAATAAGGAAGACTAACAGGAAAGAAGTAGGTTATATTATAATATTGATCAAGATAGCGTGCAGAAGTCTTTGCCTGACTGTCACCAGGCTAACGAATCACTTGCAAGTCGTATATTAAAGGTCTCACCGCAGTTAAAGCCCAAATATGGATCCAACTTATTCTGACATGCCAAACCATCTTCCGCGCTTGTCTAACCAACGAATCTCGACTGCGAAATGAACCCTTTCCCACTCACCCAATAACTCACCAAAACCATTCTTACAAGCTTTACAACATATAACTTCTTTTTGTGTTTTAACACCAATATTTTAAAATGACAACAAATAGATGATTGGAACAGAGAAGATTCGATTTCAGCGCTCACTCATAAAATATTACGAGTATTTAGAATCTGATAATGAAATAGCCAAAATGGCTAACTCATTTGATGTATATTTTGTAAAAAAAATGTATTTATTTTCTCTAGGAACTCGTACTGGTACTGGTTTTGTTTGAAACTGGTTTTTTTTCTAGGAATTTATATTAACATTTATACAATGTGGTATACATTGATACACATAAATTGGTTAATCTGATCTTAAACTAAGTAAACATTGACAACATAATTGACTGGTCAAGACTTATTGCATTAGTTCATTGACGTCGGGTACTTATTTGTGGCTACGAACGATAGTACAAAAATGAAAAACAAAGAATACTCAGGGGGAAGGAACTAGAAACAGTTAAATTATCCTTCATATTAACAGATTACAGCGGCATATCAGGATGTATGTATTCTTTCCGTAAAACAGCGGTGACTGAATCGATCTGTATTAAATTTGATAATTAATATTTTATATAACCACAGCAGATTAATGAAACATTGAATTCTGCTTGGAAATACTGTTTCATTGCTTTTCAATTTTTTTAGAAGCAAGACAACTTTCACCTGTTCACGCACTTTGATACTCACATATCGGCAACTGTAGATATCCTTTGAAGAAAGATTCTTTTTTTTTACATCTTTATTTACAAATATACAACTACGCATATTCTGCGTAGAATTAGCTCATATCGCTCATATCGATGCATATGAGCAAAGAATGAAACCCACTGGTTCACTTTGTTTTTTTTTTAAAGTATATTATTGTAATAGTAGATCCCTGGGCCATTTTCTCTCGAGTCGTCTTGGGGGGATCCTGGGTACGTGAGGAGCAAGGATTCATACAAATGGATTTGGGTGAGAGGAAAGGTTGTTGTGAAATTACTTATAACGATCAGAGGCTAAGTTTTGGATGAATGCAATTTTTAGGTCTTTATGAAGGGTGTAGTTTTTAACGTAATAAGGAGCATTTGAGATAGTGCGAAAGATTCTAGATTGCCTTCGACTGTATTCTATGAATATTTTAAGGTTTTGCACAACCCCATAGTTCAAGTCCGTAAGTCCAGGTCGGTCTCAGTAATGTTTTCTATAGCAGTACTTTGTTATGTAGCGTCAATTTCGAGCGCTTCCCTGGATGTCTGTACAGTAATAAGAATAGCCGTTTTAAGTCAAGTATAAAGTTCTAGTATAGAACATGTTAAAACAGTGATATCATGCATTAAAAAATATTATTAAAGTCTCGACGTGTTGCATTCTTTGAGAAAATAAAATACAAAATTAAAAAATAAAAATAGCAACTCGTCTACTTTCAACTTAACTCCTAAGGGGCTAGGTTAGCATAGTGGCAATGTGTTCGCCTCAGAGCAGGTAGATTCAGGATTCAATACCCACTCAAGCCCTCGATTTATACATGCAAGAGCTGAATAAATCTGAGCACGTCGACCCTCGGACAGGACGTTAAGCCATCGATCCCGAGTACGATGTCAGGTACCGTTAAAGATCCTCTAAAGACATGTGAGTTAGGCAAAATTTAGGACTCCCAATGTAGAATCAACAGGTAATGTGATTAGCCTATTATTAAAATGAGTGCCAAATAATAAATTAGCCACAATTTTTCCCCTAGAATAGCACTAAAAGGTGAAAGCCTTATGAGTGTGGGCGTAGAGGAAAAAAATAACTCCTAAGATTTAGTTATATAAAAAGTGTTAAGGTGCCTACCATATGCATTTTGAAACTTTAAGCCGTTAGCAGTTTTAAGTTATTCTTGGAAGTTTTGTATTCATATATGTATTTTGTAATTAATATATGTCTAATTTACTTTATATAGGTTACATGTTCTGGAATAGAGAAAAACTAACTTTCAAAGAGCTCTGTTATAGTTAACACGAATAGTAAAGAATAGGCAGTGAAATATATTAAATTTGCTAAATGTTATGATTAATATGGCTTCTATTTATCTAAGATGATTATCAATGAATTAATATCATTCTGCTTAAATGAAGTCCTCTTGAGTTGCTCACTATATAAAGGTACTGCCTCTCAACAGTGAAAGGAAAAACCAATAATAGTCGAAGAGACTTCCTAATGCCTTCTAAACTTTGCATTTGGAACCATATTCCGCGAGACCAACACCACAATTTGAGCTCAGACATGCAAGTGCCAGGGACCATACCCGTCCCGGTTGTACTGACAGATTTTATTGTTAGTTTGGGTAACTCACCAAACACTTCCATAATCCAGTAGAAGACCTCTACTTAATGGCTCTGGTCGGACAGTGGCTTAATTGTCCACATTGCTAGCCCTCTGCCATTCGCCATGTGCAGTTCGAAAGAGACTTCCCCGTTGCCCAGCAGCAAACAAGAATGTAACAGAGCCAAATAAGTCTCACTGTGTTTTTGCAGTTAAACTTTGTAATGCAGTACGAAGTGCCCTCAGTAGAGGTCTGCCTTAAGGAGGGTGTTGAGGAGAGTGGGGCTCAAGACATTCAATCACTAAAGACCCTTCCTTGAGCTACTACACAATTATTCAAAATTTTATCAAAAATCTTTTACATTAAATCTCTCAACAAAAATAACATTATCTGTGCATTATACATGCGTTCTATATATATTTAGTAATTAAATGAAACGATCCAGCGGACCTTTAAATAAAAACGAAGGTAGTACACAGACAAAGTAAAAACACACTTCTATATTTGGACGATCGCCGATAGAAGTGAGTTATTCCTTTGTGTATATGTGTGCAACCTTCGTTTTAATTCGTTTACATATATATAAACACGTTCTTGTGTGCAGTTGGGCAACGAAGCAGTTTCTTTGTGTCTGTATATTGCAGGTAGCTTGTGTATGTCCAGTTTAAATCATCTTTCCGATTTTTTAGTGAATATATATAATATTTTGTAAGAAGTTATGGGTACGTAAACATTACATTCACAATTAGATAATAAATAAAAAACAGTTTACAAGAACAAAGATTTCATAATAATATGATGTAATTCTAAATTAATTAGTAAAAGTAGTTCACTGATAATAACAGTAACTCCAATTTAACTATCAATGACGAACATTAATTTCGTTTGAACTTAATCATGATTATATGTTACATCATACTGTGATCAATTCATCCTCTATTTGAAAGAGTAATCTTAAACCATGTTAACTAAAATGACAACTGCGTCATTTATCTCAGTAGTACAAAGTTCAATTTTATTAATTTTCTGTCTACTCTATCTTAAAAACTATCAAAAATGACATTATATACTTATTTATATTGATCAATATGCTATGTGACATACCAGTTGTAATTAGGAAGAGAAAAGGAAAAGAGAGTTGTCGACGTTTTAGTATGAAATTAAAATTGTGTTAAACACTGAAAGAATGTATTTCTATACTAATTTATTATTTGAATAAATAAATTCAAGAGCATAATCAGGAAATGGAATTGTGTAGTTTTTACCTGCAACCGAGTCGAGGGTTAGTGCAAGACTGCATTGACTCCTCACTCTTGCTCCTATGCGCCTGACATTCAAACACGAGCAGCAATTCAATCTATGTATTTCAAAAAGTGCTCACGTTACCCTCAGAGGTAATATAAATAATTACACATAACACATATTTAACTGGTTACTTTCAGTTTGTTATCAATATTTAAAAGTTATAATTTAGGATTAATACCACATGAGAAGTATAATGATTAAATTATGACATATATTTATCCAAATTAAACAAAATAACTGAATTATGAATGATTCTTGAATAATAAAACATGGATTAACGCTTCAAAGTAATTTTTTTTTTCTCTTAGAGAAGCTACCCAACTGAAGTGTAGGAGCAAAATAAGGAACTGTACTGTACTGAGTATTCAATGATGAGTGTACACTAATCAAGTAAGTGGGTGTGCTCCTGAAGAAAAAAATTGACTTTAGAAGTACTTTAGTGTATCGTTGCTTCCTTGGTGATATTAAGTCAAGTTGACAAATCCAATGGTACTTCAAACACAATGAATGTGTCGATCAGTGGTAAAACCTTCAATCCCAGTAATACAATTTGCAGGATTCCTGAGAGCGGTGAACATATGATTTTCCTATTTTTCTGACTTCAAAGTTACTCGGTCGAAAACTATGTGCAACTAGCTTATCTTGAAATCTATATTAAAAATGGATTTGACAATGATTTGCAGCGAAATCCTCTCTCTTCAACCACTGCGACTTGATAAATTAGTGGTTAGGCTAAACTTACAATGTCTTACAGTTTTAGGCCTACCATAGGATTCCTTTGTATTCGATCGTCCCCCTCAGAAGAAGGCAAAGCCCGTTACCCCGGGACTAGTGCTTGCAACTAGTAGTTATCGGACTCCATCAGGGCGTCATTGTGAGAAGTGTTGTTAGTACCTCAAGAGAAAGGATTCATAGAGAGAGATTACAAACCTCTCGTTGGCTAAACGCCACCTGGTCTGTGCTAGTTATGTGAACTGAACTGTAAGGGCTCGAAGGGGTCGTATCCAATCGTCCCCACTCTGACCTCCTGTCCAGAGCCTAGTCTAGCTACTAGGCAAGTACCAGCTGTCCAGTCCAATCAGCTGAGTTCAAGGTCCGTTCCCACTGGTAAGGGTTTGGGGTCTCTAGCTCCCCTGTATGCTAAGCAGCCATCCTCCCGAGAAGTTGCTGCGACTCATCTTACACAGCGATCACAAGGATATACCCAACTTGGGTGAGAACTAACAGCTACTACGAGTCCACCCTCAGTTGACGGGATGGAGTCAAAACCTCTCCAAGGGCCCTCGCCGCCACTGGTATCGACTTATTTTAAGAGTTTCGGATCCAACTCCAGACCAAAGGTCCTACTGAACCTGCTCAGCTGTAGGTAGAGCCAGTGGCCTTTTTAGCCCCTGGTTCAAAGAATCTGTGGAATGTATAAGCCGATGCAGCTAGTGGTAGAGCTGCATGACCCCACTAGGGGCGGTGTAAGTTGATAAATTAGCTATTAACTCAACAGAAATAATCTTGAGTTTACAGTTCACTACAGATGTAGTTTGCTAAGTCTGTCTACTACACTCTCTGGCCACTCAAAAATACTAATACTAATACATATACTAATGCTCCCGTACCCCTGAGTAGGGCCTTGGTGTGACCAACTAACACTCTTGATTGGTTGAAGTAGCAGTGTGATCAACACTTACTTATTATACAGTGCCCGCACAACAGATCTGAGTAGAAGTTGGGACGTTGGATGGTTGCTGGATCTGCCCTGATTGTGCTACTCTGTCCTGTATTGCAGCACCACTGGCATTAGGCTACCAAGGCAAAGAGAAATTCTTCTACAATTACAGCCACAATTTTGAATAATCAGAGTATATTTGTTTTTGTCAACCAGGAAAAAGCAATGAAAGAAATCGGATAGCTAATTTGGAAACATTTAATAACTATAATTAACACCAGATAGTAACACAGATATTATTTAGACCAGCCGAGGAGGCTTGGCGGCAATGTCGGCCCACATGGATATATACAGGTAGGTGCAATACTCATTCATATTCAGGTTAAAAAAGAATCCCACTAAATATCGAACCAGTATGCAAACAGTCTCTAACAAGCATGTAGAGTTATTAGATTTAAAAAAATATATGTTTTTTTTAATTTATTAAATCACTACTATGCTGCTCATATAAGTGCTTTCTGCTCTCATGATTCCCCAAAGTCATTTGACATTCTTTTAATTAATGGCTATTATTTTAGTGTACCCAATGCTGAAACAATATCAACTGTAACTGGAATTTTAAGCTACTTCAAGTCCCATTACCAAATAAGTCCTTCAAATAATTCGCTGCAATCAAAAATAACAAATAAAGTATAACGACAAAAATATAAACTAATAATTACAAAGCATTTATTATTTCTAATTAATAAGGTTAATTAATTTTTGATAATATTTCTTATAAAAGATAAATAACAAATTTAATCTTAGTATATGTGCGAAAATGATGTCACAGATAAATTTAATTTTTCATAACGAACAGAATTCTGATTTTATTTTCAGAATTGAGGTTTATGTTTGAAAACTATAATAAAAAATCTGGAGTGGCCTACACTCAACTTTACTATAAGTAAACTTAATATCAAACTTCTTGGGTATATAATATATAATGTCTCATTTAAGCATAATATAATCGTCTAAAAGGGAGATTTTTATTAGTCTTTCATTCCTGAAGTAGTACAGATAGTGATTGATCAACTTTTTTTGTATGTCACACAATTAATCGTTATACAATCATTAGTATAACTACAGCAGTAATAACATTATAAAAAGTAAATTAAAAATTTCCTTGTAAGAAATAATTTCCTACAAGAAAGCATGCCTTTTGCTCCAATAGCCAGTGGATCTCTTACATAGTTTATCACCTCCTTCTACATTTAATACTTAAGACAAATTTTCCCATTTAGAAATTAAAAATATTTTAGGTATATTAAAAGCACTATAAATTTTTTGTTTGAAATGTCAAAAATATGTAAGAAAAAATGTCGTTTTAATATAATTTTTAATTTAAGATGTAGGTTAATTTCATTTATTATTATTAAAAGAATTTTTTTTTTTAATTTGAATAATGTTCTACATTTTTAGTCTTTCATCAAATTATTATACTGGAAATTTTATGGCATGCTAGAGTTTTTAAAAACTCACTTTTCTTCCCTTAGTCAAAAATCATAAAAATCCAATTTACTCTGAGCGAATGTTATTTTTTCTCACGTGCTGTACTCTACACTTTGCTGTAAATGTATACTGAGAAAAAATATGTTGGTAAATAGCGACTTTTGTATTCTCAAATCAAGATCGAAGCCGACTTTTCTGTACAATTTTAAATTTAAAAGCTGGAAGCTTGCAATTTTTAAGTATAATGGTATGAACTATTAGACAAGAATAGTGAAAAAAATGGATATTAGTCGAAAACATAGAAGGTCTCTTACAGGATGAAAAAGTTCATTCCACAAACTTCAGTATTAACCAAAAATAATGTCATTCATAAACATTAAAAAATCAGCATCTGATATTAATCCTTGTAGAATGTTGCAACATGTAGATCGATTAGAACATTTTGTTAGACAAACTCATCATACCATGAAAAAAATCAGAAATTATATGTTTAATATGCTCTATTGTCGTTGAATTTTTGCATATAAGAATTATATTCTTTTTATATCACATATAAGTCGTTAAATCAGTTCAAAATTTTCATTATATCTATAAACATTATATTATTTCGGTCAATTCACTCAAAAAATTCTAAGTCAACGTAAACAATGTAAAAAAATATCAAAAATTCGACAAGTATAGCAGGTGATCCATTAGTCTGGGATAAACAAACAGTTTTTATAGCCTTATTGCACTTTGCCATGATTGAACTTTCATGATTTTTTTTCTAAATTACTAATTCTTTGTTCCGTTTTTGGTAAAATTTTCATGGTTTCTTAATGAGCCGTTAAACGTTAAAAAAAATTTTTCTGAAAACAGAAATCGTACTTTAACGCCCCTTTGGCGAATGTAATTTTAAAAACAAATATCTCATTTCATTCTCCATACAATGATCTATTTTTAGGTATTGTTTGATTTTGATCGGTCATACGGTATGGCTTGTATGGCTCTCTTAAGCTTTGAGATTGAATTGAAGTTCTAATTTTTACATTTTATTGGAAAAAAATATTTGCAGTTTTTTTAAATTTTGAATATTTTTCTTTTATTGCATTTGTAACCTCAAAGATAGTGCCAACATTTCAAAACGATAAAGTTAGGAGTTTAGGAGAAAAAATGTTGTCTATAAACAGGTTTTTGGCAAAAAAAGTGACTTTCCCGTCATGCATAATTCTTCCCAAACAATAGGGATCATCTATACTATGATAGGGCCCATTTTTGTGTAAAATATCAACTTGATCCATCAAAGATTCTGGACCGTAGCATGGTAATAAGCAATGCTAACACACTCACCCACCCACCCACACAAAGACATCATCAAAAAACTTCATAAAACAACCTCTGGGACCTCAAAACATGTAATTCTGTCAAAACCCCAAGATCGAATTTTTCATAATCACTATACTTTATTTATAGTAAAGTAAAAATTGATAGTAAAACGACATTTAACAGCCTGTATTAGAAAATAGGAAAACCCTCATGTATTCTTCTATAACAGAAGGTTGTTGACCTCAAATTTCAGTAAGGCAAAATTGAATAGTGAAGTAAAGTCAGGAGCCATATTTAATATTTATTGAAAAATTAAATGCAACTGATATGGAATGTTCATCCTTTTCATATGTAAACAAACTTTAGTTTTGCTTTAACACAACTAAATGTGGTATTCAAACAAAAACACAGATCTAATATTCATTTCTTATTTAAATAAATAAAATCTGTTTCTCCCCATATCCTTTCAAGTTCCTTTTCAAACCAAACCTTTTTCAAAGCCAACAACAAAAGAACCAAAACGAAAAATAACATTTAATAAAAATCCAACTTTTAATATATATATGTAAACTATATTCACAAAAAAGAACATACAGAAACGAAACAGAAACTCACTGCTATATTTTGATGGCTTCGTCATCAGGAAAATAGATGTGAATCACTCTGAAGACTGGTAACAACTCAGTGATCTATAAATATATCACAAACATGAATATCCTAAAACAAAAATCACAACCATATATCTTAATCTATTCTTTGTGGTATATATTTCTTTGATATAAAATATATATATCAAACAAATATACTGAAGTAAGTTAAGAAAAATGTTTTAAACATCTTGAAGTTTATTCGGTAATTACTAAAATAAAACAAATCCAATTTTAATAATTTTAAAAGGAAATTATTACCATAAATAAAGTTTCTTTTTGCTGAATTACCTTTAAAAAATTCGTTATTTTCATTAAAACAAATGCTCAAATAATCAAAATAAAGTGTTAAAAAGTCTAGAAATTAGAGAAATTTGGCAAATTACTTCTTTAATAAACATGATATAGGATTAAGTTTAGTTTAAACACATTTAAAAACTAATTTCATAGATACTTAAATAGTTTTTATATAATTGTGTTGATATAATTTTTAATAATAAACATTTCATAATATCAAAATTATTAATATGATTGATCATATATAGAAACTACAGTTTCAAAGTATGAAAAAAAAATATGTGATAATTCAGAATGAACCAAAAGTAAGTTTACAATTGCCCAAATCTTTTCTTTGCTACATAAAGATTTCAATTGGTGAACAATATAATACAAGTATTAAATTAATACTAAATTCAAATGGATATTAAATTTATATTAGAAGTTAGAAAAGAACAGAGTAAATTAGTTGAAATTAAATACAATATATGAATGTTGAATTGAGCTATTGAGGTTTAGTAAATAACTTATTAATCTACCAATAGGAAGAAATATGACATTATAACAGATTGAACAAGTAATGAACATTTAAAGTGCTCAACCTATCATTTAGTGTTGATATAATTTTTAATAATAAACAATTCATAATGTCAAAATTATAAATATGACTATATATAGAAACTACAGTTTCAAAATATTAAAAATTTTCAATGAATTTAACAACTATATGATAACAAAGAATGAACCAAAAGTAAGTTTACAGTTACCCAACTCTTTTCATTGCTTCATAATGATTTCAATTGGTAAACAATTGAATATAAACAATTATAATACAGGTAAAAGAAATGGATGTTGTAAGAAATTAATATTGGAAGTTGTAAAATGCTGAGCTTGTTCTATGGACAAGGTTATTGTAGCCATGGTTTTAGTCCTGTATATGTTCTCATATTTTTCCTAAATCAGTTTTAGTTAACGTAATTTTCCATTATATGATTATAAAGAATGATTTTTATTTATTAATTAAGAGAATATGCCAGTAATTAGTAAAATGAACGTTAAATGATACATCATTACATTGTATAACAAAATTAATACTAATAACTGAATTGAAATAGTTAATTGTATTAAACATGAAACAACTATAATCATAAAAACAATGATAACTATTATTGAATTCAAACTGTAAGAGTTACACATAATATTAGAAAGTAATATATTCCATTAAACTTTAATAATTTAAAATGAATTCTAATTATTTCAATAATTTATTTCTGGTAGGATATTTGTTTGACATTTTGATAAATAACGAACACATTATCCTGTTTTTTAATTAATTTGTCACATTGTGTATAAATATAGGTATGTATTATTGATTTTAATATAATTTTTTTTAAAGAAAGGACGCTAACCTATAACTGAAGTAGCTATTTGGTTAAACATAATCACTAAGAAATTGTCATCTAATTATTTATTTATTATTATAATTATTGAACTACTTTATTGTTAAAAATATACCTACAAATAGTTGCAGAAACGGTCGTACTTAGATTTGTTTAAATATTCAAGAAATATTGTTCTTTTCAGAGAATAATATTTCATTATGGCGGATGTATTAGAACACTACAGAGTCGTATTCTGAACTGACCAATCACAGTGCATGATGTGCACATGACGTCACTCAAGCAACATCATTTCAATTACGTCATTTATTGGTTCACTTAATCTCTTTAAATAAAACACTATTTTATTTGTTTTCTTTAAGGAAATATATCGAATGACTATATTACTATATATATTATATATATTACTATATTATATACTATACTATCAATGATCAAACCACAATAAGAAAATGGGAAAGCAAGACTAAGATCTTTCAACCCTAACAAGCGGTCTTCGTCAGAGTCAAAAACCCAACTGAAACACTAGATGCAGAGAACATCTGGTGAGGGGTTGAGAAGAGTGGGAGGGAAGAGTTGGGTTTTTGACTCTGACGAAGACCGCTTGTTACGATTGAAAGATCTTAGTCTTGCTTTCCCATTTTCTTATTGTGGTTTGATCATTGATTGTTTTTTCACGTGTTTATGTGAAATCTTTTTATACTATACTATATATACTATATTATATATACTATTTGATAAATAACGAGCACATTATTCTGTACTTTAAATTAATTTGTCATATTGTGTGTAAATATAGGTATGTGTTATTGGTTTAATAGACACATCAATATAGTACTATAATATACTATACTATATTACTAGATATATGGATATTCATGATTTGTTTTCTTGACCCAATATTTATATGATGTAATTTTTTTTGAGGGTTGAGGAGGTCTAATAATTTTAAACTAGTCCTTTTACCGACGTTTCGGCATATATTTATTTCATCTTCAGGGCTACAACATGATTGTTTTACAATTACCACTACTATTACTACTATTTTCGTTATTTATTACATTTTACATGTACAGAAACAGAAAGGAATTGATTCATAAATCAGTTATTTCGACTATGGATTTTTTTTCACATTGACATAAGGATATTGATATAAGGATATGATTATTAGTCTTTCATTCCTGAGGTAGTACAGATAGTGATTGAAGGACATATCAATTTATAAGCTTATTTTTGTACATCACAAATAATTTATTATTTGCAAATAATTTCATTAGTATAACTACAGCAGTAATAACATTTTTGAAAAACCAAAGTGAACATTTCTTGAAACGATTTATTCTCCTACAAGACAATGGCTTTCGTTCAAACAGCCAGTGGATTTCTTACATCGTTTATTTGACATCCTTCTACATTGAATATTAAAGTAAAATTTTAAAATTTAAAACAGGAAAATACCCTTTTTTTCTCTGAAAAACATCATAAACAGCGAAGATAATGTTGTTTTAAGGTGATTTATAATTAAAGATGTACGATAATTACATTTTTTATCTCTAAACGAAAGATTTCAATTTTGAATTATCTTTTACATTTTTGGTTTTTTACAGTATTATTATACTGGGAATTTTATGGCTTCTTAGTATTTAATAAGATTATTTTCCTTCCCCTTTGTCAAATAACATATATACGATTTTTTTCTGAGTGAGTGTTATCATTTTGCTGCACAATATTATTCCTCTTACATCTCATATAAGTCAATAAACAATTTAAATTGTTCCTTTATAAATATCAATTTTATCTCAGTGGATTCGCTCAAAAAATTTCTAAGTCAATGTAAACAATGTAAAAAATTATGTTATTTATAACTAACTGCCCATCCAGGTTACATACGGGTGAATCAAAATTTACCAGGGTTTTTGGTAAAAATTTAACAGGGTTTATTCTTTAAAAATCTGGTATACGTATTATGTCACTTCTGATTTTAAAGTGGACTATATTTCAAGTGATTCAGAACCTGTTCAAAGTAAAGTATCATATAAAAACGAATATAATGCATTTTGTAAGATGAAATGCTATCATGAAATGTATAAAATAGATACAGTTACCTATGAAAGGTTATATATGATACCGCTTGTAGCTTCACGAATTTAGAGGCAGACAATCTAAAATATTAGATAAGCTTTGAAGATATAATTAACACCGGGAGTACAGCCTGTTAAGCTAATTAACACTTCAAAAATTATATATTAACTAATTTTTTGAGATTTCTTTTCACCAAAGCATGACCGGAAAGTTTATCAATAAAATGAGACCTCTTCCCTTTAAATTGGCTGACATTTTTATAGTGTGATCGGACACACAGACCTGATTTTTATATTTATAAGTCAATATCAATGATCAAACCACAATATGAAATGGGAAAACAAGACTAAGATCTTTCAACCATAACAAGCGGTCTTCGTCAGAGTCAAAAACCCGACTCTGACGAAGACCGCTTGTTCCGGTTGAAAGATCTTAGTCTTGTTTTCCCATTTCATATTGTGGTTTGATCATTGATTGTTACTTCATGTGTTTATGTGAAATCTTTTTATAACTCAATATATGATTATTTCAAGTTAAGTACGCGAATAACAGTAAACACAATTTCTTATTAAATTATTTGATTGAGGAAGATTACTGCAGGGGTTAAAGTCATCTTGCTTCCTATTCCACGCCTTTCAATCCATACTACATCGTCTAAAATATAGTTATAGTTTTCGAACATAAACCTCAATTCTGAAATAAAATCAGAAATTCTGTTCATTTTGAAACATTAAATTTATCTGTGACATCATTTTTACACATGTACTTAGATTAAATTTGTTATTATCTTTTATAAAAAATATTGTCAAAAATTAAACAACCTCATTAATTAAAAATAATAATTAAAACAAGTCACGTTCGAATAGCCAGCCATATGTTTTTGACACTACACAAACACCACAATCTGATTATACTCATAGTTACACAGGGGAATTCTTTACATCTATCAAAAAGAAATATGATCAACAGGAATAAAGTTCCTTCAATGAACATTTATATTCTTTTCATTGTGATCGAATTCGAACAGTTTTTATCTTTTTCCAAAATGAAGCTAACTAAATTTAAACTTCTTCAAATATTTATGATTTCTCTACTGTATTGGTAAACACTAACGTCGCAGATTATAGAATTTGAAGAGTTATATCCATTGATTGCATTTACAGCAAACTTGCTATGCCCACATTAGAATAAACAATTTATTCAATTTGTTATTCATGCATTTGATAATACTTTTAAATACAGTTAAGTTGAGTAACTACAGTTACCACTCTAGATTGGTAAGTTTATGAACTGCAATCAATAAAAGAAAAACTGAAAATGTTATTTACTATTCTTCACATTTATGTTATTACCTTAAGACAATTATGTTATTCTTAAAGTAATAACTTTGATTCACTTAATATTTATTCTAATCTTTTCCCGGTCATGCCAGGTACCTCAGCTAATAATAAAATAAAACATTATTTTATGAAGTAAACATATTTTTAACAAATGGGATAATGAATAAAAAGGAATAAAAGAAACCGATGTATATTTACCATTAGGTAACAAATTTTTTAATAACACATTAAGTATGTATACAAACTTTGGCATTTTACATTTTAATCATTAACATGGTCAAAAATAACAATAATGATATATGAAACTTAATAATCAAGTGAAACTAAACTGTATAAAAACTTTCTTAAAAACGTGTTAAATATATTGTGTTGTCATGTAAGTTAAAAGTGAGACTGTTTCTCACAGAGTTCCACCCTGTTTCTCTAAAGCTCCTAATAATGTTAACTGGTGTTGCAATTTAACTTCTATTATTAATAATACCATATAGTACTTTACTACTAGATTAAAAAAGCTATAACATGCTTCTTTTTGATAACAAAATCTTAATTACAAGAAACAAAAAAATTAGTTACATTTATAAAAACCAATTTTTGGAAGTAAAATACTTTCCTCATCATTAGAAATATATATGTTACCTTCCCGTAAGTTGTCCTCAAAACTCGAGCGGTTTCGTACTTAGCCCATCAGAAAGAGCAAACTGTATGTATTTGTTTTATCATGAGTCTATTGATGTACTATTCAATTTAATTAAGAAGAAGCTTAATTTTATTTTTTTTTAATTAATATGTATATTTTAATCAGATTTGATTTGTTTTGTATCGTTGTCTTTATCATCAGTTCCTTAGTACTTTCTACATGTCAATTGCTCTGTCAATGGTCAAGTAAACATAGATGGTCTTGGTTTAGTACAACATTGAAAACTCGAAAGACTAAGCATAAAGGATAGAAACTGGCATTAGGAGAAGCACACGAAATATTTAAATTAAAAACACAAGACCATAAAAACAAGTTCACAAAACTATAATAAAACCATAAAGGCGACTTACTTAAACCATTGACAGATTAAATGGCATTTAATTGGCAAATAAAGGGACTGAGAATAAAAATAGCGATAGAAAACAAAATCAAATTAAAAAATAAATGTTGATTAAAGAAATAAAATGAAGTTCACTGTTTGGAGAAAACAAGATGACATTGGTTAAATCAAATCGGACAGGAGACAAGGACTCACACAAGGAAAGTCTGCCCGAGTTTTGAAGACAACGTACATAGTATATCTTCTTGTAAAACGACTAACGACAAGTATGATATTAACGATAATGTCATTTTATTTATCTTATTATTTAACTCTATAAACTCTACAGGAACATCATAAAGCACTACTGGTATAAGTATGTTAAGAGAAGTTTAACAATTATGATAGTAAAAAATCATTACAAAAAATTAATATAAAAAAAATACTAAATTATAAAGTATTTAAAGCAATAGTTTGATTACAGTCAAAGAGATATGATTCATTCCCTTGTCCAATGGGAATGTTATTAGTTTACAGTTACCGTAAGTAATTACTAATAAAGCTCCATTACAGAATCAAATAAACTTCTTGTAGTCAATGATTAAAAATCTAAGCTGTGTCAAAGATTAGCAGAACAAAAAGATGTTAGTTTAAAGATTGTTTAACTGGTGAGTTACAAATCCTTATGTCGTGTTTCAACATTTAATGATCAGTTAACTTCTTTTTTTTTTTTTAAATAACTTTCAAAACAAATATTTTGTACAATAATCATCATTTGTCAGAAACTAACAGTTGCTCACCCCCAACCTCTGTAAGCTATTTCTGAAAACGAGCAACCAATAGAATAGAAATCAGATCAGTAATAACTTCTTTTATATTAAAACCTATGACATACTAACGGTGTTATTATTGTAAATAAATAACATTTATTAAATATTCATAAAAAATTTATTTGTAGTGGGTATAAAATTTCAACATGGAAGTGAGAAATGTGAAAGGGTAAGGAGACTGGTGGGAAGGGTATCAGCTCCAGTTCTGAAGGAGCAGTGACGCCGAAGGGCCCTCAAGTGGATAGCTAGTCGACATCTGGGACCTAGAACCTGTAATATCCCTCAAAGTATAACTAAAATTACTCAACTTTAAATCGAACAATATAATACATTACTTTTACTGTCATCAAGAAATTGGCGTCTTATTGAATTTTTGCAAATTTCATCAAGTCAGAAGTGATCTGTCATAAATTTTATGCAGCGACATTGAAAGCTAAGATAATGAAAAGTGTCACCTAGAGGTTACTAACCTATGAGTGACAATTTAAATTATAGATGAGTGTAACCTAATAAGAAGCAAATGCAATGGAACATACATGCAGTTGATATATGTGATGATATTTTGGGTCGCGGTTATAGAATATTGCCAACCTGTGTTCTACCCGCAAGTTAATTAACATAATGCAATGGAACATATATGCAGTTAATATATGTGATGATATTTTGGGTCGCGGTTATAAAATATTTCCAACCTGTGTTCTACCCGCAAGTTAATTAACATAATGCAATGGAACATATATGCAATTGATATATGTGATGATATTTTGGGTTGCGGTTATAAAATATTTCCAACCTGTGTTCTACCCGCAAGTTAATTAACATAATGCAATGGAACATACATGCAGTTGATATATGTGATGATATTTTGGGTCGCGGTTATAGAATATTGCCAACCTGTGTTCTACCCGCAAGTTAATTAACATAATGCAATGGAACATATATGCAGTTGATATATGTGATGATATTTTGGGTCGCGGTTATAGAATATTGCCAACCTGTGTTCTACCCGCAAGTTAATTAACATAATGCAATGGAACATATATGCCGTTGATATATGTGATGATATTTCGGGTCGCGGTTATAAAATATTTCCAACCTGTGTTCTACCCGCAAGTTAATTAACATAATGCAATGGAACATATATGCAGTTGATATATGTGATGATATTTCGGGTCGCGGTTATAGAATATTTCCAACCTGTGTTCTACCCGCAAGTTAATTAACATAATGCAATGGAACATATATGCAGTTGATATATGTGATGATATTTTGGGTCGCGGTTATAAAATATTTCCAACCTGTGTTCTACCCGCAAGTTAATTAACATAATGCAATGGAACATATATGCAGTTGATATATGTGATGATATTTTGTTCGCGGTTATAAAATATTTCCAACCTGTGTTCTACCCGCAAGTTAATTAACATAATGCAATGGAACATACATGCAGTTGATATATGTGATGATATTTTGGGTCGCGGTTATAGAATATTGCCAACCTGTGTTCTACCCGCAAGTTAATTAACATAATGCAATGGAACATATATGCAGTTGATATATGTGATGATATTTTGGGTCGCGGTTATAGAATATTGTCAACCTGTGTTCTACCCGCAAGTTAATTAACATAATGCAATGGAACATATATGCAGTTGATATATGTGATGATATTTTGGGTCGCGGTTATAAAATATTTCCAACCTGTGTTCTACCCGCAAGTTAACATAATGCAATGGTTTGAGAATTATATAAACATTAAGTACAACACAGATTGAAAGAATTTATTGATCTGTTGAAAAATGAAATAATTTATTTCCTTGTCACATTTATGTGTGACGGTCAGCTTTAAAATTTCATTGAAAAAAAATGATTAAAAAATTGTCCATTTGCTTTTACTTCAAAACAAGACCGCATGTGAACCCGTGATAACGAAAAAAATATAATATGGATAACTACAGACTGAATACGTGGACAAGTGCATTACTTAAAACTGATTACTCAAGTTAATTATTCTACAATTCAGTTAGTCATACAGGGCAACATTTTATCACTATTTCTATACACCGATAGCATCTTACATTTAATGCCACCAATATCACAATCCTCAAGAATGGCAGTGAAACATTTCTTTCAACAATAAATTTGTTTTACAAGTGAAGCAGACATTCGCTCCACTATATTCAGAAATACATTTTTGAAATTCTCATTTAGTTATTATCAATAATTCATTTCGTCCAAAGTGGCTTCATAATTATTGTAGTGTGGACCAGTGTTAAGCTAAAAAGAGGAACTGGAAAATATAATCAATCCAATTATAAAAAACAAAAAGAAAAGAAAAAAAAGCACATTGGTGCTTTTTACCAAATTACCAAAGAGCTTCATATTAAATGTAACATAAAATTATTAGTCACTCAGTTTATAAATAATCAAAGACGGTAACTGGTATCAAAGGATACATTTTTTTTGTATATAAATGAAGAATTACTAGAATCATAAAATATTGTAATCAAACATTTAAAGAAATATAGGCAGTTTTCTAGTACTCTAGGGGTTAGTAAACATGATATTGTTGCATACATTTTACTTATCTCGTAAATAAATTGCTGCAATTGTCCGACAGGTAATAGTTTTCTACTACAAGTAGTAGTCGTTTTCAAGTTACAATGCATGAAGGAAGCACTACGTTTGACGCCAGTAGGACCACTAGGGTACTTATTTACGTCACCTTGATGTAATATGGATTTACGTAATAATTCATATTTAAAGAAATATTCACATACACCCATTATAAATCTAATTAAAAGTATAATTATTTATAGAAGTAACAAAAAGTAAATAAACATACAATAGTTTACAGGCATAAAGATAACGAACTCACTTTCTTTAGCAGATACATCTCTCGAAAGAGTAGAATTTCTTGATCCAGGTCTACTCCCCACCTCACTTGATGAATTCCTTAAAATCATGCAAACTGAGTACTTTTAAAAACAAAAATAGAGATAAATAATCCTAGATATTACCTTTTTCTTGCAAGAATTCTTAAAGCCAACAATCTATCCTGTTGTATTAACATCATTCTGTCCTTGATAGTCCAGTCAAAAAATATACCGTGAAGTTCATAACATGCTGCAGTTACCTATAAAGGTTCACTGAATGTACTCTTATCATATCCTTACACAACAACAAATAGTATAGAAACTATTGCCTATGCCTATAATAGAAGAAAATTATTGCCATGTTTATATATGATTCGGAAGATAGTTCCGAAATGACTATCTTGGTTATTGTGTAATTAATTATAAATACATATAAGAGGTAATTATTAGAAATTTATTGGAAGAAAAGAGAATAATAACCTGACGAACTAGTCTACCATGAAGATCTAGGTCTGCTGTGGTAACCTTCTCTTCGTTATACAACTTTAGAGCACACAGCAAACTATCCCGAAGAGTTTTTTTCAGTTCCATAACTTTCTTGGTTTTTAATAATCTTCGTGTTAGGTAGCCCCTCACTCCAGCTTGGATAATAGCTGCGCACTTCTGAAATTAAAAAATATCTAATAGTAACAAAGAATAAATTCAGTTTGAGTAAACTTGTCATCTATAAATACTCTTCTCAATTATCTAGCAATATGCGGAACTTGAGACATCACAACCCATCTTATTTTACATCGAATCAACTGAATTGAACAGGCTGAAAACAAGGTCCAAAGTAGGTCGAGCAAAGATGACGGCAGTTCAAGTTCCCTACAAGCTCCTCTACATCATCGGACACAATAAATATTATCCCAATCATAAATACTTTTAAAATTAGAAATGATCAAACTGAAAATATTATGAATTAAAACATATCTGACTAAATGAAATAATTAATACGATTTAATGAATTTAAACAAATTTTGAACTTCCGATCTAGACTTTCATTTTTCCACACAATAACTAAAATTGTCGACAATAAACTATTCGTACTGGTATATAGAACTACAAATAATCAAGCAGCTATGAATAACAAAATATATAAGGCAATATACATACATCTTTATTTCAGATTTTCAAAGCAGGCAAAAAAACTAAAGGCCCAAGTATGACTTCTTATTATCTGTCTATGGTTACTGCTCGTATCAGTTATTTTTGCTGACTAAACAATAATTATTAGATTTTCATTACTTATCATTCAATTTATTAACATGTCGGTTCAAATATACTGCAAACTAAATTTTGGAGCCGTAATTCTAAAAAAAAAACTTATATGCAAAGTTCCTCCTCCGGCTTGAAAACCTTCCTTTACTCTCATATCAATCATCTGGCATTCTACTTACATGCAGCTTGTTGTAAATCATAACCGACTATAATAATAATAATTAATATCACTTGCGTAAACAAAGAGCAATAAACAAATACATTTTTTTTTTAAAAAAAGGTACTGAAACCTTACATCTGCAGATGGTGGATCAAGGGTTTCCGCTATTCTTGTTTTAAAACGTTGTACCATTTTTGATCCTTGTGCTTCGGTATTTCCATTAGAAGTTAACATTTTTTCTTCTTCGTTTGTATTTCGGTTACTTTTACATTCTAAAACGAAATGTGGCGAGCTGATATTTCCTTCATTTTTCTCATTGTTGTTCGGTAAGCGTTCCCTACAGTCAATCACATGACTAATTTTCGAATTATCTAGGCTCTCAGAGAGTGTAGAATAACTAGAAAAGTCTACGTAACTAGAATCACAACCATAAACGTCGTTAAGGTTTCTTGATGATTTGCTTTTCCCTTGAGATGCTTCTCCTTCATTATGGTTACTGTCTTTAGCCATAGTTTCGAAAAATTTCATAACTGCAGGACTAAGTGACTCCAAGGTGAATGAATTCCTCCGAATAGGTGTGGGTATGACTGGACTCTCAGGAGTCCCATCAGGATTAACTATTTCTTTTTCTGGTGAATTCAGTTCTGAATCATTGGATGTATTGACTTTTGAATTTTCTTGAGAATTACACTCTCGCTGAAGTGATTCGGTATCATTACTTAAAGAAGAGGCATCTAAATTATGAAGTGTATCGGAACTTATGGAATTATTAGTCTCTAGTCTGCCTTTAGCAGACGATTCACACTTCTTTAGTTCTTCAACTATTTGACTCTGTAAATCTTGAACATCCTTTTCATGAGCAACTTCCTTTAGAGAATATTTAATGTATTCGATTAACTTAATGGTGGCTTCTGAACATTCTTCTAAATCAATGGCAGGATTTATAGCATCATCATTTGAATCACTTAGTTTAGATTCAGTTTGAGATAATTTTTTGAGAGATAATTCTTGTTCAAAATTTACAGCCGCTGCTTTAAAATTTTGTATCTCTTCCTTTAATTGACTATCAATCTTAAAAAAAAATAATATATACATTAATATGATAAGTAACATAAATAAGTTATAAGTTAACAAAGAAGCAATAAAATATTACCAAAGGTGGAAGCAAAGGACATCCAAAAAGTTTAATACAAGAAGTATAATTTGGCCAAGACATGAGGATACCAATCATTTGTTTTCACTGAATATTAAGTTTAAGACCATGAAGAAGGATCTGGGAAAAATTTGTTGCTACGATAAGATAAAGAAATACAAGAGCAAAACAATACTTTAAACATTTCGATAGGTTCAAACCGAATACTGATTACACTTAAAACCTTCCATGAACCTCTTGTTTGTGTTTTTGTTTCTGGTGGAACATTGTTACTTCATTCAAAACAAATCCAAAAAGGTAACAAATTAAATGTTCACCAAGTTATGGTGAACCATATGTCCATATATTGTTTATAAATATATGGAAATGGATTTACAGAAAAAAAATGGAGAACGGGAAAATTAGCATTTATACACCAAATAATGTTAGATTAAAATGAATATGTTTGGCCCTCTAAAATGATATCAAGTTTCTTATATTTAAAAGTATTGTTACAAAAACTTTTCAGCTGCACAAAATATAAGAAGTTGTTTTTGTCACATACTATAAGTACAAGCTATTAGCTATGTTTTACTGTTGTTACTAAATTATTAATTTAGTTATGTTCATTACCTAATGTTTTAATTAATTAATATAAAACCTAATGCATCAGAATTTTAGTTTTCACTAACACGTATAATCACTAGGTTAATGAGGGCTGGTATATCAAAAACAAAGGAGTAACAAAAAAGAAATATTAATTGTGTTTCACTAATTCCCGTTACAATATAAAAATAAAGTAAGTTTTTCGTAGTTTTGTTGTAGTTTTGTTTACTTTATAATATTAGAATATATAACTAATGATGATGGTTGATTGCTTCCTACTCCGTTATATATAAGCTGTCATTACTTCTATAAACAATGAAAAAATGACCCAATTATTAATTGTAAATTATCATTTAAAGTAATTAATATTTAAGACAAATAATACATAACCATTCACATCATTAAAATAAAATGACTTCGAAACTACTCATTAAGTCAAATGAAATAATAATTTGCAACATTTGCAGTTACTTTCTTCTGGTTCACTGTCTCTATCAAATTTATAAATAAAACAAAATCACAAGACAACTTAAATCTACTGCACCTAATTGCCATCCACTAGGTAATTTTCATTACATCTGGTTATTTGATTAATAATATTTTTTAATGAATGTCAAATAAAACTTATAAATTATCGTCTCTTCTCCAATTTTATGTTTAGCTATGTAATTTGCCAAATCAATATTTACCTTTTTTGTAGCCTTCAATGTTAGACTTTCTTTTATAGAATTTAGGCTCAAAAAATCCTTAATATTTGTGGAGAATGTTAACAAAAATATATTTTTCGAGAACATAATAAAGGTAAAACATAATAAAACAGTATTCCTTCATTACACTGACTGAGTGATTGTATCCAAACGTCCGATCAACAAAAAGAACGTAAGGCTGACGTCTTAACCCACGACAGGATTGGTTTCTACTTTATCTAGTCTCTATTCCTTCATTATATTGAATCATCCTACCAATTAACCTAGGGCTTAAACAATGAATGTTTTAAATAAAACAATTTAATGCCCGATTCATTTATACAGTACTGCTGATACTATTTCCGCAAAGCTGATGAATTTGAGTTTACAGATAATTAACAGATTACAAAGATCAGCATGACTAACTAGCCAATTGTAAACCACTTCAAGATATCTACCAAGAATTTAACAATATGTTTGTAGTAGTTCAAAGTTCAAGTTTTGTAATTTGGTTAAAAATTTGTCATTGTTATTTCGTGCATAAATTGACTTGAACTTAAAATGTTAAATATATTATAACCAGAGTTCTAATTCAATGTTGGAATAATTTCCGTCGTAATCCAAGTTTATTTGTTGTGGTTTTTCTACTGTATGAGTTAGCAGGTTGACAGTGCATGATTTAACAATGTCAAATTGTTAAATATATGTTAATATTTTTGATTTCCATACAAATTTTGTTCATACCTCCTTCATTAACTTGTATTTTCTGTTTTAAACTCTATCTATTAAGTTCAAAACCTAAACGATCATTAACAAAAAAAAAAAAAAATCAGTAAATAACCTTGATCATACTTCGAGAATAATAAGAAGTATGTTATGTGATTACTTGTCAATTACAATTGAAGTTAATTGTAATTCACCTTTACATTTCAATGTAATTGAACTTTCTGTTTCATTACAAAGTTCATTCCAAGTGAGGAACCCTCAAATGCGCAAAAGTTAATGTTGTAATACTCTAATAAAGATAGTCAATTTGAAATTGTGGATGGATCTTCAATAGTTTGATTTTTTTTTTAATAACATACAAAAGAATTTTTTTGTTTTTTTCATGCACCAAACAAACATAATATTGTACAGCATAATATTTTACATAATAGTAATGCATCTTATAATAGTACTTTTATTAGAAACAGGAAAATAAATTTTCTTAATTCACAAAAATAATTGTTTTGCAGTAATCTGTGAACCAAAATCCTCCCTCCTTCTGAGGAAGGAGGCGTGGCTTAGGGGGAGGGGCTTAATTCTTGGGATAGCCTATTGGCCTTCAGAATCCAGAGTGGGCGGGGCTTATCTGTATATAAACTTGGCCGAGACCTAGGGAAGTCACTTTACGACTCGTTCTCTTGCAATATGGCTGGTGTGCTTTGTATGTTCAGCTTTCTCTCTTTCTTGAATAAGAATGAGGATGACTCAACTAGATTTGATATTGTTAGTCTACTTCCACCAGAAATGGCAGTCCACATATTTCGGTAGTTACTTTATTCTTATTAATTTTTATATTTGGAATGGTTTGAAATGCTAATAATGCTTCATGTATTTTGGTTTTTTTTCAGACAACTGGATAATGCTTCTTTGATGCAAGCTGCACTTGTTTGTGAAAGATGGTATGATATTATTCGTACAGATGTTATATTAAGTCGCAGGATAAGAGATCATATAGAATATATGAGAAAAACGAGGGAAGTTAAAGAAAATTGTGAACCCAGCAGTGAATTTTATAAACTGGGTTTTGGAGAGCCAAATGCATTTAAGAGTAAGTATCTTGTTTCATCTACTCATCTTAGTCAAATATATTCATTATTCTTGTATATTACGATGTTTACAGTAGTTTTCTTTATTTTAGGTCTTGGGGCTCGAATTATTGGCAAATTTTCCAAGAAGAAAAGGAAGAGGAATACCAAACATCATGATGGACCCAAAAAGAAAATCATGCGAATATAACTGCATGGGTGGACCATGACTGTTTGGATGACACTGCTTCCTGGGCAATGAAGAAAATCTCGATTGGACGAAGACTTTGTAATAAGTCAATATTGCATTATAATTGTAAATACTGTATTGTAATTAACACTTGACGATATTTTTGAATTGAAGAAGTTGCTTAAAACTTGACGAGCTGGTATGGTCCAGTAAAGATTTTCTGACTAATGTTTAATGACATTCTATGGGAGGTGGAGTCAGTCGCCTACTCGTGGTGCCTCCTGTTTTCGCTGAACGACTGACATTCTTATGAATCTCTATACCATAGAGACGTACATACTTGTTACGTCTCTGCTGTATATAAACAGTTAGTTTAATGGACTTCTGCACGTGACTTGTGTTTGTGAAAATAAGTGTATGACTATATTTATATTATTATTATTATATTTATTTTAATAATAATATAAATAGTTTACTTTACCTGTCTATGTAACCTAATTACATTATTGAGTACCGCTAAGTGGGCATACTTGCACAGAAAAATATACAGTTTCTGTTTCGTATATCATTTATGTTTTTCTTTTATTAAAAAGACATGATTTTTGGAAAATTATTGAACCTGCTTAATTGGTAAGTATCAAACATTTTGCTATAATGCTAAAACCAACCTTATGTTAATGGTTCTGTATCAATATACATTAAATTTGAATGTTTTATATAATTAATACAAATAAAGAATTTTTTTTAATTCCATTGAAATTACAATTTAATTCGATTTAATACCTTTTTATAAACAATTAGCTGCAATTAAAACAAATTGGCATATATAACATTATTAACTATGCACACTGAACCACTCACATTCCATTTAAAAAAGAATTATTTAATTAAAATATATAACAATGCGTTGTTGTATTAAATAACAATAATATATGATATTCTATATTATATCAATGATCAAACCACAATAAGAAATGGGAAAACAAGACTAAGATCTTTCAACCGTAACAAGCGGTCTTCGTCAGAGTCAAAAACCCAACTGACTTTTTCAGTTGGGTTTTTGACTCTGACGAAGACCGCTTGTTACGGTTGAAAGATCTTAGTCTTGTTTTCCCATTTCTTATTGTGGTTTGATCATTGATTGTTGTTTCACGTGATAAAAATCTTTTTATCTATATTATATATGCAATAATCTATGACAAAATTAAAAAAACAGTACCTTTCAAGCGTTCAGCGATTGGTGAAACAAATTTACAAAAGAGAAAAAAATTACTTATCCTATAAATGGTATGTGCATCATAAATCAATTGATTAATTGATTGTTCATTATTCCTGACAATTTCTTTATTTCCAGTAGAGATGAGTTCAGACCCCGCTGCATTTCTTTAAGTATGCAGTCTGATCTAGTATTTGAACTACTTTTTTTTTTAAAGTAATCACTGATAATGTTATCAATCGGTTAATGCTATCTGAATTATTGACCCCCTCGACATCATACAATATGCAAAAATATATCGCTTATTGTGATCGGTTATTGTCACAAATTTTTTCTAAACCTGTGGAATTTTTTCGTCGTGTTCAGCTCGAGCGTAAATGCCCAGTGAGACGTTGTTCTAAGATTCCCGATTTTATCTCTGGCAAAGAAAGAGATACAATTTTCTTATTCCAATGTTCTTCAGTTTTCTGCTTTTTTTTACTATCACCTAAATGATTCAGTTTCAGTTACTGCTTCCAGTTGTGACAAGCAATCTGACGCATAGAACAAAAGCTCCGTGACGGTCGCTTTTTTGTTTTTATTGGTTTTCAATCGACCCCTTCAAAATGGAGAAACCCAGAGATCTATATATAAATTCTCTTTGTGGCTCTGTATGTATGTATGTATGTATGTATGTATGTTTGTACCTTATGGATTCGGCCTACAGTGGACCTTTTTCAAATATTCTTTTGCAAGGCACTTTCTATAGGTCTTGGGGTGGTTTTAGGCTATTAAACTCTTTGGGGCATCCTAACCCCGGCCCCCTAGGGCCCAAAAACCTCAAAAATTTGCCGATTTTGAGTTTTTGCATTTTTTGTCAAGAAATATGGCGTCTACGGCCTTAATGCATTAAATGTGAAATGTTGGAAATAAAAATCGAAAATCAGAGTTGTGGTTCATGTAATATCCCAAAAATATTATAATAGATAAGGTTTGCTGTATAACCTGTTTGTTTACATTTTGACTTTAATTGGTAATGGCGGCCGCAGGTAGGTTAATCTTTATGATAATATTTCCACACGCTTTGTTCAATTGGAAACAACCAGGTACCAGAAATTTTATTATTGTTTTCAGATTGATATTAAAGACAATTACTGTATTTTTATATGGGTTTCTTATTAACTTTAACAAAGCTTTAGCTATTATCAATATTTTCTTAAATTTTTTTTAAAAGTTTAAAATTATAAATTCCAAACAATTATTTTTTTTCCACAAGTTTCACATAACAATTTCAACTATTAAACATTTTATCACAAGTTTCACATTACAATTTTCAAAAATCAATTTTTTTGTCCCAAGTGTCACATTATCTTTCAAACAAATTTCATTCAATTGTAGATTTGACCTTCATTTTTTTAACAAGTTTCAGAATCTATATATAAATTTTCTTCGTGGCTCTGTATGTATGTATGTATGTATGTTTGTACCTTATGCATTCGGCCTACAATGGACCTTTTTCAAAAATTCTTTTGCAAGGCACTTTCTATAGGTCTTGGGGAGGTTTTAGGCTATTAAACTCTGAGGGGCAGCCTAACCCAGGCCCCCTAGGGCCCAAAAACCTCAAAAATTTGCCAATTTTTAGTTTTTGCATTTTTTTTCAAGAAATATGGCGTCTACGGCCTTAATGCATAAAATATGAAATGTTGGAAATAAAAATTGAGCTCAATGTTATATAATGATTTTTTGCTCTAGGATGCTTCTTTCATAGCCTAGGTACCACTATTCTCCTGAAAATGTTAAAAAACGTCCAAGGGACTGTAGATCATGAATGAAGAATCGTAAGACAAAAATGCATAAAATAATATTGAACCCAATTTTCATTTCGATCATTTCAAATTTTATACTTAAAACTTCTAGACCCGGGCAACGCCGGGTATTTCTGCTTGTTTAAGCATTAAAGAAAAAGCTGCAATTTTAGGGAGCTATGGGCCAAAGTGAAGTTGCTGTAAAACTGCAAATAGCCCATCCGCTTCTATGCAAAATTTTAAAAAGCCGTGCAAACTTCGAGAGGGACATTAAAGTTGTCCAAAATTTGTTGTGCAAATAAGACACTCAAGTCGAATTTGCATTTGAAAAAATGCTGTTTACAATATGTCCGAGGATGATCAACTAGTAGTGAATATTTCAACAAGTAAGGAAATGTGGGAAGATCTACTGAATTTCAAATTCATTATGAATACGAGTCCATTATAAATGATTTGCTGCGAAAAGACGTGAATCAGACAAAGCTGGACGATTTCCTAAATAAATAACTTATTGTATTGCTTACAGTTTTACTATAACTATTCTTTTTGCTAACCTCGTGAACGGCAAAATAGCAATTTCCGTTTCTTCAGTTAATGTTATCAATAGTTATTGTTATAATCACTTCCCTACATACAAAAGTGATTACATTAAGCCATGTACACTGTACATATTGCTTCTACTATTTCTGCAATTTAGAGTATTCCATATAACCTCTCTTATACATTGTTGAAAGGTTAACACTGTAAACGAAGATGGCGGTAATTTTTGAATAATGTTTGCAGTTGTTTTTATTTAAACGTAAAAATGGATAATCTTGATTTATTATGGGCTGAAGTTTGCAAATTATTTCCTTTCGTAAATACTGAGGTGTGCTTGGTACTATATTGGAATTAAACACATTTGGATCGTATTTTCATTTTCTATATTTTCAGGATTTTTCGGGTTCAGTAAAGTATAGGAAGAAAGATCTGAAACAATTGGCTGAAGAACTTAGAGATCAGAACTCTTACTGTTTCGTGGAAGACATTGTTTTAAACAGAGTTGAAGATCATATTAGGCAGCATATAGTTCCCAACTTTTGGAAAAGTCTTATTCAACAACAGGGTCTTTTAGAAGGGTTCGAAACTTTTAAGAATGCAGTTCAAATTCTGTATTCTGATTATGAACTGTTATTATCTACTGTGGGATGTCTTTCATTTATGAGGAGTTGTTTGAACATCTCTAAAATTATATATGGAGAAAGTGATTTAGTGCAATTATTAAAGTTAATGTTACGGACAGCTTTGCATTCTCAAATACCACCTAGTACACAATTAACTTTAATTGAAGACTTTTACAGTGTTTCATTCAAAACCTTTTACAATTCTGACAACTTTATGAAAGGTAAAATTGATTAGTGGAGCTTTGTATAAATATTGTATGTTGAAGGTAAAGTTTTGCAACGTTTTAAGGCTCTTTAAAACAAGTTACATTGTGAAAATTATTCAGCCGTATTCTCACTTATGCTTAATTTTTGTTAACACACTGTTAATCTGATGCTGTATTATGGATTATGTAAGTTTTGATTCTGTATTATATTTGATTTTTGTATACAATTTCCATGGTTTTGTAGATTTTAATGAGTCTGGGGAGAACATCTTGCAATGCAGGGGTTGTTCTGCAGAAATTGAATCATGTAGATGTAAATCCATAATGGACGAGTTTAATGAAACAAACAGGTGATCTACTTCAAAACTTTATACCCTTATCCTGTGTTGCTTCACACCCTTCTCCTCGCAATTCTTTTAGATTTCTTACTGTCTTAAGGTAAATATGGTAGTTTAAGTAACCGCAACATTTGAAGACTTCTGAAGATATTTAAAAGATGATGGATGATAATAATAATATTATACATAATAGTATTATTGTACTGTTAGTTTCCTCAAGTAATTGTTTGATGATTTGTTCTCGAAAGGCTAAGTTAATATTATTGCTAACTTATAGGTTGTGATTCACATCTTATGAGTCGGACGAATTTTTCTCAGTGATACTTGATATAACTGGTTTCAGTGAATTTCAGTCACTGAAATAACTAGGAAATACTGAATACAAAACTTGTATAAGTTATATATATATATATTATTGTAAAACTGTATAATATGTTTAATTAACCTTCTTTCAGAATTCTCATAATGCTAGATCTGCTGGAATGTATGGCAGGTCACATTTTAACAAAAGTCATTCAAAATCAGGTTGAATCTCATGTTAGAGATACTTGCAAAGGGAGTTTTGACGTTTCTCACTTAAGTTCTCTTGAATATGTGAGTAAAAGTTTTTGATTATATTCATTTAAATTCTTTCAATTCTTTTATACTATACATTTCTTATTTCAGTGGCTCAACACTGTAGTGGTTGGTTGGCTGACTAGACTATATGAAAGTGCTTTATATGATGATTCAAAAACAAACACATTTAATACTTTCAAAAGGAAGTTACAACATTTATTGTATGAAACCTACACAAAGACAAGGATTGAACAGCTTTTTAACATTATTATTGGTTAGTTAAAAATCCTGAGTAAACAATTTTTGTTAAAAGTTAATCTGGTGTGAATTAAAGTTTTTCTTATAGTCATCGAAAAAAAACTAGTTTTAAGTAAAATTTGCTTGGCTTAAACTATTTCATTCTACCTTATAAATTGCAGTTATTTAAAAGAATAGTCATTAAGTCTGTAAAAGGTTATATTGGCTTTAAATGTCGTATTAAGCCTGTTTGTATGAATTAATTGCTATTCACTCAAGAATCGTTATCAAACTACAAGTTAAAATCAGTTTAGTGGCATGGTCTAAATAGATTTCAAATAGTATGAATGGTTACTGTCAACTTTTAAAAAGATTAAAATTTATAAATGCACATTTAATTTAACTTAATTTTAATCTACTTTAAATATATTGTATTTACAGCAAAAATTATTACGGAATATTTGTCGAATATTTAAAAATTAAAACTCGATTATATTTTAAAGAGTATCCAGAATCTGATCCTGCGATTGGCGATCTACGCATATGCTTAGAAAAAACAGATCTGAGAGGCTTCCTGACATCGAAATTGAAACAAACACTAGTGACAAGACTCCTGCATCCCGGAGTGTCTACTCCAGACATCATTACAGCTTTCAGCTCTTCAATAAGAGCACTCCGCCAACTGGATCCAACTGGAGTTTTATTAGAAACTGTTACTGAGCCCATCAGGTGAAATTAGCATATTGTTAATTCAATTTCCACTACAATCAAAATTAAATTTATTTTATAAGAAATTTAAAAATTGGTATATCAAATCGCTAATTGTAAAATTGATAAACCTTTTTTAATAAAGTAATGAAAACTAAACAAATCATTCTGCAAATACATTTCTTGAAATTAAGTTCCAAGAATGACTTCTTGTATGGGATAGATTTTAGTGAAATATTTACCATTTTAATTGTTTTTTTGGTTGATAATTTGTTAGGTCGACGTGATACAAGCGGGATCAATTCTTGCTATTTGTTTTGGGAGTTGAGGAAGGTTTCTTAGATAAGTGCTCCAGATAAGAGTCCTGTTATTTCCTACTTTCCTGTTATTTCTCGCATTGTCAGATAACTATAATTAATTTTCCATTATAAATGAATTTATAATATTGATAGTTTTAAAACTTTTTCAGTTTATGAAAATTGGAAGAGAATCTTAATATATTAAAGAATTAATGTTATGTTTAGATAATATTGGAAAATTGTATCATTGTTTCTGTCGGAAATTTACAAAAGTAGATTCAAGAGTAAGAGGTTCTTTGGGACAAATTTATCCTTCCATTTCAATATATATCCATGATCAAACCACAATAAGTAATGGGGAAAAAAAGACATTGATTGTTATTTCATGTGTTTACTGTTAAGTCTTGTTATCGATATATATATATATATATAAAATATTATGTTATTATTTTGATATTATCAATATATATATAAAACTCCGTCATATATATATATATATATATATAAAGATTTCACATAAACACGTGAAATAACAATAAATGATCAAACCACAATAAGAAATGGGAAAACAAGACTAAAATCTTTCAACCGTAACAAGTGGTCTTCGTCAGAATCAAAAACCCAACTGAAAACTCAACTCAAAAACCCTTCAGTTGGGTTTTTGACTCTGACGAAGACCGCTTGTTACGGTTGAAAGATCTTAGCTTGTTTTCCCATTTCTTATTGTGGTTTGATCATTGATATATATATATATCAATCAATCCATTACATCAAGTGTTATTTTGATTATTATATATATATACATATGTTTTGTTGACGACCTTTGTACTGTGGCATGAATAAATTACAGTGACAAAAAACAAGCACTTACAGAAGTTAAGTGGAAAGGTGACAAAGGACTGTCACACCACGGAGCTGCGATGGGGTGAAAATGTCGTTAGAGAAATTATGACAAAGTAGCATATAGTAACAAAGTTCAACAAAGTGGTATAGTTTATATAACTGAGAGCAGTTCAAGGGAAATATGCTCATTGCATAGTTGAAGTGTAGGTACTGTCTGAAATATGGCCAACAGTTAGCACAAATGATCAGAGATCAACCCTTTTAGCCGCCTAGTGGCCTTTAGCATACCATAACTTGAAATGTACTCAAAAAATAATATATGTGGAAGTATAAATTATCGTTATTGTTAATGTTATTAGAATATATTTAACCTCCTACATTGTTTCTGAAGTTATATCTTTGTGTAACTTGTGAGAAAATTATATTCGATTTGCGAGTAAAAGCTCCTATAGTAGTATTTATTAATCTTTATTGATTTACTTTTTCTGCATTAAAGCATGTATGGAATTATATTGATATTACATAATATAGATCATTTTAGGAATTAGGTAAACCTAAATTGTCATGTAAAGTAAATTAATTAGAAAACAAACATAACCTTAATAGAGTAACAATTTTGTTTTGAACATTTCATCCAGCAATATCGAATAATTATTTATTTGATAGAAGAATGAATCATAATGACAGTGTTAGAATTTTGTTTATATGTTAGTTAACCTGTTGAACTGAATATCTTGAGATCCAGTAATTATCAAATCCGCAACCAAATCATCCGAATATAATTGGTATAACTAATAAAATTATCGTAAATGATTCGTTGTGACAATTCCTGTTCATATTTTAAACATAAAACTTATTTTGAACTCCTTTACTTTGGTTGATATTGACTGTCGAGTATAATCTGTGCTACAGACAGTACCTTCGTTGTCGTGATGACACGGTCAAGTGCGTTATGATGAGCTTGACTGAAGAAGGTCCAGGAGAGTTAGCCGAGCAGCTTGACCGGGAGGACACAGAAGAAACAGAAATCATGAACTGGCAGACGTGGCAGCCTGATCCAATAGATGCAGTCAACTGTATGTTCAATAATATATTTTACTTTGTTTCCAGTGCTGCATCATCTCACATTACTGATGATTTATACCAAGTTCTTATTCAGTAACAACATTAATACTATAATATTTGTGTACTTATAAAATGTTCATCGAATGTTAATGATAATTGGATATGAGATTGCAGGTTGGAAAATATATTGACCTATAGAGTTGAAAAATATCTCTCCTCCTTTTGTGAGGCTATTATTATTATAAAGTTGTCTTGCAACAGATTAGATTATTATTTTAACTTAACCACAATTGATTGAACCACGGCTTGATTTGTGATATTATCTAATAAGAGAAAAATTGTTTGATATCGTCCTACTTTAGTCTATTTAAAAAAAGTAAATTCATTACCTCCTTCAATTTAAAAAAAGATTAATCATATTTTTAATATAAAGAATAATAAATTTTCAACTAAAAGCAGGAAGTTTTGCCCAAAAATATATTAATAGGTAATATATATTATTTCCCAATGCACATTTATGGAATTCTCTACTATCTGCTACAATATAAATTGCAGTTTCTGTGTTGAGCGTGCAACTATGCTAAAAATCTATATAAAAGTTATGACACTTTTATTTTTGTCGTGTAAAAAAAGGATAAAAGTATACAATCTCATGATTTTGTGTAGTGTACATTTTTATATTAATAATAGTTAAATAAATATTTACACCAAGGGCAGTTTTTTTTTCTTTTGACTTAATAAATGTATAATTTTTATTGATATGTGCTTAATTGTCTTGTATATCGAACCATTTCAATTTGGTATGTTAATAGTACACAATTCTCTTTCAGCTCAAACTAACAAAAACTCTTGGGATATTATATCAATGCTGGTTAATGTTTATGGAAGTAAAGATCTCTTTATTAATGAATACAAAAATTTATTAGCTGATAGACTTCTTAGCCAGTATTCTTACAACACTGAAAAGGAATTCAGATATTTGGAACTTTTAAAGTTGAGGTATAATAAATAAAGTATTTTATTACTACGATATATGTAGTTTATATAACATTTAAACATTTATGTTAACATTTGAGAGTCTTAATTACTGCTGTAGCATATTTCAGAATTTGTGAATCATTAACTGTGCAATCTGTTATAGTGTGGTATTTACTCATGTTAGGAAAAGGATTAAGTCACCTTTTTTTGTGTGGAGACTTAATCCTTTTCCTAACATTTGTTAATCAGTTGTTTGTGTCTATCACTACTTTTAACAGGAAAATGTTGGTAAAAATCTGCATATAGTCATGTTTATGTTAGGACAAGTAGTGCTCGAAACGTGATTTTTTTTATAGAATATGTGTATTCAACACATGGAGTCTTTTCATTAATATTTTTCCCAAGTTAAGTTATCACATTTATTGGTAGCTGTTAACCTTTCAAGATCGCTCAAATTATCCAACATGTTACCCCATCTACAATGCAGAACAGATACAGGAAGATGATAAGAACCTTAAGAAGAATATTTGGTTAGTAGCAGAATTAGTATCAGAGAAGTTATATGGTACTTAAATGTAGTAACTGCTAACGTAAAAAGTGTTGTATAGGTTAGTTTAGGTTGCAGTGGCCGTTCTAAGAGGGAACGCACATAGGCCACAAGTCAAAATGCTGTATATTTATTTATATGTGTAGTATAATAAATTTAATGAAAATTTGAATCCTCCAGTTTTTACTTTATTATAAGTAAAGTAGAATGACCATGAAAAGGTTCCCTAAGTCTATTTTGACGTTTTTTCGATGATGTCTACATATATGGGTGAATGAGTATGTTAGAATTATTTTTTTTTTTCTTTACATACAATATTCACTCATTAAACATTCAAATTTTTAAAAAAGTCATTTCACCCGATTCACTTTATTTCGATTAATAAATTTCTAAATGAATAAAAGCAATGTATGTAAACCAATTTGAATGTAAGTGATCCCATTATTCCAAGATAAATCCTACGTTTTTATGGCCTATTTTTACCCTTCACAGTAATCAGCGTTTGATGAAGTTCCCTTATAAATTACAAATGTTATGTTTAATTTCTTGACAAAATGTTATTGTTCTTCAAATAGCCGTTTAGCTTTAAAAAAAGATCTTCTGAAATCATAAAAAGAACCATAGCTCCTCTTCTTGTTAATGCAATTTTGAAAACAAAATCTTTAACTCATCCTGATGTAAACTGCTACATCAGGAAATAATATACCTAAATTATATTTTAGGTATAATTTAATTTAGACCCGTCAAACGGAAAGGACGAGTATATTGCGCACATGCTTTCGGATTCCAACAAAGGTCAAACATATTAATTTTATTGAAATAAAATTTTTCCAATTGCTTTAAATAATTTTTTTTTGTCTTATTGCTTTACACGAAGCACATTAAATTGCAACCAAAAATAAATTAATTGTCCACTTATTTGATATTATGTTTACTTAGAGCAAAATTGAGTACAGGTCTCTCCAGATTTATTTGCAACTGATTTAAGTGTATTTTTGAAATCATCAAATATTTTCTTCGTAGATTCGGAGATTCCCAGCTTTATTTTTGCGATGTGATGCTGAAGGATATGTATGATTCTAAAAGAATTAGCTCTCATTTATTTTCAGATGACAATTTCGGCTTGTCACAACAGGTAATCAGATTTTATTAGACTGAATTTATTTTTGAATAAGGAATTTATAACTACTAATTCAGAAATGTTTGTTTTAGCCTATTTCATGCACAGCAATGATTGTGTCAGCACAATTCTGGCCGCCTTTCAAAGAAGAAATTCCACTTGAAGTTCCCTCTATTATTAAAGAGCTTTTTGAAATGTATACAAAAGCTTTTGAGAGTTTTAAGGTGTGAAAAAGTTAATTCACTTCTATTTCAATTGTAACATGCATAGCAAGGTCATTAACCTTGAACTATTATGTAGCTGTAAGAGTGTATTTGTTAAAATACTATATGGTATATTTTCCCATATGTTATTTCTTATGATATATTTTCCTGCTATGGGTTGAATTCTAGATGATAATCAAGAGGTTTTTTTTGTCCTGATTATTATTTAATCAACCGTGGTCGTTCTGATAATTAAATTTGTTCAAAAGGCTTCAATCGGTTCACATTGGTCACATGAATCAAATTAATTATCCTTGAGATTGATAGCTTATTTAAAAAAGCAGTTATAAAATTATTTATGAAAATTGTATATATTTGCCATAAAAACAGATTCATGTTCAATAGTATAAGACACATGACATGATTAAACTGTGTATTTAAATGAACATTAAGTTATAAACATTCTATTTTTGGAAAGTGGTTGCTTGCATATGAATTTATTTTGCCAAAATCAATGAATAAATTATTCATCTAGTGATATTTGATTTCTAGGTCAACAGAACATTGATCTGGAAGCCGCATCTGGGATTTGTTGACTTAGATATTGAATTAAAAGGTCGAGTTATAAATCTGACTGTAAATCCTATACAGGCTACCATCATATGGCACTTTCAAGAAAAGGGTATTTTTAGTTTCTTAAAGGTAAAATGTATTTCGATTGTTATTTATTGTAATGTTTGTCTAAACATGTTCTTACAGAACAGTGGACTATAGAAGAACTAAGCAGTGTGTTACATGTCGCACCGACTGTTCTTAGGAGAAGGATATCATTTTGGCAGTCTCAGGTAGTGTAAATCAGGTTTCTTATTAGTTTATTCTATATTATATGTTACAATCTGTATGAGAAAATCGCCAGAATATATTATGTTCTCATTATGAGATTGAAGTCCTCGAAAACCGGCTCTTGAAACTATAAATTTTTGTAGAATCAGTTTTTGGACAATTTTTTTCATTGAAACATATTTAATGTTCAAGAGATTATTTTCTCAAAACGAGACGTAATTTATCTATTTTCTCTTTTCTCAAGACGTCTTTAACGATACCGATTTGGTTCGTTAGTAGCTACACAAAGGGAGTACGGCCAGGTAAAGTACTCGTAATTTAAAAAGTGTTAAATACGCGACATCTTATAGATTAGCACTTTTTAAATTCTATATCAACCAGTTTCCGATTATTTTTACATCAAAACTTGAGCCTGATTCAAACTTCGCAACAAACTGAGATCCCTCCAAATTGTATTTCACTTAGTTATTTCTATAGTGTGAACAGAGTCACATACGTTTTATTTATTTATTTTTATAGTGTATCAACTTTCTTACTAAACACTATTTGTATGAATAATAAAAAAGTATTGCTCTTTGTAGTGATCTTCACAAATGGTCTTTTTTTCGAAACACAAAAATGCCGTGTGGTCAAGAAGTATACTGTGGATGGTTCAGGTTGACACTTTCAAATAAGTTAGATTACAGTTTGATGTTTTTTCTTTATATTTTCAGGGTATTTTAAAAGAAGTATGTACGGATACATTTCTTCTGATTGAAGACAGTGCAGGTAGAAGTTGTCGAGTTATTGCTCCGGCTGAAGTGTGTGAAGATGATGAAGCAGAAAGCATAATGGTGTCTGCCCAAGAACAAAGGGAAGAAGATCTCCAGGTTGCTAAATATTTTTTTAGATTGATTCATTATTCGAACATAATTATTCAGCTCTCTTATTAAAACTTTACAATCAACGGAAATTCGAAAGTCAAAGTTGACAACAAAAAATGTAAAATATTTAAAAGTTGACCAAGGGTGTAAAAACTGTAACGTTGGATAACTGGGATCAAAAGTTGGAGCTCTTTTGTTGGAGAGGGGGTTTGGATTCCAGTTCTACAAGAAATTTATTACAGAAATTTCTGTCGTTCCTGCTTTGTTCCAGTCTTTAACAAGTGATTGCTTAAGTATTGAAAGATGCGAAATTTCTTTAAAGACTTTCTACTGAACAAGTTTAATACAGGATCCATCCATGATTTTTTATATTTTTATCTATTTATATTTTTATTTTATCTATATTTATATTTTTTTCCAGTCCTATTTTCCTATTATTTTTATAAGGAAATTTCCTGAATACATTTCCGTCTTATTCTAATTACAATTAAAATATTGAAGTTAGTTCATTTATCTATCAATTTTGAATGTGGTACTTTTAGATAGTTCGTTTATTTTAATGCTTCAAGAAAATGTATTTGTAACTTAAGTTGTTGGATAAATAGTTTCCTTTTCCGGGTAGTAAGTTTTTGATTTCAACAACTTACCTGTAGTTAAATATAATTGAATTTTTTTTTCAGGTTTCCTGGTCTTACATTGTTGGAATGTTGACCAATTTGGATTCTCTATCCCTTGAAAGAATTCATCAAATGTTGAAGATGTTTGCGTCTCAGGGCCCTTCTTCAATCGAGTGCACACTTCCTCAGTTAAAATTCTTTTTAGATAGAAAAGTGAGAGAGCATAAACTTTTATTTTCAGATGGTCTTTATAAGTTACAGAAATGAGTTGGATATTATTACTGTATATATATTATTGACATTAAAGTATTGATTCGATATGTTGCTATATTACAAGTAGTGTTAACCCCCTAACAAATAGTGTTGAACAACTCTTTATCTTTTAATATATTTACATTATTTGATTACAGACTTTCGTTCAGCTATTAATAATCACAGTAGTTTGATCACTATATTTAATCATGTTTTCTCTTATCAGTTTAAAAAAATAAGGGCGAATGAAGATGTATGTAACAACTTTTGGCTCAGAATCATCAATTCCTATAAAGATCCTATTAAATAATATTTTTGTCCATTTTATTCATGAGAGGTCCCCCCCCCCCCCCATAACGCTGTGAAAATAACAAGGTAATAGTTATCTTAGCATTGATATGTAATTCAGGAAAGAAGTGATTTTAGGTGAACTAAATTCAAGTAAATAATTTATGCATATTTTTGAGTAATACTAAGCGCTTTTTAATACGAATGCATAATTATTTTCTTTTAAATATTTAATATTATGAAATTAATTTTCTAAAGGGCGAGGCTTCCTTTTCACATGTCTTTGCTGTTACGTTTTCATGATAATGTTTAACTGAATTATTTGAATAGTTGCTTTAGTTCATGGTGTGAAGAAAAGATATGGTTTAAGTCATTCAAAGGATTTTTGATACATGATCCTTTAATTGTATTCTTTTGTAAAATACCTTGAAGGAGGTCTTTTATTTGGAGGTGAACTTTTGTTTTATTTGAAAGTATTAACATTATGATTTAAAATTAAGTTAAAACCTTATTGGATAAAATGTTGTAAACATTAAGTACGAAAATACAACTACAATTGAAAATCAACATAAGGTTAACTATTCATATTAGCCTACTAATGACTGTTAACTACCTTCATTAAAAAATTATCCTTTGCACTAATAACTATCCGGCAATTATAATTGAAATATATTATTTGTTATATCGATAATTTGTTTATACTCTAACAAGTACACATTTTTTCATTTATTTTATTGTGACTAGTGCTTTATAATAAACTAGCAGACGCGTCCGTCTTTGACGGGTATTTTACAAAAATTCATAGATGATATGGGGTTTTTCAAAATATTATTAGAATAATTATAGTATAGGAAAAAATATACTTATTAGCACAGTGTTATTAGTACAGTAAGTGCCTCTGTATTCATATTTCCTGTCTGCCCTTCAGGTACATGGAAAAACAGAGAGTTGGAACCTCTGCCTCTTGAGGAAACAACATACAGTTGACCATGTGAGCAACACTTGGTCTCACTCACTTCATGCAACCGTTTGAACTGTAAGGGACAACTGCTACTAGGTATCAATGGTATGCGTGGTACAAACACTGATTCCCTAGTACCACATCTTGTCATTAACAGTCTTTATCTGTGCAAAGCACGAATTTGGAGTCGTGTCCCTCTGGGGAACTCAAGTTTCGTAACAGCATGATTAGTGCTCGTACTTTCAGTTTTAAGTCATGAGTAGGCAGTCCATGAACAGTCACGGAGTCAAAAAATTCCATTGTATAATGAACTGCTTCCTCATCACTAATAACTCTGTTTACTGACTTGTAAGTTCTTTTCTCAGCTTGATATAGTGCAAGAACTTGTTTATTGATTTTTCCTGCCTGCTCATTTGTAGGGGTGTGAATTGCTCGTTCACAAACCCAGTAACTCTGAATAGTTGGCAGGTCTTGAACTTGGGGAAACACTTTGTCAATTAACTCTTCCTGAGAACTTTAATGCAAATAATATTAAAATCAACTAACAATAGCTATTTGCTATACCTGTATATTTTCCAGTAAACATGTCTTGAAGTTAACCAAAGGCAGCTTAAAAGTTTATAATTTCGATACTACTTTGAATTTTCAATCCATTCAAAGCTTAGATTTTCAGTTAGACATACACAAACCTACTTTCAAAGTTTTAGCTCGCTATGTCTTATGGTGGCTGACATGTGACAACATTTTGCGGGCAAACCGACGTACAGAAATTTTTCTAAGGGTGGATTCGATTTCTCTAATGTATAAAACGTAAAGAAAGTTGAAATGAGTCTGTTTTAAGCAATGTACAGGCAAAACCTTTCTTTTATTATTATCTAAGGGCGACTATAGCACTGCGTCATAAAAACTCTTGTACTCCCCCCCCCCCCCCCCCCCCCTTCTGTACTAAAGTACCCCAGCAGTTAGCTTCAACGCCTCGAAGAAGCTCAGAACGTTTGCTGGGTCCAGCGGTAAAAGTTTTTCTATGGCTTTGTTGAGTGTCCTGAAGATCTGTGCACCTTCAGAGGTGTTGCACCTGTGTGCAGCAAGGTTATCTGACAGCCAGCAGGTGCAACTGTGTTTCTTCATTTTCTTTGCAGAATTTGTACAAACCATAATTGATAATGGCTATTCAGGCAATTATTCAGGAGAAAATCCCTGAAACTCTGTCGGTGGTGTTTTACCCGCTCCGGCATATCACCGCATACCGGAGTAAAGCTATTTACTGAAGGGAGTCTCCCAGGTATCCTTGAACTAGGTTACTCCGTTCGTAATACAGTATCCCCTGTATCATCTATTCTTCGGCAGAGATCGCATAACGCGTTAGATTAGGGCCGGGACAAGAGTAGAGGATTTGGGAAGTTGGAAGGCTGTGAAACGAAGGTGGTCATGCCCAGCCCCTGGTCACCTTCTCCTCTTTCGTTTGTCCCTGCATGCAGCAAGTTGACAGGGTAACCTCGCGGTGGCCGAAAGTCGGAATTGAGTGCTAGAGGTGCATTATCACTTCATTACTACCCCAACCTTTCTTTTATTTATAAAGCTATATTATTGGTCTATCTGTATAGAACAATTGTTGAACGATTGTAATTCAATATTAAAAGAAACAAATGTCATCAACAGCATTCATTTACATCGTACAATTTACCACATAATTTCGATTCATAAAATAAAACAAGTTACAGTAAATGACGTTGGATTCTTAACAAACAGTGAAATATAACAGAGAAATGCAGTGTAGTATTATTAGACGAGGAGTTGGTGTAATTAATTATTTTACCAATTTGTTTTGGTTATTCTTGAAGACAGTTCACAAAAACATAATTAATTAATAGTAAATTGAATGACGGTTACAATTCCTGGTAGGAGAGGAGTTCCCTGATGGAACTATACAACATGCTCTCCAAATTGTTTAGAGATGGGTAAGAGAAAGGCCTGCTTTATTATCAAATTTACCCTGGTTACAATCTGATGTATTAAAGGTAACTTGACATTGCATTTGTTCTTCAAGACCAGAGTTCATATTCTCAGTAGCCCTTTTGTGAACTGAATCGAAGGATTGTTCAGTATAAAATCATTCCTGCCAAAAGATAGAATGAATTAAATTACAAAAAAACTAAATGATTCAAAGACCTTACTAAATAATGACAAAAAGAAGTTACAGAAAATACTTAGTAGCAAATAATAATAACAAAAAGATAAAGTGTTACAGAAAATAATTGCAAATAATAATAACAAAAAGATAAAGCGTTACAGAAAATTATATAAGAAAAAATATAATCGAAAAAGGATGGTTTGATAGTTGAGGTTTTGACATGTGGAAAAGTAATTAAAACTTGTCAAGTTGAAGTAGTTGTTCAAACTGTGTTCTTTAAAATGAATTTCAGGTACAAAACTGTGTCATGCATATCAGTCTGATTTGTTGCAACCTGTAAGCAACCTTCTCTAACCTTGGTCTTGTAATTGTAAATTTGAATGGCATTAAAAAGTTTTCACATATATTATCTTCATTGCTTGTATTATTAACCAACATATTAACATATTTAGTATCAGGAGTAGTTATTTGTTAATTATTTCCGATATGTGTAGTTTTTCGTCTTTGGAAAATGGAAGTGTTATGAAGGAATCGGACCACGATCCAGTAAAGTAATTATGACAACTCTTTGAGAATAAGTGTTTGTAAGGGTTGATTCTTCGTACTGTAAAAAAACACTGTTTTCAGGTTGAACTCAAATTGTAGGAAGTGTAAAGATGTTCTTGCTAATGTTATTCTTCAGCAAAAGTTTCCATACTGCAGGTACTCTTTGAATTTAATATTTTGGAAGAAGATAATTTTACGTGAATTCAGTACAGCTGTTCTTTTTAGGAGCTGCTTTTTAGAGTTTGTTAACCACAAATTTTTTGGTTCTTTGGGTAAAACTAAACTAATGAGACGTGAAGATAAAGTCTTAATTTTATCATCAGGCAGCCAGGCGTCTATGGCTCTCATTCACTTAGTTGAAACAGGAATGTTTAAGAGGCAGAAGAAAATACTTTCTAGTGCTTATGTTGTTTACATAGATGGTTAGTAATATACGTGAGTTTCTTTTAGATTATGTAGACTATATTCAGTTTGCAACTAAATACTATATATTAATTTGCACTTTCTCAGTATTTTTAAGAAATATATAACAGCTCCAACTCAGAGTTTTGTTGACAATGAAACATATTTTCAGATAGTTGTGTTTTACCGTTGTCATTTGAAGAGAAGATTGATAGAATTGAACATATAAGAGCCGTCTTGTGTCATACCAAAATAAATGCCATCGTAGCACCATTGGATTATAAGAAAGGCACTTTTTATAGATTAGAAGACATACATTGGTATAATCAAGATTATGTTAAACAACATAGCATTCCTAAGAAGTGGGGTTCGTTATCTGCTTCTGCAAAAGAAGATTTATTAGTAAAATTGAGGTTCTGTTTAAGCTGTTTTAGTTGCATTATTAAAAAACTATTTATAAAAAATGTTAAATGATTAGTATAAATGATTTACTACTGTTGATGCATAAATATTTTAATGTATTAGGAGAAAAACTTTTTTTTTTATATTCATGTTTATATTCTCATGAATTATTTGTAAAAACTGTTAGTAAAGTTTTTAGTCCTAAATAAATGGACATATCTTTGTAAATGAACTAATGGTTGATAGTTTTTCATTGCAGATGATATTTTCTTTTCAATATAATAACAGTTATGATAGAACAGTTATGTTCGATACTCATATAATCATGAGAAGACAATAAATATTGACAAATCTCCTTGAGTGAATAGTAGGGGATTATACTTCCCGATTTCAGTTAAGATAAAATCAACTGATAATGAACCATAGGCAATATTCGTTTTATATTCTAAATTAATATTTCGTTTCAGAACTCTTGCAGCTGCACAAATCGCTCAAGATTTAGGATGCAATAAAATATTTATGGGAGATACATCTGATAGCATTGCAAAATTGATATTAAGCAATGTTGCTTTAGGACGAGGTGGTCAACTTGCCTTGGATACTGTATTATATTCACTATTAAAGAAAGTAACTTTTATTGTATTAAAGAATCGTAACAAATTTTAAATTTACAGGGATTGATGGATTCCAGATTTCCAGACGTATTATTTATGAGACCTTTACGTGAATGTTCGAAAAAAGAAGTTGCTTTTTATTGTCATTTCAATGAACTTCAATATGTGACATTACCAAAACTTGGAACTGGTGTAAATATGTGTCTAGCCTACTACTTTTGTTTTGTAAAATATTATTAATGTTGTTTACAATGTCGTAAAAAAATTGACATTTTCAACTGCATTTTTTGTTTACAAACTCATTTCAGTTTAACCCTTAATTTTTTCTACATAATACTATAAATCATTATTAAAATTTAGTTATATCAATAATTCTTTACATATTTAAATATATAATTATGCCTGAATATTTACAGAAAAATATTTGATTTATTTTAAAAATAAAGATAAATATATTGGGTTTCTATAGAAATTGATTCTATTTGTTGAGTCCATAAGGAGGAGTATTTTTAATATTTTAATATATATTTTATAATATATATATTTTCAATTAAAATTTATCATTGTAGTTAATATAAAATGACAGTAATAGCTAATTTCTTTACAATAGAAAAATATATTTGTAAAATAAGTGTTTTTTTATAGGAGCCTAAAAATTTTAGTATTCAAAAATTGACAGAAGTGTTTGTCGCTGACCTTATGAAATCTTATCTTTCCACTGTGACAACGGTTATCAGTACTGGAAACAAATTGAGGATGGCAAACGAAAAATCTGATACAGATAAAATATGTCCTCTTTGTAAGGTAAGGGGACCGACCATTAATGAGAAGTCTAGCTGTGTATTATTTTAGGAAATAATGTTAATATTGATTTCAGACAGTAGTAGCTTGTCCTTCTGGAGAGCTGTCATCCGAAGATTCTTCCAATATAAGCCACCTGATATCCACACTTGGGTCAAACTACTTTGATCCAAAACTACTTAGGCCAATCAAAGATACTGGTACATTTCAAGCCCTCTTTTAATATAGATCGTTTGGAAGTAGCTTCTTAAGCTTTTATTGTTAAAATAAGCGTATAATTATGAATAATATAATCTCAAGGTTTCGATACTGGACGTATTAGGAATCTAATAATGTTTCAAATCTATTAAATTAAAATTAGCTTTAAAATACCATCTGTATACCATAATATGTACTTTAAATTGGTACTGATTAGCTAAAAAATAGTTACCGCTTATTGTTATTCTTTGTTAATCTTATAGAAACAATGTTATATGAATAAAATTAATTAATTACAAATATTAAGTTACTCGTATTATTTAAACAACTATTTATAAAAAAAAGTTGGTGTATTAATGATTTACCACTTTTTGATGCGCAAATTTTTTGCTTTATTTTTAATTATTTGAATGTATTAGGAGAATTTTTTTACATTCACTTATATTTTCATGAATGATTTGTAAAATTGTCAATAAGTAGTAAAGTTGTTAGTCCTAAAAAAATAGACATATCTGTACAAATGGACTAATAGTTGAAAGTTATCCATTATAGAGGGTATTTTCTTTTCAGTAGAAATAGAATGTTGAGTCTTAATATGGTTTTTATTATCATTTTATTTTCATTTTTAAAGTCCTGGATATTTTTTGTATGTTAATTGTTGTTACTATGAGGAAACTGGCAATATATTCTAAGCTAATATCTTGTTAATTGTTTGTGTAGGGATAATTGTTTACGAGGAGATATTAAGACACAAAAATATGAAACTCCCAGGATTTTTTTCTTACTAATTCTAATTAAAAGATGACAAATCAAAATATTTGTGTCTTGTTCCATTTCAAGAGAGGTGTAAAATTAATGTCTTCACAAATAATTTTTTTTTTTATAAAATTTTCGAAAACATTGTTCTTTATGAGGTTTACATCTACAGTACAAATAATCAGAAAACACTTTTAGTTATTAGAATTTGAAGTGTACAGAAGTTGATATTCACATGTCAAGGACTGCAAAGTAAAAAATTTTTTTTAAAAAAACATTAATTGAAGAAGTAATTATAAGATTGGCACTTCTTTCAACTTGTTCAACCATGGTTGTTGTGAGCATACACCCGTGGCCCATTGATAATTCCTTAGCTAAATTATGGATTCTGTTTCTGATTTCAGAAATATCCGGAGATTCGACTTGTACAGATTGTTCGTGTTTAAAGGAAAAAACAAAGGAGCATACATCCTTTCAAAATATTATTAGAAATTTTTGCTACAGTTGTAGTAGAATCGTCATGAAATTGGTAATTTTATTTTATGTTTGATTAAATTTGTTACTGCATATAAAGTCACAGTGAAAGAATTTGATCATACAAACACAAAGATGTAAAAACGCTCTATGGTTTTTTGGTGAAGCATTTTATCAAGAAGTTTTCAAAACTATATTGATTAAAAGGCCTAAGACGTGCACTAATCAGGTAAACTTAACAATAAAAAGAGACAAAGTTTTAAGTCTACCTAATCAATCTGTATTGAAAAAAAGCTATAGATACTTCCAGTATTTTAACTGATGAAACCGATGATTTTTAAAAAAAAAACTCTTAGGGGTATTTGTTCTTGGCAAGGCGGATCTGTAGTTGTTATATTAAATTATTTATCGCTCTGTAATTCTAATGTTGTATACTAATAAGAAAACATGAATTTACTGTTTTTTTTTTAAAACAAAAAATGAATAACACATTCTATCTTACATGAACAACTTCAGTTAATGAAGTAAATCAGAATTACAATTATCAGATGATTCTGCAGGGCCATCTTCGCGAATGTTTCTCTTGTAGTATCGCATATTACATTGTTTTTTTTCTTCATTATGATATACGTAATAATCAGGGGACCTCTCTGCTTGTTTCGCTTATTTTGATCAATGTATAATTTTATCTTTCGAATTTTTCTCACTAATCATTTACTATCATTATTACTATTTAGTCATTATGATATGTATTTTTATATTAATATTTAAAATAATTAATCTCTATATATATAAAAATGAATGTATGTCTGTTTGTTTGTACTCGATAGATTCAAAAACCATACATTCAATCGCCGTGAAAATTTAGGAAATTATTAGGTATATCTCCGGGAAGGTTTATGTAAAGTTTTTTTAAAAATCAGAGTTGTGGTTCAGGTAATATCCCAAAAATATTATAATAGATAAGGTTTGCTGTATAACCTGTTTGTTTACATTTTGACTTTAATTGGTAATGGCAGCCGCAGGTAATTGAAACGATTTTTGGGTTTAAAATTCCTGTCATTATATTTAACAGATTCGACATATCACATTTAATGAGCAAAGACTTCTTTCAGAATTTCTTGATATATTGTTCGGCAAAAAATATTCCTTTTATTATTTGTTTAATCTAATCTATGAACTAAAAATTGTATTAGACAATGTTTATTATAAATTAGATATTTATAATCAGTGTTAGATTGTATCTTTTTTGCGTAATCTATAATTTTAATTCTGTAATAATTTCGTTTATCTCAAAAAAAGTTAAGTGTAACGGAACTATAGAAAATTTAAATTGTTTTCGATTCATGTAATTTATTATTGGAGTTAGAATTAAATTGTTTCCCGGATAAAGCCGGGTAGATCAGCTAGTATTAATATATTTTATAATATATATATATATATTGTAATAATTTAATATTAATATTAAATAATTCAAATTTTAATAGTCCAGTTTTCTGAAAATACATTTAGTAGTTGTATTCACTTAAGAGTCTTACATGAATAATATATCTATAGTAACATATTTTATATTAATTTTACTTAATATTAAGTTTAGATTTCTCTTTGTTTAATTCCAAATTATGAATAATTACAGGATAATTTGGATGAAGTTCTCCCATCGGGAGTTATAGAAGATGCTAACGCTCAGTCGGCATTACATAGGATGAAGGATGAAATCAAGGATTTTTTATTATGATTAAAGTTCATTTTTGTATTGTAATTTTAATTAGTACTAATTGTGTTTATAAATATTTCTTTATGAAATATATAGTATTTGTACAAACCTTGTACTTTGTTTCACTATATTCCAAAAAGGAAAAATTGTTCTTACGTATATTAGTAACTAGCAAACGTGTCCGTCTTTGACGGAATCAAAACTTCGATGATACATGGTATTCCAAAATATCATTAGAAATTATAGAATAGTAGAAAATATCATTGTTAGTCGAATGGTAAGTAAATGCCTCTGCTTACACTACATTAGCTGTCTGTCCTTCAGATTCATGGAAGAACAAAGTTCACAAACAAAGACAAGGAACGTCTGACTCTTGAGCAAGCACAGTTAACAATGTGAGAAAAACTTGGTCTCACTCACTTCAATTCCTGCGATAGTTAGAGTTCCCCTTGCGACTTAGTTACCGTCATTGCAAAACAGAGGCTGAAGGGACATTAAAATCGTTTGAATAGAAACGGATAGTGGCTCGGAATGAATGGTATGCACACAGACTCCCCAGTACCTGTCAAACCTGGCGTAGACTGTCAAACAGGTTTGGACTGACAGAAGAAAAATAGAGTTGCATCCTGATAACGGCTATTACTAGAAGAAAAAATATCCCTAATAAGTTGTTACAAGTTATAGGAATGTAATATTATTATATTATTATTCTAAGGCTAAAATTATGGTTTTGGTGACACTAATGCATTATTTCTTATCACTGCAAACTTCTGATGAATTAAAGAAGAAACTGTGGAATAAGTTTTACGGCTACCGTTCATGATATCAGTAAAAAATAATTATAAATATGCGGGTATTCAGAGTTCATTTAAAAGCTATGTAACTTTTAGAAAAAGATTAAAATTACAAGTAAAGGTAGTAAATCAAATTAAAAACTGATATTTCATATGAGTAATAAATTGGGATATTCATGAAGGTACTTGTTTGAATATAACAGAGCAGTGCAAAAGTGGTTATTGAAACGTATAGATGAAAAATGAATTATTGGTGTGAACGTTTATTTGAATGTGAAGTAAATCATTTAAAACTCTCTGAGAATACTATTTTAAAATAGCACAACATATTGAAGCTTGATAAAAAGATATGTTGTTAATAATAAAACTTTAAGCTTTATTTTTTTTTTAAATGATTTAGAGTTTAATCACCGGGTTTCACTCTCCATAGTTTTAACATCCATTGGGTTGCCATTTAACATCGGAGATAATCTAGATCAGTGGTTCTCAACGTGTTCGACTTGGACCCCCAAGGGTCCACAGAGGATTACTGGGGGTCCATGGGAAAAAATAGTATTTTAAAGGTCCTTCAACATGTAGCACGTGGTTTGTGCTACATGCTAATTTTAGTGGCGTATATCTGGATAGCATAACTAAAAATACACCAAAGCGTAGCGAGCTGACCGTTAGAATATTCAAAAAACATAATATTTATGACATAGAGCCCAGCACTCTCCTCAGTTCTTACAGAGTTTCAAAGTTTTAAAATGTTCTATTACGATTTTTTTTTTGTTATATTCAAAACTGATCCTTTTACAATTCATTTCAGTATACTTTAAGAAATATTAATAAATAGACATGTTATTGTTTTAAAAAGATTTGTATATTTCGACAAGTTACACTTCTCATTTACCAAAAAACTAATATTTGCTTGACAATTTACTGGCATATAATTATGTTTTTGAAGTACCAATGGGGGGGGATAGAGGTCCACATATGATAAAATAGCGCTCAGGGGGTCCACCAGCAAACAAAGGTTGAGAACCCCTGATCTAAACCTTCAGATACCAAAGACTTAATCTTAATAGTAAATAGTTTGTTTTATTATTGATTGCGTATTTTACCTTTTTTCTTTTTTAAATTTTTATTATAAAGCCATATCTCAGAGTAGAAAAACGATCACATTCCTAGAGCACTTGTTTCACTGTCTCAGGACCCTCTCCACTCACAAATAGGACTCTCAATTACCTTAAATCGGTGGAGATAATCACTAAAATTTGGGTCATTCAATGGCTGTTAGACATCCATCCGTTTAGCTAAAAGTCGTACTTCCACTGTTGGGAGAACTTTCGGGTCCATCAACCATACCTTCCACTGTCCCAACGCATCAAATGTTCTTAAATAGTTTACATGTTGTGTTTTTTTACTTTACTATAAGTAAAGTATAGTGATCATGAAAAAATTCAATCTCAAGATTTTGACGGAATTATATGTTTTGAGGTCCCAAAAGTCGTTTTATGATGTTTTTGCGATGATGTCTGTGTGGGTGGGTGAGTGTGTTAGCATTGCTTGTTACCACGCTACGGTCCACAATCTTTGATGGACCAAGTTGATATTTTACACAAAAATAGGTCCCATAGAGTAGGATTCCTATTGTTTGGGAAGAATTATGCATGACGGGAAATTCACTTTTTTTGTCAAAAACATGTTTTTTGAAAACATTTTATTTTCCTAAACTACTAACTTTAGAATTTCGAAATTGTGGCATTATCTTTGAGGTTACAAATGTAATAAACGAAAAATATATTCAGAATTTTAAAACAACGGGAAATATTTTTTTTCAAACTATTTTTTTGTAAATATCAATTTTGTCTAAACTATGTCTAAAAATAGAAGGTTATGTGGAGAATAAGTTGAGATATTTTTTTTCAAAATTTATATTCGCCAAAGGGGCGTAAAAGTAAGATTTCAGTTTTCAGAAAAAAATTTTTTGACGCTAAATGGCTCATTAAAAAATCAGGAAAATTGACAAAAATTGGAACAAAAAATTAGCAATTGATAAAAAAATCATGAAATTTCAATCACGGCAACAAGCAATAAAGCTATAAAAACTGTTTGTTTATCCTAAACTAAGGGACCACCTGCTATACTTGTCGAATTTTTGATATTTTTTTAGATTGTTTACATTGACTTAGAAATTTTTTGAACGAATCCACCGAGATAAAATTGATGTTTATAATGGAAAACTTTAAATAATTTATTATTTAATAAATTAGGGTACGTGAGTACTATCATATTGATTTATATGAGGTATAAGAGGAATAATATTTTACATGTAAAAAAATCACCGCCAATAAACAAACAAATTTCCTTTGTCTTCCATGGTATGATGGATTCGTCTCATAAAATGCTTTAATAAATCTATATATTGAACAAAACTTAATATCAGTTATACTCGTAATTACTTTGTCTTTGTGAATTGTAGTATCTTTCCATGATATTGTAATGTAACGAATGGACTCTTTCCTCAAGAAAGAGGAGTTATGTTTGTTGACAAATATCCAGTTTTTTCACTATTCTAGTCTAATAGTTCATATTTATTATTTTCAAAAATTAGAAGCTTCCAACTATAAAAGTTTTTAATTATACTGAATAGCTTGCTTTGACTTTGATTTGAGTATGTAAACTGTCTAATTACTTTTATATTTTTTCTCAATATACATTCTTAGCAACATTATAACACAGTACAAGACGCATGAAAAAAGGTACCACTGGCTCAGAAAAAATTGGTATAATTATTTTTGATAAAGGGTAAGGAAAATGATTTTATTAAATACTAGGAATCCATAAAATTCCCAGTATAATAATTCTATAAAAGACCAAAAATATAAAACATAATTCAAAATTGAAATCTTTCGTTTAAAGATTAATAAATCTAATGTACATCCTTAATTATTAAAACGTCATTTTTTCTTCGATGGTTTTTAGAGAGAATAAGAGAATTTTCTTGTTTTAAATTTGACTTATTTGCTTCAGCGGTGTGATATACTAAAATAAGCTTATATATTGATAAGTCGATCAATCACTATCTGTACTACCTCAGGAATGAAAGACTAATAAACATCTCCCATTTAGATGTTTACATTATGCCTAAATAAGATATTATATATTATATACCCAAGAAGATTGATTTTAAATTTACTTAAAGTAAAGTTGAGTGCAGGCCACTCCAGATTTTATTTAGTGTAATAATACTCTTTTGATATTATAATGTCAATTAATATTTGCTAAAGCGTGCAGTATATAAATTGGTAACAACACTCTACAGACAACCATCCATCACCATTGAAACATCACAAATATATCAATTTTTTACAATTAACAACTTTATTCTTTATTACATATTATATTAACCCATAATATAACAATTCACTACGCATTATTGTTTATAATAGGTTTACTTAAAGTTAAATTATAGACCGGACAAAATGCATCACTAAAAGTAAGAATTTGTCTTCGTAATGCTTATATAATGATATTACATACTGTATTTTACTTTTCACAATTGTTAGAAGAGTAAAAAAACTTAGTGGTTTCGCATTAAGTACAGTAGAGTACCTCCAGGATTAATTGCTTTTCTCAACAGCTATATAGTTCTTATCACAACCATAACTACTTATTTGTCCCATTTCACCAGTTTCTATCTAATCTGTAGCGTAGGTTAGTAGTTAATAGTTTTATATTGTGTCAGTCTCAAAATTTTTGAATACATTAGCTTGAAATCTTCAAATCAAATTTATCGGAACTACTATGTTTACGTGCAGTAAAGTTAACATATTGTATTTTATACCAGTTTTCAGTATATGATATAAACCATTTCTGGAAGTAGTATGATTTTTTTATATTTTAAAATTAAATTATAACTATTATTGAAGTCTCTTATTGTTTTAAATAAAATAGCTTTATTTCAAATCTACAGTGTTATCAATTTATATAAACTAATAAATCACTTACCAACATTGGATCAAAGAAACACATTTATTTATTATTTATAGTGGGGTTAACTTTCCCCGAAGAGGGTAAGAGAACTTTGGACTCTAGTTGGTTGCTTACAGGTCAGAACCAGTCACCGGTTTGAACTCGCTAGACCTACTAGCCGAAATTACGTCCCATCAAGCAAAGGTAATACATATTTGTTCATAGATAATGCTTTTGAAATTATTTTAATGATTGCTCTTTATAAATACTTTAGGGTGTATTTATACAATATTTTATGCACAATCTCTGTATTAAAAGTTAAATGGAAGTTACGTTACACCATTTTGATTCACCAATATCAAACAAAGTGTTAATTCATATAGATTGTTAATTTAACAAGTAGAGGTTATAACGCTAATCTCAAATATAATATCTTCACAAAACTTTAATAAAATCGATTAAATTATGAAATTAAATTTATTAGTCCAATTGTTTTATTTATGGAAATAAATAAAAAGTTCTCACAAATTCCTTAGTTTCTAAAACTAAGTACAAAAAAATATTCAACATTTAACTTTATCTTATACAGCCTTGTTTTGTCCTTTTACTTTTGGCTCAGGAATTCCCTTAGTGGCCCATTTAGTATATTTGTTTATGGTAGTAGTCATTTCAGTGTATGTTAGCTTATTCATTTGACAAAACTAGCTTCGTTTCTAACTTTAGGTTGTCATTAATATGTATTTAATAATGCAAGCATTAGAATTGTTTGCTGATAACTAGTCACAAAGATGACTGACAAAGGTGCTACATACATTTACAATTATGGTTATGTTATTGTTGATAAATAAATTGATAAATCTGTATTGTTGGAGGTGCAGACGGATACCTGTACACAGGTAAATGGAGTTTTTGTATTATAATAATGCAATCGGCCAGTGGTATCACAGAACACTATTGCTTATATTTTCTTTTAATAATTTTTCTATACTCCACTTGGTTTAAGTTGAAAGTATGTACTATCAACTAGGAGTATGCGTGCAGACATAACATATGCTTAATAACATTTAACATTTGCCTCTTAAATACTGTACTAAATGTATGAATATATATATAGAAGATATCTTAAATATATCACCTAACTTGCTCAGAGTTCTTGCTTCTAATTTAAGCCAAACATGTGAGTTTTAGAAACTGATAGGAATTTCTCCCACCTCCATCTTCTTCCTCAAAACGAATGAGACCCTAGAGGATCATCTCATAGCATGTGCCCTAAAAGATGTAGGTGCTTCCTTAGAGATTTAGACTGATATATTCAGGCGTAAAAAATATAAGATATAGTTGGTGTTTACGAACCCAATTGCCTTGGGTTATATTGATATATAGGAAATGTACTATTTCGTTTTTTATTGCACAAAGGATACTACATTTATTCATGCTTTACTTGTTTCATTTTCGTAATGACAGGTCGAGGCAAATAGTTTTTTTCCAACTCCCACATTTACCGTAAAATCCCTCGTTTACTACGTTTGACTAAAATAAACCCATGTTCTACTATTTGATACATAGAGAACATTACTTTAAGACAAGTAATTTGGTTTATCAAATTAAATAGAAATCACTTACATTTACAAAGGATTAAACATTCCCATTCAATTACGTTCTTGAAGAAATGAAATTAGCATCTGTTATTAATATCTTTTGTGCAATGAATAGGTGTTATAGAATTGCAGCACTTGTTTTATTCACAAGAAGGAAATAATGAAAGAGAAGACGTCTTTAAGGAATCATTTATTTATACATAAAAATACTAAACATAAACAAAAAGTTCTTAGTCATTAAACTTAATAAGTAAGTTCCAGGTACAATCAAGCAAATAAACTAATGACAACTAATAATCTACTGTTCAGGTAAAATTAAATAATTTTTAAATCATTCTCCTTTCAACATCCATTAAAGAATTACAATGAGATTAATTAAATTAAGTACTTCATAATGAATTAAAACATTCAATACATTCAAATAAAAAAGTGACTAGATAAATTTGTTTAAGATCAGAGATTTTCATGTCGAAAGTACTCGGAATTATCGTTCATTCTGCAACAAACAATAATTATCTATAAAGTAAAGAAGTGACAACACAACAAATCGTAATTAACAGTAGTATACTGCACTGTTTGAAGACAATAATGGTTATTACGATTTTCATGAAGTTTCATTTTTGTAGGTCACTATCTTCAAAAACAAAAGTGAAAGGAGCAAAAATAATTAAATGAGATTGTATGTAACTATTCATGAGACTTTGAATTCCAATTATTTTATTAATATTTCCTAATATTTTTAATGCTATATAATTTAAAATAATAATTAAAAAATCATTCTCAAAGAGGGAGTCTTGATTGATAAGAAAGTAAATAATTTTAAACTTACTTTTTTCCCCATATTTTAACTAACTAAATCTGGTTCTTTTCGTTGTTAACTAACCTATTGACTCTAGAAACGTAACAGTTTTTATATATAGTCTAGTTATATAATTGTTATAGCTAGGACTGAAGTGTTATTATGTAAATATAAAGTTAATGAACAAAAAACATGTGTTTAAGAATAATAACAATGATTAGAAGTACAATGGTATTTCTAACAAGAAAAAAACCAGTGAATTTATTTAATATTATAATGGAATTAAAAGTATTTCATATTACATGGATATAAATTAAAGGAAATGTGTACCTACCAGAAGTGGATAAAGAAAGCTTAATCTTGAGTCTCTGCCCAGTCGACTCTCGGCAATACAGGTGTAACCACCCATGTCGTCCCACCGTATCCTCCTAATCACTAAGTCACCATTATCAGTCACCTGCAACCACCACAAAACAAGTGACATATACTCTACATCAACCAACACTTATCAGTATACAAAAAATCAACAGTATTTCACTTCATGATCAAAATATGTACTCAAAATTGAGTTGGAGTTGCATTTTTTTTAATTAAACAATTTATTCATTTTGTTATGCGAAAACATCATAACACTTTGTTTTCTTATTTTATTAGAGAGGTCGACTGATACAAATAATAAAGAATTAAAGCCATTTTTACAGATCATCTCTGTATCTCTTAGTGAGTGTGACTGTTTTACCACAAATAATTCAAGGAAGCTAAGTAATTATAAAGTTATAATTCTTGTTAATACTATTAGTATATAACGTATTTTATTAAATATCAAGTTGGCATCATAAACAAATGTTAAACATTTATATTCAGCGGTATGACTGATACAACTCTGCTAAGAGAAGAAAAGACATATAAAGTGATTCACTTGAACTCGAAAGCAGAGTCTTCCTTTAAAGCTTAATTCTTCCTTACCCTTAATTCTGGTGACAATCAGTATCACTTGTCGCCTATCAACACTTCATCTTCTAGTTTAGCTGTCAACATGGTAGAAAGCAATGGTCTTTCAGTTATGTTTCTGAATTTGATTCTTTTTTTTAATTACTTTGAACTTTCCATAATATATGCTTTAGTTTAATAGTGTTTTTCTCGAACATAATTTAAGTTATAAGAATCCAACCCCTTTCATCATTAATTAAATTAAAGATATATCAATTAATGGTGTATAAATTAATAACTATGAATTCTTAGAGAAACTTTGTTCATCTCTTAATGAACCCCTTTAGCTCTTATCTTTTTTACCCTTAATTTTTTTTTCTCTGAAGTTCATATTTACAAGCTTTTGTTAAATGCTTAAAAGAAATATGAAATATATTACAACATAGGCTCTCTTAAATAGATATCAATATTACTTTGTATATAATTTATTAATAATTTAAAGTGCCGTTATACCTTTATTCTATTGTCGAAGGAGTTTCCAAGGACGTGTTTGTCTTCGTTTACCCAGAAGACCTTGGGAGTGGGGTTGCCTTTGACATTGCAGGGCAGGATGACGTCGTTGTTAATGTTCTCGAGGACGACTGGACTCCAAGTCGTTATCCTGGGTGCTCTTTCTACATTGGTAGATGGTTTTATGCAATTTGCTGAACCTACAAAGAGTTTCTCTTAATTAGTGACGGTTGAAATCATTACCGTTAAATGACATTTTTGCTGAAATATAGACATTAAAGCAAAGAATGAATGGTTTATACTCAAAGTCACAATTGAACAACCCAAGGACCTTGGACATGCAGAGTTTGTGATCATACTGATATAAGATTGTGTTATGAAACGATTAAGGTCAATACTTTTTTTTTCAAACAATGGATTGTTTAAGAGGAGGAGGGATAATAATACTAACTGTGAAGTGAGTACGTTCAAAGAAATGTATATAACATACTATATATATTTGAAACAACACGTTATTACCCGATCTCAAATAGTTACTTATCATGAATGTATGGAAAAAACATATTTCTATAAGTGAACTTACGTTAATAATATGTTTCAAAAGTATATAAATGAACAACAGAAATTAGGATTTGCTAGTTTTTTATATTTAGGTATAACTTTTAGCGTGTAGGAATAACTTTTATTAAAAAAGTACCATTTAAAACATTGGAAAAAAAGAGAAAGAGAATTTATTGGATAATATATAGTTAAGAAAAATAGACAAAAGTGATTTCAAAACTTAAAGAAGTTTAAATTGATATTAAGCTTTGTATTTTATATTAAGAATGCACAAAATGATTTCTGTAGCAATTACTAAAAGGTCTTTTGGAATATTCGTTTTTCATTTAAAATGATTTGAAAAAATAAAAGCCTAAGAAATAAATTTAAAGAATTACCTTTAACAATAAGGGCAGAGGGAGAAGAAATTCTTGTCTGTCCTCCGGAGATGGAAGCGCATGTGTAGGTACCCTGGTCGGTAGGTTGGGCACACTCTATCACGAACCTGGAGATCAGCTTTCCTAATCCAACTCCACTAATGAAATTAGGGGCATCGTAGTCCTGAAGCAGAAAATCAATTACGTCACCTCTGCACTCGGAGAAATTTATACTTTAAACTCAAATTGTCTTGTGTTAATAAGAATGCAAACTATTGGTACATTGGGTAAGTACTCTCAAACTACAGGAAATACGACTCACTTGAGGTATTACCGAAAACTACTCCGATTCCATGATTTTTTTGAGATGGTTCACTTCTCTGGAATTCACAAACATTGCAATGCTTAAAAACTGTAAAGAAAAGTAGTGAGTGTGACTTCGCCCCTCAAGCGTGTCTAATATTAAAGTGAGTTCTTGTAATGTTTTCTAAGTGTTATCTTTAGAAATTTAACGAATGAAAGTGTCAGATCAGCAAACTCGAGAAGCTATATCGAAAAATCATTCATAGAGAAATTGGCAAGAAATTTAACTGTGCATATATATATATATATATATATCAGTTCACAAACGAAGAAAAGCAACACACAGAGAAAGAGACACACTTACAAACTCAAATTTCCGGATGATCCGTCTTCAGGAGAAAAGAGAGAAAGGGCGACCAAGCACGCCGGAAACACAACGGCAGGAAACCGTCCCGGCAACCGGTTGCCGGGACGGTTTCCTGCCGATGTGTTTCCGGCGTGCTTGGTCGCCCTTTCTCTCTTTTCTCCTGAAGACGGATCATCCGGAAATTTGAGTTTGTAAGTGTGTCTCTTTCTCTGTGTGTTGCTTTTCTTCGTTTGTGAACTGATTTGCGTCCAGTTTGGATCGTTTTTTCGAATTTTAAGTGGATATATATACATATATATATATATTATAAAGAAGAGAGAGAGAAGGAGAGAAATAGTGTTAGTAAAACAGCTAAGAATTCACGACAAAAATGTTATGTTTGTTGATAACAAACAATCTCGTTTTTTTTTATATATAGCCAGTTGTATTTTATTTATATCACGATATTCACAAGTCAGTAAAAGCATGGATTATTTATAGAAATCTTTTAAAATAATTTTAACTAGACTCTCGGAATGTGTTTTTGAACACTCCAAACCCAAAACCCGACTGGAATTGTTCCTGATAGAATGTAGAGATGATAAAAATGGTTCCAGAGTCCTTTTCGCCACTTTAGAGCTTTTGTTTTCTTTATTGCATTAATGAATTTAGATTGTTAAAAGGGTAAAAAATATTTTGTTTCTTAAGGGGCAGGTAGTTTTTACTTGTATTAACACTGCTATACAGAAACACCAAAGCAATCAGTAACAATGCTAGAGGTTAAGTGCAAAACCTTAATCCCTTCAAAAAAAAAGTTAGCTTAGAGTTGCAATGGTTTTGTTTTAATTTGTTTCCATATTCTTCTATGAACAGTGCTGAAGATAAGATCTAGTCTGTATTAAAAAACTAGACCAGTCATTGGAGGTAGTATTACAAAGCAAGTAGGCAACATGAAACTACTTGATACTGCCCTGAGTCAAGGTGTCCATATAGACATGGTTACATGAAATCTGTGTATATAACGATAATTATCAGTTAGTGGCTGCAAGTATTATTGACGAAGAAATCTTAAATTGATCTTAATCTACGTTAAATAATGAGCGAGTTTATGTGTTAAGCAATGAAAAGTGTTACTGGTACTTCGTTGTTGTGAGCGAACTATTTCTTTATATTTTGTTGACTTCATTTCATTTATTTTAATTTGTTTTCATACATTATATTTTAATTTGGTTAGTAATAGATGACTTTCATCTAATTGAGCCATACAATTCCTGATTAACTTTCATAACTAATTGTCCTTAGTACTTAATAACAAACATAACCGCCTTAACTTAACAGTATTAACTAACTTCATAAAATAAATAATGCGCCTTCATTTTATATATATATTAAAATCTTTTCTTTCTACTTTGGGAGGTTAAGAAGAAAAGCCCCATGTAATTTGTTAATGAATAATATAAATAATAATATTTGTAATATAAAAGTGATGACTTTGTTGTTACGATACGTAGTTTAGGATGGCCGTGTACAGACCTGGGTGATGGGCTGGGCACCCTTGAACCACTGGACTGCGGTGGGTGGTGGTCTGCCCAGTACCTCACATTCGAGTTCCACTCTTTGTCCTGCAGACACCTCCACGAACCGCCCAGTCTTCTGACTCACCTCCAACCAGTCCCGACTGTTCACCTCTGCAAACACACACCAGTCTTCCTTATACCAATTATCAAGCATTATATTCTGGTACATGGAAACAAGGGTTATGAGAACTCTAAATGGTTGAAATAAGTGTGAATTAATTGGTAGTCACTACATTTTCCTGAGAGCGACTTTAAAAGGGTCGAAATATTGAATCTTCAAGTTTTCAAAGTATATATATATATACATTAAATGAAACAAAACATTAAAGCAAAAAACAAGTGTTAAATTCTTTCGAGGAAGCACGTTGTCAAAGAAATTTTTCTTTGGAAGGTCTTAGTATTGTTTTCTTGCTTTAGATTTTGGGAGTGAATTCTTTAACTGTATAGTCATGTGTCTTTATTGCAGCATTTCTGTCATATATATATATAACCCATATTGTAGTTTGATCATATATATATAGTTTAATATAAAATTAATTACAGTCTCTAATTTTCATGTTGAACTTTCATCAGGAGAGAAAAGAGAGGAAAACCAAGCCCATTAATGCAGAGGCAGTTGAAGTTTGGGTCTCCAACCGTTTCTGCACCCATGTACTTAGTTTCCCTTTTTTTTCTCTCCTGATGACGATTCAAACTGAAATTAATGACTATAAGTGTGTATTTTTCCTTTAACTATGTATCTTAGTGTATACTTAAATTTAGTTGTCCGTTTTGGATGATTTTTTCATCTTCAAAGAAATTAATATTTATATATATATACATATATGGAAATTAACAAACAGTACACGCAACAGCAGGGCAATTCTATTTCGAATAGTCGGCGAAATAGGTTCAAGAAGGCGAATGATTGAGGGCCCTGAAAAATATCTCATTCTTTAATATTAACTTTTCTAGTTTTATCTTGATGGCGGGCTATCATAATGTCGAATATAGCAAGTATATTACAACGTTTTATGTCCTGAGTTAATTTCCAGTTCTTAATAAGCAAGTACAAACGGTATATATGATATTTTTCTATTTGAATATATATATATATATCACAAGATTACACAATAACGCGTGAAATACTCGTAAATGTGGTTAGTCTGGACAATAGTTATAAATTGACTAAAATTTGTCAACCAAGTAACTGTTCTTTGTCAGGGTTACACGGTGAATTCATCAGAGTAAGAAATTCAAAAAATGGGACCAAGATCTGACGGTCAAGTAACGGTCTTCGTCTGAGTCACAAGATTCAGCTTGTGACTCTGAAGAAGACAGATCTTGGTCAAAAGATCTTCCTCACATATCTGAATTCTTACTCTAGTTTGGATAATGATTTTATTTCAGAGTCTTTTATACTTCTTGTGAAATACTATTATGTATATATTAAAAACTCTATAATCCTTTATGAAACCCTGTAACCCTGTCTCAAAGATTTTTTCCAACTATGAAATAACTTTCATACTGCTATCTTTTAGGTAACTGAGCAAAGAAGTCGCTTAAAAACTTCGAACTGGCGAGCCAATTTAAGATAAAACGTCAGATGAAATAGTCAATGACTGCCTACTTCTTCAACTAATATTTTGTTGAACTAAAGCTTCTACTTATTTTTTTACTTCACTAGTAATATTCAATTGATTAAAATATTATTTTTTTGTATTTGATTTACCTTTCGTATTTGGAATTGGTGACAAGTCATTCTGAAACAAAATAAGATAAATATTAAAAGATACAAATTAACTTTTAATTGACAATCACACTAACTTAATCACAAAATAAATATTACCCAACAAATACAAATCAACTTTTAATTGACAATCACAATATTTAATCACAAAATAAATATTACCCAACAAGTTTGCTATTCCATTAGACGATTTATTTAAAATATTTCCAGATTAGTTTTTAAATATAGTTATATGTTTTCCTTCTAAACCCAGTTTGTATTACTGTTACTGTTTTTTTTTTTTGCAAAAATCATGTAACATATAACTGATGTAGGAATGTAGAGGTTTGTAAGACAATGGCGGTAAAAGATAAATTAATAAATACCCTTATATAACATAGGTATGCACACCATAGGAAGCGTATCTTCAGAAAATGTAATCTTATCAGAAAATTGCAAGAAATGACTATTTATTGTATTATACCGATGTATTTACTTTAAAAGTTTTTATGAATGCATTTCAAAAATTTCTATTTTATTATAGGCTTTGAAATACTGTTTGTAATGCTATTGGAAATAGAGTTTTCTCATTTAATTTTATTTTAAAATTAAGTATAAGTATACTTAAGTATAAGTATACTAAAATATTTTCTGACAATTGAGGAAGTAGTTTTCTATATTGAAGGAAATAAAGTTATTTAGAGGCTAAGAATCAAACAGTTTGTCGTCTATCGTGGCGTCGTTTGAAAAATATCTTAGGACGTTTTTGAGTGGATATAATATTGCGATCACTTGATAGGTTTTGCTGTAAACAGCCTACTCTGTTGCTGAAAAGAACCTCCGCAACCTGTCAGTCTTAACAGATTATAGAATTGTCATTATTAGCAAGTTCAGGCATAACCGAAATTTAGGAACGCTGTACAGTTACAGTTGGCTTTACACGAAATATCTTAATGGCTAAGAACGTTTCATCTTCGGTCTACCTCATAACATTAACTTTGTAAAAAGTTTTAAACAAATTGAGATCTTTCAAAACCTGTCTCCATATGACAAAGTTATTTATATTCTATCAATGAAACTAAAATATTATAATACACCTTATAACTTGATACACATTTTAGCATGATTTAATAAACAATTAGTATTATAACGGTTTTTGATTATAATTTTGGTGCTTATATGAAATATGCAATTATTTATACAAAATAATTTTAATCATGACCGGTAATAATAAATAATTAATTGTTAAACACTATTCATGCGAGATAAATTGCATTACTCAAGAAGAAAACTACAAAACCAAATAAAACTAACTGTTGAAATCACCAACTTAATTGTAATCGATTGAAACAATACACATAAAGAGTAAGAAATGTGTTATTGAGGGATGATTCAATTTTGTGGTAAAAGATAATAGATTTAGAAATATCATAAACAATCTCAGATTCAACTGTTACTGTCTATGATGACTGTATATCTAGTGAGTTGCGTGGATGTGAAGGAATGCTATAGGGGTGTGAAGTAGGATGAGAATCAAGGATAGCCAGGGTGAAGGCGGCTGACGCAAGAGGGTGAGCCCAGTGCCCGTAGCCTTGCATCACCCCAGCCCTGCCCATCCTCTTCATCCCTTATTCTCTGCTCATGCTTAAAACATTAACGCTATTCATTTTGTATATCAACCTAACACTGTAGAACTCCTATAATTAGGTACACTTATTTAGAACTGACCTGTATTTACTTTCTGAGTCATTCTAAATTCGATTAAAGATTTTTTTCTTAATGAATACTTGAAAAAGATGAAGATAAAAAAATAAATTTTTGCTTTACATAATTATTATTATAATTTTCATATATATCATGTATAAAATTGAAACAATTATTTTCAAAAATCATTATGGAAAAATCCTTTGGTGAATTTCGAAGGACCAAAAGAAACAAATATAAGTCAGTTCTGAATGAGCATACCGAATTAAAGGAGTTATACAATATTAGGTTGATTTTAAAAAAGGATAATTTTTTGAAATTTGACCGCGACATAAGGGTTGAAGAGTATGGACAGAGCACGTGGATGATGCAACACTAGGGACAGTGGGTTCACCCTGTTGCGTCAGCCACTTTCACCCTGCTATCCTTAATAGTCATCCTACTTCACGCCCCTATCCTATTCCTTCCTCACATCCATACAACATGTTTACAGCATTATTTTTCTGGATATAAAGTCATCCAAAATAATGAGAATAGAACTTTACACTCCAAATACTCTCAAATACTTGAGATTTGTATATCTTACTCAATACCACATTTTCACACATAGTAGTTTATACAATTTCTCGATAATAAAGGAGATAAGCAATTAGAAGACTTAGTTTTTTGTTAAAAAAAAATAAAGTAATTTCCTCTCTTGAATAATCTTTCATAATTAATTATTTATTAATACTAATCATGATTTGAATTATTTTTAATAATATAAATATATCATTGATATTTTGTTTGGAGGGAAGTGGAAATGGCTTGAGTTCGAGTAGGTCAGATAAGGTACAAGGGAAGAAGGCGATCTGGACCGCTTAGCTAAGTAGTTAGTGGACGCGTAAGCTGAAAGCGACTGCGAAGCCGTGGTTAGGCAAGGTCGGGCTGCCGACAGTCCCGGACCATGGGAGTCGGGTTCTCTTCACACGCTTAGCTCTTCTCGCTCGACCACTTCATGTTCCACGCTCAACAGAAACCATCTGTGACGTCATTTTCATTATCCTACTCGCGCCACTACCTCCCCACCCACTACTCTAGCTAAACTGACAACTAAATTATCTGCCTAAATAATTTGTCATCCATATATTCTCAATATAATGACGGGAAAAGATATTACAAACAATTTTATAAGGAACATATAAGAAAGAAATAAATCGGAAAAACTATCAGTATACCTTACAACAATGAATATACAAATGTATGTACAAATATATTGATCCATCATTGGTGATAATTTAAAAGAAGGCATGAAATCAGCCAACAAATACTTGAAATTATTTTATTTGAAATTGAAGATCCAGTAAATTTAGCTTTTAATTTTTTCATTATTTATATCAAAAAATAAAGTTTAAAATAAAATAACATTTTTACAGGAATGTTATTTTTCTCTCAAAAAAATTTGAAGTCCTGGTAACAGTAGTTCGGTATTTCTATAGTTTAAATTTGACATTCATAAGAGGCAATCAGTGTTAAGTTACACGTAATTTTTAAATTAAAGAGTAGGATGAACTTCAATCTCTATTTATGTTTGAGTTCAGATGAAATTCAATGAAAGCGACATAAGACCGAAATATACCTATGTTATCGATGGATTATGCTTCTAAGAAAGAGTAATTTGTTTGATACAAATACTTGGAGTTTACTAAGACGATAGTCTTAGAACTGTACAATATTATATCTATCTAGTGAATGAAAATGAAATAATGTGAGAATTATATCTGTGTAATATACCGTCTATACACCATGCATTATTAAATAATTGCACCATTGTTTTATCGAAATTTATTAGTTTCCAACTTTAATTTTTAAAAATCTTAAAGTTCAAATTAGGAAGAAATAATTCAAATTAATTATTATATCTCGTCGATAATATACGTTTGTGGAAAGATTTTATTTTCTTAGTTAAGAAATTTAGACTTGTAACAGCGTTAAGGGTAATTAAATGGAACTAAAATATCTCTTTCACACTATACGAAAGGATTCTATACAGTTATATCTTTTTCAACTTGATGATTTGATAGTTATCCGACTTCATGGAATCATCTCATCGGAGTCTAGTTTTCACTCTCTTGCACTAAGTCAATTGCAAAAAAGTGCAGTTTGTAAAATTTGGATGTTACTTTTTTTTATAATATATATTTTTTATTATACATTTTCTGAAGGGAATATAAGTTGCAATGAGATATTGTTATCCCGATTGATGGAACATGAGAGTTAAGTATATGCTTTATTTCGGTCTTTTTAAGTTGTTCACGGATGATTGAAAAAAAAAAAAATGATGAAAAAATACCTGGACGTAGTCGTCTTGCTGAATGTGGTTGGAGAGGATAGACGCGGCAGCGGAGATTGTGGCCAGAGCGGCCAGGTAAGATAAGACAGCGGTAACCATCTGGAACAAGACAGAGGTGAGTGGAGGTCGTCGCGATAACCAGCCAGAGCTACTACACCCACTTACTTCTGTTGAGCCGTCGACTCGCGATCACTGCCCTCCGGACGCCCAACGCCTCCTTTATAGCCCCAGCCTCCCTCCCCTCCCACCCTCTGCCGAGCCCCACCCTCCTTCTCTACCAATCACCTTCTTCTCTCACCAAACCACCCGATTATCCACCCGCTCTGACACACTTCCCTACTTGGCATCAGGCCCTACCTGAAAGCCGCAGGAACCACGCTGTGGCCCATAGACCAGTATTAATCATATCAACAACGGGTAATTTACATGACAACCTGGTAACACGATTTCTATGATAACAAGAAACAATCGGCTTATGAGTAGCTTTGCTTATTCTTTCCTTCGTTCTACTATCAAGATGTTTATTCAGCTGATGACTAACCATTAATGGAGTTGTACAGCAATCACAAGTTTAAGTACCTTGATCAGTATAATTGTTTCAAATTCCGAAGAAGTAAGTAGTCTTCAAGATAAATACTATTTCATAAAAAAATCGGAATTCATGTTCAAGAACAGAGGTAGAGAGGAATAAAATTGTTTTAGTTACCAACTCTTCTAATTTGTTTTTAATACATTTTATCATGTTTTTATTCATGCATTATTTTTGACATGACACATTTTAAAAATAATTTTTAAACGTGTCATTTTTTTACCTCAAAAATAGGTCTTTTTATTTTCAACAATTCTTTGAAGATAACTAATTCATGACGGTAAAAACAGTTTCAGTTATGAAATAATAATAAAAAAAAGTAAATATGAATGCAGTGTAAAATGAGCAAAATCAGTGTTAGTAAACAAAGTATGCAATAAGCAACGCAACACTGTTTGGATGCCGAGTTAGGTAGACGACCTTAGTAAATCCTATCTCCTCGACACGTGATTTCATTCATTACCTCTAAAGCAACCCGCAGATATTTACTTGTAGGACTTCAGCCATTTGCACACTCGACTTTCCTGTTGCGTAATATCATTATGTAAGTTCTTTAGTAAGTAGTTTACTATGAGCTCCAAAATTCTAGAAACCTATAGTTTAAAGCTTAGCTTTATCGATTTAACCCGGTTTCATTCCCCTGGTAAGAACTGAGATTTTAACTACTGACCAAGATAGTGATTTACTTTACACAAAATTCTAATAGTTTTAATCAGATGGAGGTACAGATTTATCGATGAATTAGGTTATTTAGTAAGCAGAGAAAACAATATCTTACAATACTTGAATTTTAGTATTCATGACAAAATACTATTTAGGTCTTCTCTAAATGTTTAGCCTTTTACTGCGTAGTATTTACTCATATTTCATGAGTTATGTGGACAGAGTCTCCACATAAACAATTTCATCAACAGAGTAACGCATTTTGAGGGGGTCCAGGTTAGAATCACCGATCAAACAAAAAGCCGGTAAATGGCTGGCGTTATCACCCGCTAGGAGATCGATTTAAACAATAAAAAAAAAATCTTTTTGAACTCATAGAGCTCTGCTTTATATTTATCAACCTTTAGTGAGACGGTAGAAATGATTAAAAGAAAATATATTTCAGGAAACCGACGATTTTATATTGTTTTGGAATTATTTAAAATTCACCAGCTGTATGTATTTTCATAACAGTTATAGAACAAATACATTGTACTTGCATTCTATTATTTTTTAATTTTATTATTTTGCATAACTAATTTAACAATTTATTTTTTTATAATGCTATACAGGTTATTGCTATTGATGAGAATGATAGATTTTGCACTAAAGCATCATTAAGTAAAGTGCGTGTAAGAAAAGAAAGTAATAGGAGGCTCAAGCTGCTAATGTGACCCAGGAATCTCACTCGTCTCTCCACCGAGCATCTCATTTCCATTTGACCCGGGGTCATAGCCTATGCTCGTCGTTGGTATAGCAAAGTAAAAAAAAAGTCAATCAACGCAAAGGTGACTTCACTTTTTTTTCACTTCTCATGCGATTTGCACGTTCTGTCGTCAAATGTTGAATTTTGGAGGACTGAAAAAAAATGAGGTGGAGAAATGGAGACGTCGTGGGTCACTGCTTTGAATTCAGCATTCAAAGGTTGTTGTACTGTTGTTCTTTTATTGGTTAAATCCAATAAAAGAACAATTGATATATTCAACATACAACATTCTATCATATGTATATATATATATATATACATGAGTTCAAAATTCAAGAAGAGTAACACACAGAGTAAGGAAACACACTTACAGCCTCAAATTTTCGGGTAATCCGTCTTCAGGAGGAAAGAGAAAGGGAAAGGGAAAGTGCTTGGTCTCCCTTTCTCTTTTCTCCTGAAGACGGATTACCCGAAAATTTGAGTCTGTAAGTGTCTTTTCTTACTCTGTGTCTTACTCTTCTTGAATTTTGAACTCGTATTGTGTCCAGTTTAGATCGTGTTTTGTTTTATTAAGTGATATATATATATATACCATGATAAACGAAAAACGGTCCGGCAGGACAAATAACAATTAAAATAAGCAGTGACACATAAACAGAAACACAACAAAGACTCACTTTTCAATATTTCGACCGTAATGGTGGTCGTCCTCAGGAGAAGAAGTGAATTGACGGAGGGACGACAGTCAACTAAAGAACTCACTGGGTGAGGGCTAAAGCAGTGCTGCTGCAAAGGAGACAAATAAAAAAGGAACTAGGAAGTCGAGAGCAAAAATAAAAAAAAAATGTTTTTGAAAAGTAGAAAAAGGTTAAGAAAAGAAAAAATAAAGAAAATATATAGAACAATTAAAAAAAATTTTAAAAAAATAAATAAATAAAAAATTTTTAAAAAAATAAATAAATAAAAAACTAACGATTTAAATTCAAGCCAGGTTTCGAGCGTGCCCCCAGGAGCCAAATGTGGGCTTCCTCAGAAGCTTTTAAAGTAACTTGTCTGTTATCACTGGGGACTTGTTTAAGAACTTGGACTGTGAAACAATCATTGAAGCTGAGGTGGTGGGAATTAGCGTGAGTGGCGACAGGGAGACTGCTGCGTTTACCAACCGAAAGCCTGTGATTATTCATCCGAAGGTTCAGCATCGTAGATGCTAAACCAACGTAAAAAGCATCACATTGGGTGCATTTCAAGAGGTAAACACAGTCAGTGGAGATACAGGAGGAAGGACTGTGAATAGGGTAAGAATTAAGATTAGTTAGAGACTTAAATGAAGACCCAGAATCAACAATGGGACAGGTAAGACATCTCCGACGTCCACAGCGTTGTAGGCCACCGCTGCTTTGGGGATTCTGAATAAGTACGTGATATGGCCGAAAGGCTGGGTACACGCTCTAATATCAAAACAGGATTCTGAATAAGTTTGCCGGCCCGGTGGGAAACTTGTATATATATATATATATATATATATATATATATATATATACAAGGTCTTTATATTTGGATAGTCTTTGGATATATATATATAAAGATTTCACATAAACACGTGAAATAACAATCAATGATCAAACCACAATAATAAAATGGGAAAACAAGACTAAGATCTTTCAACCGTAACAAGCGGTCTTCGTCAGAGTTAAAAACCCAACTGAGGGTTGGGTTTTTAACTCTGACGAAGACCGCTTGTTACGTTTGAAAGATCTTAGTCTTGTTTTCCCATTTTCTTTCTGTGGTTTGATCATTGATATATATATATATATTATATATATATATATATATATATATATATATATATATAGGTGTGTTCTCTAATCGGGGTTCGGTCAATTTTCCAGGATAAAAAATCAAACTCTCGTTGCAACGAGAGTTTGATTTTTTATCCTGGAAAATTGACCGAATCCCGATTAGAGAACACACCTATTCTATCAAACGGTCGATATATTATTGAATCTGTTATATATATACTTTTTCGACGGAAAACTATCCGAAACGGACAAATATAGTTCAGTTTCCTATAGAGAAACAAAGAGAAATTAATAGCACATACTTACAATCTCTAATTTTGGTTTGAACTGTGAGCACTGTGTGCTTGGTTTTCCTCTCTTACCTCATCCTGAAGACGGTTCAAACCGAAAATTAGAATCTGTAAGTGTGTGCTTTTAATTTCTCTGAAACACACGTATTTCTTCTCTACACGAAGAAGAGTAACACACGAAATAAAGAAACTCACTAAAAGTTTTCGAAAATTTGAGTTGTAAGTGTGTTTCTTTACTTTTGTGTTGCTGTACTTAGATTTTGAACTGGTATCTTAATAACCAAATATAGATTTCTTTGGAGGCTCTTAGGATGAGATCATATATATATTAATAGACTAAAAATATTTATTAAGAATGGTTTGTTTTATTAATTCAAATTAAACTTCCTTGAAGTTTTGATTGGTAATAAAGCTTTCTTCATTAACATAAGTATGAATTTTGAATATGAAAAACATTGAAGTTTTACATTTGAGTTTAAAATGGGAAAGTTTTTGAATGGAAATTTTAACACAACTATCAGCATATATCTAAATTCATATATAATATATCAGTACATATATATATCAAGATTTCATTTTAAACATAAATGTGTTCTTTTGCATATATATTTTAATTTACATGTTTATCTAAACCACAGTAAGTGATTTAGGAAAGGGACTAAAATTTTTCAATTAAAAGGACTAGTCTCCATCACTGTTGGAGTGTGACTCTGGCGAATGTAGTTGTTTTGGTTGAAAGATCTTGGTTCCTTAGAATTTCTGAATTTGTTACTGTGCTTGTGATTATTTATATTTGTGATACAAATATATATACTAAAGTCAACTTACTGAAAGAAAACACATATAAGGGATCACAAAAACTCACTACTATATTTCGATTATGTCATAATCAGGTAGGAAGTTGTGAACCAATCTGAAGTGAGGACTGAAGTCTGTCTCATTCAAGAGGCGCTCAATCAGTGCTGCCAAAGAGTGCTGAGAGAAGAAAAAATAAAAAAAAAATAAATAAAGGGAAAAAACTGTAAATAAGTAAATATCAAAACTAGTAATAACGAACTAAATGAAGCCAAATAAATAAGTAGAAGAAGCTGTATAAATAAATAATAATAGAAACAAAAAGGTGAATTCACTTGAATGTACCTAATCGCTGACGGCTTTTATACAAAACGCTCCTGCTTCAGTACCATACTTTTTGTGGCGAGTTTCTTGAACATTTATATCACGTGTTATTATGATCATTTTACAAAATGTAAAGTAAAATGACAGAGAAAACACACAAAAAACATACCGAAGGAAAGAAACATTGAATGGAATATTTCGACATGCTTCACCGGTAGGAGTTGAAATGTCGAAAAAAGGTGAGCCACTGAAAGGGAATATATTTCTATATTAAAAGTTCTTGTGAACTCTTGTTCACAAGAGTATGGTCAAACTACAGAAATATCACATTAAAAGCCAAGTTCTTGCTGCCAGCTGATTTCAAAAACGTTATACAATTTTTTCATAATTCTTTCTACTTTCTTGGGATGTTTCATCAAAACACCAAATTTTTCTTGCTATATATGCAATAAGACTTTGTTTAGAATCTAGGCTGTGTACAAAATACACTTTTAATAATTGGTAGTTAATCAGTCTCGAGATGTTCTATTGAGGGATCATTATCACGATACAACTAATTACCTATAAAAATGGAAGGTTATATTTTAGAAGGTATTAGCACTAAAATGAACTCTGTTGGAACAGAGACTAGTAAACTGTGTAGGAAACATTTGTCGGGTGTAAGGAGGATTGTCAGGCAGCCGGTCAACTCTTCCTCTCTTGGATGTTGAGATTTTTAAATAATACAACACTTCTTGAAATTTGAAGTTTTATTTATGATTGGTGACTTATGAATTCTACAATACTTAAATTTCTGATATTCTGAATTGTTATTTATATCCCCCCTCCCCGCCATATACTTGTTATGCCATTATTTACAAGGTTTTGTAGACTATTTATAATTTATGTGATTTTTATACTTGTTCTAACAGAAACTGCCATTTTCATAAATGGCATATATCATCACATATATCATCAACAATAACAAGCTTGTCTAAACATCTTGTATGCATCTTCATTCCATAAACGTAGCGAAAGACGTACACCAATCATACAAATTAGAACTAGACCATAAAACCCTTGTAAATAACAAGTAAACTAGTGATTTTACCCCCTATATAAATAATATGTTGTATGTGCGAGAAGCATAAAACGATTCAGAATAAAAGAACTTCTTTGTATTTTAGAATAATCACCACAAATCAGTAGTCATTGAATTTTAAAAAATGTTGAATTTATTTACGAATCTCAACAAATGCCCAATATTCCATCCAACACCTGATCCACTATCAGGAGTTATCAAGACATTTCACAAAAAAGTTAAAGTTTTGTTTCAACTAGAGATGAGACTCTATTTTGATGAAAGAGTGTCTCTCATCTTTTATCAGCTCTATGTAGAAGTAGTTATAGTTGGAGAGTACTGGAACTGAGATCTCTTGAAAAGCCTTGTCATCACCCCAATGACGTCATAGCCAACTGTTGGAGCAATAACTGCAGTTCCAACACAGACTGCTAGATTGCACTAGTGTCATAATCCAAATATTTTATATCTCGAAGCAGTCGATTTCTACACAAGAGATCAAAAGCAATATCTTCCTAAGACTAATTAGTTTGGACCAGACTACTTGGTTTCATAGCTATATCAAATTAAATGCAAATATGAGGATTGAAGCGTCCGGTCAATTTTATAAGTGTAGTGTCAAGTATATGGTCTTTTCATTATGATCCAGAGAAAATAGATAATATGAACTGATGAAAACGTAATGACAAAACTTATCAAGTAGAATACTTTTAAAAATACAACCATTTTTAATGAAATGCTGCTTCAGCTACTATCTTAAACCAAACTTAAACTTTCCCGAGTATACAGGTTTAATTATAATAAGGTTCATCACAGATCTACAATGCGTTATCACAACAGGGTTTATAGAGGTGTATTGGGCAAGCTTAAAGGCAAGCCATTGTGGTCACTGACTATGTCCAATTAAAACCTTAAACGTACTCTTACTTACCGTACAACAACACGGCTGTCTGTTTTACACTTTTTATACAATATTACACTTTTGTAGGAGTAAAAAAAGTGTAGAGGAGTCAAAATGAGTATGGTTAGAAACTATCAAAGATTTGCCACCTACCCCTACATCCCCCATTCAAGCCAATCTACTCATGGCAAATATACAAATATTATTTCAAGAAAATATATCCACTACATTTGCCACTTCGTATAATCGGTTATTTCGGAGAAATGGAGTTAATACAATGGATTTGTTTACCTTTTCTTCCATTGTGAACTGGAAGGTCGGCACTAATGAATTTAACTTTGTTAGAAATTCACCTGATTCATATATTTCAGACAGAGGCAGTTATCGTCAATATATCTGAACCATTTAACTTGATTAAACAGAATTTTAGTTAACATTTTAGCTTTAAAAAATTTCATAATAAATTACTCTGCAGGACCATATTTTTGTTTTAAAAGTTATTTTATATTGGAAGTAATAATCAACCATACGTAATTTAATTAATTGAAATAAAGTAGTTGTGGGTAAGGGGAAGGAAATAATTAACTAACTCCTCCCACAGAAGCTTCCTGTACATTATACAGATTAGATACAGGTACAAAGGTAAAAAGGGATATTACATCACAACTAATCAATTTAATTCTTCCTTAATATTGGGCTCTTTAATATACCAATTAAATCTATATCTATAAAAATAAATGAAAGGTTTTGTCTGTGCATTGCTTAGAACTGAGTCATTTCAAGTTTTCTTCACGTTTCATCCATTAGAGAAACCGATCCACCCTTAGAAAAATATCTGAGTGTCGGTTTGTTAGTTTGTTTGTCGGTTGCCTGTCCGAAAAATTTTGTCACAAGTAAACTCAGCCACCATTATGCATAACAAGCTGAAATTTTGGCAGTAGATTTGTGTATGTCTAAATTAAAATCTATTATTTGAATGGATTGGAAATTCAACGTAGAAGCGTAGTTATGGACTTTTAAGCGGTCATTGGCTAACTTCAAGACATCTTGCATTTAAGCTCCCAGCAACAGGTAATTGACAAGTTGTTGCCCGAAATACAAGACCTGCCATCTATTTAGAAAAACTGGCTTTTTGAATAGCAATCAATAAACAAGTTCTTGTACTATATCAAACTGAGGAAAAAACTTACAAGTCAGTAAACATAGGCATTAGTGATGAGGAAGCAGTTCATTATACAATTTAATTTCTGGACTCCGTGACTGCTCCTAGACTGCCTGCTCATGACATAAAACTTAAAGTAGGGGCACCGAGCATGCTGTTATGAAACTTGAGTGCTCCAAAAATGTGCAACGGAACACGACTCTGAGTTCGTACTCTGCAAAGATACACTTTAGAGGCGGACATCATGACTGGGTGCAGTACTGGGGAGCCGGCGTGTATACCACGCATACCATTGATTCCGAGTCACTATTCCTTTTCCATTCAAACGATTACAATGACCCGTCAGCGTTTGTTTCGCAATGACGGTGACAAGAAAACTTAAAGGAAACTCTATCTACGGCAGGAATTGACGTGAGTGAAACCAAGTTTTTCTGACATGGTCAACTGTAGTCTGCTTGATCAAGAGTCAGAGGTTTCAACTCTTTGTTCTTCCATGAACCTGAAGGACAAATAGGAAATGTGGTGTATACAGAGGCACTTATTTCACACTGTACTAATGAATATATTTTTTCCTATTCTATAATTTTTCTAACATTATTTTCAGAAACCACGTATATCTCCAAATTTTTGTAAAATACCCGTCAAGATGGGCATGTCTGCTAGTTTGTAATAAGACAGCTTGAAATTTAAAAATTAATAAGTTAAAACCCTAATTAACCGTTTAGATAAGGTATATGAAGCCTAACTAACCAAACTCACGATTAATCATATGAGGAAATGATTTTCAGGCCTCTTGAGCAGCCGATATGTTTGGCAATAAAGAGGACTTAGAGAAATCTAACATTCTCCATTTTATATTAAATTCGAGTTGATTTTTAAAAAAATTATCTTTCTGTTTAAAAGAACAGTTGACTCTATCCAAAGGATTGGACCTTATAATGTATAGAGTAGTACAACCTGAGGAAGTTCAGGAGTCAGAGGCGGTTACGGACTTCTTTTATTTATGTGGTAATGTCTTGGGTTATACAAATATATGCCTTTAAGCTTCCATACTGAAAGTTACAATCCTCTGAAATATTTGAAGTGGCAAGGAAGATTGTATCCATTGAATGCATTGATATTATCAAGAGATTGTCAGTTGTACTTTATTTGAACGCATCATCAATCACAATGACGGGAACAACTGGTCTCACCCAATCATTTTCCCTCTCCTTCGACCAGCAAGCAAACTCTTATCTCAGTTGGCAAGTCTTTAGCTTCAGAAGCTTTTAAACCTAACGAGGCAAGCCACAACAGTCTCGTTTGAATCATTTGATGAAAACTTAGACTCGTTTCTAATTATATAGAAAAATGAGAAACATATTCGCATTGAGATCATAACTGAAAATATGCCAGAAAATGGTGAATTAAGAACACGAACATTTATTAATTTAATCAGATCTAAATTTTTCAATTCAATTAAATTCAATAAACACAAATTCATTCAATTTGCTCTCACGAACAAAATTTAAACAGCATCCTAACACTGCTGTGTATGATTGTGCAATATTATATTGATAGATTAAGAACCAATTTGTTATTGGTATTTAGGTTGCACGACTACTCTCTGTTAATGCCTTAAGTTTGTATTTGTAAACAATGTTTACGAAACTCGCTCAGGTGACCACAGACATAATCAAGAGCTACTCCTCCAATTCGGTGGGATGAGGTTGATGAGATGATTTCTGTTGTGAACAGAATTATTAAACACTAATTTCACTTTATTCCAACACACATAAATAAGTTATTTTAGTAATAACCATAGAAATTTATCAAAATGGCCTTGAAAAATATTAAGCAAACATTTAGAAATTAATGACATCGGAACAAATTTTGCTTCCCAACAATTTTTTACTGTTGGGACAAAGGGATGGAAAAAATAACAGAAATAGAAGTCGTGATATAGAAATGAGTTGTATCATTTCTGCCAGTTCAACCTATTGGCAGAATATACATTCACCGAATCTATATTTTTGACGTGGTTTCTGGTTTGAAGGTAATCTCTCAGAGGAGAGTTGACTTCCGCCAGTAACTCCTCGCTCTGCCTAATGGCTAGAATATTTCGCTATTGGACACCAATCACATTAAGTTTCATTTTATTTAAAGGTCATTCCGTAATTTACTACCAACAATATAACTAGTCTCTACTAGTTTAACAGTTATCTATTCTATTCTTAACCTTTTCAGTAGAAACATTCTGGAAGTGGCCTTCACTTCCTTTTTTAGGTGCTCTGTCATTTTAGTACAAGGCTACCGGTAGTACATTAATAGTCCATATAGAACAAATCTTAGATGATTCTCTAGGCTTTGCTTATTCCTGATTCTTTCATGTGAAATAGTTACAGTATTGGTCCAATTCAACTAGTGCAAGCTCCAACGAAATGTCTAAAGTTATATAGCTAAAATTTCTATAAAACTTAAGATACAAGTAAGACAAGTATATCTGGTTTCATTTCATTCGGTTGTAAAGGAATAAATATATAAATTACCTGAATAAAAATGACTGAAAAAAAGAAAGAGCCATAATAGTTGAATGAATTATATTAGAAGAAGAATTTAACTAAAAATGTTGACCTTTTCAAGATCTTTTATTTAGGCATGTACGAGTATAAGAGTTAATGGTCACATGTTATGTTCAGAACACATTGAAACTCAAATCAACTAATGAACCTCTAGAAAAACCTATAAAAATCCTAGTTGAATTTTTGTAGGGAATGTCGGTTTCTATCCTTCGAAACTTAGAACATGAACGTAGTATAGTGAATGGGTTTGGTTTAATATAACCAAATTGAAATAATACGTATCGACGTTTATCTTATAATGTAAGAATTGAATACTCTATTTTGATGCCTTTAGTGAAATTAATAATTATGTTATACATTTTATTGCGAGTGGATTTTATTTGTATTTTAGTAGATAAAAGAGTGGTAGATTAACTAAAACTTCATTCATTCTTTAGGTGATTGAAGAAAAATACCTGTTATTTTGAAATATTTCTAATAAGCTAATGAGAAAGTGGTTTAAGGTTTGACGTCTTTGAAATGGTGGAAGATGCACGTTTGATCGTGCTCGACACAGGTGGTCGAAATATCTTCAAGGTGAGTCACCGCCGGACAGCTGGCAACTGGCAGTCAGATCACGGGACGCCTGCTTAACTGACGTCTACTCCTCTCAACTAGAAAAGACCCACACAAAAACATCTCTTCTTCCCATATCCTCATTATTTCTTATTTAAAATATCTCCTAAAGCAGGATTTCTTCTGTTTTAAAGTTTGCTTTATATAATTTAGAATTACTTATATTTTCAAGGATTAATATTTTAAGGATACCTTTACAAATAAACTGAAATATTTAACACTGTTCGAGTCGGTTAAAGAATACTGGGATTCTTTAATCTCTCTACTTTTATAAGTAAACGGTCACAGTAGTCGGTATTTAGCTTTCTGGTAATTTCACTCCCTGTAATTTCACTACTGCAATTATTTTTTTTTCACAATAATAATAATTGTTGTTGACGGACAATTAGTTCACTAAATTAAACTAGGTAATTAAGTTAACTTAACTTATCTTGAATAGGTTTGATTTATTCTTTCTGTAAGCCATTCGGTGTTTTCAAAATAATTCGTATAAATTTGTCTACTTCAAGAAATGCACACATTGAAAGATACATAGTATAAACTTGGGAATATCTACTGAATTCAACAAGTATACCCTAAGAGAAATTACAGAAATTAGTTAACCATAAGATTATTTGAGTATAAGATATCTGAAAGATTAACCTGTAGCTTTAACAAACTTGTGATTTCTCTTAAAGTATGTCGAGTTAAATATTTATAATTTAGAATTGAAATTTGGTCTAAAGAAATCAAAATGTTGTAGAAATTTGTCTTACTTTGATTAAACAATACCCGTCGGTTCTATTCAATCTGTGGTGTAATCATTTTTAATAAATTATTAAGTGACAAGTTTGATACTAATTTAAAATGCCTAGTTCAAAAAGACTTCATTTTGGTAACTTAGTTGAAGACCTCAATTGTATTTAAATTATTTTTGACATTTTGAGAATTTAATAATTGCTTCTTTTGATGTAATTTATATGGTTTTACTAATAATTATGTTATTTAATTTGCAGATTCATTTAAAGCCATATACCAAACATTCGTCCGTATATGGCTGTTTCATTCAGCACTTCAAAATATTTTACTATTTAACTACCACTCTCATCTTTAGATATTGCCCTCTTAATAAAAATCATTTCTTATTTCTAATGAAGTAAGAATTTTAACTTTAATTAATAATTGTGAAATCTATTTAAGTCAATTAGGAAAAGACCTTGGCTATTGTATTAGAATGCATGAATATGATAAAAACATATCCGAGAAATAAGACGTAAATTAAGTTATTTATTAAGAAAATGACCTTGAGTGAGCATATGTTCTAGTAAAGCAAAAGATGAATTAATAAAAATTATCATTTACGTTTGTAAAAGATTTTAGAAAATTGAATTTTTCCATACAGTAATTGTGAATATTGGTTCTTGAAAGAATGTGTAATTTCTCATTCTGTAATCAAATAATATTAAGTGATAGTTCATGGAATGGTACGAATGTACGATTGTTTACCAAGTTCAGCATGTTTGTCCAATTTCAACGTAAGTGCGTGTTTATGCCCTTGACACTTTAAGAATATAATTATATTTCAAAATATAATTTTCTCACCTTTAAGATATTCTGTGGCTTCATAATTTTCTCATACAGATGAATTAACAATGTTCTTATAAAATGTTGACATAAACCTGTGCGTAATGATAGCGCTTGCGAGTGTGCTGAATAACTTGTTCGTAAAAGATGATATCTAGCCTTTAACACAGACGGTCTCAGGTAATGAGGAACTAAACTTCTGTGTAAGAATTATTATGAGAGAAACAGTAAATCTCAACCTGTTCAATTGTATTCTGGAAAATAATGACAAAAAAGAAGACATTTCTACCTAAACTTGTAAAAATGTAATAGCAGGCTAGACCTAAATCTAAAATCCGTAAAATCTGTGATTATGATTCTGATTATTTTAATTCAGATTATGATTCTTATCAACGATTAGTTGCTGTTGATTACCAGTAGTGGTGCATGTTTGACTACCTATTCCTCTGAAAATAAAATGAAATCGACGTCATTAGAAGGAAAGAAGGAATTGCATCATAATATGTAAATCTGAATAATTTTGAGATTATCACAACGAGCTTTTCACGTACTATTTATATTAGTAAAAGAAAGATAAAAACCAAAAAATAACTTTTTTTAAGTGTTTAGAGGATTTATTACTTTACTAATACTTTTTTAAATTTATAGCAGCCAGCTAATTACAATCTCTCTGATGTGGCATTATATGCGCAACTCATGGAGCTGTCTTCAAACTTAAAAGTCACTTTAATTAGGAGATAAATGACAAAATATAAACCTTTTTTTTTATGCTAAATATTCCACGAAACTTTCCTCCTACGAATGGTGTCTTGATAAATGGAGGGCTTGTAGTTCATCTTCACAGGATTGGTTTGGTAGGGAGATGTGTTCAGGACTCCAGTCTGATCCAAGTCTACTCAAAGTACTCCTAGTTCATACTCTAGCTATAGAACTCTTCTTAATCTATTATATAAAGTTTCTGTCAAAAATCTATACACTCAATCTGCCATTTGCAATCTACTTATTACATTATTTTAGCAGTGATGTGTGGATTACAATAAATTTCTTCAAGCTTGACTGCACTTTTTCCAGAATATATAGTTTACCTATATAGTGCCTAAAAATATGGCGATTTTTGGTTAAAAAGTTCTCGATGAGGGGTGTAAAATAGCAGGCCTCTTCTCGGTATAGCATGGGCAGTGCAAAATCTACTGCAGTCATTAGCGTGTTTTATAGTGTCAAAATACAATTAGCATCGCCACAGGTCAAGTCCTCTACATTCCAAAAGATTATATTCAACAGTATTTAAAAAAAAATCATACAAAAAGGTTTATAATTATCTGATGAGATTATGTTGTCAATGAAAAAAACAAAAACTATTAATAACAGCTGTTAAACTTGGATATCAATAATTATTACCTGTGAATGTTAAGTAAGTTTTATGTTATGACTAGTTTTGAATTTTACTTTTGTGTTGCGTGACACAGAATAAAATTTCGTTTTCCAATTCTGCTAGTTACTTTTATTAAGTGTGTGGAAAAACCCAAGGACTCCAAGTTATTATCCTACAACATATAATTATGTTTTTCTGCTAAATAAATTTGCTCAAAAAAAACTTATTCGTTTTCAGACTTGCTTAAAATATTATAATTTTAATGTTATGTTAGAGTTTTAAATGAATTTCAATTTGGAATTAAAATTTGAAAAAATCGATATACAATTGCAAAAAAAATATTTGGTTAATAATTTTTAATTACTACTACTCAAAGTAAGTGTAAGCCTGTGAACTACCGGCTCATATTACACTATCCACTTGAGTTTCAGGGTGCAGATATAGTTTAGTAGAATCAAATGATGTCGGGCATGATCAAAACCTCAAATTTAACTTGATTCCCATTACTAAACTGATAAGTTACTCATAACAGCTGAATATAAATAAAATATAAGAGCCTCAACTAAGTACTGACATTTTTAAAAATATTATTAAAAATCTTGTTGTAAAGAAAATGTTTTTCTTTATTTAATAATTACGTTTTAATAAGTGCACAACAGTGTGTAATGCGACTTCATTTTGCAATTCCGAAGAAATTATCTAATGCACGTTTAAATAAGGTCACAGAGTACCTTATTGCATGTTTTTCATTGTATTTAACAGCATAACAAATATGATGCAACTTGGTAGTCTTCTGACGTCATACATGATTTTCTTAGTATTGGAGTAATTGGTTATTCATTACTTTTAAAATAACAAATAGTTTTTCCTTAATTGCAGCCTTAGTTTTTCAAAACATAATGAATAATATATGGTGTTATTGAGGAATATTAAGTTATATAATCCAACACATAAGTGTCAGGAGTCGTTTAGGGGTTGCGAGCTTGCCATTGGAACTGACTTTTAGAGTTCAAGCCAGCAAATGATCATAGATCTTTCTTAGCCCTTCATAGAGTAGAGATTGTGGTCCCGAAGGAACCTTAATCAAGGTGGCCAGGTATTCATGCCGAGTTGTAGTTCTAAAAAACGACCTCTCTGGGGAAAATCCACGGCATTGCTCTAGATCAGGGGTTCCCAACCAGGGGTGCGAGACATCATTCCAGGGGGTGCGAGAAGCAGAGCTGTAATTTTAAGAAAATTTCCTTAGCTTAAGAAAATTTCAGCACTTTTAAGGAAATGTTTAAGGATATGATATTTTTTAAGGAAATTCTAGGGAATCTTCAAAAGTTTAGGTCGATAACATCATGGAAATCCTAAGTTAATAGTATTTTCATTCTTGGTTAAAACCTAAGTTTCATGATTCAGAATAAAAATGAAGATGTGGCCTAAAATTTGCCTGGCTCTGCTATAGATCTGAAATCTTGTACATATTTCAACCAAGTAATTATTTTTTGTCAGGTATATTCAAATGTTAATCTGGGATATCCTTTCTGTCCATATGTTTGATTTTTTTACATATAAAAAAATTAAATTCCTTTCTAAGCGTTTGGAAGCTAGTTCTTGATTTTACTATTTTACATATATTTCAACAAGAGTTATTATTTTCGTAAAGTTTAAAAACATATCAATCTGTGATATGTTTTTTGTCTAAAAGTCTGATTTTTTTTTGCATATTATATTAGAAAGTGAAATAAATATCTTCTTTTGATAAAATTTTGTATGATTCCACATCCTTTATCCTTGAACAAAGTATAAAATGTAGGGGGTGCGAGGTCAGAGCAAATATTTTTAGGGGTGCAGGAGTTAAAAAAGGTTGGGAACCACTGCTCTAGATGTTAAGCTAGCCCAAGACTTGGCTCACTTGACTGGACATAGTTTGAGTCAATGCGAGACTTTACTGACGCCTGCATCTTATATTTAGCGGGTTGAATTTGTTGAATGAATGGTAGCCATATCCCCTTCCTGGGTATGTTAAACACGGTACATGAGTTGTACCCTGTTTATCGTGCCCCTCTAGTCCACCATGACAGGAGAAATACAGAAGAACTTTAACCGTCCAGATTTTTGCAAATGTTTCAGTTTTAGCATTTCTTTCCTGTTCCAGGTATAAACGAATGTTCCTTTTCCAACACCCCTGCTGGTTGGGAGTTTATTAATTAATATCAAAACATGTGTTTACTGGGTTTCATATGCTATAATATTCTATATACAAACCATAACAAATTTTTAGATTATACAATAAATTCAATTAAATATTAACTTATAGTCTTAAATCTAATAACATACGGAAATATTTATTAAACTATAAAAAAATACCTGAATCAAAGTTATTAATGAAATTCATAAAACATTTGAAATATTCTGCCGAGAGAAGTCATGATCGGGCTGCTCGCCATGGTGGTATGTTGGATCAGGGGTCCACTGTGGTGGTCGAGGATAGGACATTGGCAGAGGAGGTGTTGCCAGGTCTGTGACGCGCTACAGTCGCAGATGCATCCATCTTCTGCTGTTATGTTAAATCGGGTTGGGTTAGATGTTGTCCTTTAGTCAGTACTTGTGTAAGTTTATAATTTATTGCTAGATGGGGTGATATTTTTTTTCAAAATTTTATTATTAGTATAATTTTGTTTCCCTTCCTTATATTGAGAATGTGTATTTATTTCTGTCTGGGATATTTTAAACAGATGATTTCGATGGTATCTTTTCTTGCAACAACCTCTAATGCGAATGTACGGCAGGTTCGTTTTACTAAATTGAGTACAGTTCTTAGGAAGAGACTCTTTATACTGGTCCCTTATCTTTTAATATACTCTTTTTTTTTTTCAGAAACGAAGTGCAGCTTTCCCTGGTAATATTGGATAGATTCATTTTTCCTGGGCTTCCATCGCTACAAGTGGAGTTGATTTGGCGATCACTGGAATGATCCTGTGAGTATTATGTTAACCTCTACTGAGCTGGCTTACTTTGACGTCACTGGTAGTAATTGTGTCATTAGTGGCTCTTTGATCCTTCTGTATGCATGTACTCTGTGATTTCAATGTCATTTTTTTTTGTCCACCGCCACTCCTAGATACTGAGTTATATTTTCTTTTTTTAAAAGGATATCTTTAAAAGTCAGTTTTATGTTGTGCTGTATTGTTGTTAAGGTTAGTAATTGGAACAAGGGTTTTGCAGCATTTATAGTTGGCTTATTTCTGTTTGTGTGGCTCTCCAGTTCTGCAAGGCAGGGTTCATTCTTAACCCAGACAAGATCATTGCTGTATAGCAGGGCTTTGATTCCTGCTGTTGCTCAGGAAAGGAGTGTTCATCATAAGTTTGGAAGTTGAAAAAAAACACGAAACCACAAATAATAATAATTTGCTAATGTATACTTTATTAATGTGATATGAATATGTATATTCCTTATATAATATATATATATATATATATATATATATTTAAAATAAAATAAATTCAAAACGAAGGATACACACAGAAAGACACAGACATAACTCACATCGATATTTCGACCATCGTCGTCATCAGGAGGTGTGAAGAGCGAAGAGCGAAGAGTCCCGCAGGAAGACAGGGCGGTACTCAGTACAGTGTGAGTTATGTCTGTGTCTTTCTGTGTGTTTCCTTCGTTTTGAATTTATTTTATTTTAAAAAAGTCCGCTGGACCGTTTCTTTTAATTGTATATTTATATTTATGTATATACATAATGTAAGATAGATTACATATTAAATGCACGTGGTAATTAATTCAAAAAGTGAATAGTCATTGTTGGAGCTCTTTGAACCCGCAGTCTCCCAAAATATTAAGGACCCTAATTAAACATTTATATTTTGATTTGAAGAAAAAATACGTTTTTTTTAAACACGTCAAATAATATTAAATAAATTCTTATTATTTTATAATCCTGTTCAAATATTGTAAGTAATACATATAATATTTATAGAGCATAAAGGGAGAAAAAAGGAAAATAACATGGTCATTTTGTATTTAGAGGAGAAATTTGAAACCGAATCAAGATAGCAAGTATGGTGATTGTCAGAAATTCGATCTCAGAATTTAACGGAATTACATGTTTTGAAGTCTCGAAAGACGTTTTATCAACTTTTTTCGATGTCTTTATGTGGGTGGGTGGGTGAGTATGTATCCAAAATTTGTTGCCACGCAACGGTCCAGATTCTTTGATGTATCAAATTGATATTGTACAAGTAATGCCGGCCCGCGAGAGACTAGAGGGTTGAAGTCCGTATCAACATTGCCTCTCCTATAAACAGAAGGAGCTGACTAATAAACTCGATTCTTGTCTTCAATCACGTGCGAGCTAGTTTATTTAAATTCCTTTTTTTTAAAAACCTATTCATTACCCGGACACGCGTAACTGGTGCCGAAACCCGGGATCATTCGCCAACTGTTTAATAGTGTAGTGTTGTGTCCAGTGTAGAAACCAACATGACGAGTAAACAGACAACAGGAGCCGATGTTAGGCTCGCAGTGAAAATAGAACAAGCGAGAGTAGCAAAAGCAGGGTACCTGATGAACCTATTAGATTCGATAAAGAGGTTCGAGGGTGATGCTCGAGAGTTGGACTTGTTCATAGAGAGAATGGACTCCATCAACGAGCAGTTAGTCACAACTCAACTAGACCCAGCTACAGACAAGAACATCAAGACCTACTTCCTCGCCAGGGTCAGCCTTACGGTGATGCTGGAGTTAGGACTTACGTTTTGTGCGGAGTGGAGTGCGGTGCGAGCAGCCCTTAAGGACAGATATGCTGGAGCCGCAAAGCCTGTAGCTAGAAGTGCGCTAAAAATTTTTGAAATGCGGAAGGAGAATGGTGAGACCTGCGCTGAGTTCGGGCGCAGATTGGGGGATGCGACAAGGAAATTAACTATGAAGATAAATGAAAAGTGCACAGACAGTCAAGAAGCGAAATGGAGAACGACGATATATGAAGAGATAGCCAGTGAAATTCTCCTCAAGGCAGCTCCAGAACGAGTGAGAATGGCCCTCCGTATCATGAAGCCCACTAGTCTCGAGGAGACAATTAATGCCATCCGGGAGGAAGAAATGGACCGAGAAGATAACGGTGTTATATACAGAGGGAAGTCAGAAGGAGGATGGGCAGTTGTGACCAGGAGGAGAGTACCTCAGGATAGGCAATTCAGAGCAAGAGCCTATGAGGATCGAGGACAAGGGAGGTATTCACAGGAGAGGAAGCCACGGGGACGTTTTGAAGAGAGAAGATCTCAAGCCAGGAGGAACAGCTATGAGGCAGTGGGAGGCTACACGCGAAGAGAGAAGCCAGTAAGAAGAGGATGTTGGGAGTGTGGTGAACTCGGTCACTTCGCGCGAGAGTGTCCGTATTTATATCGCAAGGAGAGACCACGAACGACACAGTATAGACCAACACCAAGAGATGAGCCCATGGAAGTTAACACAACCCGGCGGGAGAAGATGTGGGGCAGGAGAAAACAAAAAGGGGAAGGCTCTTCAGAGGACGGGAGCTCATCAGAGTCAACAGGGTCGGAGCAAGAGACATCGATAGAACGACACGAGCGAGGGAAGTGGCCTTCACTGGAAGAGACTCGTGGTGGGAGGATCGCTAGTCGAGAGAAGAGGAAGAAGGATTGAACGTTAGGCGAGAGGTATATAGGCGAGCAACAGAGGAATAGCATAAGAGGTAAGCTCCCTATATTTTTTTTTTCCCAAATGGAAGACTAAGTGTTTGGTAGATACAGGGTCAGATAGCACAATTATGGACAATGAAGTGGCAAAAAGGATGGACAATTATTCAGGGCTGACACCGTGCAACTGCACCTTGGTCACCATGGCAGGAAGGAAGAGCCTGGTAGGCGAATTACAGGTAGAGATGGGAGAATTAATAGGAGAGACCTTGGAGATGAAAGTGCATGTGACCCACTTAGAGACCCAGAAATATGGAGTTATTCTAGGGTGCGACTTTTTGGAGAGAATCAATGCAAAACCTGAGTGTAAAAGAGGGAAGTGGGACATTAAACTAGGAAAAAGGAAATACTTCGTGGAAGGGAGAGTTAAACCAGGGAAGAGAATAACGGTAAACTGTGGAAAAGTGATACCAGGAGAACATCAGGTGAGTGAATTAATGAAAGAATTTGAAAAAGTATTCTATAGTGAAGGACAGAGGTTATCAGCTACAGGTAGGGTCAAACACCAAATAGAACTCCCTGAAGGTACAGTTGTTTACGTGAAACCTAGAAGGTACCCACACCAATTGAAAAAGATAATGCAGGAGCAAATAAAGGAAATGCTGGACCAGGGCATAATACAGAGGTCTAAGTCGCAATTTTCGAGCCCTATTTGGCTGGTCCCGAAAAAGGTCGAGGAGGGTAAACCCCCTAAATACCGGTTGGTAGTAGATTTTAGAGAGTTAAATAAGTACACTAAGCTTGAAAGATACCCTCTGCCAAGGATAGAAGACATACTCGACCATATGGCAGGAGCAACTGTATTCAGTACCTTCGACCTCAAGGCCGGGTATCACCAGATTAGGATGCACCCGAGAGATGTCGAGAAGACGGCCTTTACGTTCGATAGAGGCCACTTCGAATTTTTGAGGATGCCCTTTGGCCTAAAGAATGCGCCTTCCACGTTCCAACGCCTCATGGATGAACTGCTTGAAGGACTGGGAGAAGACTTTACGCAAATCTACATGGATGACATCATAGTGTTCAGTAAGTCAATAGAAGAGCATAAGGAACATGTTACAAGGGTGCTGAAAAGAATAAGGGACTTTGGCTTAAAGGTAGCGATGGATAAAACCCGCTTATATCAAAAAGAGGTTAGATTTATGGGGCACCTTATCTCAGGTGAAGGAGTAAGACCCGACCCTAAGAAGGTTGAAGCAATAGATCGATTACCCTATCCAAAGGGACCCAAAGACATCAGGGCTTTTCTAGGTATGATAGGTTTCTATAGAAGGTACGTAAAGGACTTTGCAGCAATCACGAACCCCTTGACGGACAGTTTAAAGAAAGGAAAGAAGTTTATACAAACAGAAGATCTAAGAGAAGCAGTGGAGCAGTGTAAGAAGGCGTTGCGGGGCCCGCTGTTGCTCCAATTTCCTGACCTAAACAAACCATTCATTGTAATGACAGATGCCAGTCAAGAAGCTATCGGGGGAGTCTTGATGCAGGAAACTATCCAGGGAGAGCGACCAATAGCCTACGCCAGCAGAAAATTATCACCAGCAGAAAAAAGGTATAGCACAATAGAAAGGGAAATGTTAGGCATAGTGTGGACTGTAGAACATTTCCGACCCTACCTTTTTGCGGCTGAGTTCACTATTAGAACAGATCATAGGCCCCTAATGTGGATCGGGAATTTAAAGGAGACGTCAGCCCGGATAGCAAAGTGGAAAGAAAGGATAGCTGCATACAACTTCAGGGTCCAGCACGTAAAGGGCGTTGATAATCAAGTAGCCGACTGTTTGTCCAGAAACGTCAACGTCATTACGAGAAGTAGTACGAGAGAGCCAAGTACCTCCAGGGACGTGCGAGAGTTCTTCGCCAACTGGACACCAGACGCAGATGAAGACCAAGAACAACGAAATGGACCGGAAGCTGAGATTAGTCAGGATATAATAAACAACAAGAGAAATCAAATAATTATAAAAGACGACACAGAAGAAATAATAAACACCCAATTGCACAAATATGGCCACTTAAAAATAAATATTATTACAGGAGGAACGAAAGCGAACAACGAACAATTAAGTACAGTCATAAACCAACTAACAGTGCCAGGAAAGGTATACCATTTCTTTATAGAATCACAAGAACTTGAAAATAGACTACTCCGACTAATTCAGGAAAGAGAGCTGAGACAAGGAGCTCATTTCATAATCTGTAAGAACCAGGTAGAAACGGTAGAAGACGAAGAGCAGCAGAAAGAGGTCATCCTAAATTATCACAGGGGAAAAACCAACCATCGTGGTGTCACAGAGACCCTTAAACATCTACAGAGGTCGCATTACTGGCTCCAAATGGGCAAGAGGATAGCCCAAGCGATAAAGGACTGTGAAATATGCAAAAGGAGGAAGTATGAAAGAGTACCACTTGTACCTCCATTATTACAAAGTCAGACGCCCGAGGGACCCTTTGAGGAGCTAGAAATTGATATATTTACATACGACGGAAACAAATATTTAACAACAATAGATAGACTAACGAAGTTAGCCTCAGCATGGCCACTAACAAGTAAATCAAGTGAAAGTACAGAAGAGGCATTGCTGTCGTATTTGGCCACGTTTGACTGCCCGAGAACGATCTATATGGACAGAGGGCGAGAGTTCAACAACGTTAAAATAAAAACCCTGTTAAAAGAATTCAATATAAACCCCCATTGGTGTACACCGGGTCATCCAAGGTCCCACGGAGCAATAGAGAGACTACATAACACTCTAACGGAACACTTGCAGTTATTGGCTGATGCAAAAAACATAAAGGGTCATGTGGCAATGGCCAGAGCTATATAACAGCTATATAACACATACAACAGTAGTATTCACTCGACCACAGAGGCAACACCATTTGAATTGCGGAAAAAGGAAGCGGATCCACAAAGGTTACATAATAGAGTCAAAGCAGCAAAAGAAAGATGGACCAAGCAATATAATCAAAGGAAAGCAGAAGAAGCAGTAGGGTTGATACAAGAAGGGGACTTCGTATATAAACTGAATAGGCAGAAGCGAAGGAAATCGGACCCGAGATACGTAGGGCCATACGAAGTACTCGCAACGTTACCACGGTACAGAGCACAGATATGGAGGATAGGAACGGACACCCTGAAACAAGAAATAGTTCATTTTCAGGAACTGCGACGGGTGAGAAGGAAAATCCCACCAATGGTGCGAACGATATAGTGTAGTTATGTGTGTTTACCTTTGTTAATTTTGTTATTTTTGTTTTGTACAAATAATCATAGAAGTTCATCTTTTGTTATTTCTGTAATTTCTATAAACAATGTTAATTCAGTTACTTGTGTGGACGTCATTTTATTTTTGAATGTTAAAACATTATATTCATTTCTTATGTTTAGAGTCAAGTTTTGTTTTGTTATTTTATGATATAACTCAGACACTTGTACGGAGAGCATTGTTGATAAGGACTGGGAGGGGGCAGTAATGCCGGCCCGCGAGAGACTAGAGGGTTGAAGTCCGTATCAACATTGCCTCTCCTATAAACAGAAGGAGCTGACTAATAAACTCGATTCTTGTCTTCAATCACGTGCGAGCTAGTTTATTTAAATTCCTTTTTTTTAAAAACCTATTCATTACCCGGACACGCGTAACTTACACAAAAATTGGCCTCATAGTGTAGTAGATGAGCCCTATTGTTTGGGAGCAATTACGAATGATAGGAAAGTCATTTTCTTTTTGCCGAAAACCTGTTTTCAGACAACATTTTTTTCTTCCTAAAATACTATTTCTAGATTCTTAAAAATTTGGTATTATCTTTGAGGCTACAAAAGTAATAAAAGAAAAATATCCTCAGATTTTTAAAACAGCAAATTTTTTTTAATAAAATAAAATTTTGACTTATAATTCAATCTGAAAGCTTGTGAGAGCGATGCAAGCCATGCCGTTTGATGGATCCAAATGAAATTATGCCCAAAAATAGAACAATATGTGAAGGATGAGTTAACATAATTTTTTTCAAAATTAAATTTTTCAAAGGGGCGTTTCAGAATATTTTTGTGTTCATATATATTTTTCTATGCTAAACGGCTCATTAAAAACGAATGACATTTTGCCAAAACATTAGGATAAAATGAGCAATTTTTAAAAGAAAATATCAAAAGGGGCATGATCAAAACCTCAAATTTAAGTTGATTCTCATTAAAAACCTGATAAGTTACTCATAACAGCTGAATATAAATCTATATAAATAAAATAATGATTTTGTCTGTACATTGCTTAGACAGACAAAAGAGTCTTGCTCAAGAGTCAGAGGTTTCAACTGTTTGTTCTTCCATGAACCTGAAGGACAGACAGCTAATGTAGTGTATACAGAGGCATTTGTTTAACACTGTACTAATAATGGTATTTTCTACTGTTCTATAATTTCTCATGAGATTTTGGAATACCAAAAATGACGGAACTTTTGATTCCGTCAAAGACGGGTACGTTTGCTATGTATTATATATAACTGTAAACTTTTTTTTAATTTAATATTTGCTTAATAAAAACACTGGTAATAATGTAAGGTATGGGACCAGAGTAGCCCAGTAGCTTGCGTGATCGCCGATTTCAGTAGTGCAAATGTATTATAAATAAATGTAACAAACAATTATTTTTTTGAATTTAAAATGTGAATAATATAAAAAATGGTAATAAAGTAAAGGGATCTAGCCGGGGTAGCCAGTAGTTTGCTTGCTCGCCGATGACAGTAGTGCAAATGTATTATAAATAAATACATTAAAAACATTTTTTTTTAATTTATTATTTGCGTAATATAAACTCTGGTAATAAAGTAAGGTATGGAGCCAGAGTAGCCCAGTGGCTTGCGTGCTGGCTGTTGACTGGGAGCACGTTAATTAGAACTAACTCATTTCAAGTTTTCTTTACGTTTCATACTTTAGAGTAGCCACATATACCCTTAGAATAGTTTCTGTCTGTCGGTTTGTCCACAAAATATTGCCACGATAACACATATAAAACTGAAACATTGATTGTAGATTTGTGTATGTCTAACTTAAAATCTAATCTTTGGATGGATGGAATATTCAATGATGCAGCGAAGTTATGAACTTTTAAGTCGTGTTTGGTTAACTACACACACATATTTATTTTGAGAATACACAGGGGTAGCAATTAGGTATTGTTAGTTGACTTTAATTTCATTTGCGTACATGAATATTTGCTTATAGCAAAATGCTAATATATGAATATTATTCTGATTTGAGCCTATTGACAAGGTGTTTCCCAGAGTTCAAGATGTACTATCTATTCAGAATAAATGGCTTTGTGAACGAGCAATGCTCAACCCTTACTAATGAACAGGCAGGAAAAATCAGCAAACATGTTCTTACGCTATATCAATCCGAAGATAGAACTTAAAAGTCAGTAAAGAGAGTGATTAGTAATGAGGAAGTAGTTTATTATCTAACTGAATTTCTTGACTCCGTGACTGCTCTTGGACTGCCTACTCATGAGTAAAAACTTAAAGTAGGAGCATCATTATGCTGTGACTTAGTATCAGTAACAAATTTCATGTTACGCAACTTGAGTGCCCCGGGAAATGTGCAACTCGGAATTTGTGCTCTGCACAGATGTGCCGTAGAGGCGGCCATCATGACTGGGTGTGGAATGTGGAGTCTGTGTGTATACCACACATACCATTGATTCCTAGCCACTGTCTGTTTCCGTTGAAATGATTGCAAAGTCCTGTCAGAGTCTATTTCGCAATGACGTTAACTAAGTCGCAAAGGGAGACTTTATCTAATGCAGGAATCAAGTTAGCGAGACCAAGTCTTTTCTCACATGGTCAACTATAGTTTACTTGCTCAAGAGTCAGAGGTTCCAACTGTTTGTTCTTCCGTGAACCTGAAGGACAGACAGCTAATGTGGTGTATACAGAGGCATTTGTTTAACACTGTACTAATAATGGTATTTTCTACTATTCTATAATTTCTAATTATAGTATTAGTATAATGCTATAATTGATATTTTGGAATATCAAGTATAATAGAATTTTTGATTCCGTAAAAGACGGGTACGTTTGCTAGTACATATATTATATACCCAAGAAGTTTATTATGTTTACTTACAGTAAGTTGAGTGTAGGCCACTCCAGATTTTTGTTTTGTTTTAATGTGGCTATACAAACATTTTGTATACAAATTTGTACTAATGTTAGTTTAAAATATCTCCTCTAAGATACTTAAGAAAAGCAATGCTAGAAATCCTGATTACTTTAATCTCTTAAAAAAAACAATGTTAGGAATCCTGATTACTTTAATCTCTTAAGAAAAGTAATGCTAGAAATCCTGATTACTTTAATCTCTTAAGAAAAGCAATGCTAGAAATCCTGATTAATTTACTCTCTTAAGAAAAGCAATGCTAGAAATCCTGATTAATTTACTCTCTTAAGAAAAGCAATGTTCGGAATCCTGATTACTTTACTCTCTTAAGAAAAGCAATGTTCGGAATCCTGATTACTTTACTCTCTTAAGAAAAGCAATGTTCGGTATCCTGATTACTTTACTCTCTTAAGAAAAGCAATGTTCGGTATCCTGATTACTTTACTCTCTTAAGAAAAGCAATGTTCGGAATCCTGATTACTTTACTCTCTTAAGAAAAGCAATGTTAGGAATCCTGATTACTTTACTCTCTTAAGAAAAGCAATGTTCGGAATCCTGATTACTTTACTCTCTTAAGAAAAGCAATGTTAGGAATCCTGATTACTTTACTCTCTTAAGAAAAGCAATGTTCGGAATCCTGATTACTTTACTCTCTTTGCTATTGACGTTATAAGAGTTTTCTTGAAACTTTTTTGTTTGAGAAGTTTTGAGAGTACCGAAATCTTTCCCTCAAGGGACCACTGGTGTTTGCTGTGTCCAAATTCGTATTTATTTTATGTAAAAGTTACAGGTACGTTCAAATGCTAGGATGATTGGTTTTTAAATATAATATATAGTCATGTACTCGTATATGATGTAGTTGATGAGCTGTTGGTGATTTAAACGCAAGATTGGTGTCGCGATGAAAGTTGACGCTCGCAAGTGAAGGTGGAAGGAGACTGAGTGAAAGGCCTCTGCGAGGTGGTGTCACCGCTCATCTCCATAATTGGCTGGCCCCCAGACAGGCTGTCTCTGGCCGTCCTGTGACTTGAGCCTGTACCGAGAGTACCGGGCTGGAGTGGCATTCCACAGCGACCAGTCGCTGCCAACCAGTCTCTCCTCTGACGGCCACTAGTCAAACAACACCGTCACAAAATCACACAACGCTATCACACAAACTATCACAATATGTATAGCCTACAGTACATACTGAATGAAATATATTATACTTAAAATATATTTCAATAGGACTACAATAATTTAGTAGTACAACCTTTAAATCTCCATTCCAGGAAACATTTATTTACCTACCTACCTCTCTCCTCGCCTTCTTGTCTTCTTCTGACAACGTACTACCGTTTGAAATATCGAATGTAGTAAGTAAGTGACTTTTTTTGATATGTGTCCGGTTTTAGCTTCCACTTTTTTATATAAATAGAAATAATCATGATAGATGTACATCACATTTGAAAGTCTAAGGGCCATAATTTTAAGCTGTTTTAAAAGATTCTTTAAAACTCTATTCAAAAAATCAATTTAAATTCAACAAATGAATATTAATCATTACCTACTATCGATAATATATTTAAATATTCTTCATGTATACTTGTTACATAATCATATTATTAATCAAGTTATATTCTAAAGAGCATCCGTTCTAGTCTTTGCCCGAGTGGTGTCTGTTTTGTAATATAGCTAAGTCTGTGGGTCAGCTTAGGTTAGTATGAAAACCAATAATGGGTGATCAAACACAGCCATCGGGCAAGACAAAACACGTGCTAGAAAAAACCTATCTGCCAGAAACATAGGGATTTTTAAAAAAAAATATCTTTTATCTCCAGAAGGGGCGAAAAGTAACTTTTCACATCTAGTTTTCCGGTAATATTGTAAGAGATTTAAACCCGTACTTACAACGGGGAAAAAATAAAAAAAAGGTGGGGGAATAATGAGAAAACAGGGATTTAATCCAGGTTGTCCAACCTAATTATTTTGTTGATATCGATTTGTAGATATGAAGTGAAATGATCGGGAAGGGTTAGAAATCTCAGCTGTATTGCTAATTTTATTCTACTTTTTTTGTTTACATACTTTTATTTAACTTTCTTTAACCTTTATTTTGGATTATTAAAAGTTTTTATTATTTTTGTGTACTAATTAATATAATCATTAATACAATCAATATATTACTATTATTATAGAGCCTTTTCTGGAGGTAAAACATTGTATGCACCTCGAGAATAATGAGCTGTTATTCCCTTGCGTTATCTACCTCTGCTTTGCCTGGGGAGTTAATCTTCATTAATCCCTCAGCTACGCCTCGGGATTCATTAGCCTTGATTCCTTCGATGTTGCCTCAGTAATCAACTAAAACACTCGCGGAAATAATTGACTTCATTATTCCCTAGGTACTAATATGTATTAGTACCTATTAGTTTTCAGCGTCATTTATCCTAATTTTATGCCGATGGATTTCTTCAGTAACAGATGCGTGTTCATTATAAGGGGAAACTATTCATACAGTTTATTCTTCTTGAAAACTGTTCTCATTGATAGACTTCTAATACTATCCCAAGACAAATTTAATTATTTTGGCAAGTATAATAATGTACTAACATACTTTGAAGAATCCATTTCCTACTGTTCTCAGAAGATAGTTTGGTGGTTTATAGCTAATAACTTTTGACATTCCTTAAATCGATGAGTCAAAACAACAATGATAAATAGTACAAGTTCTTGTGAGAGAAGGATTCATGGGGGTACTTGTAGAGAGTGAACTCGCGAACAACAACTTAGAAGATGCAACAGCTACTGCTTGTGAAGTTTCAATGAAGCTACTATTTGATTGGAGCGGCAGAAAAGAGCGTTATGAACTTTGTGTAAATGAAAAATGCAATGCTAATAATGGAGAAATTTACTTGGAATGGATGTTTTGATTTTACTTGAAATTTCTTCCAGTAGATTGATAAATGGATGCCAGTTAGCTTGAAAGTTGTTGTTGTTAAGAGCTTGATATGTTGTTAGCTCTCTATGTAGCATTTAAGTATAATCTAAAACCTCGGGTGAGCAAAGTGAAACAGTCGTTAATAAAGGCCAAAGTGGATTGCAGTTGCCTAATTCAGTGCACCGCCTCTGACATTGGACATGTTCTACTGAATACTAATGTTTGACCTGACATACGGAATTATAATTCGGTTACAAGCATATTTGCACAAAACCCCAGGTTACGCAATGAAATGTAAACTTATTCCACTAATGGTTGAATAATAATGCTGACAATAAACTAGAACATTCAGATTAGTGGAATGTTAAAAATAAACCAATGATTTCCCTTAGGCTACAGAATTCACTATATCGAGGTAAACTACTAATGGTAATATTCTAGGTGTTTTCAGTCGAATCATTAATTTATTAATTCTAAGTTCATAGATGCTTCTCACAGAAAAACACATGTTAATCATAATTGTAAAAATCATTGGACGGATTTGGTTTGTTTTATATACCATCAAACATGTTTTTCATTTGTCTGTTGTAGAGTATCTAATTTAAATATCAGTTGAACTGAATTTTGTTAGAAGTAAACTATCAAATAAAAACGAGTATGATCTATATTAGAATGCAAAAGGCATCTATAAATTTATGATTATATTCATGAATTACTTGCCAATTTTTGCAAATAAGTTTACTGTTTTAACCGTACCAATAGACAAGTTAAATGAAAACAAATGAAGTATTATTAGATCTTAGAGTAAAAATTAATATAAAATACTCTATTTTAATATAAAATATAGAATATTTGCATCATTGATAAGGGAATGTTAAATGGAAACAATCAGCCAATACCACTTTTATAATTTTACAGTTTTTTTAATTGTAGGACTTAGATGATGTGACAACCAAGACTGTTTCAAATAAAAATCTAGTAAAGAAATAATGTTCCGACTTGCCTTGTAGATGAGGTCAGTTCTGTGGTAGTATAAAAAAATTATGCCTTTGCAAATATTTTAAAAATCGTTTCTGCATATTTATTCAGAAATTTGCTTTATTTAACATAGCAGTATGCTTGGTACTCACTGCTGCTAATAAATATGTACTAGCATAACAATACCTATTTAACTGTAATTTCATTTCACTGAGTTAGCAGGTAAATCTCCTATTAAAAGAACTGTAGGGCAAGGCATACTGTTTTCACCAGATTTATTCAACAGATTCTTAGAAAAAGTTTTTAAAACCCAAAAAAGACAAGAGAGAATTAAGATCAATGGCATCTTCTTATAACAGCCTCAAACGCAAGAGACCTGAAAAAAATTATAATTGATCTACAAGAAGCTGAAAACAAGGTGGGTCTTGAAGTTAACTTTAAAAAATACTATCTAATGACAAACGAACAGCAAGAAGAAATTAAACTTAAAGTAGGACGGTTAAATACTGTTAAAACAGTATTAAACGATTAAATGGCCGGTGAGGTCCTAGATTACTCGCATAGAAAAATTAAAAGAAGAGTTGCGATTATCTGGAAGAAGTTTGGGGTGGTTGTAGAGTGCATTACAAAATTTGAAGGTTAAAATTTACAAGGAAAAACGGTATTAGGAATTTTTGTGTTTCCTGCTCTGACCTGTGGAGCTTAAGCGTGGACAGCTACAGTGACAAATATGAGGAACTCCGGACCATACAGGGAGTAATAGAGAGAAATATATACTAGATTTGAAGAAAAATAGAAGTGAGCAGGATATTTCATTACGATAAAGTATGGTAGATAGACAAAAAGAACTACGGAGTAGTGTTCTTGAGAAGGAAGAAGAAGAGTGGGAAGTCGGATTCAAGGAAGCAATGAGGCCAATGCGGCTCAGATTTTCCCCAAAGAGGCAGAGTTGTTAGAGACCAATGGCCAAAAGAGGGCCTAGTTTCGCAAATGGAATTTTTTTATAGAACAATTTACAATTATCATATATGTAAATACTTATTTTGTAAGTAGTATTCTCCACCTGGCCCTCGATTTATTCACGAGGGAGGTGAATAAATCTGAGTACGTCATCTCTCGGAGAAGAACGGTAAACCGTCGGTCCCGAGCCTGTACGATGTCAGGTACTCGTTAAATATCCCTACTCTAAATATACTTGAGTTAGGCAAAATTTAGGACACCCACTGTAGAATCAATCTTCATTGTGTGGTATCACAAAGGGCCAATGCTCGGCCTACGTGTGTTCCCTTGTGGGACTGCCACTGAAACCTAACCTAACCTAACCTACTCATTTTGTTAGAGAAAATGTACTTCCTTTACTTTTGATTTATACAATGTATTGTTAATTGTCAATAAAAGAGTATCTCGTAATGTATCTCGTTCGTAATTAAAATAGATTTAAAATAAAAAATCACAAACACTCTCCCCTCCATAGAGAATTTTTACAAACTTTTAAAACTGTGACATTGGAGACAAGCAAAGTTCTTAGTGTAGAAAAGAATCCTACAATATTTTAGCAGTATTGCGCCTGGGGAAATGTTAACAATCATATTGACATTTCAAAAACCTTATTGTTTTTGGGTAATATTGAAATGAGGGAAGGTGCTTTGTTGCACTTATTTCAATCCAGTCTTCTGGCCATTATATACAATTTAAAGTTGGTATTAAGACTGTATTAAAATGAATATTTCTTAACAATAATTTTATGAATTTAGAATATTGAAAGTGTAAATATTAGACTAAAAAGAACAACTATTCAGTTCTATTTCAAGTAACTTGTCAGATTGTAGTCTTTTAACAATTATTACATTTTGATTGATAAAATTGAGATAGCACGTTAAAGTAAAATGGTTTAAATTTCTTGACAATAAGTTAAATGATGCCTGTAAAATTCAGTTTGATAAAACTTTTCGGCAATAGCTACACCAATTGTAATAATTTCCAGTGAGTATAATGACACGATTACTTGTACCAAATTGACATATAGACAACTACAAATTTTGTTATCATCATCGTACCAAACTCATTAAATAAACTTCAAAATGAGGGTAACAAATATTAGAGTGTTTTTCGATGATTCAAAAGTGTATATTTTCAATCATTTAAGAGGATATTATGCAGTATGAATATGTTTGTCATATAAAGCTGTCCGCAGATATTTGAATTAACTATGGCATATTCTGTAATCATAGTGTTTGCTATCTCTTTTTTTGGACATGTATAACTTTTTTTTAGTTAGTTACTTGATAATATAGCAATCATAAATAAAAACATATTTTTAGATTTTGACCTTTTAAACGTTTTGAGGTTTCCGACATTCTTGACTTACCATATGTCAAGAAATGTTTGACCACGTTACAAGTTCCACCCTCTACCAAATCTGACAGGTCTTAGTGTGGTAAAAAATCATGTTTTAGTATTATTCTTACATGAAAAAGTTAATTTATCGTTATTTATATCAAACTAACATGTTAACCCGTTTTCCAGGGATTGTGGAATTTAAGTTATATTACAGTGGACGCCACTTAATGTAATCACTTTTGTAAATACCAATAGTGATACTAATAACCGATTGATAACATTAACCGAGTTTAATTAGGTTAATTAGCCTCTTCATGAGTCTAAAGCTGAAGATTTAGTAAAAAAACTGAAATAAATGAAATATGTAATAAATAGTAAAACTATAAGTTATAGTTATACTATTTAAACTATAAGCATTACAATAAGTTATTTATTTAGGAAATCCTCCAGGTTTTGTCTGTTTCACGTCATCTCGCAGCAGATCATTTATCAAGGACTCGTACTCACAATGAAGTTCAAATTCAGAAGATCTATTTTGCACTCCAAGTCGTCACACGCGAAGAGTTTCCCACACTTACTTATTTGTTTGAATGCACACTGCTGGTTGATCATCCCCGGACAGTTGTAAACAACATTTTTCCAAAGAGAATTCGACTTCAGTTTCAGTGTCTTCTTTCGCTCAAGAAATTTTACATACCTTTGATGTCCATATCGAAGCGTGCGCGGTTTTTTGAAATTTTACATACAAGAGGTTGGGATATTTGCAGTTTGCCAGCAACCTCACGTTGCTCTATAGCTGTCTAAAATTGCAGCTTTTTTTTTGATGCTTAAATCTCTTGATAAAAATCAATGAAAACAAAAAAGCGACTGTCACGGAGCTTTTGTTCTGTGCGTCAGATCGCTTGTTATAACTGGTAAGCTGGAAGCAGTAACTGAAACTGAGTGTTTTAGGCGACAGTTAAAAGAGTAGAAAACTGAAGAAGAACATTGAAATAAGGAAATCTTATCTCTTCCTTAGCTAGAGATAAAATCCGGTTTATTAGAACAATAACTCCTCGCTGGGCATTTACGCTGGAATTAAACTCAACGAAAAAAGTCTCCAGGTTTGGAAAAAAATTGATAACAATAACTGATATAAGTTCTGATCACAATATACGGTATGTTTGTAATGCATATTGTATGTTGTGACGGGGATCAGGAATTCCAATGATATTAACTGATTGATAACATTATCAGTGATTACATTAAGCAGCGTCCACTGTGTTAACAATGCTTTAATATGAGTATTGTGATGCAAATTTCGTGACTTTGTAATATTAGAAGAGGAATAAAAATAACTTCTATGACTTTGTTCTGCTGTGCTGAAACCATGCTTCATTTTAGTAATACTTAATGAAGAAAATTAAGTTATTCAATTTATTGTTGTTATTACTTTTACCACAGTGTAAAATTAATTCAGTGCTTGATATTCGTTGAACA